>OX459062.1:8596991-9271929 GCA_949775005.1 Orthosia gothica | reverse complement strand
AAACTGTTAAGTGCTTTCACAGCGATTGATTTTAACATAGTTCTGTGACTGTGTGAAATGTAAGTATTGTACAATGTGACAATATTATTGTTGTCCAAGAAATATATAATATTATTATGTTTATCTTTAGTTAAAATATGATAGTACTGCGTTGAAATAAATTTGCAGGATATAAACCAGGGCTAACTTGGCGTAAGAACAATATGACAATGGAAAACTAGCCAAACACAAAACAAGTGGTAAGGTTTTTTAGAAAAGTCTTACTAGGTATGATTTATTTTTTATATTTCACTAATTTGTTTATATTTCGTATTGCAGTTTGAGGCTAGATGACCACCTGCAGTGCCTCATAGGAAAGAAGCCTCAATTGCCTCTTCATGTAACTTTAGCTTAATTGTTGGTTCAGTGTAAGAAGCTCTAGATAATTAAATAGTGTTCTAACTTTTCATATCCAGGTTGGACCAAGTTGTTGGGGTTTTCTTTTTAACAGTAGCCAAAACTTCAGTTAACCTGCTATACTATAATGTATCTGCCTATAATATCTGTTCCTTCAGAAAGAGAGAGTGGACGTGATGCTGTTATACATCACTATGTATAACAGCATATTTTATCTTATCTTGGTTCCTGCATATATTTTTACCTCATAATAGTAATTTGTTGCATTTTTATGTTCGCAGCTCCTCGTAAGTGGCGTTTACTAACGGTTCGAGGCCCTCTAATCCAATGCTCATTTCACAACAACATTCACAAATGCAGTCACAAATAGAATTAATAGAATAAATAGCTATTGAAGAGAGGCGCTTGGAAAACCAGCAACTCCTTATTGGCAACCAGTAGACGATGTTGGATATGTATAAGGAAATAAGCAAGTCATGGTCAAGAGAGACCTGAGCACTGCAGGATTTTTATGCATCCATCAGAAGAGGAAGTTAAATGCCTGGAACATGATTTTAATATAAATTATAAATAAATATAGGTATGTTTAAAAGTAATTCGAAAAAAATAATACCAAAAAGTTGTAAATCAAAAAGTTAATAAAAAAAAACAAAAACTCGTCAAAAACTTGGGACTAGAGATGCCGATGCATTCCACCAGCTTTTACGACAAATCTTTTACGGTTCAAGCGGTGCGGTTGTGGAATGCTTTGCCCGTGTCAATAAGGCGTGCTCAATCTCTGCCCATTTTTAAAACTATGGTGAAGAATCACTACCTCTCTCTTTAATTGCTGTTTTTCTTGATTTCTTAGTTTTGTTCCATACTTGTTACTGTATATATTTGTCTATATAGTATGTATATATATGTATTTATTTTCTATATAAATAGTACACCAAACTTGCCTGTCTTTCCTTTCATTTTTAAAATCCATCCAAAGGTTGTCTTGAAAAGATCGCTTTTAGCGATAAGGCCGCCCAATGTGTCACCCAGTGTAATGTTTTCTTCGTCTATATTTTCTGTAACTTATATGGTGTACATAATAAAGAGTATTCTATTCTATTCTATTCTGCTTAAGGAGCGAACTAAAAAGATCGGTGCATGTACAAACAAGAAGAAAATCATGCTATGCATTCGGAGGTCTTAGTCAGCCAGCTCGCGAATATGTATGGAAATACTCTTTGTATAAAAAAAGGGTATGGTAGGTAGGGTAAGGTGCGGTAGGTGGGTAGGGTAGGTTAGGTAGGGTGGGTAGGGTATGGTAGGAAGGTAGCCTGTTGACAGGAGCGAAGCCGCGGGGACAGCTAGTATTCATACGTATAATTATAACAAGTAAAACTATACTATAACTTCTAAGTTAGTTGACATAACAATGACATCAAGAAACATCCAGAAGGTAGAGAAAATTAAGGTAAGTAACCCGTGAGCTCAAAATAAACTTGTGACGTGTTAATATCCTGAGTGCGGTGAGAGGAAATACCTTTTCACACGCAGTCGGTAAACTATCTCAAATGTGGAGGCATATAAAGGCTTCTATCTCATAAATCAAATGTTGTTTCCGTTTTCACTTTATCCTCAACGGTGAACTTGTCGGATATCTAGTGATTTGATATTTGGTTATAAAATATAAATGCTATATTATCGGCTCTTCGGCAAATAATGGTCTTCTTAACTTTTTTTACGATGGGCTCCATTTGTTTTGACCTGGAGGGTGATCATAAGCTCTTATGGTAAGTTCATTTTGAGTGTTTGTAAGGGACAGATGTATATGATTTGTATTCTTACTTCTGAGTGAGCGTTTTCGAAAAATTCAAAATGAATTCTTTCAAAAAGTGCTGATTAACATTTTTATTTGAAAAAATAATTTTCATTGGTGTTGGAAGTGTGGAATCATTGGTCAGACCAGGTGCAGGGTTTAGGGCAGTGATTGTGTAAACTCCATTGGGTCTCTTTTCTTCCTTCATCTTTCTGGCAATTCATAACAGAAGTTTAACCTATATATAAAGTTAGGTATGAATTTATCATACCATCATTGAACACAAACATATATCTATTTACCTGTATTGTAACCTCGTAAAAACTGATTAACATCCGTACACTTCAACGTAAGGTTCAGTTGAAAACCAGCGTCAGGCAACTCCCAGTTGTCTGGCATTTTGCTGAACTGGACATTTTTGGCGCAGCCGCGGGGCACACTATGTATGTAATTGTTTTTTATTTTTTTATTTCGGTTCCCTTTATTTGTACATTGTGTGTATCTGTGTGTGCCAAATAAACTGGTTTTCTTTCTTTCTTTCTTTTCTTTCTTTATATATCGGTTAAACTTCTGTATTTGGAGGGACGTAAGATAAACCACCTGTACCGTGAAAATTATGTTGTCTACACGAATCCCTTGGTATTAAAACTAAGATATTATTTATATCATATATATATAACAATACTACTACACTAATACTACTATATATAGATACTTAACTATAACAGGATTTCGAGGATGTATTAAATCCGTCGTTTATCTAATTAAGAATAATTAGGTGAACTTTTTACTGTAAAACAAAAAAAACCTGAATTAAGTACATTTAAATATTTTATATTTTTGAAATGACCTCTTGAAACTCTTTATTTTCATAGCCCAGACGATGGGTTTGGAAGAAAAAAATAAAGAGTTGAATAGTAGTTTCAATATGGCGCCCAAAATCGCCATTTTATTGTTTTCCAATTTTAATGTAGTCAGTGACACAGTGGCTACATAAAAAAACCGGCCAAGTGCGAGTCGGACTCGCGCACGAAGGGTTCCGTACTTGGTAAATTGCGGTTTACGATTTATGACGTATTAAAAAAAAACTACTTACTAGATCTCGTTCAAACCAATTTTCGCTGGTAGTTTACATAGTAATGTACATCATATATTTTTTTTAGTTTTATCATTCTCTTATTTTAGAAGTTACAGGGGGGGGGACACACATTTTACCACTTTGGCAGAGTCTCTCGCGCAAACTATTCAGTTTAGAAAAAAATGATATGAGAAACCTCAATATCAATTTTGAAGACCTATCCATAGATACCCCACACGTATGGGTCTGATGAAAAAAAATATTTTTAGTTTTAGTTTCAAGTATGGGAACCTCCAAAATTTATTGTTTTATTTTTATTTTTGTGTGAAAATCTTAATGCGGTTCACAGAATACATCTACTTACCAAGTTTCAACAGCATAGTTCTTATAGTTTCGGAATAAAGTGGCTGTGACATACGGACGGACAGACAGACAGACAGACAGACAGACAGACAGACAGACAGACAGACAGACAGACAGACATGACGAATCTATAAGGGTTCCGTTTTTTGCCATATGGCTACGGAACCCTAAAAAGATTGATTGACGTAAGGATCATCAAAATTTGCTAACGGGTTTGGTCTCTAGAACACCACATAATTATATGAACATACATACATAGACTGATAAACATATTACCCTCCTTCGGCAGTAGGGTAAAAACATATGCCTAATCAGAAACTTAAAAGATACCATTATATTATAAAAAAATGTGCTCAGTACCAATTACGTAAAGCCAGCTCTGACTGAACCATTTTCATATTCCCAAGGCCCGAGAGAAATCCAATTGAACTAATGCATATGTCGGCAGGTATTACCAACGTAAGCAGTATAAAGATTAAATGCATTTTATGTACGGAACTCTGTTTATCATTGCTTTAATGTTGGTAACCCTATTAAAGCTAGCTCTGAATATATCATCAGCCTTTTTATGTTCCTACTGCTGGGACACAGGCTTCCTCTCTGTGGGAGAAAATGGGCCGTTATCCACCACGCGGGCCCATTGCGAGTTGGTGGATGTCACATATCTTCAAATTTTTGATTCTAGGACATGCCGGTTTCCTCACGATGTTTTCCTTCGCCGTTTTGAGAGCACTGGTGATGAAATAATTTACACAAAGTAAAGCGCCTGCCTGGGTTCGAACCCACGACTTACGACACGTAAGTTGCGGCCGTTACCACTGGGCCACCACTGCTCTCAAAAATAATAAATCACACTTCACACTAATATTATAAAGGCGAAAGTTTGTGAGTGTGTGTGTGTTTGAATGTTTGTTACTTCGTCACGCTCAAACGGCTGGACGGATCTGGATGAAATTTGGCACAGAGATAGATTATAGTCTGGAATAGCACATAGTTTAGCTTTTTACCCTGGAATAACGTTTCCTTGGGATGATAAAACACTATTCACGCTGGTGAAGCCGCTGGCAGAAGCTAGTAAATTAATAATTATTTTTTCCAAACATTACTGATTTCCCTCCTCCCTCCTGGCGTCGTGATCCTCATTACTGAGTGTCGTGAATTCTCTGTCGTCATCGAAACAACTTGTCTTTCACTAATTTGTGCCATCTATTCCTGTCTTTTGCATCGTAGAGAGCTTCGTGCAGTTTGGTGTTCAACGATGCGCGGACTTGGTCCAACCATCTTATTGGACTGCGACCTATAGGATGTTTCCCTACAATCTTGCCAGTAACCATCAGCTATTCTAGTTTGTGTCCATCTTTTCTGGCGATGTGATCAAAGTACTCCAAAATCCTACGAATGCAGATGATATTCAGTTCGCGGAGGATGGAGTCGTTGGTGTGAAAGGCGGTCCAAGGGAATTGCATCATCTTTCTCCAGCAACTCGTCTCAAACGCATCTATGCGGTCACGGTCAGCTTTCTTTAAAGTCTACCAAATTCCAAATTATAAAACCCAAAAACATTTTCTACTCAGAAACCGAATGCAGAACTAATCTAATCAGGCTAAATCACACACAATGATTGCGCACTTATTTTCTTTGTAGACATTTTTATAACTGCGGCAGTTCTAACGAGGTATTTTCATAAGATCTAGACCTTAGTCCAATTAGCTTGTAATACTATAATTCACTTGAATAAGGCCTATTGTTGAACAAACAAAGACTTAATCCAGTTTTAAAATCTGATAGCACCTAAAGTCCTGAATTAAACCATCTCCTACAAAATTATTTTAATTTAGTGGTTCTGACATACTGCGGGTTAAAATGGCGAGTAACGTATCTCATTAGAACTTTTCATCGTCTGTATTTTTTGTTTAGGTTAGGAATGGGACTGGCTGTAAACCCGATACCAGCCTAGCGAGCATGGGCGTACCCAACACATTTGTGACAAGACATGATAAATTATGTCATGTCTTACAATTTGTCTTAAATGCTAGCACGGGTCAAACTTGTGACATATTTTAAAGGCGCAACATGCCTTTCTTGGTGCTGCCTGGCGAGCACGGCCTACTGTGACATGGCTTGAGTCACACATTTCATCGCAGTTTGGGCGATAACACCATTTTGTCCTAAATGATAGCACCGGCGGCGTGAGAAAATTTCCTGACGTTTGTTTGGGACTCATCGGGTCTTAATTGCTAATACGGGCACACCCATTTTGTCACAAATGTCACATTTTGACAGATGATTTAGAAAAATGTATCACTTTCGTTCGGAGGTGGTGATAAAATTTTGTAGTTGAAAAAAATATATTTGCCTTCTAATTACTGCACCAAATGGCAATAAATTCATTTTGTGTGTATGGTGATCAATGCCTATTAATTAATTGAAATGTTACAGGATTATTAATTAATTATATATTATTACTTTCCCATAATTGTATTTTTTTTTTATTGTTGTTCTTATTTTTATTTTGATTATATTTTTTTTTTATAATTATTTTCTTTTATACCATAATCTTCTTACTTTCTACATTTTTAAATGTTTCTTAAATAAAATCCCCAAAAAACATTTAAAATATAAAAAACAGGGGCCCACCGGTATTGGTCCAAGCTATTATATTTTTTAGTAATTATTAAAATTTTCACAATAATTATATCTTTCTAACAAACACTTATAATGTTATCAAACAAACAAAGAAAAATAAAGCGTGCATAAGTCTATGGTTGTGCGTCAAATATTAATTTATTCCCAACAAAATTAAAAAGTTGTTTAGCTGTATGAACGGCATACTATTTTTACGTATTATTTTATTTGGTCGGCTATTCAAATTATGTCGCACTATGAAGTCAACAACAAGAAAAGCAAGTCGCGCCTGTAAATTAAGTCACATGGTTGTCCCGTGCTAGCATTTAAGACAAATTGTAAGACATGACATATTTTATCATATCTTGTCATGACCGTAGTTCAAGTCGAAAACCAAGCAATTTAAAAAAAAAAAAAAAAAACAATAATTCATGTTGGGATGCTGCTAACATGGGGGTAGCAAAGGGGGGGGCTAAATTTTGGTTATTTTTTGCCTAGGACATACCGTTTTCGAGAAATCATTTTGGAAATATAGAGCGTTTTATGCAAAATAAAATAAGATACGGAGTCCCATAATTCGGAAACAGTGCGTCGTAGGGCTATGCTTCTCAGAGCATAAATGGTTTTCATGGCCAAGGTTAAACCGAAACTGCAATAAAATTGGAAAATTTCCGAAAAAGAAAAAAATAAACGTCAAGAAGTTATGTCACAAATCAAGAAAATGTCTCACGCCGCCGTGCTAGCATTTAAGACAAAATGAGTTTATCGCCCAAACTGTGATTAAAAGTGTGACTTAAGCGATGTCACAGTAGGCCATGCTCGCCGGGCAGAGGTGACATCGTCGGGTCCCTGACGAAGAAGCCGTGCGGTATTAGGTGTACCGCGCGGCGACGGAGACTCTCCGGCTGGCCATGGGCGAGGCGAAGAAGCGAGTGAGGAGATGTTGGAGACACTAGACGGGGATCCGTTGGGTGCCCTTATCGAGCGGTTCTAGGGAAACCTCGATCCACCGCGCCTCCGCTTGCGGAGAGTCGCCAACCCGAGCTGCTGGAGAAGGTAGTCGCAGCCCTCTTTCCGGCGAGAGCGGAGCACATCCCGCCGCCGATGGCTTTGCCCACAGCCACAGAGTCTACAGAGGAAGACGCCATCAGCGTCCCAGAGGTGACATAGGGAGAGATGGGGGCGGCCGTGATGCGGCGCCGGGCCAAGAACGTGACTCTGGGGCCCGACGGGATACGGGGCCACGTGCTAGCCCCCGCTCTGAAGGAGCTAGAGCCCTGACTGAGGCCACGTACCGGTCCATATTGCTGCTCGACGAGGTGGGTAAGCTGTTCGAGCGGATAATCGCTGCCCGCCTCGTCAGCCACTTGTACAGAGAGGGGCCGGACCTGGATGTAAGCCAGTTCACCTTTCAGCATGGGTGCTCCACCATCCACGCGATATTGCAGGTGAGAGTCCTGGAGGAGGAAGTGGTCTCCCGGGGTGGGGTGATGTTGGCGGTGTCCTTGGACATTTCCAACGCCTTCAATTCGCTTCTCGTGTTGCTGGCAACGGCTGCGGTCTCACAGGTGGTGAGCCACAAACGGCACCTTGGCCTGGGCCCTCAACAAGTTGGGGGCCATGGTCTTTCATGGCACCCAGTAGCCGTGGCCGCTCTCCCTGTCCCTTGCGGCCAAAAAATGGTAGGTGGCGGGGCCATTGACCTTGATTCATCACAAGGGGACCAAAGGTGCCATACGCGGGGTCGTCTGGCGTCCATGTGCAGTGCTTAGTCCCTAGGGTTGTCACGTTGTACAGTGTGTTCTGCTACGCCGGTGATGGGGGGTACTCCCTAGAGGAGGGTCCGGTGACGGATAAACGCGGCGGGTTCGTGGTGAGTGCTAAAGCGTGTCCGTGTTCCCGCCATAAGCGGCACAGGAGGACACCGTGGAGTTTTAGTGGGTTAGAGTCCCACGTAACTGCGCTGACTCCCCGTGTATGCATGAGCATTTCTCCAAGCAGAATAAAAAGGAGTGGGACTAGCTCGTTGGTCTGTTGTCGCAAGCACTACTGCTGATGGCCCTGGGTTCGATTCCCGGGTCGGCCAAAGTGCTATTGGGATTTACCATCTGGAATTTCTCAGTAGCAGTTTGGAGTCTGGTTTTGTGACCGGTTGATGGCAATAGGCTCACCCCCTATTACATGGGACTTAAACATATCTGGGGAACTGTGGGTATGTGTAGGTGCATCTCTGCGTAATCCTTCAAGAAACACGATTTTACAGATGATTTTTTTTGCGTGATTTTACAGCCGTGTAGTTTCACAGTGGTCAGGCTGGGGCCAGTAGTCCCA
This sequence comes from Orthosia gothica, assembly GCA_949775005.1. Classification (NCBI taxonomy): domain Eukaryota; kingdom Metazoa; phylum Arthropoda; class Insecta; order Lepidoptera; family Noctuidae; genus Orthosia; species Orthosia gothica. The sequence goes on along the minus strand of OX459062.1, from coordinate 9,263,344 downwards.
GTAGTATAGTTTTAGGCAATCGATCCACTAAACCTACCAAACCCATAGACCAATGCATTTTTCTCTATAATTAGCAATAGTCCAGTGCTTACAGGGATAATCGGGACAATCGCGGCTGTAAGTCGCGTCCGTCAGCCGCGTCCGATAATGTGTTCCCAGCTTTAGGCCTAGAATTTTGGTCCATAGGTAACAGAACACCATTTATTTTTCTTCAGTTGTTGGTCAAAAAAAAGGTCAAATAATTAACACTCCAACTTAATTGACCATTTGTGAGACTTACAACTGAAGAACAATGGAGTTTTGTCGAAATTCGCAAGCGTTGGTTAACTTATTTAACCAATGCATTGTTTAAGTTATTACAGATTAAAAACTGGGCCTTAGAGAGTGAATAAACAACAACTGTTGCCAAGGTAAATATAAATTAATGAAAGGTAATTATGTCATATCACAAAAGCTGATAAAAACGGAAGGTGACGATTACATGAAATGAACTCGTCACTAGGTATCAAAGGTTGATAAGATAACAACGATTAATTCAAAGTGAGTTACGTTCGCATATCGTATCAAATAGTACCGTGTAATACCCGGATAAATTTTCTATCTACAGTGAATCTGTGTAGTGATTAGTGATATATGTTAGCTTCAAGTGGCTAGTATTGTGGTCGCTCTGGGCTGCACGGTTCGTCCGTCAGCCAACACCAATAAGACGATTGCACGATGGATCGTTAGTGCGCGGACAATTCTCGGCAGATGGCTCTTATCAACGGTACTCTGGCATACCATACGCCAGCTCAGAATACAAGTACAGATTCCAGGTGCTAGCAAGCTGTCAAACTGTTCAGGGTGACTTTGATACATAGGCAATCTTTCAGAAGGTTAAAGCGCTCATGAACTTGAATTGATGTTAGAAACAAACTCAACTGTCCAGGATAGATAAAGCCTGACAAAATGTAGGAATTACTTGTTTAGTTTTCGGTTTAGATTTTAGGGTTTGCTTGTTTGTAAAGTTGTATCATATTCATGAGTAATTTCACCCTATGAAATATTCGCAAGGAAATAAAAGTTGCCCTGCATATTTCTATGATCATCTTCGACTATTCAAAGAGCTGTCATGTAAAATATAACCATTTTTTTTAAGGGACCCGGCTCCGCGCCGAAATGGGATGGCATTTTTGAAGCTGTTAGAGAAAATATAAGATGTCCTCAACTGTATACAAAGTCACCGGTGGTTGGATCGGAAGATTGTCTGACCCTCAACGTGTACAGTCCCAACCACGCCTGGGATGGCGCTCCCTTACCAGTCATGGTGTTTATCCACGGTGGAGGGTTCCAGGAAGGGTCCGGGTCAGCTCTTCTCTACGGACCTGATTATCTAGTATCCCGAGGCGTCGTCCTCGTCACCTTCAACTACAGATTAAACGTGCATGGATTCCTCTGTCTTGGCATAAAGGAAGCTCCAGGTAATGCTGGATTGAAAGACCAGGTGGCTGCACTGAAGTGGGTTCAGCGAAATATCCGAGCGTTTGGTGGGGACCCTGATAATGTGACGTTGTTTGGTGAGAGTGCTGGTGGGGCGTCAGTTTCAAACCATCTGTTGTCACCGATGTCTAAAGGATTGTTTCATAGAGCGATCATACAGAGTGGTTCCTCTATCGGATCGTGGGCTCGCCAGAGGTATCCAATGAAAATTGCTGGCGCTTTAGCGAAAGAATTGGGATACAATGTTAAACACCCTTACCAGATTTACAATATTCTTATGAATACATCTCTGGCTGAATTAGTTGCCACAGAGTTACCGAGGAAGACGGGACAGTTGACGTTTACGCATCTACCATTCGTGCCGTGCACTGAGCAACTACTAGATGGCGTTGAACCATTCCTTACTGACACACCTTTTAATATACTCAGTAAAGGAGATTATAACAAAGTCCCTGTCATCATAGGTTCTAACAACGAAGAAGGATATTATTTCGCTGGTATGGAGACTGAGGACTCACTCAGAAATTTGGACTTCGAAGCTGTAATGGAGGTTTACGATTTAGACTTCCCTTCTGATGAAGTACGGCAAGTAGTAACTGAGAATCTCAGAAAACTATACATGGGTGATGATAAAATTTCGTGGGAAACGATATTGAAACTCTCTAGATTACATGGAGAACCGTATTTTAATCTGCCTGCCGATATTGAGACTGAGCTTATTCTAAAGACTACTGATAAACCTGTATACAACTACGAGTTTCAGTACGATGGTCGGAAGAACTTACCGAAGCTTATAGCAGGTCCAACATTTTGGAATGCACCGGGTGCTACTCATGCCGACGAATTGTTCTATCTTTTCAATTTGTTTCCTGTTACGTTCATGTTTGAGAACAAAATGATTCAAACAATGACGACCCTGTGGACGAATTTCGCTAAATACGGGTTAGTATATTTGTGTGGATGTGACGTCATCTCTCGGAGGGTTTTTTTGTTGGAATATTATACATTACAAGTTAGCGAATGCCAAATAGGTAACTTGCTCAAAAGTATTGTTTTATTGTATTAACAGAGTTCCCACTCCTGAAGGCAGCGAGATCCAGTGGACTCCTACATCTCTTTCATCACCAACAAGGCTGGAGATCAACGAGACCCCTTCAATGGCATCAGCCATTAACCCTACTCCTACGCTCCAATATTGGAGACATCTTTATGATAAATATCGAGCGAAGTAACCTACCTTGTGTAAGAATATGAGAAGACAAGTGTGATTTTAGATTTTTATGTTGTGACTGAAATATTGTTGTTGTTGGTAGAGGTACTTATTGTTGTTGATTTTTGACGTTTGTTGTTATTTTAAGTAAACCGGTTAACTTTTGTAAATCATTCGTTTAAATGTGCATAGTTAAGGATCGATCCCTTTGTGACCCATTTGATGGGTATTAGTAGTGGGGTTTTATTTCGTTAAAGATAAGTTATTTAAAAATTCAAAGTCTATTCCCGCAGTTACAAAAACTAAGCACAGCACGAGGTGTTTTTCTCAAAACTCCGAAGCCTATATCAAAGTATGCGCTAGTTCAGGGGTCACCATCACCATTCACCGTAAGGTGGAAAGCCATCTGCCCCCCACTCACCCCGGGCCTTTATGTGTGCACTTTCAACACCAATATCAATGAAGATTTTGATGAGATGATTCGTCAGTTGTTGAATCGACGGCAGCAACGCATAGGATAAATGATTACATTACATACTCAAGTACTTAACACAAGTAATTAAATTATATTGTAGGGTCCATACAATAGTTATTAATGATACATGTGCGGAAGGTAGGTGATTTCCGATGAGTGGCATTTTTATTCACGAGCGAGCGAAGCGAGTGAGTGGATAAATCGACACAAGTCGGAAATCATCTAACGTACGTGTATCATACAACATTTTACTATGCATTGTGCGAGGAAATAAATAAATTAATAAAATGAAATTAATAAAACGGCGGGTTTATTCAAGCGCGTTCCGCATATCCACAGATTAACTAATAGTTCCTCGGGCATATCTACTGCGCATGTGCGAATAGCTGTCACATCGTAACGCAATGAGGCACGAGCAAAATATACGTTCTGCCAAACATATTTAATGAATATTTAAAATTAATTTATTGATCAAAATCTAAATCTAGAGTAATTAAAATCGCCTAAAATAAAGTATTAGTTTTTTTTTTACCTTTTATATGAATGATAATCTGTACATAACTAATTTTTAAAACTTTTCTCAAATAATAAAAACTCTATGCGTCGGGCTGACGTTGGAGTTAAAAATAAAAAAAAAACAGGAAAGTAAAAAGCACTAGTGAAAAAAAGTGACACTTTCCGCACAGTTTGGCCGCTTGGAAAACCGCTCTTTTCGAGGACATGCATTGTAAAATATTTAATAGTCAATTTGATATTACAATGATAGACTTAAAGGTGATTGTATCTAAATAGCATACTAAATACTACTTGCCAACTCGCCGTCCAATCATAACATCAGTGTGTCTGATCTGATATTTAAAACGAATTCTCTCATGCGCCGTCAGACAGAAGCTCTCCACAGCATTGGAGCCAGGCCAACCGCAAATCTGATAACGACTACAACAGATTGTGATACTTTGAGGTGTAACACTTGATCTATTTTGTATAATGTGGCTCTTTTTAAGTATTTTATTTAAGTTTTCAGTGAATTTTAAGTTTGTAGATGGTAGACAAACTGAAGGCCAATCTGGCAATAGTACCGTTCGAAAGGTCACTTGACATTTTGGTAGCGCATGGCAATCCCATACTTATTAGACTTTTCTACAATCATTATCACAAATGGAATGCCACTTTGTCTAGTCTATGCTCTCGTCTTCATCTTCTTTTCGAGTCGATGGAAACTCTTCATATATTTTGGGCCCAGTAGGTGGTTACATCGATTGTGGGGTCAGTGGCGTACATAAGGTCTTTTAAAGTCAAGGTTTATGGGCACTTGGGACACTCCAGCATGTGTGCCATATTCTACAAAGGGACACCGCACTCACACTGGGCATCAGACGGGTCTATCAAACCCCATTTTGCCAAATTGTGTTTGCAGCGGTCTACTTGGGTGCGCGAACGATTGTGTCACCGATGTAGGCTTCTCGGACATCTGCAATACCGTAGTTATCGTTTCTTCAACCAGAGACATAGCGGACATTTTTATATACACCAGCAACGTATAAGTGATAAAGTTTACTTCGTATATTTTACTTTTATAGATAACTAGCTGGCCCGGGCAAACTTTGTTTTGCCATAAAAAGACCAAACATTTATCTACCCTACCTACCCTACCCTACACTACCCTACCCTACCCGACCCTACACTACCCTACCCTACCCTACACTACCCTACCCTACCCTACCCTACACTACCCTACCCGACCCTACACTACCCTACCCTACCCTACCCTACCCTACCCTACCCTACCCTACACTACCCTACCCTACTCTACCCTACCCTACCCTACACTACCCTACCCTACCCTACCCTAACCTACCCGACCCTACACTACCCTACGCTACCCTACACTACCCTACCCTAAACTACCCTACCCTACCCGACCCTACACTACCCTACACTACCCTACACTACCCTACACTACCCTACCCTACCCTACCCTACCCTATGTCCTTCTCCTGGTTCTAAGCTACCTCCCTGCCAATTTTCAGCTAAATCGATTCAGCCGTTCTTGAGTTATAAGTGAAGTAACTAACACGACTTTCTTTTATATATATAGATTACAATCTCAGCCTCTTATTAGCAAAATCATGGCATCCCGTTGGTCCAATTAAGGTGAAAATAGCCGCAATATGATGGGTTCACCGTTTACTCATTCCCCGAGGCAAGCTGATCTCTGGATGTTTTCGGAACATATTAATTTTGATCCTATACAAGGTTGAGCCGCGTCGCCGCCTGTCATAATTGATGGGCTCAACTGAACAACTTAGGGTTTATAAATAGGATATTATAACTTTAATTGTGTCTCGATGTATAAGTTTTTGTGGATAGCTGTCAGTGGTTTTTTTTTGTACTTTTAATAGCTCTTGCTCTTGACTTTGTACAAAACTTAAAGTTGTAAAGTAATCCCTACTGAATTCACCCAGAGTTGAGTTTTATATAATAAACCATTTTGTTTTGATTAACATTTTATTTCTGATACGTTTTATTTATCTTCGGCACAACAATCCAGCCACACTCGAAATTGCTCTTATTCATCAGTTAAGAAGTCAAGTGTTACAAGAACCCTTTTTATATGGTCATGGCCATTAATATTTGACTGGTGTTTTGGCAAAAATATCTATTTCACTTGTAGAAACTTTTAAATTACGTTGTTGAATTAGGTATTTTACCTATGTTTGTAATATTTGTAAGTATGTGAGAACCATGATCCTACTTATCAAATTAATGAATTTTCCTGTTAATGCTTTTTAATACTTTATACCTGTGTGTAGAGCTATTCTGGGTGCATCGTCCTCACATATATTAATGTATGTACGTATGTTAATATTGTAAAACACCATTTTTTTTTAAAAAAAGAGTAAGTATGGAGTTTCTTGTGCGTTCTTCTACATAACAATCTACTTTCCGAATGCACGGTAGAATCATTTTTTTTTTTTTCATATTTTTTTTTATTACTTTTATTTTTTAATTTTAATTTATGTGACGTTCAAAAGTGCCGTTTATTGGCCTAATTGAATAAATATATTTGACTTTGACTTTGAATCACACATGACAAAGTGGCAATCGTAAAATATATAATACTAGCTGCCGCCCTCGTGGTATTAGTACTTCTCCTAATATCTTTATAAATTATAGCTTATGTGTTATTCTGATGTATAAGCTATATTTCTGTAAAGTTTCATCAAAATCTGTTTAGTCGTTTTGAGTGAAAGAGACACACATTCATCCATTCCATCCATCCTCACAATCTTTCGCGTTTAGGTATAATAGTAGGTATTAAGATTACATAAATGTTGTTGAGGCATTTCTAAAAGATAACGTAGCAATGAAGGTATATTTTTTTCATCATCATCATCATCAGCCTTTTTTATATTCCCACTGCTGGGACACAGGCCTTCTATCATATTTTTTACCTGCCAGAAATATTTACTTATTCAAAATGTTTTTTTTTTTTGTTGATAGACTCTCGCTTCACCACTATCTCACTTGATGGTTATCGATGATGTGGTCAACGGTGAAGCTTGCTTGCCTATAAGAAACCTATTCACTCTTGACTTAGACTCCCAGATTGTAGCTATCAGGAAATTCACAGCCAACAGGAAAAAAACTATAATAATAAATTACCTGAAAGTGACGTATACAGCGTCAAACTTAATTTAAATTGATCATCAATATCGTCATATTTCAGCCGAAAGACGTCCAATGCTGAACATGGGCCATCCCAAAGCATCATCATATTGACCAATCCCGTGCGTCTCGCATCCAGCGGATGATAACAAAATCCTACCGTAGTAGATTGTAGTTAAAATAAGATATCGTTATGACACCTTTTAGTAACAAATAAAACTTTTTGGATAATCTTTTGCAACAACAAGAAAGAGTATTGTAGTCACAGCGGATCTTTTTGTCTCTGAAGTTGGCCCTGCCAACCATTGCGCAAGAAACAGTTTGTCATCGAGTATACCGCATTGAGTAAGCGAGACAGGCCGATGCGAAAAAAAACGTTAGCGAGTGAAAGAGACAGTTAAACAATACTATCTTCACCTTTAACATTGACACAAAAATAGCTACTGCGCAGGGTCTTGCAGCCAATTAAGAGCGGGCAAGCCGACATAATTTTCATACAAACGCTCGTACGTGATTATGCCGTTGTAACACATCTATCTTTGATTTTTTTGAACTAATAGGTATCTTGTGCACTATATCTAGATTTCTATCAAATGTCTTCCTTGCCTTGAATTCAACCATCATATGCAGAGGAGGGATGTTGAGGTATCTCTCAATCGCTGCCGTAGGTGTTGTCCTGAAAGCGCCCGTGATGCCGAGACACACTGTTCTTTGTAACCTGGTGAGTGGCGCTTTGCACGAGGCAAGCTTTGTTCTTGGCCACCACACTATGCTGCCGTATGTGATAATAGGTATTATCATTGTTCGGTACAGCCATCGTATCACTTTGGGCTTTAATCCCCAAGTTTTACCGTAGGTGGAACGACACATGCCGAACACTCGTAAGGCCTTTGTCGTAATATTTTCCACATGAGTTTTCCACCTGAGTTCTTTATCAAGCGTTACACCCAGATATTTAACTTCGGTGGACCAGGGCAGCTTTATTCCATTGAGGGAGGGCTCTCCTAGGTTTCCTAGTTGTCTCTTCCTCGTGAATGGAATAATGACTGCTTTACTTGGGTTGATAGAGAGGTGGTTCTTTGTACACCATTCCTCTGTCATCCTCAATGCCTTTTGTAACAATCCAGAGACTACGTTCGGAAATTTACCATTAACCATTATAGCTATGTCATCTGCATAGCCTACTGTGTAGAATGGTCCGGTGTTGAGTTTGGTAAGCAGCGAGTCTACTACCAAGCACCACAATAATGGTGACAGCACTCCGCCTTGCGGACAACCTCTTGTTGTTTTTGCGCTAAGTCTGTCTCCCATCAGTTCTGATCTGACTATTCTGCTTCTCAGTATATTGTCAATCCAGTTGCACGTGGTATCATTGATGCCATGTTCCTTTGCAGCAATGCGTATAGACTCAAATGTTGTCTTGTCTACGGCTCCCTCTATGTCGAGGAAAGCCACGACACAAATCTCTTGTCCTTCTAGCGCAGCCTCGGCTCGACTCGCAACATAGTGCAATGCCGTTTCCGTAGATTTTCCAGGGCTGTAGGCGCACTGTAGTTTATGTAGAGGGAATACTTTAAGTGGTCCCTCTCTTAGGTACCTGTCTACCATTTTCTCCAGAGCTTTTAAGAGAAAGGATGATAGACTGATGGGCCTATAAGCTTTAGCTTCTTCGTAAGTCGGTCTGCCCACCTTCGGTATAAAGGTGACTTTGACCTCCTTCCATGCCTTAGGTACATACCCAAAGGCTATGCAGGCTCTGTAGAGTTTACTCAAATGTGGTATCAAAACAGATGCCCCTTCTTGCAAAAGTATTGGGTAGATGCCTTCCGGACCAGGGGATTTGAAAGGCTGGAAGCCTGCTAAGGCAAGCTTCAGTTTATTTTCATCTACCACTTTCTTTGCCGTGAGCCAGTTATTTTTGGACGTGTGCCTTGTGAGCTCGTCCCTTGTGACTGGTTCCTCTTCATCGCTGTCGCGCAGTATACATTCCGGGAAGTGAGTTCTAAACATCACGCCCAGAGTGTCCCGTCCAGTTTCTGTGAGATACCCATTCTCATCCTTTACAGATGACAGTGGGTTTGTCTTATTCATGGACATTGCTTTGCACAACCTCATTCCATTTGGCAGAGCTTCGATGGAGGTGCAATGCTGTCGCCAATTAGTTCTTTTGGCCTTGCGAACCGCCGTGTTATACCTCGTCAGCATGCTGTGATAGCCAGAAAAGTCTTTCCTGGCTTTTGCATCATTAAAGGCCTGTCGTGTTTCCTGACGTATTTTAGCTAGTTCAGGAGTCCACCATGGTACCTTTTTGCAAAAGGCCTTTTTTTCTGGGCAATTATCTTCCCATGCACCGCTTCCCACTAACATACATACATTGTAAGTTTTTTTTTTTTTTTTTTTTTTTTGTAATTCTATTCTATTTTATTGATACCATAACATATATACAATTGAAAATTCTAAAAACAAAAACAAACCTATATACAAATACAAAAGGGAGACGGAAAAGACCTCATTGGGCATCAAAAAATTCGTCCACATCGATGTCAATGGGAAACGTGCCCAGAACGCTGGCAGCATTGCCTCGTTGGATGGCAATGCTGATTCTCTGGCCGAAGAAAAGGCCAGCCCTCTGGTCACGTGAAGAGTCGACGAGCTTTGTACTAATTTCTCGAAAAACTCGATGCGCACTCGGACCCCATGGACCTAATGTTTCAACCCCAAACGGCTCAAACATATAATTCCCAATAAGGTTGTTATATTTGCGCCGTTTGAGGTTTTCTGCACCGGCAGCAGCCGCCCCAGCACAGCCCGCCGTGCTAAGAAGATGGGATGGCGCAAGGGTGTCGACACATGTTGCATCCCACACCAAAGGCCTACCCACCTTCCAAGGCATTATGGTCATCCCGTCTGGTCTCTTCCCATCGTCGCGTGCCAAGCCATTGGGTTCTAAAACAGCTGGCACCCCGGCGGTGACAAGAGCCCGACGTATGATGTCATTAATGCTGGCGTGCCGTGCTATCCGGCCAGCGCTCCTACTGCAGGATAAGCCATGGTGACCGAGGCGGTCGACTGCTTCACCACATTGACATCGATGTGGAGCTCCGCTAGGAGCACCCAAACGCAGACATGTAGCGATCCGGAAGGTATTGTCACTCAACATAGTACCTATGTTGAGTGACGGTAGAGCCTGTAGCCAGAGGCCCGACTCCCACTCTCCCACAGCCAGCAGGCGGGCACGCTCAGCAGTATTGGTGGACGTATTCATAAGTTTATTCCGTACCAACCTGCAGAGCGGCTCATCCCACTGTCTCTGGGAAGATGGGTTCTCGGGCAACGCCGTATTCGGGCAAGCCACTTTCCAGGCGCACACTGCGTCGGTCGAGCACGGCACTTCAAAGTTAACCAGTGAAAGGGATAGAATTTTTGTGGTTAACTTTTCAGTGCCGTGGACCGAAGACAAGAACGCCGGTAGGCTTATACTAGAAATTTTGCGGATGCCGAGCCCGCCGAAGCGAATGGGTAGAGTAGCTTGCATCCAGGCTCGATCATCCAAGGCCACATTTAAGATGGTAGTCAGAGTGCATCGAATAATTTCGTCAATTTTTTCCAAGAGATGTGGCTGCTTCCATAAAGGGGAAGAGCGGAGAAAATACATGAAATTTGGTCCAAAACAGCAATACCTAATAAGAGTAAAAGCCGAATGAAGATTAATTTTGGAGAGTCTATCCGAAATATTATTAAAATGGTTAATTTTGCCATCAATGAATGAAGAAAAACTGTCTTCCAAAATTGGGGAACCTAGGAGGTGCAGTGAACTTTTATCTAAAATTTTGATCTCTGGGGCTATTGCATAGAATTTCTGTAGGGTTGGTTGTCTGTCGGTATTGTCACTAAGAAAAATTTCACATTTGGAGTGGTTGAGGTCAAGGCCGATGGATTTAAACTGCTCTTTCAGGAATTGAAAATCTGCTAAAACGGTTTCTACGTCACCTCCTAGTGTTCCATCATCCAAATACCATAAGTTAAATTTCGAATTTAGTTTCTGAATAATGGGATGAATAGCCAGACTGAAAATGACTGGCCCGAGAGGGTCACCTTGTTGGCAACCAACTGAAGATAGCAAAACATTTTCTTTGTACAATAATTTAGATGGGTGCCTATAGCATTGCCACAAAAAGCCGAAAATTTCTGGAAGCTCTTTTTTTGCTTCCGCCAACAAAGTGTCCCTGTTGACGGAATTGAAGGCGTTTTTTACGTCAACCTTGAGGATGACCTCACCCTGGTTAGAATTTAGGAAGGTAGAAAGGGCATGTACGGCAGCCTCACAGCCCCCTCTAGAGCCAAAGCCAAGCTGTAGGGGCTGGAATCTGTTTGTAAGCCTTTGACCGTAAAGCTTACAACAAATTTTGGCTGCCATACGCCTGTAGGTGCATCCGACGGCAATAGGACGAATGCCGCCGTCCCTCTTGCGCAGGGCACATAAGTTGGCCCCGTACAAGACATCGACGACGGCATCGTTCACGCCGCCGGAGAGCATTAAGTTGACTAGTGCCGCAAGCTCCTTCAAAAGCGACTCACCAGCTTCCCCGGCGCCTGAACTTAAAAGATCTTTTAAGTGTTGTGGAGTCAGGCCGTCGAGACCGCCGGCGGAACCGCTTCGGAAGGAGCTCACGGCAGCGATCAATTGGGTGGCTGAAATATTGAAAAGAGTTGAATCAGGATGAGAGGTTTTGGGAGGGTCGGGAAAGGTAAGGTCATCCGCAGGCGCTGGATGTTTACTCTCCAAGGCAGATATTGTTTCTGGAGAGTAGGGCGCCACCACATCACTGCTGAATAGTAGCCTCGCTGCACCCCTAATGTCACCTTCACCTAACTTGGATTCCACGTGAAAACATAGGTCTTTCTGTGAATGTTTATTGAATGGTAAATTTTGTAAATTTTGATCCAAAATTGTGGTCGAATTGTTGCAGTTTTCTTTAATTTGATTTGTAAGTGTTTTTTTCAGTGCCAAATCTTTTTTAACGTGCAGAATCCTATAGGGGAAGGTTAGCAATTGCTCCCAGGCACTATTTGAGTTCTCTTGGGATACAAGACGGATGCATTGCGCCAGACTCAAAGCAACGGAACGTCTCGCACCCCGAGGAACTCGCTTCAATACCGGTGTAGAATTTTTTAATTTTGATAATGTTTTCCAAAGCGTCTGTTCAAAAGGTTGGGAAGTGGCTGAAGGAGACAGAGGTACGCTATGTGGTTTGTGAACCTTGCCATAGTGTATCCTCAGCCCCCGTTCGCCTTTAAAAAAGCGTGCCTGTGAGCAATGGGGACATCTCACCAGCTGAACCTCAACGGATGTGGCAGGTTGACTGCTACAGTTGCCGGCATCACTACAGTCTACATTGATCATTAAAACTTAATAAACTAAAACTTACCCTAATAAAACTATTCACACGATATTATATACACTAGAGCTCACAAAAAATATATAGTATAAAAACACAAATAAAAATATCAAATTGACACACAAAAACTGTCAGCTGTGGGACTCAGGAGGCCTACGCCCATCGCAACCGTTGCCTTGGCAACGGGCCGGGCGTCGCGTCGTAATATAGGTAATAGTTGGTTTACACACTCTTTTTTTTCCACACACTTAGATCTTCTCAAGAACAAACCAGCTTCTAATATTGGCAATGGTTCTATTACCGCATCGAATATGTCAGCACTTTATTTCAAGTTAACACAGCGATATTACCGTCTACTGTTGTCAAAGCCAGCAGCCCTATCTTCAAAATTCCGTAGATTATAAAGGCGTGCGGTGTAGACAATTTCTGATATTTATTGCGTCGGTTACTGAGTCTAGATAAATGTCGGCAATCTCTCAATCTCTTTTTCCTTAATAATTTATTTTAAATAAAATCTATAGAGACGTTTTTTTTACGACTTTAGAATTATTAATTTTATTTCGTTTGAATCAAAAGACAATTTTCAGTTAAAGACATTGTAAGTTAAATAAAAAATATAAAATAATTCATCCGAAGGGCAGCTTTCGAGCTGCTTGGGGTCGCCACTGCCCCCAGCTGGCGAGCTGGGGGCAGTGGCGACCCCACGGACCTGATCTCCAGGGAGAAGTATTGTCCCTCATCTCCCGCTTGCCTTTATTGACCGGTCGGAGTGAACACTGACTGGGGACAGAGCTCCCACCTCTCTCTTGCCTTAATTGACTGGCTTGAGTGGAGATAAGGCATAATAATATGGAGGATAAGGAAGTTAACCCAGTAAGATGCTGAAAGGGATCTTGACCAAACTTCCGGGATTGCCCTGATAGCCGTGGTATACCACGGCTAACACCACCACGGCTAGAGGTATACCACTCTACTCCTCAAGTACCTCCAGATATGTTGCCCCGTTGGCGCTTCGTCACTAAAGTGCAAGTAACCCTTTATGGGGGCTCATTAATTGAGTGTGCCAGTCACCCGCTGCCATTTTATAGCCTTGTAGTTCGACAGTGGTCAGGCCGGGGCCAGTAGTCCCAGTAGTATAGTTTTAGGCAATCGATCCACTAAACCTACCAAACCCATAGACCAATGCATTTTTCTCTATAATTAGCAATAGTCCAGTGCTTACAGGGATAATCGGGACAATCGCGGCTGTAAGTCGCGTCCGTCAGCCGCGTCCGATAATTTGTTCCCAGCTTTAGGCCTAGAATTTTGGTCCATAGTTAACAGAACACCATTTATTTTCTTCAGTTGTTGGTCAAACAAAGGTCAAATAATTAACACTCCAACTTAATTGACCATTTGTGAGACTAACAACTGAAGAACAAATGGAGTTTTGTCGAAATTCGCAACCGTTGGTTAACATATTTAACCAATGCATTGTTTCAGTTACTACAGATTAAAAACGGCCTTAGAGAGTGAATAAACAACAACTGTTGCCAAGGTAAATATAAATTAATGAAAGGTAATTATGTCGTATCACAAAAGCTGATAAAAACGGAAGGTAACGATTACATGAAATGAACTCGTATCTAGGTATCAAAGGTTGATAAGATAACAACGATTCATTCAAGGTGAGTTACGTTCGCGTATCGTATCAAATAGTACCGTGTAATATATTTTATTTTTGTTTTCTTGTTTAAATAGCACTACTGTGAATAGAACCTGTGTAGTAGCAATTGTCCTAGTCACCGTATTCGGTGACAGACACCCGGATAAATTTTCTATCTACAGTGAATCTGTGTAGTGATTAGTGATGTATGTTAGCTTCAAGTGGCTAGTATTGTGGTCGCTCTGGGCTGCACGGTTTGTCCGTCAGCCAACACCAATAAGACGATTGCACGATGGATCGTTAGTGCGCGGACAATTCTCGGCAGATGGCTCTTATCAACAGTACTCTGGCATACCATATGCCAGCTCAGAATACAAGTACAGATTCCAGGTGCTAGCAAGCTGTCAAACTGTTCAGGGTGACTTTGATACATAGGCAATCTTTCAGAAGGTTAAAGCGCTTATGAACTTTGAAATATTAGAAACAAACTCAACTGTCCAGGATAGATAAAGCCTGACAAAATGTAGGAAATACTTGTTTATTTTTCGGTTTAGATTTTAGGGTTTGCTTGTTTGTAAAGTTGTATCATATTCATGAGTAATTTCACCCTATGAAATATTCGCAAGGGAATAAAAGTTGCCCTGCATATTTCTATGATCATCTTCGACTATTCAAAGAGCTGTCATGTAAAATATAACCATTTTTTATAAGGGACCCGGCTCCGCGCCGAAATGGGATGGCATTTTTGAAGCTGTTAGAGAAAATATAAGATGTCCTCAACTGTATACAAAGTCGCAGGTGGTTGGATCGGAAGATTAACTGACCCTCAACGTGTACAGTCCCAACCACGCCTGGGATGGCGCTCCCTTACCAGTCATGGTGTTTATCCACGGTGGAGGGTTCCAGGAAGGGTCCGGATCAGCTCTCCTCTACGGACCTGATTATCTAGTATCCCGAGGCGTCGTCCTCGTCACCTTTAACTACAGATTAAACGTGCATGGATTCCTCTGTCTTGGCATAAAAGAAGCTCCAGGTAATGCTGGATTGAAAGACCAGGTGGCTGCACTGAAGTGGGTTCAGCGAAATATCCGAGCGTTTGGTGGGGATCCTGATAATGTTACGTTGTTTGGTGAGAGTGCTGGAGGGGCGTCAGTTTCAAACCATCTGTTGTCACCGATGTCTAAAGGACTGTTTCATAGAGCGATTATACAGAGTGGTTCCTCTATCGGATCGTGGGCTCGTCAGAGGAATCCAATGAAAATTGCTGTCGCTTTAGCGAAAGAATTGGGATACTATGTTGAACACCCGCACCAGATTTATAATATTCTTATGAATACATCTCTGGCTGAATTAATTGCCACAGAATTACCGAGGAAGACGGGTCAGTTGACGTTTTCGCATCTACCATTCGTGCCGTGCACTGAGCAATTAATAGATGGCGTTGAACCATTCCTTACTGACACACCTTTTAATATACTCAGTAAAGGAGATTATAACAAAGTCCCTGTCATCATAGGTTCTAATAACGAAGAAGGATATTATTTCGCTGGTATGGAGACTGAGGACTCACTTAAAAATTTGGACTTCGAAGCTGTAATGGAGGTTTACGATTTAGACTTCCCTTCTGATGAAGTACGGCAAGTAGTTGCTGAGACTCTCAGAAAACTATACATGGGTGATGATAAAATCTCGTGGGAAACGATATTGAAACTTTCTAGATTACATGGAGAACCGTATTTTAATCTGCCTGCGGATATTGAGACAGAGCTGATTTTGAAGAGTACTGATAAACCTGTGTACAACTACGAGTTTCAGTACGATGGTTGGAGGAACTTACCGAAGCTTATAGCAGGTCGAACATTTTGGAATGCGCCGGGTGCTGCTCATGCAGACGAATTGTTCTATCTTTTCAATTTGTTTCCTGTTACATCCATGTTTGAGAACAAGATGATTAAAACAATGACGACTCTGTGGACGAATTTCGCTAAATACGGGTTAGTATATTTCTGTGATTGTGACGTCATCTCTTGGACGGATTTTTTTGGTGGAATATACGTTCCATGTTTGCGAATGCCAAATAGGTAACTTGCCCAAAATTATTGTTGTATTGTATTTGCAGAGTTCCCACTCCTGAAGACAGTGAGATTCAGTGGACTACTACATCTCTCTCATCACCAACAAGGCTGGAGATCACCGAGACCCCTTCAATGGCATTAGCCATTAACCCTACTCCTACGCTCCAATATTGGAGACATCTTTATGATAAATATCGAGCGAAGTAACCTACGTTGTTTAAGAATATGAGAAGACCTGTGTGATTTTAGAATTTTATGTTGTACCAGTATATTTTTTGTATGATGGTAGAGTTACATGTAATGTTGTTGATTTGTGGTGTTTTTTTTTTTTTAGTATACAAGTTAAGTTTGTAACTTTATTATATAATTCGTTTAAATTTGCATAGTTAAGAATCGATCCCTTTATTTATATTTACACTTTGTTGTAAACCAGAATATACAAGAAAAAATAAACTTTGTGTCCCATTTTTTTAATTGACTAGGTTCGCGCTTGTCCCCTATTTCACCTGATGATGGGTAACAATATAGCTATTAATATAATAATATAATACATCAGTACTGATGTATTATTTTATTATTCCTAGATTAGTTCAACAAAATGTCAATGTCTTTTTCCGCATATCCCGCTGATGGGTAATATTTATTTATTTACATAGGTAAAATGGCGGGCTTAATGCCTTAGACATTCTCTTCCAGTCAATCAAGGGTGGTGAGGGGTTGTATCTTCACTACTACCCTTGGTTGCCAACAAAAAATGTAACAAAAAATAATAAATTACATATAATACACATACATACATATTTTATATAATAGGTACATACCTGTATAATATTAATATCTGTTTAACTGATATAAACACATCACGAGGTGTTTTTCTCAAAACTGCGAAGCCTTTATCATCACATTTTGCTGTTTTGTGCTCTTGTTCATCACATTTTTAATTGTCAATTTGATGTTACAATAATAGATTAAAAGATAAATGTATCTAACTAGCTTACTAAATTCTACTTCAAAACTTGCTGTCCAGTCATTCCATCAGTGTGTCTAATGTTTAATACGAATTCTCTCATGCGCCGTCAGACAGAAGCTCTCCGCAGCATTGGAGCCAGGCCAACCGCCAATCTGATAACGACTACAACAGATTGTGATACGTTGAGGTGTAACACTTGATCTATTTTGTATTATGTGGCACTTTTTAAGTATTTTTCTTAAGGTTTTTCACTGCATTTTAAGTTTGTGGATGGTAGACAAACCGAAGGCCAATCTGGTAATGGTTTACCGTTCGAAAAGTCACTTGACATTTTGGTAGCGCATGTCAATCCCATACTTATTGGACTTTTCAACAATCATTATCGCAGATAGAATGTTACTTTGTCTTATCTATGCTCTCTTCTTCATCTTCTTTTCGACTTGATGGAAACTCTTCATATATTTTGGGCCCAGTAGGTGATTACATCGATTGTGGGGTCAGTGGCGTACATAAGGTCTTTTAAAGTGAAGGTGTATGGGCACTTGGGACACTCCAGCATGTGTGCCATATTCTGCAAATGGACACCGCACTCACACTAGGTATCAGACGGGTCTATCAAACCCCATTTTGTCAAATTTTGTTTGCAGCGGCCTACTTGGGTGCGCGAACGATTGTGTCGCAGATGTAGACTTCTCGGACATCTGCAATACCATATTTATCCTTTCTTCAACAATAGAAAAAGCGGCCATTTTTCTAAGCAATTACAGCAGCAACGTATAAGTGATAAAGTTTTCTTCATATTTTTACATTAAGTCGATAGAGAAGTAGGTACTAACAATACATCAATAAAACCGGCGCAGTGCGAGTCAGACTCGCGCACCGAGGATTCCGTATAAATTAAGTCCATACGCACAAATATTGAAAAATTTCATAAGTTACTTTAAATACTATAAACTTCTTATAGGTTTTCCTGTAATCGATATGTATTTTCTGTATCTTTTCAAAATTTTTGCCCCACTGGGCCTGGCAAGGTGAGATTCATCAATTCGTGCCTATTTTCTTAAATAACTTAAAAACGATTTAACCTCAAATTAGCACTTGCACTGATGTGTCACTAGACAATACAATCCCGAGCATGTTTTTCAATCCCGGAATTGCGGGATTTTTGATCCTTAAACTGGGATCGGGATCGGGATAGACTATGCGGTTTCTATTTGTGCTTATGAAGATTATCACTAATATTATTAGTAATTTCTTAAAATTTGTTTATATACTAAAATAATTAACAAAAAAGACTGAACAAATAACTAGGTTTGTGTTTAGAATTTCGAAAATACAATCGCAGAAATATTAAAGCACCATAGTTTCACTTCCAAGCATACTTCGTAGTTTATTGTCAATATAAGCAGCAGCTGAAAACGCTCGCTCGCTCGCTCAGTATTAAATTTTAAAGATTTTAGTCGGTTCGATTCCCGGGTGTGGCAAGCGTGCGACAAATCTTTGAATTAATTTTCTTTCTATTCAAAAATAAAGGAAAGTTTTCTTTGAGTAATTTTTTCCATCTACCGTGTTAAGGGTACTTTCCCTTCAGGTGGCATTACAAAATTCTACTCTGTATATGTCTCACGATATATTTAGTTTAAAATTATATTATATATATTATTTTTAATTTTCTAATTTACCTCTGAAAAGTGGACCCCACGTTAAAACTTCATTTATTTATTTCATGCGTCCATCTTTGGGACACTGACTTACATAAGTGTACCAAATTTCAACTCAATTGGTTCAGTAGTTTCGGAGCAAATTGGCTGTGACAGACATGCAAGTAATCCTAAATGGGTT
This sequence comes from Orthosia gothica, assembly GCA_949775005.1. Taxonomy (NCBI): domain Eukaryota; kingdom Metazoa; phylum Arthropoda; class Insecta; order Lepidoptera; family Noctuidae; genus Orthosia; species Orthosia gothica. The sequence goes on along the minus strand of OX459062.1, from coordinate 9,244,580 downwards.
TTTCCTTTTAAAGTACGGAACACTAAAAAGGCAAAGAAATACAAACAGAGGCTTCATACACAAACTTTAGCGTCTTTAGCGTATGTACTCAACCTGTACCCAAGTACAGGTTAAGTTTTTTAAGAAAGCGTAGATGGCCGAATCCGAAACTATGAGGCAAAGTGAAAACCACTGAAAGGAGTCACGACGCCGATTTTGATGAAAACTAAAACTGCATCAATAGATTTTTGAAAAATCATTACTCCTAGCCAGGAATCGAACCCGCTGATTTTGAAAAGAAAACGCGTGCTATATTATTACACCATTCGATAGTGTCGCTAACAAGGTTCAAGTTCTGGTAAGTAATGGCATACGGTAAAATTTAGGAAAGGGCTATTTTTTTTACAAAATAATATTTTTTCCTACATTAAGTACCATAAGAATTACACCTTAAATGATTAAATTGTTACCAAGATTTTTTCATGTCTTTAATTCCATGATACGAGTCTTCGTACATTTCCTACAAAAAATAGCATTTTGTTAAAAATGCGGTTCTTCCTCAAATTTGCCGTATGACATTCGTTCCCAGATTTTGATCCTTATTAGCGACACTGGTGTAATACTACAGCATGCGTTTTCTTTTTCAAAATCAGCGGGTTCGGATCCTGGCTAGAAAAATTGTTTTTCAATAAATCTAATTATGCAGTTTTACTCACTTTACTTTTAATCGGCTTCGTGCCTCCTTTGGGTGTTTTTTCGCTAATCCTCATAGTTTCGGATTTGGCCATCCAAGCCCACTAAAAAACTCACCCATTATTTTCAGGTCGATATATTTTCTACATATTATTGTCTCCTTCTTTAAAAAAAAAAACAACCTTTGAAGCTTTTTTTCTGCATTAAGTCCGCCTATGTATAACCATTGTACATGAAGTTTAAATAAATAATAAATAAATATAAAAGGTGAATATTAAATGTACCTTTTGGCATAAAAATAATAGCCTCTTATAAGCAAAATCATGGCATCCCGTTGGTCCAATTAAGGTGAAAATAGCCGCAATATGATGGGTTCAAACTCATTCCCCGAGGCAAGCTGATCCCTGGATGTTTTCGGAACAAATTAATTTTGATCCTATACAAGGTTGGGCCGCGTCGCCGCCTGTCAAAATTGATGGGCTCAACTGAATAACTTGGGGTTTATAAGTAGGATATTACAACTTTAATTGAGTCTCGTTGTGTAAGTGTTTGTGAATAGTTGTTAATGGATTTTTTCTTTTGTTCCTTTAATAGCTCTTGTTCTTGACTTTATTTAAAACTTATTGTTTTAATCCCTGTTGAATCCACCCAGAGTTGAGTTGTATAGTAAACCAATTTGTATTGATTGGCATTTTGTTACTGAGATTTTTTATTTATTTTCAGCATAACAATCCAGCAACATTCAAAATTGCTCTTATTCTTTAGCTAAGAATTCAAAAATATAGTTTTAGAAGAAAAAACTATTATAAAGTTTCGGCCCAAAGTTTCGAACCTAAATTAACATCACACCTCCCCCAAAGAGGGTTATTGCACCATGTGGAGTCTAAACTTGGTGAAGGTGATATCAGAGGTGCGGCTAGGATAATCTTCAGCAGCGATGTGGTTGCACCGTACTCTCCAGAGACACTTACAGCTCTGGAGAGCAAACACCCCGACCCGGCAGATGATCTCACCTTCCCCGACCCCCCCGATCCTGAAAACAACATTTTGCAAATTACAGCCCAACAACTGTGTGTGGCCGTAGGCTCCTTCCGGAGTGGATCCGCCGGCGGCCTCGACGGTCTGACACCCCAACATTTAAAAGATTTAATGTGCGCAGGCGCCGGGGAAGCTGGTGAGTCCCTTTTGAAGGAGCTGACGGCCCTCATCAACCTCATGCTCTCCGGCAATGTGAACGAAGCCGTCATTGATATTTTGTACGGGGCAAATCTCTGTGCCCTGCGCAAGAAGGATGGCGGCATTCGTCCCATTGCCGTAGGGTCTACATACAGACGTATCGCAGCCAAAATTTGCTGTGCTTTTTACAGCGAAGCACTGGCCAGCAAATTCCAGCCCCTACAGCTGGGCTTCGGGTCCAAAGGGGGCTGTGAGGCTGCGGTACACGCTTTATCGACATACCTCAACAGCAATGAAGGTGAGGTCATACTCAAGGTTGACATAAAAAATGCCTTCAATTCCGTAAACAGGGATACCTTGTTGACAGAAGTTCAAAAAGAAATACCCAAAATTTACAGTTTTCTATATCAATGTTATAGGCACCCCTCTAAATTACTCTACAAGGAAAACCTTTTGGAATCAGCTGTTGGTTGTCAACAAGGTGACCCTCTTGGGCCAGTCATTTTCAGTTTGGCGATAAACCCAATCATTCGGCAACTAAATTCTAAATTCAATGTATGGTATTTGGATGATGGAACCCTAGGAGGTGATGTAGATACAGTCTTGAACGACTTAACTTTTTTGAACGATAAATTTAGCTCTATTGGGCTAGAACTTAATCTTTCGAAATGCGAAATTTACCTCCCCCAAACTACTGACCGACAGACTACTTTAGCAAAATTCAACGCCATAGCACCTAATATTAAAATAACTGAGAGAAATTCTCTTCACCTCTTGGGTTCTCCTATTTTTGATGAATCGTTTCCAAATTTCATTGAACAGAAAATACAAAATTTTAACGATGTCTCGGAAAGACTTTTCAAAATTAACATGCATTCGGCCTACACACTTATCCGATATTGTTGCTTTGGACCAAAATTTACTTATAGCCTTCGCTCCTCTCATTTGTGGAAACACCCACAACTTTTAGAAAAAGTAGACCAAATTATAAAGAACACACTTTCATCTATCCTAAATGTGGCCTTGGACGACCGAGCATGGCAACAAGCCACGCTTCCCATTCGCTTGGGTGGCCTCGGCGTCCGCAAAATTTCAAGTATAAGTTTGCCAGCCTTCCTCTCCTCGGTCCACGGTACTGATAAATTAACCAGGAACATCTTACCTTCCTCACTGGTTGATTTTGAGGTACCGTGTTTGACCGATGCGTTGAACGCTTGGAAAATGGCTTGTCCCAATACGGATCTGCCCGACAACCTGTCCTCCCAGAGACGATGGGATGTGCCGCTCTGCAGTATTATACAGAATAACCTTATTAATACATCGTCTAGTACTGCTGAGCGTGCGCGTCCGCAAATACTGTAACCTAATTGGTAATTACAGTTTTGAGCCGTTTGGGGTCGAAACGCTTGGGTCATGGGGCCCGAGTGCACGTCTCCTTTTTAAGGAGATCTCTCGCCGACTGATCGACACTGTGCGTGACCAGAGGGCTGGCTCTTTCTTTGCGCAAAGAATCAGCATTGCCATTCAACGTGGCAATGCTGCCAGTCTTCTGGGCACGTTCCCGGATGACAGCGATGTGGAGGAGTACTTCGACGCCTAAGTGTACTTTTCTTTTGTATATAGTGTAAGTAGTTAGGTTTAGTTTTTTTTTTTTTGGATAGTTTACTTTTGTTTAGTGTTTAAGTATGTACATATTTACACCATTGTTTTTACAAATAAATGTTATAGAACCTACTCCATTTTGGAAAGTCGACTATTATAATAAATTATACTATAAAAAACTATTATAATAAATTACCCGAAAGTGACGTATACAGCGTCAAATTTAATTTAAACTAATCATCATCATCGTCATATTTCAGCCTAAAGACGTCCACTGCTGAACATGGGCCACCCCCAAGCGTCATCATATTGACCAATCCCGTGCGTCTCGCATCCAGCGGATAATAACAAAATCCTACCATAGTAGATTGTAGTTAAAATAAGATATCGTTATGACACCTTTTAGTAACAAATAAAACTTTTTAGATAATCTTTTGCAAAAACAAGAAAGAGTATAGTCACAGCGAATCTTTGTGTCTCTGAAGGTGGCCCTGCCAACCATTGCGCAAGAAACAGTTAGTCATCGAGTATACTGCATAGAGTAAGCGAGATAGGACGATGCGATAAACGTTAGCGAGTGAAAGACACAGTTATACAATGCTATCTTCACCTTCAACATCTTCTTGCAGCCAATTCATTTTTTTAAAGATGGCGCCGTGTGTGTGGTTACACGTTCAAAAAAACCGTAAATTAGGAATAACGGACCTCAATTTACTCTTACGACTACGACGCCCGTGTTTTTTGGGAAATAAGCTACCCTACAACTCTACTGCAATTTGTCTTGAGAACCTTAAATCTAAGTAAATTGGCAGTAAAGGTGATGAACCAACAAATTTTAGGAGTATAACCGTAGTTTTCTGACGCCGAGTAATTGATATGTAGGATGTTTAAGTTTGAAGGCAATTGAAGCCAAGGTATGGCACTTTTGTATGGCAATGCACATGAGCTCTAGAGTCCGATAAAATTTAATTTTATCTAGCCTAGACAAATTCTAATAAGGCCGACAAGTAGATGATTAATAAAACACCCATAATTAAAGTTATGGACTGGGGACTATCTACGTCATACGAAACATTGATTCCTCAGTGTATCGTCGTATTTTATTGTTTACGTGTCAAGAGAAAAAATCGTGTACTATTTTTACAAGCTTTTAATTAACTTGCAATGTATTATGTAAGTGTGTTCGGGTTAAATATTGCAACTGAATTTTAAAGCAGTTACCCTCCACCCATTACGATGAAATTTTTCATACACGTTTAGTTTGAATGCCTGGTTAGATAAGTGACGTCATTCTAAATCCAATATGTCGGACGGCGCAAGATGGTGGACTAGTTATTTTTTGTGCACTGCTATGTTATGGGTATCAAATGAGAGGGTTTGGTGAGAAGAATACGAAAAAAGCTAGATAAAAAAAAAATTTGTGACGGAGTAAGGTTAGGTTAGGTTAAAACGGGCTGGTTTCCGCAACTCCGCGACCAAGCGCGTATTTTGCGTACGGAGTGACGGAGTAAACGGATTTTTTTAGTCATCATTCCTATTGTCGACATGGCAAAAGGTTTGCGATTAAGCCCGTGAAATGTCACTGCAGGTGTTCATCAAGATGTGACGATAGGAGGCTGAGTCTACTTATCATCAAGTAGACCGTCTTCTAGATTGACACCCAATAGCATGACAACAAAACTAGTTGAATCATGTTTAAAAATAAGAGGTACTATACAATTCTACTAAGTGACATTCAGTCAGCAAAAACGATTGTAAAAAGTCCAAGATGTTTGGGATTGACCTCATGGCTTTTCGGTATTGCATCCCAATTTAATACGTTTTCGACCTTGCGTGATCGAATTAGAAATGCAGAGATCCGCAAGAAAACCAGGGTTACCGACATAGCCCGAAGAATTGCCAAACTTAAGTGGCAGTGGGCATGGCACACTGCTCGTAGAACGGATGACTGATGGGGCAGAAAAGTTCTGGAGTGGCGACCGCGAACCGGAAGACGTTGTGTTTGAAGGTTTCCTACCAGGTGGACTGATGACCTGGTGAAGGTCGCAGGGATCCGCTGGATGCGGGACGCACGGGACCGGTCAATGTGGCGACGCATGGGGGAGGCCTATGTCCAACAGTGGCCGACTTTCGGCTGATATGATGATCATGACATTTTCAACAATCATCACTGACAAAATTTAACTCTGTCTAGAGTTAAAAAAATTTTTAAGCATCTTATTTTTTTGGTTAATAAACATGAAACTTGGCCCAAATACCGATCTAAGTAAATAATAAAGGTTGTCAGTATAAGTTTTTCAAAACCACCCCTAAATACGATTTAGCAGGTGTTACAGTTTGCTAAGAATCTTACTGCATAGGGTTTAGTTTTGTAAGGTTCTAGGGGAGCACTATGAAGGAAATTTCGGGAATTCCAAAAACCTTTACCTTTGACTAAATACTTAAATCGTCTTTTACCTACCTAAAGTACCCCAGTCTTGAAAAACTAACACTAACAATCTTATTTTTTTTTATATATATATTTTTTTTTATTTAGTTTAATATTTGCGCCAAGTTTCAAGTTTATAAACCCATGGAATAAGATTTATCCATAGAAACTACAATACTCCCTAAATCGATAATCGGGATTGTTTCGAAAAACTAATAATATCAACCTTTATAATGTACTTAGATTACTATTTGTGCCAAATTTCAAGAATATTAGCCTAGAGTATTAGATTTTTCATACAAACTTTTAACCCCTTTTCTACCCCCTTAGGGGTAGAATTTCCAAATATCCTTTCTTAGTGCTCACTTACGTTATTTGAGAAACCTCTCCCTGCCAAATTTTATCCTTATACGTCAAGCGGTTTTCGATATTTCGTGATGAGTGAGTGAGTGAATTTTCGGTTTTATATGATTTAGATAGATAGAAAGATCCGAAAATTTGGATGGTTGGATGTTCGTTACTTAATTTCGCCAGAACGGCTGAACGGATATGGATTAAATATGACTCATAGATAACTATAGCCTGGAATAGCACATAGGCCATTTTCACTTCAGTTTATGTCCCTTGGGATAAGAAAATACTTTTCACGAGTGCGAAACCGCTGGCAGAAGCTAGTCTATACCAATATTATAAAGATGAAAGAATTTTTTGTTTGTTTGTTTGTACCGAATAGGCTCCGAAACTACTACACCCATTTTAAAATTCTTTCACCTATGGCAAGCTACATTATTCCCGAGTAACATAGGCTATAATTTTGACGGGAGAAAAGCCGCGGGGGTTAGCTAGTACTCAATAAGGTTATTGACCGAACACTATCAGCTAAACGTTGAAGACGAGAACAAGACGTATTTATCGAACAATAATTTACACCACACAACTATTATGATCGACGCAGTACATCAGCCAGCATCTTGAGTCTATTACAACGATGTACTAGCACCATAACAGCCGATAAGTACCTCGTACTAGCTTTGTGCATTAGCGTGAAACATGATTGCATTCCGTGGTTGCAGTATATACCTATCTTATGTGAGTAGGCCACAGAGCAACGAGACGTCTTGGCGGTCATTGCTAGAACACGGTATTGTCAAATTTTACATTCAAACCACGCGTGTCAGTGTCATCGTTAAATCATGCAAATTCATAATTAAACAATTTTAAATCTAAACATATAAAAGAAGAAAATGACTGACTGACTGACTGATTGACTGACTCACTCACTGACCATCAACGCACAGCCCAAACGGCTGAAGCTTCAATCATGAAACTTGGCATGTAGGTTTCTTTGGTAGTGTAGGTGAGCACTAAGAAAAGATTTCTGTGAATTCCACCCCTTAAGGGCTGAAATAGGGGAAGAAAGTTTGTATGAAAATTCGTCAGTTTTAAAGTCAGGATCTTCATATTTTGGGTTTAGGCTGAAGATTAAAAAATAATTTTTACGTTACTCAGGGATTTTGAAAATTCCACCCCCATGAGGGTGAAAAGGGGGATGAAGTCATGGGAATAATGAAATCGTCTAGAGACTTGAAATTTTGCACATGGATACTTTATACTGTGCAGGCATCCACTAAGAAAGGATTTCTGTGAATTCCACCCCTAAGGGGCTGAAATAGGGGATGAAAGTTTGTGTGAAAGTCGGTCAGGATTGAAGTTCGGATCTTCGAATTTTGGGTTTGGGCTGAAGATTAAAATCTTATATAAACATCTAATCATATTAATATCTTCTTCTTCTATCTATCTAAACATATAAAAGAAGAAAGTGACTGACTGACTGACTGACTCACTCACTGACCATCAACGCACAGCCCAAACGGCTGAAGCTTCAATCATGAAACTTGGCATGTAGGTTCCTTTGGTAGTGTAGGTGAGCACTAAGAAAGGATTTTTGGAAATTCCACCCCTAAGGGCGTGAAATAGGGGATGAAAGTTTGGATGTTTGTGTTGTATTGTTGTTGTTGTTTGGGTTTGGAAGTGATGATTTAAGGGAGAATTGCTTTTCTCATGGACAGTTCTATGTAGCGTGTTCACGTGTTAGCTCATCAAATAGTCTGGTGATATTGGCGTCGACATCCAAAATGGTTAAAAATGTTGTTTACAAGGAAATACTATAATTTAATTGCTTACTTATGATTATGATTACTTATTATTAGTCATGGATAAACACAGAAATAATGAAGGGATAGGGACAGGACAAGGATAGAGCGTATTGATTTAAAGTAGGTAAGTATAAGTCTGTCCTAAGAAAAACTTTCATATTACATTATTTTTATCATAATTATTTTTTACTTTTTCTCTACATACTGTTAAACAATGGTAAGGAGAAGCATGTAGTCTACGCGTGCGAAGCCGCGGGCAAAAGCTAGTTACCAATAAACGCAATAAACGCAATTTCATTACTTTCAAACACCTAGTGCGAGTGCGGTGCTCCTGTTCAGCCCATGTCCCTTATGCTGGAGCGTCCCAAATGTCCGTTTTGTTGCACCCTTGATGGCCTGCACAACGCTTCCAGTTCTCTATTAACGTGACCACCCAGAGGACGCAAACGATATGATTAAAACATAGTCAGACAATTCTGACTAGGATAGCTGAAACTTGTGGTCAAAGCAAATGCGGGATCCTGAATATTATTAGCAATGGCGACTTTAAATCTTTCTGAGCTCTTAAGTACAGACTTATGGATGCACTTGTTCTGTTTGGAAGTATGTACTTGTTAAAACACTATCAGTTTCGTAATTGCGGAGGTAAAACTTAAACATTTGGGATGCAGAACCTGAATATTCTTCTATCTAGTATGACTATTGCTTGAATGTTGTCGCAGACTATCAGGCTAAGCATATTCTATCAACAAAACGAGTATCTACACTTGTAAACACTCACCTATGATTCTTTTGCAGCGCTAAACAAGTCAACAATCAGCTACACTGCTTTTTTTATAGTGCTACAAAGTTCTACACTAAGCTACGCTTTTTTCGTAGCGTTACACAAGTCTACAATCAGCTACGCTTTTTTCGCAGCGCTACACAGGTCTACACTTAGCTATGCTATTTTTCGTAGCGCTACACAAGTCTACACTTAGCTACGTTTTTTTCGTAGCGCTACACATGTCTACAATCAGCTACGCGTTTCTCCTAGCGCTACATAGGTCTACAATCAGCTACGCGTTTCTCATAGCGCTACACATGTCTACAATCAGCTACGCTTTTTTCGTAGCGCTACACATGTCTACAATCAGCTACGCGTTTCTCCTAGCGCTACACAGGTCTACACTCAGCTATGGTTATTACATAGCGCTACACATTACAAACAAAATGTCCAACATAAATAAAATTAAAAAAAAACAATTAGGAAAAAAATGTCAAACCATAACAAAATTCAAAAAATAAATCATTAAAAAATAAATAAAATAGTAAAACTACGCAAGTTTAAGCTCAGCTACGTTACACTCATCTTGGCTACATGTTCAAACTGAACAATGATTTTCCGTAGCGCTACATAGCTCTAAACTCAGCGACGCTTTTTTCATACCGTTCGCAAGACTACACTCAGCTAAGCTCGCGCTGAAAAAGACTACACACGACTACGTTTCTTTTCTCCCGCCCGCGCTACAAATACCACACCAAGCTATATTTTTTCGTAGCACTACACAAGTCTACACTCAGCTACGCTTTTTTCGTAGCACAAGCGAATCTACACTTATAAATGCAGGGCTTCAAAGCGTAAATTCGCTCTTCTCCGTAATCTCTTTTGAAATTTTAATTCGTCGATTAAGCTGTCACTTGAAACAATAACTTAAATTATCCAATATTGGAGAGTACAATGAAACACAAGATGGAAGCTAACTGACTTTATTCGTCTACCCGACATATATCTTACATATTATATATTAACCTACCTTACACATCCCACCACCAAATCGGAAGTATGTACTTTATATTCTAAATTCCTTAAATTAAATCACTTACACAACAATCTTTCGTATCTACCTCCATCATATCCCCTTCTTAAATTAAAGGTATGGTATATTGTAGATTCTAGTAGGTATGATTTATTGTACCTATAACAGCTTTAATTTTTTTTTTGTTGGCGCTACGGTGGGCCCTGATGCACCTAGCGGAGGCTGCTGGCGGCAACGAATCGTTCAGTTCATTCTCATCTTGTTCCGGCGTATCAGCCGCGTCCCCGTAGTATGACTCGTAATCAGACCTAGCGGAGTCTGCCGGAACAGTCACCTGCCTACCTTCGATCGGCTCGACAGCCACCTCTGCTGCTAATCCCCCATCGGCGCCTTCCGTATCATTCGGGTTAATTACGGCTGGTAACAGACTCGTACGTGATAACGAATGCCTATTGTTATTGCCACTCAGTGATATAATTTGGTCTTGATGCCGGCGCCAAACCGTACCATTACCCATGTCCACCTTATATGACACTGGACCCGTGGTGGCTGCTATCTGTCCTTCCGACCATCTTTTACCCTTTTGGGTGTAATCGCGTGTGAGTACTGGCTGCCCCACGCGGAGCGGTGCGTACCGGCCGCCGGCGGCCGCGACCTGACGGAGCTGTGCGTCGCGTGCGGCGGCCGTGCGGTCCGGACGCAGCGCGTCGAGACGCCCGCGCAGCCGCCGCCCGAGCAACGCCACGGCTGGCGCTACTCCCGTCGTCGCGTGCTCACTGTTTCTGTATTGAAATAAGAATCTACCCAATGCGTCGGAAATGTCCTCGCCCTCGATAACTGCCCGTTTGACAGCCTTTTTCACCGTTTTTACTGTGTTCTCGGCCTCCCCGTTACCCTGTGGTCTGTACGGCGCCGATGTGGTGTGTCTTATCACATTTTTAGAGCAGTACCAATTAAATTTTCGGAGGAGAAAGGCGGGCCATTGTCTGTGACTAGCTGTGATGGTAAACCGAATCTTGCAAATATGGAACGGAAAGCTTTTATTGTTAATTTCGCTGTGGTACCAGTCATTGGTATTACTTCTATCCATTTTGAATGGGCGTCTACAATTATTAAGAACCGTTTGTTTGCACAATCGAAAAAATCGGCATGTAGCCGTGTCCATGGGTGTAAGGGGAACTCCCACGGGTGCAGGGGGGCACGAGCGGGCGCGTCGCGCACAGCCTGGCACGCCGCGCACGCGCGCGCCACAGCTTCGATGTCGCTGTCTATATTCGGCCAGTACACGTAGTTCCTAGCTAAACTCTTCATTTTATTCATTCCTAAATGACCCGCATGTATTTCTTTTAATATGTGTTGTTGTAGTTTAGTTGGAATAATGATACGATACTTAAACAAAAGACATCCTAGCTCCGTGTAAAGTTCCTCTTTACGGGTAAAAAAAGCTTTCTCCTCTTCACCGCTAGGAGACAATGGCCAACCAAACATAACATAACCTGTTATCCTACTCAACAAAGGATCATTTTTCGTTTCTTTCGCTACATCTTTGAAATTAATTGGTACAGTTTCTAACATATTGTAACATGGCCTGTCCGAGGTGGGACGAAACGTGTGGCAATGGTAGCCTTGATAGTGAGTCTGCCGGCCCATTGTCCGCTGACCTCACAAATTCTACCTTGTAATCGTAGCCCGCCAGCCGCGCCGCCCAACGCTGCAGCCTGCTGGCCGCCGTCTGCGGTATCCCCTTCTTCTCACCGAGTATATACATAAGCGGCTTGTGGTCAGTGCGAAGTACGAACTGTCTACCGAAAAGGTATTGGTGATGCTTAGTTATTCCATAAAAAATGGCTAAAGCCTCTTTATCCAACTGACTGTAGTTTTTCTCGGCATCGTTAAGCGTGCGGGAGGCGCAGCTGACCGGCCGCTCGCTGCCGTCGGGGTAACGGTGGGCGAGCACCGCGCCCACGCCGTACGCGCTGCTGTCCACTGCCAACACGAGCGGTCGCCCCTCCTCGTAGTGTGCCAACACACACTTACTGACCAGCGCTTCTTTAGCGCTCTTAAAAGCAACTTCACATTTCTGATCACGACCACTTTACATTTTTTTTTAATAGTGCGTGCAATGGGTGTAACAATGTACTTAAATTTTGTATAAATTTACCATAATAATTGAGCAAGCCCAAAAAACTCTTTAATTGAGTGACATCCGTTGGGCTAGGCAAATTGGTGATGGCTTCGAGCTTAGACGGATCCGGGTGTAAACCGTGTTTGTCTATAATAAATCCTAAGTAATGAACCTTTTCTTGTAAAAATTTACACTTTTCGCGCTTCACGGTTAACCCCATGGATTTCAGTCTTTCGAGTACCATCCTGAGATTGCGAAGGTGTGTGTGTCGGTCCGGACCGGTGACGCATATGTCGTCAAGGAATACTACGGTACCAAGAACCCCACGCAAGGTCTCTTCCATTAGCTTCTGGAATTTTTCTGGGACACACGAGAGACCATACGGAGTGCGGCGATAAGCAAACGTGCCTACATGCGTCGTTATTGCTGTAAACCGTTGAGAATTTTCCGTTAAAATCACCTGCTCATATGCATGCCTAAGGTCGATTTTAGTGAACTCGTCCCCGTTACTTAGGTTGGCAAATAGCTCCTCAATGCGCGGGAGAGGGTAGTAATCGCGCTTCAGTTTCGGGTTTATTGTTATTTTATAGTCACCGCACAGCCTAAGCTCTCCATTCGTTTTAATAACGGGTACTATAGGAGTTCCAAAATCAGAATGATCTACTTTATAAATGGTACCGTCGCGTTCGAGTCGTGCGAGCTCATGCTCGACGCGCGCGCGCAACGCCAGCGGCACCGGCCGCGCCCGAATGTACACGCCTTCACAATCCGTCAGTTCCAAGTTAAGAGTCTTTTTACATGTGCCAAGCTTGTCACAAAATACTTCGGGGTAGTCTTTGCATAATTGAGCCACGAACTGATCCTCCACAACTTGGTTAATTCTTATCGCTTTTATGCGAAGCGCGCTGAGCCAATCTCAACCTAATAACGGCCTACCGCCTCCTTTTATTACATATAAGCATAAATTAGTTACTTTAGTAGTTTTAAACGTTACATCAACAGTGATAAATCCTAGAGGTTCAATTCGTGAGCCCGAATAACTACGGAGAATTAAATTATCCGTTTGTATTTTTTTTGTTTTAAACATTTGTTCATAACATTGTTCATTAATAGCGGATATTCGGCTGCCAGTGTCAATTTCACACTCTAAGTTCACCCCATCGACTTTAATGTCAATAAAATAAGGCTGGTTACCTCGTGGTGGCACCTCAATCTTAAAGAACTCGTCCTCCGAATGGTCACTCAAGTGATGCTGCCACTTCTCGCCGACGCGACGGCTACGCTCACCTTTGGGACACATCACTTTTAAATGACCGCGTTGTTTACACTGATCACAATTGTAGTTAGCAAACAGGCACTTATTCGCACGATGGTCTTTGCCGCATCGCCAACAAGCCCTGCCGTCGCTTGCCTGGCCCGCGTCACGCGCACCTGGCGCCGGGCGAGTGCCGGCGCTGCCGCCGTTGCTCGCCTCCGCCGCCCCCGGGTTCCCGCCGGCCACGCTCAACACCGCATGCATCTCGGCGGCTTCCAGGGCCAGAGCTAGCTCCACTGCCTTGTTATATTTCAGATCTTTCTCTGCGAATAGCCGCGACCTCATTGCCTCGCTCGCGAGGCCGGAGACGAACTGATCTCGCAGCTCCTCCTCTAATCTCCCCGTGAAATTACAGGTAGTCGCCAGATGTTTCAAACTTCGCAAATACTCCGTCCACGTTTCGCCGACCTGCTGCCTGCGTTGGCGATAAATATGGCGTTCAGCAATTTCTGAGCGTTGAGGTTCGAGATGCTCAGTGACTAACTTAACGAGCGTGTCAAAAGTCTTTATTTCTGGATTTTCGGGCGCACAAAGGTCACACATTAACGAGTATGTCGCGTCACCCACAACGGTGATTAAAGTTGGCACTTTTAATTCGTCCTTTTTTCGTTAAGTATAATAAATTGCTTGACACGTCGCACGTAAGCCGACCATTTTTTTGAGCACAGATCAAATGCTTCGATTTTACCAATCGGCATCTTGTATTATTTGAAGCAATCAACAATCGGATCAAAACACCACGGTTACCGATCACTGAACACGACAAGAACGCATAATTACTTATTAAATATATATTAAATCACGACTGCGCCAGTGGAGAGTAGGATGGAAGCTAACTGACTTTATTCGTCTACCCGACATATATCTTACATATTATATATTAACCTACCTTACAAATATAATGTAAGAAGCCAGTGCACAGTAACAACTGATCAATTGATTAATGAACGACACAGATGCGCAGAGCTGAACACTTTGCTAATTAGTTTTTAATGGCAGAAGTTTTGATTTGAGTCACAAACTCGTGTTTTCATATCATGCGTGCATCTTTAGTAAGAACAATAGGAGTGAGAAGCATTGTACTGTTGTAAGAAGCTGTACGTCGAGTTTACAGTTTTGTAGAAAGTTTTAAAGTCTGATAGAAGTTGAAAATGTTAATAATTATTTTATTAAGTAAAAGAAAGAAAAGTCGCGATGTCTACAGCCGATTTTCAATTCCAGGTGAAGAATTTAAAAGAGGGCCCGACTTTTGTGGGTTTGTTCAGGCACGGTGATCTTTGGAACCACTATACCTATTTAATAAAATCTTTATTTTTATACTAGCTATGCCTGCGGCTTCGCTCCCGTCAACTGCATACCCTACCTACGCCTTACCTACCCTACCTAAGTACCTGCCTACCCTACATACCCAACCTACGCCTTAGGTACCCTACCTGCCTACCCTGCTAACCCAACCTACGCCTTACCTACCCTACCTACTTACCCTACGCCTTACCGACCCTACCTACCTACCTACCCTACTTACCCAACCTACGCCTTACCTACCCTACCTACATACCCTACACCCTACTTACTCAACTAATGCATAGACATACTAAATAATATGGACTGGAAATACCTACGAAAAAAACGTGCCTACCTAAACCTCAAAATGTCTCATAAAATGGCCGCCGATTCTAAGGTTGTGTCAATCAAGCAACACACACACACTCACAAATCTCAATAATACAATATGTAAACACAACCACAAAATTCGTCACATAAAATGGCGAATATGGCACGTACCTACAACCGTCACTAAGTTATAACAAAATGTTGCCATAATGAGCAACAACTGAAATATTGTTGTCTCTTTCATCAAATATGTTTACTACATTAGAAAGAATGAAACAAAACGATGTTTCACATTCTGTATCGTATTTCACTCATATTTGTATAAGCTAATGTATGTATAGAACATCGCGGCGCCTCCATATATTTCCTATCTCAATGAACTAATGCCTTACCCACCCTATCTACCTATCCTACGCCTTACCTACCCCACTTACCCAACCTACGCCTTACCTACCCAACTTACCCAACCTACGCCTTACCTGCCCTACCTACCAGGGTAGGGAAGTACCCAACCAATGCCTTACCTACCCTACCTACCTATCCTACGCCTTACCTACCCTACTTACCCAACCTACGCTTTACCTACCCAACCTACGCCTTACCTACCCTACTTACCCAACCTACGCCTTACCTGCCCTACCTACCAGGGTAGGGAAGTACCCAACCAATGCCTTACCTACCCTACCTACCTATCCCACGCCTTACCTACCCTACTTACCCAACCTACGCCTTACCTACCCAACTTACCCAACCTACGCCTTACCTACCCTACATACCAAACCTACGCCTTACCTACCCTAACTACGCCCCACCTACCATACCTACCTACCCTACATACCTTACCAGAATTTACAAAAAAAAAAAAAAAAACCTTCAAAGTGCGAGTCAAGCTTGACTCGCACTTTGCTGGTTTTTTTTCGCACGATGGGTTTGCTGTATGGGAGCCCCACTTAAATATTTATTTTATTCTGTTTTTATAGCGGCAACAGAAATACATCATCTGTAAAAATTGCATATGTCTAGCTATCACGGTTCATGAGATACAGCCTGGTGACAGACAGACAGACAGACAGATAAGCGGACCGCGGAGTCTTAGTAATAGGATCCCGTTTTTACCCTTTGGGTACGGCACCCTAAAAAAGTAAAGGCGGTTTTGCTGCCCGCCATCTAGTAGCTCTCCAGAACGCTGCACCGAAACGAAAACGTTGATTCGAATTATAGAGTTGACACCCTCTGTCTACCTGCCTACCTTTGCCTTAATTGACTTGCTACTTATCCTTCCTACCACTAAATTTTAAAGAGCCCGAATTTTGTGAGTTTGTTCAGACGTGTAGGGTAATCTCTGGAACCACTACACCTAATTGAAAAATCTTTCACCATTTGAAAGGCTCATTATTCCAGGTGGTTTTCATACTACCGTGATAAATGCGAAAGCTTGTGAGGATGGAAGTGTGGATGTAAGTTTGTAAGTCTTTACGCCAGAACGGCTGAACGCATCTAAATTTGGCACAGACATAGATTATAGTCTGGTATAGCCACACATACCTACATACCTCATACCTGGTATAGCTACATTTTTGATTAAATTTCCTCCTATCACTCGGGAAAAGCCGCTGGCCGAAGCTAGTCGGCTATAAATATTATAAATGTGAAATTTTGTGAGGATGGATAGATGTATGGATGTTTGTTAGTCTTTCACGCTCAAACTACTGAACGGATTTTGATGAAACTTTATAGTAATGTTGCTAATAATAACCCATAACATCACTTCGTTCATATTAGGGAAAGTACTTTATACTGCTTCGTTGATCTAGTGGATGCAAGCGCTACTGCTGAGCATGAGGTCATGGGTTTCATTCTCGGGTCGGGCTAAGGCTCAATATATATTTCCCCGGAATGGAATGGAAGCGATTTTTTGCAACGAAATTGTGCACAGCATTATGAACTTTATGTTTAACGAAGAGCGCGATGCTTGTGGACGCGTTGTATTGGCGCCAAGTAGCTCGCTAACGCACGTATGAATTCGCCCCTTCTGGACGAGGTCTAAAACATAATTGGCGATATTCGGGTGCAGCTCTGCTTAACCCTCGCAGAATATTAGGCTTGAAGTTATGTTGTTCATACTTCATCTATCAACCTCCACATCAAAGGAAAACTATGTTATGAAAATACTTTATTGTTGCCCTGCGTTACAGCGTAGAACTTACGTGACATGTGGGTGGAAGTAGTAGGGGGTCCACCATGGTATATATAGACCCCCCGTCTGCCATGGTGTGAAGGATTCATTCTTTCTCTCTATAGCGGTAAGATTTATTATTTTGTTTTTGGACACTTATTAATCGAGATGCGAGCTTCTAATTTTCTTCTCTCGGGTCTGCTGGAGTTATACGACGATTTAAATAAGTCTGCCACCAGAAAGCTAGACTAAGTAACATTCTGTAAGCGATATCAATTGTGAATGCGCTACCGAATTTGCATGTTATGTTCCGGGTTTAGTACTGTACAAGGTTCATCAGACGTTCTTGAAAATCTCAGAAACCATGTTTTAAAATACCTTTGGGGGTTCTTTTGGTGCACGTCGTAACTCTGCAGATACTATGATTAAACCTTAGAATCGTAGAATAATATGGACAGCCCAAAACATATTGTGTTTTAATAGCAGACGTAGGATGTTACTCTTCATCCTTATACATTTCTTCTTACTTACTTCTTCTCTCTCTCTCTCTTGGTCTTAATGTTTCTATACTTACTCGATCTCGCTAAAGTAAGCTTCAATTAGACAGTCATTTAGTACGGGAACTAAATAAATATCGTCTGGTAATTTGGTGCTAGAAATGAAAAGCACATTTATTCCAGACAAATTGACATAGTCAACGTTAACGCGATCAAGTAAGTGCTCGTATAAATCCCACGCCTTTGCCACAAGCGCCCAATACCTATGCTATAGTCAACCATAATTATCGCAACTTACCATACCTCCAGGCGTTTCCCTGGTTTACATGAAACTCATTGTTCAGTCTGCTACATTATACTGTTACATTATACTGTTCAGTCATCGACGGACTACTATACGTGACGCACGAAGGACGCTTAGCTAAGTTATACGTATACCCCTCACCTGTGAAAAAAAATGTCCAAGTGCGATATATGCAAAAAAAATATAACCAAAACTTTACCGGGATTAGAGTGCAGCAAGTGCGAGCGGATAGTGCATTTAAATCCAAAATGTACGGGATTGACTAATAAACAAATCGCTGCATTAAAAGCTTCACCCAGTCTGGAGTGGACATGCCACGAATGTCAGCAGGAATCCCCGAGGCGTAACTCATCCATCATTATACCTGAAGATGATGCGGAAGAGGACGATGCACCAGTTCAAATAAATGCAAAAAGTTTGTTAAGCAATATCACTAAAGAGGTTGAAAAAGCAATCAAAAGCGAATTGTCACAACTAAGCGATGCCCTGCAGTTCCACAGCGACAAACTTGATGAAGCAATGGAGACAATGGAAGCTTTCAAGCAGACTATCAAGGCTCTCGAACGCAAGAATGCGGAACTAATAAATAAAAATAATAACATGGAAACCCGTGTAGGTGTCTTGGAACAACGTCTGCAAGAAATAGAACAAGAGAAGCTTGCAAAGTACGTAGAGATCGCAAATGTGCCTAACCAAAATAACGAAGATGTCGGACTTCTGGTGGATAATATTGCTGTTAAACTGAATCAACCCAAAGAAGACATCAAAAGTGCACGAAGACTCCATGGATGGAAGGAACAGTCGGCTAACATACTAGTGGAGCTCAAAGACGAAGACGTTCAAGAAAACTGGATTACTGCCGCCAAAAGTGTCAAACCAACTGTTTCCGATGTTCTCCCTAGCGAAAGAAACAACATAAATATCGTATATATAAGAGAAGCCATGACAAAACATCACAAGCAACTATTCTGGCATGCCAAGCAGGAGCTAAAAGTAAGTCAAAACTTCAAGTACGTGTGGTTTAAAAGAGGACTTGTCAAAGCTCGCAGGGAAGACGGTGAAAAAGTTAGTATCCTACGCACCATGAAGGATGTACACAGTCTGGCTATCACCAAAGCAGTAAGTCGGATGTCATCGAAATAAATATATTAAATACATGTGAAACAAAGCAGTAAACAAATGTCTTTATAAAAATGGCGAATTGTTTTGGTGATATTAATGAGATTAATAACTGTCTAAATGTAAACGATTTTATTAACTGTACCCCTAATCATAAATTTAATTTATTGTGCATGCATATTAATATTAGATCAATAATCAAAAATTTCTCCGCACTAGAACAAATGATGCTTAGTACAAAAAAATGTATTGATGTCATCATTTTAACTGAAAGTAATATATCAGAAAACAATAGTGTTCTGTATCAACTAAGTGGGTACCGAATGTACACAGCCTTGCGTAAGTCCCGAAGGGGTGGTGGCATTATAATGTATGTGAATAACAAACATAAATGTAGCATAATAAAAGTGAACACTATACATTTTGAAAGTTTATTCTGTACCGTCACCACCAATTCGAACTATACTGCGAACCTGTGTGCGGTATACCGACCACCAAGCTCCAGTAAAATTCTATTTATTGACGAACTACGAAATTCACTACTAAACTTCACTAAAATCACAGAATTATTCTTATTGGGAGATACTAATATAGACATAAAAACTGATAATCCTGTAAAGCATAAATACAATAACATGTTATGTGGCATGGGCCTTTTGTGCGGGATCACTGAATACACTAGAATAGCTATATCTAACGGAAAAATAAGTAAATCCTGTATTGATCATATTTATGCGCGATCCCGTACACAAGACCTATTTACGGCGGCACTCGGTACCACACTGGCTGACCATCGCGCTGTGATGCTCGCATGTTCTGGCACGCGAATACAGGATGTCCCTAAATACAGGACTTGCATAAATAATCAACAACTTATTAAATGTTTTGATGAAATCCAGTGGGAAAAAACACAAGATATAAAATGCCCTATAATCCTATATAACTTTATGCATACCCAGTTCAAAGAATGTTATAAAAAATCACAATATAAAACCAAAGTTAAATGTAGCTCATCGCGTAGTAAAAATGAATGGATGAATAAAAAAATAACCAAAGCCTGTGAACATCGGGATAAATTATTTATGAAGTGGATAAAAGACTCTAATAACGTTGTCCTAAAACAAGACTATAATAAATCAAGAAATTATGCAAACACTTTAATACATAAAACTAAAAACAATAACATAAAATCAGAAATTTTATCAAATAAGAACAATATTAGACAAATGTGGCAAATTCTTAATCGAATAACAGGCAGAATAAAACTTTCTATTGATGAGGCTATTCACAGTTCATTTAATAAAACTAACTTAACGTCTACAGATATAGCTAATAATTTTGCGGACACTTTCAATAAAAGCGTGAAGCAAATTATTCCGAAGTGCTCGAAATCATTGTTAAATAAAGCAAACTACACAACTCCAGCTAACGTTTCTATGCGTATAAAACCTGCGGATCCTAACTCAGTTAAAAAAATCATTATGTCTTTGAATAATAATAAAGCCCCAGGAATAGATGGAATTAGAGCCATGGATATAAAAATGTTGTGTACGACAATTGCTTCAGTGATTTCTAACCTAATTAATCTATGCATACAAACATGCAAGTATCCATCGGCACTAAAAACCGGAATTGTCAGACCGATTCATAAAAAAGGAAGCAGGGTGGATTATAATAACTACAGACCTATTACTATTTTGCCTACGATTGATAAAATAATAGAAAAATACATTTGTAAACAAATACACGAATTTTATGAAAAAAATAAAATACTAACTGACAAACAATATGGCTTTCAACCAAAAAAGAATACCACACAACTGTTATCAACGTTCACAGATAGTATTCATAATCATTTAGATAAAAAACAGCATGTCTTAGTAGTATTTATAGACTACAGCAAGGCGTTTGATACACTCAGACATGAGCGGTTACTGGAGTGTCTTCATGACAGCGGAATTAGAGGCAAACTGCACGATTGGTGCGGCAACTATCTTGATGGCAGAAAATACATGGTCAGGGTCAGTGACGCGACTAGTGAGCCAGTCATCGTAACGGAAGGAACGGCGCAAGGCTCGGTCCTTGGACCGCTGCATTACCTCACTTACGTAAATAGTCTTGTTAATGTCATAAAAAATTGCGAGATCTATCAGTTCGCCGATGACACCTGCCTCATGTCAGCTGGACGGAGTGTTAGTGATGCCCAAAGGCAACTACAAGAGGACTTCGACTTGTTGACAAAATGGTCTCATGACGCTGGTCTAGTATTAAACGCTAGTAAGACCAAATTAATGTATATCAGTTCCAGTCAAAATAGAAGCTCTTTATTGCCTAAACTAACAGCCCACTGTCATGAGTGTTTGCATGACAATCGCACCCGTAAATTAGCCATCCCTTGCAGCTGTGACTCCATAGAGCTCGTAGATAGCCAAACATACCTGGGACTTACCATTGATAGCCGACTTAATTGGAAGGAGCACATTAACGGCGTTTGTGATAAATTGAGATGCATGCTAGCTAAATTCTCTATTATTAAATGCAAAATTCCATATCAAACTCTATTAATGCTTTACAAAGCCCTGGTCGAATCAACTATATCCTATGGTCTGTCGAGCTATGGTAGGACTTATAAGACACATCTTGATCAAATTTACGCAATTCAACTGCGTATATTGAAAGCAATTGTCCCGCAAAACATTAAGAACAAATACAAAAATGATTATCACAAACTATTTAAATTCTGTAACATAATACCTATACATGAACAAACTAAATTTGCTCTGTTAAAAGAACAGTTTTTTAATGAAAATCTAAAGAAAGCAAAAAACGTAAATAGTAATGAAATTAGGACTCGTAGCGTCATCAATGCTCAGCTGTTACTACCAAAGTACACAAACTTACACGGCAAGAGATCATTAAAATATATAATACCTTACCTTATTAATAAACTACCCACATCATTGAGGGACAAAATAACCCAGGAAAACATAAAATACAAACTAAAGAATTATTTTTTACAAAATATAAATACTTAAGATATAAACATAGATTCACTAATAAAAATATATTATATAATTGATTATAACTAAGAAGTTTAAAGCAATAAAAAACCAAAAACAATACCTAAAAAACTATCAAAACACAAAAAAAGTTGAAAATTAAAAATTAATAAAAACATTCGTTTTTGTTTTGGGAACAACCTGTATCAACTTAAAAACTCGCCACCGGCCGGAGTGGTCACTGATGTGCGCTTTTTAGTATTAGATAATTATTTCGCATATACCCACTGTAACTTTTGTGCTTTTTGTTGTTACTTTTTACCTAAGTACCTACTTAAGTGGTTATTATTTTTGTTTGTATTATGTAGTCGATGTTTTTGGTGCACGGTAAAACTCTAATGAGTTTATGTTGGCATCAACTTAAATATAGAAAATGTATGTGTTACTACTGATTAAATAAATAAATAAAAATAAAATAAAATGGGGTTGTCAAATTAACAAACTTCATCATTGTTCTGCCATAGCATTGTTGGGAGTGCCCCAATATTTGGCGGCCTTTGGTATACCTGTTGGGATTAATTGATAATAATTGTGAGGTTAGGAAGTATTTTATTCGTATTTGATATTAGTATTGGTCATGTTAAGGGGCAGATACCCCTCAGTAGCTGATTTTAAAATAAGAATCACATCTAAACGGCAGGTCGTAATTTTTTGAAAAAAAAAATATGTTAAATGAGACCATTTTCTTATTATTTTCCCATTCCGTGGACTGCATCTCTCACAAACGAATTTATCTTTCGTCAGCTCAATATCAAAGGCAGACTTTCCACCACCTGCCTGCGATGAGTCCTGGCATTCTTTGGCCACAATGCTAGAAAAGAAGGCAAGGTCGATGGCAGGTGGCCGCGGGGCGCAGCTCGATCAGGTGATCTGATCAAATTCGTTCAACGCTCAATAATTACTTGCACGAAGGAAGGAACATCATAAGAGAAAGGTTGATCTCACGTCGGGGGAATCACGACCAGCAGTAATGAGGATCACGACATCATTGTGCTAATTAAGAAGCCTGTCTAATCTTTATTTCATACCTTTCATATCGATAACAACTTCAGGTATTAATAGAAAAAGTTCTAATATCTTATATCGTTAGTCTCTATACTTACTTCTCTCTATAAAAAAGGCTTTTCTATCGTAACTAGAAAACTTGTAAGCCGTCCTTTGTTAAGCCGGCCTTCGGTTTACTTCGATATATTTATAGGCCGGCTTACTCTAAGGACATTTGCTTGCTGTGCAAGCAAAAAAAAAACGTTTTGATTTATAGAGGTCTTTTAATCTGATTGTTTTTAAAAGTTACGTAGAGAATTGCATTGAGAGGGTTTAAGTTGAATTTTATGAGTAAACTGTATTTACATACATATATAAACTGAAAACTTTTTCCTATAGGTAGGCAGAAACTACAAAATGCCATGGAAACGCCTGTAAGTGACATAAATGAGAATCTCCGATCGGGTCAACAAAAATTCACCGAAGTTTTCAATAAGAGTCTGTTAAGATACATCCTAATATACCTAGGTATGAAATAAAAAAATTGTTTCCACATAATTATGTCCGTTATAGATTTTGAAACCATCCAACCTATGTGCCCCAAACCATTTTTATTACAATGGCAATAATGCAAAGATGGTTTTAGACCACAACAACAAACAAAAAAAAAACTAAATTTCTTTTTTTTTACAACAAATAAACAGAATGTAAGTATTTCTTTTTTAGCGTTGTAGAACACGCCGGGTATCCGCTAGTTTAGGTTAAAGTAACATAATAGATGGAAGAAAAAATCTTATGATGTTTAGAAATCAGTAGAAGGATTAAAAGCCAGTATCACAACCGTTTAGATATTTCGTCAAAAAAATCGTAGAAAAAAAAATTAAAGCATTTTCTTAAAGTTCACGATTGTACTCGAGAATTTCACGTAGCATTTTAAACAAAAAAATCACGTTCAAAGAGGTTCGTACTCCAACTGACACACACAGACCTTTGAAATGACGGAAATACCAAACAAGCAACTTAGTCGTATGTTAAATATTAGTACCTGGGCGACCGAACTCCGCTCGGGTGAAAATAGAGAAAACGACGTTTTCTAAAAATTAAACCTAGCTAGATCGATTTATCGCCCCCGAAACACCCTGCATACTAAATTTCATGAAAATCGTTGGAGCCGTTTCCGAGATTCAGATTATATATACATACACATATACAAGAATTGGTCGTTTAAAGGTATTTGATAACCATTATCTATACCAATATTATAAAGAGGAAAGATTTTTTTTGTTTGTTTGTTTGTACCGAATAGGCTCCGAAACTACTGGACCGATTTAAAAAATTTTTTCACCAATAGAAAGCTACATTATTCCTGAGTGACATAGGCTATTTTATATCCCGAAAACGGGTCCTGTGGGGTGGTCCACGGGAGCGAAGCCGCGGGGAACAGCTAGTAAGAACTAAAATCACAGGTCCTGTGTACTTAACAATACCTGGTATTATTAAGTAGTTCGTTACGAACTTCTGCAGACAGTTTCGCCCACGTAGAAAGTGTTTTATTGACCCAAGGAAATGCACTTTGGCATAGTACTATACATGCATAGCATAAATATACTGTGTCTTAATCCGGGTCATAGTCTACCAACGTGCAACTTTCATTAAACCTCTTCCCTGTCCAATGAATCCATCGATATATATGTACTATGCATTCGATTTGGCGATCCGAAAACTCACTCTTTTCGACTGAACTGTACTGCAATCCGTACACACTTATTTTAAACTATTTTGATGCGTAAAAGCCATGAATTTTATGGCATGCATGGCATGCAACACAAATGGTTTGCTTGAATGTTCTTGTATATCGGTAAAATGTATGTCAATGAATGAATCATATATGTTCACGTAATTGTCAACTATTCTCTAAGTCTACTATGTCTGCTATGTGAAAAGTGAACCTGTTAAAATCCTTTCAAATGTTGAGGCATTATTGATAAATAAACACCTAAAAAAATAATTGAGAAAGTACATGGACCCTGTGCGTTCTGTGAGTGGCCACGGAAACGATTCTGCGGTGAAAACCTAGTCAAAAATAAGGACTAAAACAGAAGAATGGCTTTAATATTCTTTATGCCTAACAATCCCAATAGGCATTAAATTAAGTTTAAAATTCTAAATTGCAGAAAACCTAAAGGGATTTGCTTGATAAAAGATGAAAGTGAAATTATCTCCGCAAGATGATTATATTTTCGCGGTTTCATCAAATTTTCTGAAAGGATTAGACTGTATGGACCGCACAGTAGGGTGACAAAAGATAAAATGAAGTTCCTTGGATACTTATGAAAAGTCTGAAATTATTACTTATCACAAATGACACGATTATATAGAAAAGTATGATTATAAAATGAAATAATCGCACTAAATACAACCTATATAAATCCACATCGGTACCTAAGTAATCCCATTAACCCATCTGCACTCACGTCCTCTCACATTCACACATCACACGCACCCACACACCCCTACACAATGTAAATGTGGCACATACTATTATAATTGTATTTATATATTATTTTAATATCAGTAACTATTGAATTGGATTGAATCGTATTGAGTTTTATTGAATTATATCGAATTGTATTGAATTTGTATTTAATTGTATCGAATTTTATTAAATATGTTATTGGATTTGTATTGAATTGTGTTGCATTGTGTTGAATTTTGTTTATTTAAATTTTATCGAATTCAATTAGATATGGTTCAGCTAAATTTGAATTACTTTGATATTGGTAGAATTGATCGTGTAAGTTTAAATTATTTTAATGTTAATATACTGATTCCCTATGTACAGGCTTGCCTAAGCTGGGAAATCAGCGAGTCTTAAACCCTCTATGCTACTTCGATGTTTGTAAGTGTGTTGCAAGTGTGACGGTGGAGTAGGTGCCCAGCGCCTGTAACACAGGTTAGCTCCTAGCGCAGGGCTGGGTCTTGCTCTGCCCTCTGCTGCAGCGCACCTCATTCACCTGCTTTATGTATGTGGTAGTATAAAGGATAATCATGTACTCAAATTTATTTGTGATGAAATAAATTGAATTGAATTGAATTGATATTCCGACTGATGGGAGTTGGCCAAACTATCTCAGTAGTCAGAATAATTGATCATTTTGCAAAAGATCACGGGTTCAAGACCTACCGTCAAACGGGGTGCATCAACGGTGCGTTTGCAGCATTTTAGTAGGTACTCTAATATCACTATTTATTATATTAAAGACCCCGCCGCGTCTATCTGTTCGCGATAAACTCAAAAACTACACAACCGATTTTTTATGCGGTTTTCACCAATAGATAGAGTGATTCGTTAGGAAGGTTTATGTGTATATTTTGTGTAAATTGGTTGAAATATGTTTTTTTTTTTTTTTTTTTTTATTACGATGTAACTGAGTAGTTACTTCATAACAGTCACAATCTAGCCTTGAGGCTAATAAGTAACTTAAATTTAACCTAATTTGCTAATAATTTATACGGTAAAGAATGTGTCCATTGGCACTTTTCTTATTGTCTCTATTATGATGGGAAGACACTTAGTTCATGTGTTCTTAAAAGGTAGCACTCACTGCACTCCGTAACACTAATTTCACTCTAAACTAACTCAAAAGGCTTAGTCCTTTTCAGTCTCCTTATTATGTCCGTGGTGTCAAGGAGCTGGATAGCCTCGACATTCACATGTTTATGAAGTCTCTCTTCATGGGCTTCGGCGTATTTTTTTATAACTTTGGCGACGAGGTCCACTCCTAAGTCCCGGTGGATGTCCTCGTTTCTAATATACCAGGGAGCGTTTACTATGCTCCGCAGTACCTTGTTTTGAAATCTTTGTATAATTTCAACATTGGTACGTTTTGTACAGCCCCAAAGCTGTATACCGTATGCCCATACAGGCATAAGTACTTGTTTGTACAGAAGTACTTTGTTGTACACTGACAATGATGAATGTCTGCCAAGTAGCCAGTACATATTCCTGTAGCGGATATCTAACTCCAGGCGTTTCTTTTTGACATGAGCCTTCCAGCGAAGCTTGGCGTCAAGCGTCATACCCAGGTATTTTGCAGTATTTTCGTAAGGTATTATGCAACCGTTGATATAAACCGGTGTATAATTAGGGCTTCGGTTTGTGAAGTCTATATGGGTCGATTTGGACTCATTTAACTTAATTCGCCATTTTTTTGTCCAGTTGGTGATGGAGTTCACAGCAATTTGTACTTTATCTACGGCTTCTTTGTGAGTGACACCTATAGCCATGATGGCAGTGTCATCTGCGAAGGTTGCAATAAAGTTGTTTTTCATTTCTGGGATATCACAGGTGTACAATAGGTACAAGATAGGTCCAAGAACACTTCCTTGTGGTACACCAGCTTTTATTTGCTTGAGATCTGAGTAAGCATCTTCATGTCGGACTCTAAACGTCCTCTCTGTTAGGTAAGATTCTAAAATGTCTGCAAATTGTTTAGGAAGCATTTTCCTTAACTTATAAATGAGACCTTTATGCCAAACCTTATCAAATGCCTGTGCTATATCTAGAAAAACTGTAGAACAGACTTTTTTTTCTTCTTGGGTTCTTTCTATAATGTTGGTAATTCTATGTACTTGGTCTATCGTGGAGTGTTTTTCTCTGAAACCGAATTGGTAATTGGGAATCAGTTTTCTGTCTTCTATTATTGGTTTTATGCGTCTTATAAGTAGTTTTTCAAATAATTTTGAAATGATTGGTAAAAGAGATATAGGTCTGTATGATGTTACTTCCTGAGGCGATTTTCCGGGTTTGGGGATCATTATTACTTCAGCAACTTTCCAGATATCAGGCACGTGTTTCAAACGGAATGTTGCATTTATAAGGGTTGTAAGTTTTACTATGGCTTTTCGTGGCAGATTTTGAAGCAGTTCTCCAGTGATAAGGTCGTATCCAGGCGATTTCTTTTTGGCTAAGTTTTTGATCATATTTTGCACTTCTTTCGGCGTAGCTAATCGTATATTCAACTCGTCATGGTGAGTGACATCTAGTGTTATTTTTTCAGAGCTTTCCTCAGCACTTGTTTGAAAAGTTTGTTGTAAATGCTCTGCAAATATATTTGCTTTCTGTTCGTTGCTTATGGCCCATTTACCATCTATTTGTTTAATAGGTGATGCATGAACAATAGGTTTATTCAGACGTTTAGTGGCTTTCCACAGTGAGTGTTCTGTTTTTCCACTACTTGTTAATTGGCTTAAGTAATTATGTGTAGCATCATCATGATATTCCTGTATTGCTTTACTTAATCTTTTTGTAAGTCTATTTAGCATTGTTTTGTCAGGTGGATATCTTGATTGTTGCCATTTTTGCCTCTGAGCCCTCTTTATGGCTATGAGGTTTCTTATTTCTAACGGATAACTATGACTTGCAACTTTTCTTTTCAAGAGAGGTGTATTTCCCCAAGCGCAGTTTTGAATGTCTGTCACAAATTTTGACACTTCTTTATCCAATTGTTGATTATTTTTGAGTGGTACTTTGAGGTCAATCATATTGTCTAAATCGAATTTGAAGCTATCCCAATCCGTGTTTTTATTCACTAAAGTTGGATTGCTTTCTTTCTGAATTATGGTTTCACTTAAAGTTAAGATAATGGGCGAGTGATCAGAGTTCATATCAAATCCCTCCTGTATGTGAAGATATGTAGCCGACAGATTCTTAACTATGAAAAAGTCGATCAGATCTGGAATTCTTTGGGTATCAGTAGGCCAGTAAGTAGGCTTTCCTGTTGATATTGCATTGCAATTGATTTCTCGCATAGCACTAAGCAATTCCCTTCCTTTAGTGTTGGTTAGTCTAGATCCCCAACGTATGTGTTTTGCGTTGAGGTCACCTCCCAATATAAACGTGTTGCCAAGAAGTTTCAACAGGTTTCTGTACTGCTCTATTTTCCGAGCATGCTTTGGTGGACAGTATATAGCTGCTACGGTAATGTGATGATATTTAGTTTTTACCCTAACGGCTACAGTTTGTATGAACTCTTCTTCATATTTAAGTTCTAGGTAATGGTAGATGTTCTCTCTTATTATAAGGGTGCTTCCCCCTCTCGCAGTATTGACAGGGTGCAGTGCATGATATATTTTATATCCGTTAAGGTGTATATACGATTCTCTTGTGAAGTGAGACTCCGATATGAGGCACACATCAATTTTTTCTGTTGCAAGGACCGCCTGTAGCTCGTTTTGATGCTTTAGGAGTCCGTTTGCATTCCACGCCATAATTTTTAGAGTGTTCTTCATTTTTGAGTCATACGAGGTAGCTGCGTAGCACTACTTTCTAGGTTTTTTAACCTTTGTTCAAATGAGGTTAAAATATTCAAAATTTTATTTATATTTTCATTTGTGTCGGCGTCTATTGACGTGGAGGGTTGTGAACCGTGCACTGGTGGTTGTGGTTCAAGATATTTCGTAGCTTGCGCATAAGACACATTCTTTGATACCCTTTGATACTCTTTGACATTTTTCTTAGCACTAGGAGCCTGAGTGACAGGTGTAGTAACTTTTTTTTTCATGGCTTTATTTTTCAGTTGTTGCAATTCTTTGGCTACCATACACCCTCTGTAGTTGGCTGGGTGTGGCTCACCACAGTGAACGCATTTGGGTTTATCTGCTATAGATTTTGTGCAGTCTTTAGTAAAGTGTTTACCTGTGCACTTCACACATCTAGGTTCCTTGGAGCAATATTTCTGTGTATGGCCATATGCTTGACATCTCTTACACTGTGGTATTAGCTTGGAAGTTTTTAAAGGCTGCACTTCTACTTTACAACCTAATATGGTCTTAATACTATAAATTTTATTTATATCTTCGTCTTTTTGAAAGGAAAGCATAAACATATTTAGAGGTTCCTTAGTCCTCCAACTTAATTTGTTTACCACTTCCTGGATTTTAAAGCCATTAGCATTTAATTCTTCAGCTATTCTATTTGGCATACATGATGAGTGTAGATTTTTTGCTATGACCCTAATTGGTCTGTCTTGTTTGTTCTCATAGGAGTGCCAGAGACAATTATTTTCTAATAATAATTTAGTAATCGCTCTGTAGGAGTCTTCGTTCCTGGCGTTTACTTTGACAGAATCCCCGTTCATCATTTTGACCACAAAGGACTCTTTATTTGAACAAGTCAAGAGAAGATCATAAAACTTCTGGTAGTTTCTGATATTTTCTACTATGACTGGGGGAGGTGGTGGTAGTTTTTTAATTTTTGGTTGCTCGGACTTTGTACCAGCCTGAGGTTCCATGGAGCCTGCTCCTTGCGATACTGGAGACAGTGAAGCATTCATTTTTCTCTTCTTTCTACTTTTTTGTCGTACCCACTCAGTTTCTCTGGCAAGGTCCTCTTCATCAGTCTTATATTCGACTGTTGACTGGGGCTTATCATTTGTCGAATGTTCCTTCTCTGAAGTAACATTATATTGTTCCTGGATAAGTTTCAGCTGGTGTTGCAAGGCTTCTACCTGGCTACTGAGCACTTGTACTAGTTGCTGCAGTTCTTGGCGCTCTTTAGCTTCCTCTTTGTACCGGGTGTACAACTGATGTTCCAGATCAGTTTTGAGGACTATTTTATTCGGCGAAGCCATAATTGTTTACAAGTTATAATTATAAAAATTATAACTTACCGCAAATTCTCATAATAATGCATGATTCACTTAGAAGTCTAGGTCATTGCACCGCCCGCGAGGGCAATACGCGGCGGAATTAGGTTGCGGCGTCAGCACTTGTACACGAGCGCAGACTTGTGTAAGAGCGTGCGTGACGCGACCGTTCTCGCTAGAAGCCGAAACGACACTGACACTGAAATATGATAATTGTTGTAAATGTCGGAAAAAAAACAAGCCGCCTGGGAGCTTTCAACGAAAACGCTGCCTAATCCCTTTGATATATAACAATGTATGGTGGAATTGTTCTTTTTTTTAGAAGTCTACAGAAAAGTCCGCGTATATATATATATATATATGTATAAATATATATATATGAATATCTAAGAAAGCGTCGCGATGGCGATTGAAAATAACGGCCAAGTGCGACTCGTACAAACAGCTACATTCACCAAGCGTTCCAGAGAAAAAGGTCTTGTCACACGGACAGACAGACATACAACGAAGTGATCCTATAAGGGTTCCTTTTTCCTTTTGAGGAACGAAACTCTAAAAATTACAAAAATGTATGGGGTTGTCAAGCGCTATTCCTTGTTTGTCCTTCTAGGACGTCCCTTCGCGGCGTTTCCATTCACGCCTGCTAAAAAAAGATAATTATTTAAAATGATTCCCTCTAAAACCACCATCATCAGATTAAAATCATGAGATAAATATATTTCTATTCAAATTCAAATCCAAATTCAAATTATTTATTTGTAAAAACATAGGTACAATATAATAAGATCTTATTCTAATGTCAGGATCGCTATGTTTAACCTAATAGGCATACAAATTTTGGAAACATAAATCTAATTTAAAAATATACATTTTTATGCATTGTATTATTTAAATTATTATTAAAATTAAATTAGATACCAATAATCATTTAATCGAATTGAGCTTAAATCAATCGGACACTTGACTCATACAACGACATACCCAACTATATCTATTCTACATTCTATTCTATTCTAGACAATAATTTTTATAGTTTACCTTATAGAAAGAAATAAAGAAAAATATGTAGTTTATTCCTTACATGTTATATAAAGAAAATCCTCGCAGATTGTTTCAGCACAAAATTTCGAGAACACCCGTTTATTATTGTCAGGCACAACGTTTTAGAACTTTCATTTACGAGCAATGTATAAAATAAAAGAAGTCAGCACGGCTGTGGCTAAACGGTAGTAGTTTAGGGCTGAAGCTACAAAGCACAAAAGTGTTGCCATTTCAGTTCGTGCCTGTCTAGTCTGTCTACTCCAAATAACATGTTATGCATGAATCACGTTACAAATGTAAGTTTGTTTTGTGTAATACTAAAACTTTATGTCGTTTGATGTCTGTCCACTCCAAATAATATGTGATTTATTAAAAACACAATCACATTACAAACAAAATCCAGCATTGCTTGATGGCTGAAATTCGTCATTGATCAAGCAATGCTAGATTATGTTTTGATACGCTATGGCAGTATTATATTATGTCTGTAAGAGATTGCCCTGTGCGATAAGTCCGCCAATTGTTCACTTGTATATATAAATCTTATTATGTGGTGTACATTAAAGTATATAAATAAATATATATTTACCATACCTAAGTAGATATTTATAGTAAGAACGAATTACAAAATTAGTTGGCAGACCCATTCAATTCTACTATCATGGTCTTCTATACACTGGATGACCGGTAAGTGCTTCATAAACGGGCCGAAAAATAAGAGCACAAATAAGGTTGTGATAAGCCCTCAAGTCTCTATGGCCTATAACCTGTTTACAATGTTTTTATTACTCGTTGACTGCTATTACCATCATTATTCCTATCTTAAAGTCATCATCATCTGCGTCAACTTTTCTCAACCATTTTGGGGTGGTTTTTTCGATATTAGTATTTTACATGGAACCACTTGGTTGCAGGACTGTCAGATTTTGAGGCTTTTTGTTACTTGTATCAACCTTCAAATATATACAAATTACTATAGGAACGAACAGGCATTCCACGGCACTGAAGGGTCTCGGTTGGTTAGTAATGGATGGCAACGGATCAACCTAAGCAAGCATTGCTTAACCTTTAAGATCGATCCATTATACCCCATATTTCAACCCGATACATATTCCAGCTATTCATCATCATCATCTTCCTGCCCTTGTCCCATGTTACTTGGGGTAGGCGCAACAAGTTTTCTTCTTCTATAACGTCCTATCCCCTGTCATGCTATCACTGACTCCCTTTTCTTTCATATCACTCGTCACACAGTCCACCCATCTTTTCTTTGGCCTTCCTCTCCCTCTGCGTCCATCCTTTAATTTTCATATTCATAACTCTTTTAGTAACATGCGTTTCATCACTACTATTATTAAACAAATTAAACCAAGAGCCCCTTGGTAACGTACAGTGTACACTTAAATCCGAACACTATAAACCATGACACATATAAAATGTATAAGTCAATAAGCCTGAACTTAATATACATCGTTTACCCAGTACTCTTTTATTTTCCTTTCAGAATTCATCACAGTCTGTACCTTTTCATTAAAACCTCTGATTGATATGGTAACGGCGAGTAGTTATTTTAAAACGAAAAACTTTTACTGACGCAAATAATTAAAAAGTCCGCGGTGGCGAATGGGTTGAAATTGGATATATGGAGATTGGCTGACCGAATTTGATAATACATTTTGGGTGAAACCAAAAAAATCAAATACCTACATTATTATGCCGAAAGTGGTTTAGTGAGGGTTATCTATTGTCAGAAAACTTTATAATGAAAAAATCTTTTTTACAAAAAATACAACCGACTTCCAAATAAAAATACTACAAAAAGGAAAACTAACTTTATTTTCGGAGGTCGGTGTCTTTGGTGCCGATTTTTTTCGTTTTTGACACCGAAAAGTAACTTCAATTTCGGAAGTCGGTGCAAAAACCGGCCAAGTGCTTGTCGGACTTTGCACATTTAGGGTTCCATACCGTGGTTGTAATAGGAAAAAATGAGAACATTTCAAAGAACCAATCCGATTTAATAATAAACATTATCACCGAAGTTCATTGGTCAATGGAAAAATAAAAAAATCTTCGGAACATTTTTTTTTTTTAAAGTTGCTGATTTTGGTGGCTTCTCATTACTCCTTTTTGAAATCTGTTGAAAGTAAGCTAGAGTCAGTGTTAGTGTAAGTTGCGCGGTATCTTCTCTCTTCCAATTTACCGCAGTGTTTCGAGAAAAAAGTCTATGACCAGTGTGTGTTGCCAGTGATCACTTAAGGGACCGAAAGATGGTCGCTCACAGTGGGCCTTATCAGACAGCTTAAAGTCACCCAAAGGACAATGGAGAGGGCTATAATCGGAGATTCTTTGCGTGATCGCATCAGAAATGTGGATATCCGCAGGAGAACCAAAGTTACCGATATAGACCGAAGAATTGCGAAAATTAAGTGTCAGTTGGCAGGGCACATTGCTCGGCCGAATGGGGCCAAAAAGTTCTGGAATGGCGACCGTGAATCGAAAGACGATGCGTTTGAAGGCCTCGCACTAGGTGGACCGATGACCCGGTTAAGATTGCGAGAATGCGCTGGATGCGAGACGCATGGGATCGGTCTTTTTGGCGACACCTTGAGGGGGCCTATGTCCAGCAGTGGACGTCTTTCGGCTGAAATGACGATGATGATGATAAAGTGTTAAGAATAAGTAATCAAATAGATAACATTTTCTTCTCATCCAGTCCATTCAAAAATTGACTGTAAGAGATTGCCCTGTGCGATAAGTCCGCCATGTTCTCATGTCTCTATAAATCTTATTATGTGGTGTACAATAATAGTAGATTATGCACCGAGGGGCTGAAGTTGTGTCTTATGTCACGGGCGTCATATTGAACCTCGAACGCAATGAAGGATTTGGGATTTTACTCACGAGCAAAGCGAGGGAGTTAATACAAGAATCCTGAATGCAGCGAGGGATTCAAGCTAGCCCAAGGCAAAAACACCTTTAGCCCAGAGGAGGATACTCTACTTTTTACACCTACTGTGAGAAAATAATAACCATAGTAAGAAAAACAAAGTATTTATTAAATAAACAAACAGTAAGAATAACATATTTAGAACTAGTTAGTTATATGCACTTACATATTAATTGAAGTTAATGGTAACATTTGAGACATTAGTCCAGTTGTGCAAAGATAAAGTTAAGTTTTTATTTGGTACGTTTATAGATGTTGATGTGGAATTTATTTGAGTATTGCTCGTCAATGCTTCAGAATCTTGTATTTGCAGAGGAGCATTTTCATTTTATTATTTTTTTTCATTTTTGTCATTTGTACTAATTATTCTTACAATATTATGTCTTCGAAAACATGGCAACGATATGAAGAAGCAGTCGTTATGATTTTGTAGGAAATCGAGAAAATCATCCACGTGTACTAAGGGTATCGAGAATAGCTTTCCTCTCTGGCACCAAAGGGTGTTTGAGTAGTGTATTATTGGGGGTTCTGCATCACTTGCTCTCGCTTCGCTCGAGCGCGTTATGCAGAACGCCCCAATAATACACTACTACTATGGTCTGCCTCAAATTTGCAATACGGGCTGAATATTTTTATTTCATTCAACGGTGCGATGTCGAACATTGGAATAAATAATAGCGCGTTATGCAGAATGCCTCAATCAACGGTGCGATGTGTACTAAAAATTTATAAACAACCATATCAAGTTCGACTCGTTTGATCAACTTATGTCCCTATATTTTATATTACTTGACGAAAGTGTGATGCTTTTAAAGTAGTTAGGTAAAACAATGTAGAGTGCATCAATTAGTAGTTCAAGAATTTACTTGCATTTTATCTATTTTATTCTTTGGTCTAGCGATTTTAATTTTGCAATTGTTGAGCATGAGGAACCCAGTTTGATTTCCAAGGTCCAGTGTTATTTTATTTTCTATAACGTAATTCTTAATAGCGAGTAGTTTGGATCTGCACCCGATAAATTCCAGCAGGTTCATTAGGCACATGGGAACCGACGTTACACTTTATGCTATTAAAAAATAATAGATATCAACAGACTATTAGCACAAAGCCAAGAATAAAACGATACGATCCTAAGATTTCTTTCGTTGACAGACATACATTTTACAGACAGCCAGACCCGGAGCTAGTTGTAGATCATACAAATATTTGCTGTGTGGGAATTGAACCCACGACACGTAGGGCAGAAGTCAATCTAACCACTGCACCAATCGTACCTCCTTACCATTAAGTAAGTACCTATAGAATGTTTTGAGCCAGGCTCATACTTGCTCATTTTTCAGAGTATTCTTATTATTAAATTAAATAATGGTAAAAATAAAACATGAAAACAAAATCCAGACCGGAACAAATACTTATTTGTTCCGTGCGGGAATCGAACCCGCGACACTTGGGACATTTAGTAGCAGCACGTTTATAAACTAATATTTACATTGTGATGCAGCGAGACGAGCTCTTAAGCAATGCGCCATACGTGTCGTCGAAAAATGTGACAAAATACTGGATCGCTTTGAAGATTGGGAGATTTACGATAATCCTTGAATGTAAAATGCCATACATTTTCCTAAATGTAATGTCTAGGCTTAACTTATTTTGGTAAGTGTTTACAAAACCTCTTGCTACCATTTTAATGTGAGACTTCATAGACCGATATTGAATGGTCAAGGTACATGCAACTTCCTTTTTAGATTTTCGTCTCAGATTGCTGCGACAGAGTGTCGCCACCGCCCCAAAAATGGAATTGTAAGCTGTGTGCATAGTGTCTAATAAAGAACAAATGATTATAGACCTTATTTAAGGAGTGATGAAAATATAATTTACAAGTCAAATATTAGTGAAACATTAAAACAATAGTTGCAAATATTAATATAATCGCTACCTTACGTAAAAGTGTTATAAATAAGTCCCTTCAATGACGCATCCATCAATCATAATCAGTTATTTGTGAATTGTTGGTGTTCTTGTGTTGGTGACGAGTTCCATCATCTTCAGTGATTAAGTGTGCAAATTTATATCTTCCACAACAAGTATGTACGTATCACATTATTTTTTTGTATAACTTACTGCACTTGCAATTTAGTGATGGTAAATGCAATAATCGAAAGTTAAGTCTAGGGTTCGATTCCCAATTTTAAGTATTGTTTATTTACGGGTTTAAACTTACTAGTAACTCAGTGATGATGTAGACTACAAGTATAACTGCTGAACGTAAAATCTTTGGCTCGACTCCAAGGTATAAATATTTAATGTGTTAATTGTTTTTATTTCTTACGTTCCCTGTAGCCCATTCAACATCAGTGTCACCGTCGAATGCAAAGTTTTGGGTTCGATTCCAGATCTAATTAAAATTTATTATTGAGTTATTTTGTTTGCTTCTCGTGCAGTGGTTTAATAACCGTTACTACCATTTCACAACATGAAGTATTGACGCTGAGTTCTAGAACCAAATAACGACTTATTCAATTTTCTAAGTATTCAAGGATCGATTTCCAGATAGAGAAAATTGTTATAGAGAGTGTTCTATTACTCTGTCTATCCTTTTAGGAATCGTTCATTTGTATAACTTCTTATATACTATTTCTTTTTATTTTAGGTCGACATTTGTGAATCCATTTGAATCCGATGTAGAGTCGCATCCCAACGAGCCCTCTACATCGTTTAAACCAAAAAGAAATACAAAGCCGAAAATAAAAGTGGCTAAAGGCAAAGGCAAATCGAAGAAAGTAGCTGCGGCCTCAACTCCACCTGTAAAAGAATTATTTGGCAGTGAGTCTGATTCCGAAACCGATACTTCACCAAAGAGGCCTAAGAAAATCAAGCGGATTTGTGTGGCTGATTCCTCGGTGAGTAAAAAAAATATATATTTCATCAAACATGTGTTTAAGATTTATAATTACCTATAGGATTTCAATCTGACGGCTTGTTCCCACTGCTGGGACACAGGCCTCTCCGTGAGAGGGAGTGGGCCCGGGTGGCGGATACATGGGCCCTGTGCACATATCTTAAAATGTTTGGTTCTAGGACATGCCGGTTTCCTCACGATGTTTCCCTTCACCGTTTTGAGAGCAGTGGTGACGAAATAATTTACTCAAAGTAAATCGCTAGCCTGGGTTCGAACCCACAACCTACAATTTGTAAGTCACGGTCGTTACCACTGGGTCACCACTGCTCTCCTCTGCTCCTCTCAAATATGTTTATCTAATGCTATTTTATAACAATGTTTACAGGAGGAAGAGGGAGATCTTGAACCGGTGAGGGCAGCTGCACTGCGATCGTCCCTGTCCAGAAGAACAGCTTCTGGAAACTCCTATCAGCAGGACCTAACACGGAGCGGTGATTATTATATCGAGCTCCGTATTTATAACCATAGGGACGCTGAAAAATTCGGAAAGGACCGATGGAAGCAAGCGCTCCTCACGTATAGGGCCTCTGTATACTCCGATTCAGCGACTTGGCGCGCCACTAATAAACTTGTATCTGCAGCGAAAGCAGAATTTAAGGGCGTGCAGCCTGTTCTGTTTCCAAATAATATTATTTGATGGAATTAAATAATATTATTGTGATACCTATTTTACTCATATACTCTTCTTTATACTTATATTAAAACATTACTTATTAAACGAATGTAATCCACAATATTATTTACATTAGGTATTAAATTGTGATTTATTTACAGGAAGCTCAAATATATGAAACATTAAAAATCTAAATACTCGACACTAAGAATACTCGATACTATTTCAATAATAATATTCGATTTGTAATTTGTTTGTAACTTTCATCCACTTTAAAATATCATATTTAGAATACTCGATACTGACTTATACTAAAACATTACTTATTAAACAAATGTAATCCATATAATATACTTATTAATATTATTTTCATTATATTATTAATTGTGATTTATTTACAGGAAGCTCAAATAATTATATGAAATATTAAAAATCTAAATACTCGATACTAAAAATACTCGATACCAAGAAAACTCGATACTTAGAATACTCGATACTAAGAAAACTCGATACTAAGAATACTCGATACTAAGAAAACTCGATACTAAGTATACTCGATACTAAGAATACTCGATCTGAGAAAAATTCAACAATGAGAAAACTCGATACTATTTTAATAATAATATTCGATTTGTAATTTGTTTTACATTTAAACTTTCATCCACTTTAAAATTCATACAAAAAATACTCGATACTAAAAATACTCGATACCAAGAAAACTCGATACTAAGAATACTCGATACTAAGAATACTCGATACTAAGAAAACTCGATACTAAGAAACAGAATACTCGATATTAAAAATACTCGATTCTGAGAAATCTCAACATTGAGAATACTCGATATTATTTTAATTATAATATTCGATTTGTAATTTGTTTTACATTTAAACTTTATCCACTTTAAATTTCGTTTTTTAATAATAATATACAGGAAATTAATATCCGAAATCCAGAATATTTAAATACTTTAAGATAGTTTTTGCAATTACAATTATCTAAATATGTTTTTCTGTGAAGTCTGTAACGTTTCAGTTCCGAAATATTCTGCACACAAAAAAACTAATGTACACAAATCGAATTGCTTATTATAGACACGTTTTGATAATGTTCATATAATAGCAACAGCTTTTAGAAATCGGATAATCAGTTATAGAGTGAATCCTAGAATGGTTAACGTTTCACTTGAATTATTTTTAACACAAATTTCTGAAACGATTTGTTACCTTATCAAAGACCAGATGAAAAAACATAAATCGGTAAAAGTTAATTTTGAACTATTTGTTTGGTATATATTACCAAAAAATTATGAAAAATCTTTAAAGTCATTTAACACAAAGTATAATGTAGTCGTGCAAAACACAGATATTTTGTCCTTATATAAATCATTTTGTGGTAAACTTATTTGTAAATGTTCCGAATTTGAACTGTCTAAGTCAGGTTGGACAATTGAGTCTATCAGTCATTTAGAAATTAATATCGTAAAATATAATCCTTTGCGAGGTGGTTCTTATTTACCAATGCCTAAACGTATTGTCAATACTAAATCATGCCTAAACATAAAAAATGAAGACCAACATTGTTTTCTTTGGTGTATTGTAGCTGATATGTTTCCGGCAAAGACCAATCCAAACAGAACTTCTTCATATCCACATTATTCCGAATTATTTAATATTTCTGACATGAGTTTTCCCCCTAGTTTCAATAACATTAAGCGCTTTGAAATAAACAATTCTAATATCAGTATCAATATATACGGTTTAGATAATAATGTTACAGTTACAGGTCCCTTATATAAAACAAAATCACGTCGTTTATACCATGTCAATTTGCTTTACATTAGCAACAATAGAAAGAGTCATTTCTGTTTAATTAAAAGCTTTGAAAAACTTGTACACAAGCAATTGACCCAACATAAAAGTAAAATATATTTATGTGATGAATGTTTTATTTACTTTCACACTGAAGAGAAATTGAATTGTCACGAATGTGCCGGAATACAAACCATATTACCTGAGAAGGGTACTGAAATAAGTTTCATAAATTATGAAAGAACTCAAAGAGTACCAAAAGTGATTTATGGTGATTTTGAAAGTTTATTGCGTAAATATTCTGACAAACATAAATCAACACATGTAGAAAATATTCAAGTTCATGAGGCTACGTGTTTTTCTTACTATATTTGTTGTAATTCAAATCCCGAATTAAATGATTTCGTATCTTACCGAGGGCCAGATTGTTCTAAGAAATTTGTCAAATCTTTGACTAATGATGTAAAACGATTATATAAAGTATTATTAGAGAGTGAAAATATGATACCGCTTACTGAGGATGAACATAGATGTTTTATCAACAGCACTGAGTGCCATATTTGTAAAAATAAGTTTTCGTGTAATGATAATATTGTTAAGGACCATGATCACTTTACTGGAAAATATAGAGGACCTGCGCATGATATATGCAATTTAAATGCAAAGCAATGCACTTTTATACCCATAGTGTTTCATAACTTATCCGGTTATGACAGTCATTTATTTATTAATGAACTTTCAAAGATAAACGGTCGAATTCATCTCATACCGAGAACTAAAGAGAAATATATTTCATTTACAAAATTCATAACCATCAATGCAACAAATGTTGTAAAATTGAAATTTATTGACTCATATAATTTTTTAAGCTCAAGTATGGACAAATTGGTTAAGACTATGAACCCTGAAGATTTCAAAGATTTAAAATCTTTTTTTAATAATAATACTTTATTTGATATTGTTCGAAGAAAAGGCATTTATTGTTACGATTACATAGATTCCTGGGAACGATATGATGAGAATAAATTACCAGAACCGTCAAAATTTTTCAACAAACTTACATCTGAATCTATATCTGATAAAGACTATGAGCATGCCTTAAATGTTTGGAAAACTTTTGATATAAAAAATTTGGGTGAATATACCGATTTGTATCTTAAATGTGACGTTTTACTTCTGTGCGATGTTTTTGAAAAATTTAGGAAAATGAGTTTAAATAATTATGGTCTGGATCCTTGCTATTACGTTTCATCACCATCCTTAAGTTGGGATGCTATGTTATTGTATACTAAAATCAAGTTAGATCTAATCTCTGACTTAGAAATATATCAAATGATAGAAAAGGGTATAAGAGGAGGACTTGCTCAATGTTCACTCAGATATGCTAAGGCAAATAATGAATATCTTACCGACTATAATAGTGAAGAACCTGATAGTTTTCTAATTTATCTTGATTGTGTTAATTTATATGGATATGCTATGATGCAAAAGCTTCCAGTAGGAGGATTTAGGTTTCTCCTTCAGAAGGAAATATTAAATTTTGATGTTATGAGCTTATCATCTGATTCTGATATTGGATTTATATTAGAAGTAGATCTTCATTACCCTGACTACTTGCATGATAACCATTCCGATTTACCATTTGCGCCCGAAAAATTTGTTCCGTTCTGTAGTCGAAATGCTAAACTTATTGCTAATCTTTTCAATAAACATAGATATGTTATTCATTATATTCATTTAAAAGAATGCTTAAATAATGGTTTACAACTGTTAAAAATATATAGAATATTAGCATTTCACCAAAGTAAATTCTTAGAATCATATATTTCTTTAAATACTGGGCTGAGGCAAAATGCAACTTCTGATTTTGAAAGAGATTTTTTTAAAAAACAAAATAATTCTATATTTGGAAAAACCATAGAGAATAAAAGAAAACAAGTTGATGTTAAGCTCGTAAATATATGGTGAGACAAATCTAATCGAACTAAAAAGTTTTACGGGGCTGAAAAATATGTTAGCGCACCTAATTTCAATAACTTTTCTGTTATTTCAGAATCTCTTGTAACAATTCAAATGAACCAAACAAAAATAGTTTTAGATCGTCCAATCTATATCGGATTTAGTATTTTAGAAATTGCAAAATGTCACTTATATAAATTCCACTATTCGGTCATGAAAAGAATTTACGAAAATAAATTAAAGCTTTGCTATACAGACACTGACAGTCTGCTATATTTAATACAGACAAAGGATTTTTACGAAGACTTAAAAGCACATTTAAAATATTTTGATACTAGCAACTTTGAAAAAGATAATGTATTTAATATACCAATGGTTAATGCTAAAACACCTGGTTACTTCAAAGATGAGATGGGTGGTGAAATTATATCAGAATTTGTAGGTTTGGGAGCAAAATTATACTGTATAGATTCTAAAATTTCCACTTTAAAGAAAGCTAAAGGTGTTAAGAAATGTGTTACAAAAAAGCTGAATATAGAAAAATATAAAAAGGTTTTACTGAACAATGAAATACTCAGAGATGATAATTATGTGTATTATTAGATCTAAGAATCATAGAATTTTTACTCAAAAGATAAATAAAGTAATTTTGTCAAACAGCGATGATAAACGACAAATAATGGATGATAAGATAACAACCTTACCATGGGGTCATCATAAAACAATATTTTAAATGAAAACAAATTATTGATTTTTTCGAATATTATTTATTGCATGTATTTGAGCATCTTGTATAAATAATACCTAACTTGAATTGTTAGTTTGTAGTTTAAGTACTAATAATTATATATTTTAATAT
Organism: Orthosia gothica; assembly: GCA_949775005.1. Lineage (NCBI taxonomy): Eukaryota > Metazoa > Arthropoda > Insecta > Lepidoptera > Noctuidae > Orthosia > Orthosia gothica. Next base: position 9,201,721 of record OX459062.1, on the reverse strand, counting down.
AATATGTGAAATAAATAAATTATGTAATCTTACAGCAGTTGTTTGATTTATTCATACTGTCTTATTATACAGGTATAACATGAACCCGATTAATTTAAACATTTCTTTTTGATTTAACAATAATACATTCAAATAATAATTAAATTCACTTTTACAATAATAACAATAACAAACATTACACATTAGATTTGCTTAACTTTTGTACTATTTTACTAACTAAATGATCAGTTTTGTCAACAATATCGTCATAATCACTTGTCACTAAATACTGCACATTCACACTCGCATTATCAGTTTCAGTGTCTATTTCTTCCATATCACGGCCTTCCAAATCAAAAACCATAATTTTTATTAACTGGCGAACACGTCCTTGCTCCTTACGCATGATAAAAGAAGAGTTTTTAAAAGATTTACTTTTTTTCTTCTTGAATCTTCGTTCCTCTATTTTTTTCTTTCGACTCTCCTCACATGTTTTAGCTGCTACTTCCGCATACCAGCTCTCCCCATCTTGAGCATAGTAAAACGGATTGGTGACAGGGTCTGAGTCTTCTATCGCATTCTGAAAGAATACTAAGAATATTATAACTAAACAGCATGAACTATGGATTTAATGTTTGATTTAAGATAACCTATTAGTTACATACCGCTAAATTTTGCGGGGCGGTCATATCTACAACGGGGCTGTACGATGGTGAGTGTGACATAATTCTGTAAAAAAAGGGATGCATTACATACTTATTATTATTAGTTTAAATAATTAATTAATTAAATAAAAAAAAAAAACCTTACCTTGAAAATATAAAATCGTTAACAAAACGACCTCCTTATGCATAGAACACCAGCTGTGAAGTGATCGCTTATTTTTATAACACGTGCAAAAATTATTTGATTTGCGATGAGTAATATGGATCATTACGTAGCTCTTAAATATACATACCTATCTTGTAAGATGAGACTAGAACCATTCCTGTTGGGACAAGTCTAAAGATAGCCCCAAATAAAGTATATATGTTTATGTTAGTTAATAATTAAATTAATTGACAAGATGAAGTTGATCAAACAACCCATATCACTTAACGTTAAAAATATAAATCTTGGTGAGTCTCCTAAAGAGATTAGACATAGCGCTTTGTTGCCAAATACGATTCGTTGTATAATTTGCGGCCCCTCAAATTGTGGTAAAACAAACGTTGTGATCAGTTTGTTACTGCATGAAAATGGGCTCAAATTTCAAAACCTTTACCTTTACTCGAAGACTAATTTTCAACCAAAATATTGTTTTTTACGGGAAGTATTAAGAAGAGTGCCTCAGATAAAATTTCATGAGTTCAATGACGATAAAGATGTCATATCTCCGAGTGAAGCTTTACCAAATTCTGTATTTATATTTGATGATGTTGTATGTGAAAATCAAACAAATATCCGCAATTATTTCTGTATGGGTAGACATAAGCTAATTGATTGCTTTTATTTATCGCAAACCTACTCAAAAATCCCGAAACAGTTGTTACGCGATAATGCTAACTTTCTTATAATATTTAAACAAGATGATGTGAACTTAAAGCACATCTATGAAGAACATGTCAACTCTGATGTACCGTGGAATCAGTTCAAAGATATTTGTAAAAGTGTTTGGAGTAACCCTTACAACTTTCTTCTTATTAACAAAGACTCATCATTAAATAATGGAAGGTACAGACAGAATTTTGATTTTTTTTTTAAATTTGAATGAAAGCAAATACATGTACATATAAATGAATTGTATACAAAAAACATTGCTAGTGTTATTCCTTTCTTAGTTGAATACAGTTGTGGTTACATAATATGGAGAAAAATATTAAAATGGAATTAATGAAGTCTGTTGACTCCATAAAAAATAAAATAACACATATGAAAAATCAGGAACATGCAATGAACTTGTCACTTGATAAAATGCTAAAACCGGTGACAGATCCTCTTCAGACTTTAGTTAATTCTAATAAATCTGCAGAAAAAAATAATAAAAATGAAAATACAACTCTAAAAAATTCCGAAGGAATCGAATCCGATGAAAATAATGCTAGTTCATCTATAAAGTTCAATGACTATTACGATCCAAAAATAAAATCTACCCAATTAGTCGAACAAAATGCTAAAAAGGAATCGATTGATAATTTAGAAATTTCATTAGAAGGTGATGACATCTTTGGTATTTATGATGGTATTAGTATACCGTTTGGAATCAGAAGTGAAAACAATACTTTATTCATGGGTAATTCAACAGTATCATTTTCTAAAGTTGATAGTTTGAATAACGAAAGTACCATTTTAATTAAAATCGGTGACAAAGCTTACAATTTAACTGCTGGTCTAAAAGAACTTTTACTCCGAAGAAAACCTGATTTAAAGTTAATATCGAGCGAAGATAAACTTGTCTATAAGGATATGTTACATTATACAAATGCACATAAAAGAGATTTTAATCCTAAAGGTCAAATAAGAGGTGACAAAGGTATAAAATATTGTAAAATAATCAAACACCTATTTTCCGAATCGTCAAACGATGATAAACTTGTTCACACTAAATTTGGAGGAAACTTGCCAAAGTTAAAGAAGTACAAAAACAACACCGACTTGATATATTGGGATGATCCCAATGAATTGGTTGAGAGATTAAAATTATTAGTAGCTTCGAGAGATGCTGGCAATACCAATCATGATAATGAAATTTTATCGATAGTTGAAGAATTAAAAGAAGCTGACATAATTCAATAGTAAATAGTGGAGATACTATGGTTTTTATTCAGTATCAATGGTGGGTTCAAGACAAATGTTGATATACTGAATTAAAGATATGAGTAAAGCCGACGTAGTAAACGAAATTCATAAAAATGCAAGGGTAAACTTTCCGCGAAGACATGTTATTATGAAAGATATAGATGATTTATGGCAAGCGGACTTAATTGATATGCAATCAATTTCTAAAGACAATAAAAATTTTCGATTTATTCTTGCTGTTATTGACACATTTTCAAAATATGCATGGATCTTTCCTTTGAAAAGTAAGACCAAAGATGTTGTATGCAATTCTTTCAAGATTTTATTGGAAAAAGGGCGTATGCCTAAAAATCTGCAAACTGATAATGGGGCAGAGTTTTATAATGATAAATTTAAAAAACTTGTGAGATCTTATCATATTAATCATTATTCAACCTTCTCAACAAAAAAAGCTTCAATTGTTGAGCGATTCATCAGAACATTGAAGTCTAAACTTTATAAAGAATTTAGTCTAAAAGGAAGCTATAACTGGATCGATAATACTCTTAATAAAGTTATTTATGAATACAATCACACCTATCATCGCACAATTGATGAAATTCCCGCAAACGTGGACAATAATAATAAACAACGCATATTACAAAGATATTTCAGGCTGGTAAAAACCGATAGCATAAAAAGCAAGTTTAAAGAGGGTGATTATGTACGCATTAGTAAGTATAAGGGGACATTTGAAAAAGGATATACTCCCAACTGGTCGACAGAAATATTTAAAATTCGAAAAATTCAAAAAACAACCCCTATCACCTATTTAATTGAAGATGCAATCAGGGGCCAGCCCATTCTAGGTGCATTTTATGTACAAGAGCTTCAAAAGACAAAAAATCCTCATGTATATTTGGTTGAAAAAGTTCTTAGAAGGAAAGGAAACAGGGTTTTGGTAAAATGGTTAGGCTTGCCTTCTTCTGAAAACAGTTGGATTGATAAATCGAATATTTATTAAGTGTTCAGTCCAAATGTTTCAGTCTTATGATGGGTATTGAAGAGAGTAGTCTTCTCAATTGGATTATAAATCATTTACCATTTGAGTTACATTTGCCGGGATACAATTATTGCGGGCCTGGCACTAAATTAATTAAAAGGCTTACGCGTGGAGATAAAGGTGTTAATAAATTAGACGAATATTGCAAACAACACGACATTGCCTATCACAAGTCTTCAAACCTAAAGGATCGCCACAAGGCAGATTTAGTTTTGTTAAATATGGCTAAAGAGCGAGCACTTGCCTCAGATGCGACTGTAGGAGAAAAACTGTCAGCACGCTTAGTAAGCAGCGCTATGGCAACAAAAATCAAAACTGGTTTTGGCCTAAAAAAAGATAGCAAAAAGTGTTCTCCCAAAATTAAACCTGAAAAAGCATTAAAAAACAAATTTAAAAATGTTATTAGAAAAACGAAAAGACATATCAAAAAATTAAAACCGAAATGCAAGAAAGTGGCAATAGAATTAGCTATGGCTGCTGCCAGAAAATTAGCTGATGATTCATCCGTTAAACTTCCTCGTATTATTCCTATACCAAAAACTGGTGGAGTATTGCCTTTGATTCCGATTTTTGCGGGCTTATCTGCGGTGGGAGCTTTAGCAGGCGGTGCAGCTGGTATTGCTAAAACCATAAATGAATTCAAGATGGCAAAAAAATTATTCATAGAATCGAGGAGACACAATGAAAAAATGGAAGCTCTCTGCATCGGAAAAGGACTACACCTTAAACCATATAAAGGTGGACTCGGAATTTTTGTATCGAAAGAAAAAAACTAAGATATCGGCTACCCAATCGAGCCTTGAGTAATTTAGACATTTTGAAGTATGGGAATAATATTCCCTATTTCAGAGGTGTCTTTATGAGAGATAAGCTCCCTAAACACCCTTTTAAAAAAGAATGCGGTGTTATAAATTTAGATAGCTCTAAAAATCTTGGTTCTCATTGGGTAGCCTATGCAAAATACAATGATTATATTGAATATTTTGATAGTTATGGAAATCTTAAGCCTCCAAAGGAATTTATAAAATACTTGGGATCCAAAGTTCATTATAATTATGATAATATTCAGCGTGATCACCCTTATAATTGTGGACATCTTTGTTTAAACTTTTTGAACAATTTTTGGTGTAGTGGAAGAATAAAATAAACAGGATCTGCCGAAAGAAGTCAGTATAGAAGCATGTCTACTACGGTTACCATCTCTGGACATAAATCGGAATTGGTTTCATACTTTCAACCACCGCTGCATTTGTCAGATCAATATGAGTGCGGTTTGATATACTTTTCAGTATTACAATCAACACCAAATAACCCCATTATTAACAGAGGTCTGTCTGTAATCAAAATCGAATGTGATCTTGTTCACAGTTCGTATTGCAACGGATTACCAACTCATTTTATTCACGAATTCGTGTCTGATACTACTCCAGGCCATCAGTGTGTTGAAATACCGCAAAATGTTATTTACTTTCCAGTAAACAAAAATATAATTTCATCAATATCGGTTAAGATTGTAGATCAATTTGGCCACTGTGTTAACTTTGGAGAGAAACAAATTCAGTTACGACTTCATTTAAGAAAAACAAAATGATAGTATATTATAAAAACACTCAAGCGAATGAAAAACGTCTTAGTTCTTCTGCGATTGCTAAGGTGCAAAGACGCAAGAAAAAAGTTAAGAAATTGACTAAAGTAAATAAAGATTTTCTTAAAGCTCTAGGATTTAAAATATGAATATACTACAGATTGCTGAATTACCGCACTTTGACACTTCGATCGAAAGTTATGAAGTCCATTCATACAATCCCTACAATAGCAGCTTTAGAGAAAACGATGAAATCAGAATGCCCCTCCACCAGCAAGACATATACGTGCTACCATCAGCCAGTTCAATTTACATCGAAGGACAAGCGAAGTTCTTCGGTAAAGATGGGAATCCAATCAAGAAAATTGTTACGTTCACTAACAACCCTGTTATGTTTTTGTTTCAAGACATTAGATACGAAATGAATGGTATTGAAATAGACCGCATAAAAAATTCTGGAATAACGTCAACAATAAAATCATACATCTCATTAAATGAAGCAGAAAATAAAGTTGCTGCCCTATGGGGTTGGTGTTTAGAGGGATTTCAAAGTGATGGGCATTTTAGTGCTGTGATACCACTAAATAAAGTTTTAGGGTTTGCAGAGGATTACAATAAAATAGTGATAAATTGTAAACATGAACTTATACTGAACAGAAGTAACACTAATTTAAATAGCATTATCCTTACTGATGATATTGCTAATTTTCAAATAGATGTGCAAAGAGTTCAGTGGAGGGTGCCACACATAAAAGTATCAGACCGAGAACGACTGTCACTTTTAAAACATTTAGAAAAAGATAAACCTATTCAGATGGCGTATAGAAATTGGGATTTATATGAGTATCCATTACTACCTAAAACAACAAAGCATTCTTGGTCTATTAAAACTGCTTCACAATTAGAAAAACCCAGATATGTAATTTTTTGTTTACAAACTAATCGAAAAAATAATAAAACTAAAGATAGTTCAGTATTCGATCATTGTGAAGTAACAAACGTTACGCTCTTTTTGAATTCACAATATTATCCTTATGAACCTTTAGGTTTAAAGTTTTCTGAGAACAAATATAGTATATTATACGAAATGTTTGTGAAATTTCGTCAGTCGTATTACAACTATCCAGTAGACCCGTTGCTTAACCTAAAGGAATTCAAAGAAAAAGCCCCTCTCTTTATCTTAGACTGTTCAAGACAAAACGATAGCCTGAAAACTGGTCCAGTGGACGTGAGGTTGGAAATTGAATGTTCTACAGCAATACCAGATAAGACGACTGCATATTGTTTGATTATAAACGATCGACTTGTAGAATACAAACCTCTCAGCAACATCGTGCGCAGGTTATCATGATTGCTATTGTGGATATTCAAGGCTTTAAAACAGAAACAAATGAATTTATAATAAAAGAAATCGCTATATTGTATAATAAAACATTACAAATATTTTTAATTAAGCCACCATTTCCATTTTCAAAATTAACGAAGCAAGAAAAAAAACAAGTAAGTTGGATTGAACGTAACAGAAAGATACGCTGGCGTGAAGGATTTGTTCCCTATTCTAATTATCAGAATTTGGTTATAGATATTTTAAGAGATAAATGTATCTACGTTAAGGGTTTAGAAAAAGTGTTGTGGTTAAAGCATATTTTAGGAAATAGTCATTGTAATATATTCAATTTAGAAGATAAAGGATGTTCAAGTTTGATAAGCTAATACGATCAATATAAATATTCTCAAGATTTATATAACTGTATTTATCATGACTCTGTATGTGCTTTAAAAAATGTATTGTGTTTAAATAAGTGGTGTGTTGACAATAAAATTCTAAAATAAATATTTTATTGTTTTTATTTCTGTAGTTAGGTGAAATGCATCTTAGTTTTCTTTCCCTTCCTCCTACTTCTGTCCAGTCTTTATATGTTGCTGACAAAAGCTGGACCATACCATTATACATTTGTACCTAATTGAATTAGAAAGTCAATAAAACATGTCTCAAAATGAATACAAGCCTCGATATGACATGTATAACACATTTAAAATGCGTGAATTTTCATTTAATTATTACTGGGGGACACTTAATAAAAAGAAAAGATTAGTGATGGAAATGGCTGACGCAGGATTCTTTTATTATGGAAATAGTATAAATGATATTGCAGCATGTTTCTCATGTGGAGGTGTTATTGAAGATTGGGAGATTTATGATGATCCTTGGACGCAACATGCCATACATTTTCCTAAATGTTTTTATTTAAACGCTGTGAAGGGCCCAAACTATATTACAAAAAAGTGTTTGGAATACTTACCCTATTAAAGTGTATATGTATAGGATGTCACATTGCACTTAAAAATGAGTCAAATTATGGGTATATATTACATAAGCGTCGTGCATCACAGCAATTTAACTTTGAATATTACAGTGCAAAGGTTCAATATTAAATTTATTTCTTAAATAAATAATTACATTTATTGATGTTATTTATAATGTTTCACTCAGTGAAATCTAATTTAGATGGCATTCGTAAATTGATTTTCAAGAATGCTAGGGGTGAGATAATACATATTCAAGATATGCACCCTAAAAAAAAAATATCGGCCGTAGGTGAATTAAAACACCAGGATAATGTTAAAACACAAACAGAAGATTTATTTTACCAGAAGTTGGAAGATCCAGAGAAATCTAAATTGAAAAATACTAAGTATCTTATACTCAAAAGCGAGTCTGGTGAGCTTCTTCGCACATTCGTTAATGTTAGCAACAAACAGGTTGATAATGAAAAATCGATTGCGAGTTCGTCAAAGACTAGTGGGAGTAGTATATCGACAGCAACAGCAGATTTATTTCATCAGGAGAGTGATACAGCCCGTGCGTTAGTTTTACCTGCATTAGAAGATATTGATTGCTACCAGATACTGCCAGGGAATGAAATTTGTTTCACATAAATTGTGTCAAAATTTGAGGCAGACCATAGTAGTAGTGTATTATTGGGGCGTTCTGCATAACGCGCTCGAGCGAAGCGAGAGCAAGTGATGCAGAACCCCCAATAATACACTACTTGTTTGTTAGTACTATACTACCAATTTAGCTGAGCATGTGAGATTCCAAATTCAAATCACATTATTGACCAGCGGGTCATAATAAAATCTAGTACAACATTATTGACCGGCTGTGCCCCCGGCCACTAATGACTCACTTTAGGTTAAGGTTGCTTGACATATAATTTGACATTTTCGAGCAGGTGGTGTGAAAAGTATATTATTATTTGTGTTTTATTATTTGTATTGTTATTTATAGCAAGTCGCATAGAGAGGGCAAAACTAGAAAACGACCTACGCCACCCAATGCATATAATTACAGCTCAGTGCCCCAGTGCCTAAAAAGCCGGAAAAGTTTTCTAGGATGCGTAGGTCTATGTGATGGCGACTCCTCTTCAGCGAGATGCGACCTTTGGCGAGAGAAACTCAAGCCTCCTGAAAATTTTATCGGGTCGTCGGAACATACTCTGCCGTGGTCGATCTGGAAAACCCTAAATAGACTCCGCACTCAGGTAGGCCGCAGCAAAGACAACCTCCACAGGTGGGGGTTCTCTGATGGCACTAGGCTTCAGTGCTTATGCAGCATATCTCCGCAGACCATGGCCCACCTCAAGGAGTGCGCAGCATGCCCTGTCACCTGTACTTGCGAAGACCTTATGACTGCGTCACCGAATGGTGTTGCCGTGGCTGAATTCTGGGCCAATCACAATATTTAAATTTTTATATTTGCCATCGACACGCTAAGAAGAAGATAAATAAATATATATATTTATTCCATATATCTATGTAGATATTTATAGCAAATACCAATACAAAATTAGTTGGAAGACCCACTCAATTAACAGAAACAGAAATAGGTTAGACACGGCAAAAAATAGATATCAGTTTGGGTTTCCCTAATAGGATACAATAGCAATAAATTTTTATAGTCTACCTAAATATTTATATTATCTAAACCTGTTCAATTTTATCTGTAGAACATTTATCTTAAGTGCCTACGATGTTTGTAAGTTATTAAGCAGAGAGGTGACAATGTGATAAATTACATAGAAATTTTTAGACCAATTTTAGCAAAATTTCTTTCAAACGCGCCATCGCAGTCAGATTTCGTCATATATAATACCTTACGCTTGACTTACGCTAGTTTGCTAAATTAAGTATTTGAAGTTAGTAACATCTAATTTAGCCTGAAAACCGGTAAAACTTTGCTATTAAAGAAGGGTTTTATGTTTTTAAGACGACGACAGTCACCAACGAACTTGAAGGAACAAAACCCGCACTCGCTTCACACCCGCGCGACCAAAATTCGGTAGTTTTTTTTTATACTTTCTTTATTATTCTATGACTTAAAAAAAGTCTGAGATCAAAATTTAGATAATTCAAATGTCTTTGAGACAGTGAAATTTTAATAAAATACACCTGGTGGTTTTGGTGCGCTTGTCGCTTATTAGTCAGTTTAAGACATAACTTTACAAATTAATTACACTATATTATACGAATAAAACTCAAAATTTTCTTAAATCAAATTATAAGAATATAGTCTAATGTAACATAAACATACATGTTTTTATAAAAAAATTAAGACTAGCCGTTTAGACGTGATTCCCATTTTAAAATGAGATACTGAGGGGTATCTGCGACTTAACTCCAAACGCTCGTGTGCCGTAATTACCGAAACAATTAAAAAGCCGTATCTGGGATGGATCCGCGGTTTAGGCACTCAAGGGGTTAATTTAGTTGAAAGTATGCATACTCAGTTAAACATCACTGAATAAAGTTTAAGAAATCAAAAAAAACTTAATTCAAAAAATCAAAAAACCCGACTGCTTCAAAAGCGAACTTAAAAGTCGTAAACAAGGAAAAAATCATGCTGTGCAGTCGGAGGATACATATTCGCGGGCTGGCTGACCAAAATCTGGTGTATCCTCCGCCTGCACAGTATGATTTTTTCCTTGTTTACGACTTTTTAGTTCGCTTTTGAAGCAGTCGGGTTTTTTGATTTTTTGAATTAAGTTTTTTTATTTATAACTTTTTAGTTATTTTTTTTCGAATTAGATACATTTAAACATATAAGTGTTATATATTTTTGGAATCACCTCTTAAAACCCTTTATTGTGATACACCCAAAAAAAAATTGGGCCCGCACAATATGGCACCCAAAATCCGCCATTTTTCTATTATCCATTTTTAATGTAGCCTATGACACTCGCAAGGTTAAGACGCATCGATTGACGTATGAATCATCAAAATCGGTCTAACGCGTTTGGTCTCTGGAACGCCATATAGGAACAAACATAGTTAAACTACTACCGCCCCATCCGAAGACCCATACCTTCACTTAAGATGACCCTTCTCAAAAACATTCACCAATCATCGCTGTTCATAAATCAATACTAACCACGTTTCATAACACACCCCATCAAAGAATACCCATTATCCCTCCATGGGAACATAACATTTGTTCAGAACTCGTATTGTCCTCATTTAATATCCAACAAAAGAAGGTTTAGAAATCAAAACTAAAAACCGTTATCCGGCTGAAAGTTCCCATTGTATGCAGGATAAGTGTTGACTCATTGCATAGAATGAGAGTCACTGAAAACATTGGGCTTGTGGTACAGTGAAAGCGATGTGTAGCGAGGTTTGGTATAGAATAAAGCACTAATGTAGTGCTATCTGTATTAGTCTGCTGAGTTTTCAAAGTGTTGTTGTAGGATTTTTCTAAAGTTTTTAATTTAGTCTCTTAGCTTGATAGTAGTTTTGAACTAGATAAACCCCGTTGGCAACTTTGATGACAGCCTTATGCATCTTTTTATTTAATCTTAATTTACAACGTTCTTAAAACCTTCATAGTCGTGGCACCGATTACAAGCCGCTTGCTCTCTTAAGAATGTGTGACATTATATAAGCAAAAGGATGGGCAAGAGCTCAAAAACTCAGAATGAGATATTTCAGTAGCACTATCCCTTACATTTTGGGATTGTTTATTGCTGATACAATTTCACTTTGCGAAGGTCCTCTTCTGCCGTTTGTGCTATGTTCATAGTTTATCCAGCATAGCATATCTCCCGCAAATCGCATAGCTTTACAAACACTCATAGTTTACACCGAATCCTCCATTAAGCCGGGTAACGTTATGAAAAACATTATCTCGCACGCTGTCGGTCTATTGTGCCCCTGCATCCAGGATAGCGCAGCTTTGTGGCCCGAATGCCATCTGTTAGACTAAATCTAGGGTTACCACTGACGGGTTTATATTTTAGAATATTTTTAGGAAAGCTAAATAAGTAAATAAAAACAGGTAACTGTTAAATATCGCTCATCAACATTATTATCAGACTAAAGATAACACCAGAAATAGATACATTATTTCTTCATCAATTGAGCAGTGGTTGACCAGTGGTAACGACTTTAACTTACAAGTTAGGTCTTGGGTTTGAACCCAGGCAGGCGCTTTACTTTGTGTTAATTATTTCATCGCCACTGCTCTCAAAACGGTAAAGGAAAATATCGTTAGGCAATCGGCATGTCTTAGAACCAAAAATTCGAAGACATGTGACATCCACCAACCCGCGCTAGGCTCGCGTGGTGGGTCATAGCCAATTCCCTCTCACAGAGAGGAGGCCTGCACGCACAACGGACCTAATGCGAGCCTAAGTTCGGAAAAGGGGGTCCATCTATTCCATTCTTCTTCATTAAAAATTTAATTTATGTAGAAAGATTCACAAATGGTTGTACGAACACATTTTCTGAAAAGGTTATTGTCCGGGTAGGTATAGAAGTTACCTGATGATCTGATGATGATGAGATTTGAAGTGAATGGGGAGTCTTCCATCATCATTTTGAAACAAAGTTGAAACTACTTACAGACAGAATTTGTACATGATAAGTGTTTGTCGTACTTTTAATGCGGTGTGTCGGGATGTTGATCTGGACTTGTTCGATAGTAAGATTGAAATCCTAAAATCTAAATTGAGTAAGCGTTTCTTTGATATGTAGAAACAATTGATCACTTTTTAGGGTTCCGTAGCCAAATGGCAAAAAACGGAACCCTTATAGATTCGTCATGTATGTCTGTCTGTCTGTCTGTCTGTCTGTCCGTCCGTATGTCACAGCCTTTTTATTCCGAACCTATAAGAACTATGCTGTTGAAACTTGGTAAGTAGACGTATTCTGTGAACCGCATTAAGATTTTCACACAAAAATAAAAATAAAACAATAAATTTTGGGGGTTCCCATACTTGAAACTAAAACTAAAATTATTTTTTTCATCAGACCCATACGTGTGGGGTATCTATGGATAGGTCTTCAAAAATGATATTGAGGTTTCTAATATCATTTTTTTTTAAACTGTATAGTTTGCGCGAGAGACTCTGCCAAAGAGGTAAAATGTGTGTCCCCCCCCTGTAACTTCTAAAATAAGAGAATGATAAAACTAAAAAAAATATATGATGTACATTACTATGTAAACTACCAGCGAAAATTAGTTTGAACGAGATCTAGCAAGTAGATTTTTTTTAATACGTCATAAATCGTAAACCGCAATTTACCAAGTACGGAACCCTTCGTGCGCGAGTCCGACTCGCACTTGGCCGGTTTTTTGTATTTGTTGGGTGTTTTATGCTCTCGCCGATGTGCATGTTTTGGTAACTTTTATATGGGTGGAAACTTTTTCTTTCCTTTTCTTGTATGTTGTTTCTGCGCATTGATGTAAGCTGTAAGTTTTCCTAAGATTAATAAAATAAAACAAAAATTATTTGGTGGTCTTCATACCAAATTATTTGGGGCCCAACCATGCAGCAACATGTCTTACACTTCCATACTTCTCTATAGTTGTCATCTCATAGTCAGGGAATGACTATGAGATGACAACTATTCTTACCATATAAACACATTTCCTGTAGTCTATCTACTCTTATAGCCATCCACAATCATACTCAAATTCTCAGTCATCCTCCTGCAATGTTATACAATTCTTTTTTATTTTTCACAGGCTTGCGTTTGACGAATATCTCATCTGGGTAAACGATGATGTGGTCGACGGTGAAGCACGCTGGCCTAGAAGTAATTTATTCACTCTTAACATAAGGACGACTTACCCTAAGTTGTAGGTTTCAGGAAACACGGAATTCGGCAGGGAATTTAACTCTTTTGCTGTACGTACAATAAAGGTATTTCCAAAACGTTTACGGTCCATAGTTGACTTCGGATGATAATTTTAATTACTCTATACGAACCCAAGTAATTTCCAATATTGAAATTGGTTCCGTGTATTCCATACTCATTAAACTTAATGTTGACTTATCTATTAGTTCACAACTCCAGAACTACTGCTCCGAAGTTCACATAACTACTAGTAGGTGCTTTACTTGCAAGTACGCGTAGTTGGAATGAAGTTTAGTAGTTGAACTTTGGTATTTTTGGTGGTAATTTGATGATAAGTAATTGATTGTGGTTGGTTAGTAAGTAAGTAATTGGTTTTGTTGACGAGCCTTTTGTGTTGTGAGTTTTATAAGTGAATTAGTGTGCTACGTTTTCATTTAAATTATTAGTAATTAGCTATTTGCCCGCGGCTTCGTGCCCGTGGCCGACCCCGCAGAACCCGTTATTTTTTTCCGAAATAATAAGTAGCCTATGTTACTCCGGTACAATGTAGCTTTCCATAGATGAAAGAAATGTTAAAATCGTTGAAGTAGTTTTTGATTAAATTTTTTATAAACAATTAAATCTTTTCTCTTTATAATATTATAAATATATTTGTTATTATTTCATTACAGGCTGTTGCCGGCGACTTCGTTACCGTGGCAATTTTAAAAATAAGCCTATGTGCTATTCCAGAATATCTCTCTCTGTGCCAAATTTCATCCAGATCCATTTAGTCGTTCTAGCGTGATTGCAAACAAACAAACTCACTGTGGCGACAACACTCGTGATAAATGTGGCGACGCTTAGGGGAGGCCTATGTCCAGCAGTGGACGTCTTTCGGCTGATATGATGATGATGATGCAGCGACAGGTCGTCGTACTGACGGACATACTCTTAGCTTCATGTCGTAATACATACCTACCTACCTACTTGCATTGAACCATTTTGGGCTGGCCAGCTCATGAGCAATAAATAATCCTACTATCCTACTTATTTTTTCTTTTTTTCCTGTTTTATCTCAATATTGTGGTGCAGAGCGGTTTCTCCAGCGAGATTTCCCTGTGTTCATGACATTATACGTTCCAATGTCCTACTTTACCAGGTCCATTACAGCCAACCTTTTCAGACGCCTTTTATGATCCGGCTTTGTGAGAGCCTTCGCCAAGGGATTTGGATGATTCTCCAATTTGGATCGTTCTGTCCAGATTTTCTCCTCCTGGTGCACTGTGTGTACGTTAAGATATTCATGAACCTCGCAGTTTCTTATAAACCACGGTGCATTTGTGATGTTTTAAAGGATAACATTTTGGAACCTTTGAAGCATATTGATGTTGGAGACACAAGCAGTACCCCATAGTTGGATACCGTAAGTCCAAATTGGCTTTAGGATTGTGTTGTACACCAATAACTAGTTGTCCACCGACAGGACAGAATTTCTTCCAAGGAGCCAGTATAGGTTCCTGTACTTTATGTTCAGTTGGTCTCTCTTGGCTTGTATGTGTTTCCGCCATGTCAGCCTGCGGTCTAGGTGCATACCCAAGACTTTCACTGAGTCATTATGTGGTAGTACATTCTCGCCTATTTTTAAAGGTGGACATATTTCCTGTCTTAAGCTGAAAGTGACCTGGGTTGATTTTGAGGCACTTGCTTATATTCGCCACGTCTTTAGCCATTTGTCAGAGTCATCTAGACTGCCTTGAAGTTTTTAAGAAGCAATTTCGGGGTCTTTGTAGGTAGCCAGAACGGTTGTATCATCTGCATATCATCATATCAGCCGAAAGAATTCCACTGCTGGACATAGGCCTCCCCCAAGCGTCGCCACATTGACCGGTCCCGTGCGTCCCGCATCCAGCGGATCCCCGCAACCTTCACCAGGTCATCGGTCCACCTGGTGGGAGGCCTTCCAACGCAACGTCTTCCGGTTCGCGGTCGCCACTCCATAACCTTTCTGCCCCATCGGCCATCCGTTCTGCGAGCAATGTGCCCTGCCCACTGCCACTTAAGTTTGGCAATTCTTCGAGCTATGTCGGTAACATTGGTTCTCTTACAGATCTCTACATTTCTGATTCGATCACGCAAGGAAACGCCGAGCATAGCCCTCTCCATTGCCCTTTGAGTGACTGTAAGCTTTCTGATGAGGCCCATTGTGAGCGACCACGTCTCAGAGCCATAGGTCATCACTGGCAACACACACTGGTCATAGACTTTTGTCTTGAGACACTGTGGTAAGTTGGACGAGAAGACACCGCGCAACTTCCCGAACGCTGCCCAGCCGAGTCGGATTCGACGTTGATCTTTCTCTCGAAGTTGGCCCTACCCAACTGGATCGTTTGTCCCAGGTAGACATAGTCGTCCACAACTTCGAGTGTAGAGTCTCCAACCTTGATAGAAGTGGGTGTAACATGGGCATTCAACATCACCTTGGTTTTGTCCATGTTCATTTTCAGACCCCCTCTTTCGGAAGCTCTACTGAGGTCATCGAGCATTGTATTGAGGCTCTCCATGGTCTCAGCCATGACTACTATATCGTCGGCAAACCGAAGGTGAGTGATGTACTCGCCGTTAACATTGATGCCTAGGCTCCTCCAGTCCAGAACCTTGAATACATCCTCCAGCGCAGCAGTGAATAGTTTCGGAGAAATGACATCTCCCTGTCTCACGCCACGCTGGAGTAATATTGGTTTCGAGGTCTGATCCTGAAGACGGACTGACATGGTGGCGTTTCTGTACAAACACTTCAACACCTCAGTGTACCGGTAGTCGATCTGGCACCGTTGGAGAGACTGCAGTACAGCCCAAGTCTCGATCGAATCGAAGGCTTTCTCGTAGTCCACAAACGCTAAGCAGAGAGGCAGGTTATACTCTTCGGTCTTCGGCTTTCGGCGTATGTATGTGGTCTACGGTGCTAAAGCCTTTTCGGAATCCGGCTTGTTCGGGAGGCTGGAAATCGTCAAACCTGCGCGCGAGACGATTTGTGATGACTCTTGAAAACAACTTGCAGACATGGCTAAGAAGTGAGATGGGCCTATAGTTCTTCAGCCGGGCATTGTCACCCTTTTTGAAGAAGAGGACCACCACACCCCTGCACCATGCCTGTGGCGTTTTGCCCTCGAGTATGACAGAATCACACAGCTTCTGAAGGGCCTTAAGGACCGGTTTTCCACCCGCCTTCAGGAGTTCAGCCGTGATTCCGTCGTCACCCGGCGCCTTGTTGTTTTTAAGCTGTTTCAGAGCCATCCTAATCTCGTACAGGCTGACGTCCGGGATATCTTCGGTATAGTGTCGGGTCATCATCTGCATATGTTGCTGACATAATGTCCGGAGTATGTGGCAGATCTGCTGTGAATATGGTGTACAACACTGGTCCTAGTACCGAACCCTGGGGCATTCCTGCAGTTATCTTGTGGAAACCTGAGGTGGCCTCTCCTTCCTTGACTTGAGAAATTCTGTCAGAGAGGTAAGATTCCAGCAGTTCGTAGTAAGTGTGGGGTAAGGACGCTTTGATCTTATAGAGTAACCCGCGGTGCCAAACCCTATACTTTATTATATAAATTCGTAAGTTTGTTACTCAATCACTCCAGAACGGCTGAACGGATCTAGACGAAATTTGGTACAGAGATAGATCTATTGTTTGGAATAGTTACATTAGCCACTTTTTATCTTGATAGGAACCCCTGGGGATAAAATAAAACACATTTCACGCAGGCGAAGCCACGCGGGCAAAGCTATAATTATAAAATTTTATGAGTATGGTTACTCTTTCACAAAAAAACAACTAAACGTATTTTAATGAAACTGTATAGCTTATATACCTTATTATAGAAGTACACATTCCACGCGGGCGGAGCCTCGGGTGGCGGCTAGTGGTTGTAATATAATATTGTAAAGAGTCTGGAATCTTCAATAAGTCACTCAGCTGATGAGTACCACATATTTCATCATATAATGTTGTAAATATTCTGGGGTCTTTAATAAAGCACAACAAACTAAAATCTATAAATGAATTCTAAAAAATCTTTCAGTAACTAACTTTCTTTCATTTCTTTATATAGATTATCGTTATCTAGGCATCAAAAATACTCAGAAATATTCTCAAGTTAAAAGTAATTTTGGTACTTCGAACATATTGTCAAAAAAAATAGCCAGTGTTAAAGGATAACCAATAGAACCCATTTTATATTTAGGATAGGGCAGGATAGGGTAGAGTAGAGTAGATGGGGAGACGGGAGAGAAGCCGCGGGCACAGCTAGTTATAAATAATTATGAAAGCGAAAATCCCACGCATCCCATGCTTTTTTACAACCAATTTTTTTTTAAATTATATTAGTTTAAATTTATTGAAAATTATTTTCTACTTTTTAGTTTGATTTCTATTAGCGTGTTTTTAAGTTTTTTTTAACTATTATTTATTTTATAATGCATGTCCTCGAAAAGAGCGTTTTCCACTAGTGCTTTTTACTTTTCTGTATTTTTTTAGTTTTAACTCCAACGTCAGCCCGACGCATAAAGTTTTTATTATTTGAGAAAAGTTTTACAAATTAGTTATGTACAGATTATCATTCATATAAAAGGTAAAATAAAACTAATACTTCATTAAAGGCGTTTTTAATTAACATAAATTTAGATTTTGATCAATAAATTAATTTTAAACATTCATTAAATATGTTTGGCAGAACGTATATTTTGCTCGTGCCTTTTTGCGTTACGATGTCACAGCTATTTGCACATGCGCAGTAGATATGCCCGAGGAACTATTAGTTAATCTGTGGATATACAGAGCGCGCTTGAATAAGTCCGCCATTTAATTAATTTCATTTTATTAATTTTTATATTTTTGTATTTCCTCGCACAATGTATAGTAAAATGTTGTATGATACACGTACGTAAGATGATTCTCGACTCGTGTTGATTTATCCACTCACTCGCTTCAATTAATCATGATCGAATTATTCACTCGTACTAATGAGGGCGACTTCTGGTTCTGAATACTTGTCTTGGCAATCGGCCAGATATGATAGGACCGAGGAAATGGTGATTATGAAAAGATTTCAGTGGAATTTATTTTCTACCTACACTAAAGTAAGTTAACGTATAGTATTTTGTATTTTTATATTTTAATGTGGCAGTATACCCCACTTCGCACCAGCCCACCAGCCTCCCACCAGGTAATATGACCTGGTGAGGGTGGCGGGAGTCCGCTGGAAGCGAGCCATATGGGACCGGTCAATGTGACGACGCTTGAGGGTGGCCTGTGTCCAGCAGTGGACGTCTTTCGGCTGAAATGTGATGTAAAGATGATGTTATAGTAGTACACCGCAGATTAATTTACCCTCTTTTAATTTTAAGTTCTCTCCTTCCAACCAAAGGTTGTCTGGGAGATGTCGCTGTTAGCGATAGGACCACCTTTGTACGCTTTTTTTTTTAATTGTTATGTTACTTTTTGGTGTGCGATAAAGTCTATTCTATTCTATTCTAATAAAAACATAATTATTGGAAAACAGAATTGTGAGTAAAAGGACGAGAAAGACCGTTTGCGCAGCTGTGGGACGAAATAGGCTAGATAGATAGAAATATAATTAGTGTTAATATTTGTTTCGGGATATTTACCATGTATATTTTGATTTTGGTTGAGAGCTCGATATTTCGGCACCGTTACAAGAGCCATGATCTCGAGAAAAAAGTCTTTGTGGGTGGGTGTTGTTTACGAGCTGACACATCTGTCTACCCTCTTCCTCACTAATTTTTCACGCACAATGCCGCTACTACCAGAACTCATCTCACGAGTTACTCGAAATTGTTCAGAACTCGTCTCACTAGTTACTCGACATTGTTTAAGACAGACGATGCTTACTGTATTCACTTTTGACACTTGTTTAGTAGTTTTACGATCTTTACATAGTTGAACCACTGGATTCCAGGCTCTCGACAATTGAAACCCGTCGTCCCTATTGAAGTTTTTGTTGTTGTTTATTTCAATTGCTTCCCGAACCTTTCTAGGTATATAATGGCGTTCAGTCGAGATAACCTGTGGGTCATGTAACTCAATCCAGTGGTTTGGCCCTGATTCGAGAAGATGTTCTGCTATGGCCGATTTTTGGGTATCGTTGTTTTTCACTGCCCTAATGTGTTTCTTGATTCGGCAAGCAACAGTTCGCTTCGTCTGTCTAATATATGATTGCCCACAGCTACAGAAAATCTTATAAACTCCAGGCTTTTCCAAGGGAAAGTTATCTTTAGGCGAACGCAGCATTTGGGATACTTTCTTGGTAGGAGTGAAAATAGTTTTTATGCAGTATTTACCGAGAATGTTTGCGACTTTTTCTGTCCTTCCTTTCACGTACGGAAAGAATGCTGACTGTCTCTTTAATTGTTTATTTTAAGATTTTCGATGATGTGGCAAGTTCTTCATCCTGCATCCATTCCTCTGTAGGACTTGTTTAACATGCGCTAGTTCGTCAGTAACAATATAATTTAGATGGCGTGGATGATGGTGTGAGTCACCGTGTAGATACCGGTCGGTATGATTAAGTTTCCTGTAAACCGAGAGGCTTAGAGAACCGTCCTCACGTACTTGCATTGTTACGTCCAGACAGGCGATAGTCCTGTTTTGTTCCATTTCGCAGGTAAAACGACCTAGCTCTCAACCAAAATCAAAATATACATGGTACCTAAATATCCCGAAACAAATATTAATTCTAATGATTGTGACCATGTCAGCTTAAAAACTTATTTAATGTTTAAGTGTGTTCTGCATAAACTACTAGCCAGACTTACTCATTAAAAACGCACAAAAATTCATCATCCATATCATCATCATCATCATCATTTCAGCCGAAAGACGTACACTGCTGGACATAGGCTTCTCCCAAGCGTTCATTGCCCATCCATTTAATGATGTATTGATGTTTTTTTTTTGGAATAAAGACAATTTGTATTTCTCAAATAAAAACTTCTTTCTATGTTAAGTTTTTCTAGCTTAATTAATAAAACTGCTGGCAAAAAAATACGCTTAGCCTACATATCCTAAAAGTTTTAAGTTTCTTAACTAAACCAAGTAATTACAGAAACCAGGGCTGTCAACTATCTAAATAAATTACAAAAAATCCTGTCGGCAGTAAAAATAAAGTAGGAAACGGAAACGGGCTTCTGACGTCACTACTTTTATCATAGCTACAGGATTTACCGCATTCAGCCTTGTAACAAAGCCAGCGGTGATTGTAATCAGGAAAAAATGAGGGATGAAAGATGGGATGCAGGATAAGTTTGTTAGTCCATGAAAGAAATGCTGACATTCGTCCGAATGTAAGAGTTACTTTAAATGGAACTGTATGAAATATATTTTTTTATTTGTAAACTTGCGCTGTTCACTTGATTTAGTTTTGGTTTATTTTTAGCAACTTATAAAACAAAAGTTTAGCGTAAAATATTGGTATTTTTTAGTAAAATATACTTAATAATAAACATTATCTATAAATATTTTTTTATGTATTTTTAAGAGCTGTGGATTTTGTGATTAATAAATAAATAAATAAATAAATTTCAAGCTCATAGGGGAATGTAAAAAATTCTACCGACCAAATTTAAAAAAAAATTTGGTTTAGTTAAGAAACTTAAAACTTTTAGGATATGTAGGCTAAGCGTATTTTTTTGCCAGCAGTTTTATTAATTAAGCTAGAAAAACTTAACATAGAAAGAAGTTTTTATTTGAGAAATACATTCCTTTGATTTCCAATATTGCCAACCGTTACGACAAAATATGCATGAAGTACGTTTTAAAAGCCAAACTCACCTAAAAATTCATCGAGAATGAGAAAAATTCTTTAAAAATATGGAACGAATGAACGAGAAGAATTTCAACGTTATTTTGAAGCGAGTCCCTTTGAGCTCTTTCGGGCGTTTCAATGAAAGGATTTGATGTATTCATAAGTATCTTTATGCCCATGCCCCCTTTGAGAGCAGAGTGCATTCCTTCTCATTTGATCAGCTTCTTAAGCCTTCCGGAAGCTTTAGTAAAATATTAATAAGGTTTAAAATTGCCTACAGGGCATTTATTCGCAGAGGAAACGCATTTCACTGTTTTCCAGATGTCTACCCACATTATTATGTTTTAACAGTTTTATAGAAGAAAGTGCTATAATGAAGAGATACTATTATATATTTACCTACTTTAAGAGGATTGGTACTCCATACTTATTTATTTATATATACTTTATTGAACACCAAGATAAAAAATACAAAAAGAAAACTTAAAATAAAACAAACAGGCGGCATTATCGCGTTCTACGATCTCTGCCAGGCAACCTTGAATGGAGGGAGAGAGGTAGCCTGGACAGGATACGGGGTTGCACTTAGTGCAAATTTCAAATCGAACAATTAGTTATATTAAGTACAATTAGCTAGGTACTAAATACATATAACTAAAATAGATACATAGACACTCGTACATAAATACATCTAAATATACAAACAAGAAAACCATACAGCTTAAACAAGAACAGGATCATAGAGACAAGCAATATTCCATTATGAGTGTTTTAAAGACAGGCAACAACTGAGCACATTTTATTGGGTCTGGCAATGCATTCCACAGACGAGCATCCTGGACAGTAAACGATTTATTCAAGAATGTAGTGAAATGCATAGGCTAGGCAGTGAAATCATGTTAACGCAGTTAACATGATCTGGTCTTCTGGTAGTTTTTCTACAATAATAACAAGCATGTAATGTACCAGCAACAGAGTAAAGGGGATTTATTCATAGAAGAAACATAGTCTGCTGTTTCTTGAGGATTACCTAGGCGAAATCAGATCGGTCGGTTGTGCGAAAAACCAAATCTAAAAAAATAGGTGTGGTTATAAATAGCACTGTTTTCTACGAGGCCAAACTTTCCTGACATGGGGAATCCCATACCACGATGGCTTATGGACAAGGGTACCTTTGTCGTCAATCTGTTTTCTAGTGACACGATACGATTTTGTAGTAGCTATTGCAAGTATGAAACATAGATGTGTCCTGGCCTCGATGTAAGTATTGGAAAAGAGAAACTAAGGACCCAATTCACATTAACTGAAGATTTTTCTCGCAAAAGACTCTATTGAAAGAACCTGTCTTGTTATTTAACGCCAGCCGATATTGCTTTGCAATAATAATATTTTTTGCTGAGAAAATGTTATAAAGTTTATTGGTTATTTACCACTGATACCACTGTCTAATCTCTAGATATCATCGACCTATTACACAGATATCTTTATTTACAGCAAACTGTTTATAATGCAAGTACCAACTCCAACTGTATTATGCCAGCCATTGCCACTGCCATGCACAAAAAGAAACACTGCACAAAGGCGGACCCTAGGTAGTTTCCTAACTCTTCTTGTTCGTTGTTTTCATTATTGAAGGCCATGCCCGTCTTGGCAAGCTTGTGTCGGATTCATTGACGAGCTGCTTGCAAGCCACTCTGTCTTCTGCTCTTGTCAGGGCATTTTCTAACTGTCGACATTTTATCATACGCTCACATCCACATCTACATACTTACCACAACATCAATCAGAAATAGCAATCATCAATACTATTGATATACTAATAAACTCGACATATCTAACCCAATTTCAATAACTTCAGGAATCACTGCAAACTAATTGAACATACCAGTGTATATTAGAGAGAATTCAATCGAGTTCAACTAATTTGAACACGATGGAAATATATTGGATTTTCAGCTGCACAGTTAGCTTATGACGTCACAACACAGTATTATTTAATAGACACAACTATCAGTTCTCTCTATCCAGGGCGACTTCTATTTCGAGGGTTTTATATCGAATGAAAAGACTCCGCTCGTCATTCGATATAAAACCCTCAAAATAGAAGTGGCCCTCTGTCTTGGTCATGTCATAATCTTTTTTTATATCATCATCATCATATCAGCCGGAAGACGTCCACTGCTGGACATAGGCCTCCCCCAAGCGTCGCCACATTGATCGGTCCCGTTTTTTTTTTCTCATATATTGAAATTTATTTTATAGTATAAAATCAATGTTTGTTTCTTTGTGGTTTATGTATTGCCATACCGATCATTTGATGCGTAGTACGGTGGCAGCATCGCTCCGGGTACCAGCAAGTTGACTATACAATATGTTGTTAGTAGAAACTTGTTTTAACCACCGACGGAAAGAGAGGGGTGTTATAAGTTTAGCATGTGTGGCTGTGTATTTGTGTATCTATCTTTGGTATAATAGCTCCTAAATAGATTATATATTTTATTTGAAAGGCTACTATATTATCGAGAGTGTTCTGAGCTTTATTTGATGAGAATCGGTTTAGCTTTTCAAAAGTTATGGGCGTTTTACTGTTTAAACCGGGGTGTTTTCGCAAGATGTCTTGTCATAATTACGTGTTCAATAGGTTGTCGGTTGAAGCGTGTCTACTACTAGATAAATTATGTAGCATGAAATAAAAATGTGTCGGCGATTTGTTAAATTTTACTTTGTTATCATCATAATTGTAGCATAGTTGTTGTGTGTATTGTTGTTGACGGTTGCAAGGGTGAATAGAAGAAAAAACGTGTTGTTCCACCGTGGTAACATGAGGCAAACGATGTTGATGATTATTTATTTCGTACCGTAGGTCTAAAGGTCGTAGCCGAGTTATAAGACAACGCTTCCACCCGACAAAATGATGTTCATTGAAATGTGAGCTTCAAGGCATTCTCTGTAGACATACTTTACATTGTCAACATAAATCAGCATACAGCTCGCTGTAAGCGAGCTTACCGCCATCTTTCACTCGAGAGCTGACGTCTCGCTTACCGTATGCTTACCACGCTGTTCAAGCGGGTGGCCCGCGCGGTGTACGCCTACAGACTGCTCGGTTGAAGCACGTTGCTAGCTTGTCGAAAAAGGAAAGGCGAAAACGGTCGGCGCGTGGAAAGCTAGTTGACTGCTATCTGTTAGCGCGTGGACAGTTGGTTGTCTGCTAGCTGTCGGCGCGTGAACAACGAGCAATCATCTCCGTTTAGAAGGTGTTGTGCGGCAGTGGTGTTGGAGCAGGGTCGTGTAAGTGAGCTACGACCTGTAATCTCCTAACCTCTTGATCGGAATACACAACGTTCTGGCATGATGTATGTGGTGCCAGACACATAATCGAATGGAAGACGCCAAGAATGACCTTTTGTTCCTTCGCAATATACGTCAACGGTGAGGAGAATTAGAGACCAAAGCCAACAAATGTCAAGGACAGTTTCAAATTAAAATTGAAGAGAGTCCTCTTTAAAAAGGGTAGTGCCCCTGTTATTGCAGAAGTTCATAGGTGTCAATTACTACTGTTAGCGTTCTTATTTTTAATTGATATACCAAGAGATTTTTCTGTGTTGGCAATAATTAATTTCATACAAAGACGCTGTTACGCTTGCAACAAAGACGGACTGCTATTTGTCAGGTTGGTAAATGATACGTTTTGCACTTCTCCTATCCCGCCCATACCAAGGTTATAAATAGTGTGGCTCATGCCATCAAAGTTAAACCATCTTTGATCGAGATGTGATAAATAACTATAAAATTACTGCTCTATAAACTGTGTTTTTTGTAACTGAGTATTTGATATGAGAATACACTGGGTGGATAACCCCTTTTAAGCATTTTTGTTTACATCGCCATCCCCGCTAAAGTACCCACACAAGGTCTTAGTCTTTTAGTAAGAAGAGTACCACACTACTTACCATTAGGAGGGCCACCTTTTTGTTTACATACAAAAAATAATAACAAAGAAAGCATAATGAACGCATTACCTTATTTACATTATATTACAAAAGCACAACAAACCACGCAATCACGCCACCCCGACATAATTAAATCGAAGGCACATCTAAGAAGCCCCATGTTATTAATACACATACGTACGCGACAATGGTACGGCTTACAAATAGGATTCCATTGGTATTCAGCATCGAATCCCGACTAATATTGATTAGTCGAACAATCCCATCGCGCTTCGCTGACGATATCGTATGAATTATTATCGATAACTCCGTATATCCCATTCTATTATCGATAACTTTATGTGTGTGTCTATCTTACTCTATTAACTAATATTATAAAGTGATAAATTGTATGGTTGTTATTTGAAAACGGAAACCAGTCTTACCATGGTGTATCGTGTTACCCAGTTACTGGGTTGTGGAGGTCTAATAGGTAGCCATCATCATCTGTACGATGAACGTCTATACATTTTGTTCAAGTGCACGATGATTGTACTGTTCACTTGTGATGATGGAAAGCAGGGGATAATGAAGTAAACCATGACTGGAAGTCGTCCCCAATATTCATAGTTAGGTGAAGGCTTAACGAGTGATTAGTAAATTGTATGTTTATAAAGGGTACTCTGGAAATACTAATACGATTTTTAATTGATAAAACGACGAAAATTAATTGACTTTTATATTGTTATGTTACTTTTTGGTGTGCGATAAAGTCTATTATATTCTAATAAAAACATAATTATTGGAAAACACAGAATTGTGAGTAAAAGGCGAGAGAGACCGTTGCTCAGCTGTGGGACGAAATAGGCTAGATAGATAGAAATATAATTAGTGTTAATAGTTGTTTCGGGATATTTACCATGTATATTTTGATTTTGGTTGAGAGCTCGATATTTCGGCACCGTTACAAGCGCCATGATCTCGAGAAAAAGTCTTTGCGGGTGGGTGTTGTTTACGAGCTGACACATCTGTCTACCCTCTTCATCACTAATTTTTCACGCACAATGCCGCTACTACCAGAACTCATCTCACGAGTTACTCGAAATTGTTCAGAACTCGTCTCACTAGTTACTCGACATTGTTTAAGACAGACGATGCTTACTGTATTCACTTTTGACACTTGTTTAGTAGTTTTACGATCTTTACATAGTTGAACCACTGGATTCCAGGCTCTCGACAATTGAAACCCGTCGTCCCTATTGAAGTTTTTGTTGTTGTTTATTTCAATTGCTTCCCGAACCTTTCTAGGTATATAATGGCGTTCAGTCGAGATAACCTGTGGGTCATGTAACTCAATCCAGTGGTTTGGCCCTGATTCGAGAAGATGTTCTGCTATGGCCGATTTTTGGGTATCGTTGTTTTTCACTGCCCTAATGTGTTTCTTGATTCGGCAAGCAACAGTTCGCTTCGTCTGTCTAATATATGATTGCCCACAGCTACAGAAAATCTTATAAACTCCAGGCTTTTCCAAGGGAAAGTTATCTTTAGGCGAACGCAGCATTTGGGATACTTTCTTGATAGGAGTGAAAATAGTTTTTATGCAGTATTTACCGAGAATGTTTGCGACTTTTTCTGTCCTTCCTTTCACGTACGGAAAGAATACTGACTGTCTCTTTAATTGTTTATTTTAAGATTTTCGATGATGTGGCAAGTTCTTCATCCTGCATCCATTCCTCTGTAGGACTTGTTTAACATGCGCTAGTTCGTCAGTAACAATATAATTTAGATGGCGTGGATGATGGTGTGAGTCACCGTGTAGATACCGGTCGGTATGGTTAAGTTTCCTGTAAACCGAGAGGCTTAGAGAACCGTCCTCACGTACTTGCATTGTTACGTCCAGACAGGCGATAGTCCTGTTTTGTTCCATTTCGCAGGTAAAACGACCTAGCTCTCAACCAAAATCAAAATATACATGGTACCTAAATATCCCGAAACAAATATTAATTCTAATGATTGTGACCATGTCAGCATAAAAACTTATTTAATGTTTAAGTGTGTTCTGCATAAACTACTAGCCAGACTTACTCATTAAAAACGCACAAAAATTCATCATCCATATCATCATCATCATCATCATTTCAGCCGAAAGACGTACACTGCTGGACATAGGCTTCTCCCAAGCGTTCATTGCCCATCCATTTAATGATGTATTGATGTTTTTTTTTTTGGAATAAAGACAATTTGTATTTCTCAAATAAAAACTTCTTTCTATGTTAAGTTTTTCTAGCTTAATTAATAAAACTGCTGGCAAAAAAATACGCCTAGCCTACATATCCTAAAAGTTTTAAGTTTCTTAACTAAACCAAGTAATTACAGAAACCAGGGCTGTCAACTATCCAAATAAATTACAAAAAATCCTGTCGGCAGTAAAAATAAAGTAGGAAACGGAAACGGGCTTCTGACGTCACTACTTTTATCATAGCTACAGGATTTACCGCATTCAGCCTTGTAACAAAGCCAGCGGTGATTGTAATCAGGAAAAAATGAGGGATGAAAGATGGGATGCAGGATAAGTTTGTTAGTCCATGAAAGAAATGCTGACATTCGTCCGAATGTAAGAGTTACTTTAAATGGAACTGTATGAAATATATTTTTTTATTTGTAAACTTGCGCTGTTCACTTGATTTAGTTTTGGTTTATTTTTAGCAACTTCTAAAACAAAAGTTTAGCGTAAAATATTGGTATTTTTTAGTAAAATATACTTAATAATAAACATTATCTATAAATAATTTTTTATGTATTTTTAAGAGCTGTGGATTTTGTGATTAATAAATAAATAAATAAATAAATTTCAAGCTCATAGGGGAATGTAAAAAATTCTACCGACCAAATTTAAAAAAAAATTCTGATCTGGAGGCTTAGCATTCCTTTGATTTCCAATATTGCCAACCGTTACGACAAAATATGCATGAAGTACGTTTTAAAAGCCAAACTCACCTAAAAATTCATCGAGAATGAGAAAAATTCTTTAAAAATATGGAACGAATGAACGAGAAGAATTTCAACGTTATTTTGAAGCGAGTCCCTTTGAGCTCTTTCGGGCGTTTCAATGAAAGGATTTGATGTATTCATAAGTATCTTTATGCCCATGCCCCCTTTGAGAGCAGAGTGCATTCCTTCTCATTTGATCAGCTTCTTAAGCCTTCCGGAAGCTTTAGTAAAATATTAATAAGGTTTAAAATTGCCTACAGGGCATTTATTCGCAGAGGAAACGCATTTCACTGTTTTCCAGATGTCTACCCACATTACTATGTTTGTATACTTAAAATGCCTATGAAAAGAGAGAAGAGAAAAACTACCAGAAGACCAGAACATGTTAAATGTTCTGGTGTTCTGGTAGTTTTTCTATAATAATAACAAGCATGTAATGTACCAGCAACAGAGTCAAGGGGATTTATTCATAGAAGAAACATAGTCTGCTGTTTCTTGAGGATTACCTAGGCGAGATCAGATCGGTCGGTTGTGCGAAAAACCAAATCTAAAAAACTTAATTCAAAAAACCCGACTGCTTCAAAAGCGAACTAAAAAGTCGTAAACAAGGAAAAAATCATGCTGTGCAGTCGAAGGATACATATTTGCGGGCTGGCTGACCAAAATCTGGGGTATCCTCCGCCTGCACAGCATGATTTTTTCCCTTTTTTACGACTTTTTAGTTCGCTTTTGAAGCAGTCGGGTTTTTTTGATTTTTGAATTAAGTTTTTTTATTTATAACTTTTTAGTTAGTTTTTTTTCGAATTAGATAAATTTAAACATATAAGTGTTATATATTTTTGAAATAACCTCTTAAAACCCTTTATTTTGATACCCCACACAATGGGTTTGGAAGAAAAAAATAATTTGGGCCCGCACATTAAGGCACCCAAAATCCGCCATTTTTCTATTGTCCAATTTTAATGTAGCCCATGATACTCGCAGGGTTTAGACGCATCGATTGACGTATGAATCATCAAAATCGGCCAACGCGTTTGGTCTCTGGAACGCCATATAGGAACAAACATACATACATACATACTTACATACATAAATACGTACATACATACTTACATACATACATACATACTTACATACATACATACAAAGACTGATAAAAACATTACCCTCCTTCGGCAGTCGGGTAAAAAATAGGTGTGGTGAGCACTGTTCTCTACGAGGCCAAACTTTCCTGACATGGGGAATCCCATACCACAATGGCTTACGGACAAGGTAACCTTTGTTGTCAATCTGTTTTCTAGTGACACGATACGATTTCGTAGTACCTATTGCAAATATGAAACATAGATGTGTCCTGGACTCGATGTAAGTATTGGAAAAGAGAAACTAAGGACCTAATTCACACTAACTGAAGGTTTTTCTCGCTAAAGACTCTATTGAAAGAACCTGTCTTGTTATTTAACGCCAGCCGATATTGCTTTGCAATAATAATATTTATATGCTGAGAAAATGTTATAAAGTTTATTGGTTATTTACCACTGATACCACTGTCTAATCTCCAGATATCTTCGACCTATTACAGAGTTATTTTTATTTACAGCAAACTGTTTATAATGTTTCATAATGCAAGTACCAACTGCAACTGTATTATGCCAGCCATTGCTATTGCCATATACAAAAAAAAACACTGCACAAAGGCGGACCTAATACCGTAGGTAGTTTCCTAACTCTTCTTGTTCGTTGTCTTCATTACTGAAGGTCATGCCCGTCTTGGCAAGCTGGCGTCGGATTCATTGACGAGCTGCTTCCAAGCCACTCTGACTTCTGCTCTTGTCATTGGGCCTTTTCTAACGGTCGACATTTTATCATACGCTCACATCCACATCTACATACTTACCACAACATCAATAGCAATCGTCAACACTATTGATATACTAATAAATTCAACGTATCTAACCTAATTTCAATAACTTCAGGAGTCACTGCAAACTAATTAAACATACCAGTGTATATTAGAGAGAATTCAATCGAGTTCAACTAATTTGAACACGATGGAAATATATTGGATTTTCAGCTGCACAGTTAGCTTATGACGTCACAACACAGTATTATTTAATAGACACAACTATCAGTTCTCTCTATCCAGGGCGACTTCTATTTAGAGGGTTTTATATCGAATGAAAAGACTCCGCTCGTCATTCGATATAAAACCCTCAAAATAGAAGTGGCCCTCTGTCTTGGTCATGTCATAGTCTTTTTTTATATCATCATCATCATCATATCAGCCGAAAGACGTCCACTGCTGGATATAGGCCTCCCCCAAGCGTCACCAAATTGAAAGGCTCGTTTTTTGTTTTTATGTATTGAAATTTATTTTATAGTTTAAAATTAATGTTTGTTTCTTTCTGGTTTATGCATTGCCATACCGATCATTTGATTGCGACAAAACTTTGTCAACTTATTGCTTGATCTTGGGTGAATGTTATATGCGTAGTACGGTGGCAGCATCGCTCCGGGTACCAGCAAGTTGACTATACAAGATTTTGTTAGTAGTAACTTGTTTTAACCACCGACGGAAAGAGAGGGGTGTTATAAGTTTAGCATGTGTCCCTGTGTTTTTGTGTATCTGCCTTTGGTATCATAGCTCCTAAACGGATTATATATTGTATTTGAAAGGCTAATTTATCGAGAGTGTTCTTAGCTATATTTGATGAGAATCGGTTATGGGCGTTTTACTCTTTGAACCGGGTGTTTTCGTGTCTACTACTAGATAAATTATGTAGCATGAAATAAAAATGTGTCGGAGATTTGTTAAATTTTATTGGGTAATCATTATAATTTTAGCATAGTTGTTGTGTGTATTGTTGTTGATGTTGTTGTTGACGGTTGCAAGGGAGAATAGAAGAAGAAAACGTGTTGTTCCACCGTGGTAACATGGGGCAAACGATGTTGATGATTATTTATTTCGTACCGTAGGTCTAAAGGTCGTAGCCGAGTTATAAGACAACGCTCCCACCCGACAAAATAATGTTCTTTGAAATGTGAGCTTCAAGGCGTTCTCTGTAGACATACTTTACATTGTCAACATAAATTAGCAGACAGCTCGCTGTAAGCGAGCTTACCGCCATCGTTCCACTCGAGAGCTGACGTCTCGCTTTACGTATGCTTACCACGCGGTTCAAGCGGGCGGCCCGCGCGGTGTACGCGTACAGACTGCTCGGTTGAAGCACGTTGCTAGCTTGTCGAAAAAGGAAAGGCGAAAGCGGTCGGCGCGTGGACAGCTAGTTGACTGCTAGCTGTTAGCGCGTGGACAGTTGGTTGTCTGCTAGCTGTCGGCGCGTGAACAACGAGCAATCATCTCCGTTTAAGGCGGTGTTGTGCGGCAGTGGTGTTGGATCAGGGTCGTGTAAGTCCCCCCCGGTGGGTTCCCGCATTGTCGTTGCGGGGGGGCTCAGTAACCGTGGCTTGGTCACCCACGGTAAAGCGAAGAGGAACCCGAGGAGGGGCCGCTCGTCAGGGCTTTTGCCGATAAGCCGACGACGTAGCGGCCATCATGTAGGTTGCGGTGCTGCCTTTGGCGACATCGCAACTGAGGTAGGCCGCGATGTTGTATGGGGTCTCCCATACCCATACGACATCGCGGCTGAGGGTTGGAGGCCGCGGCGGGAGAGGAGTGCCGGTATTGCGGTGCGCCGCTCTCCCTACCTTCCGCGGCCTAGACGGGATCGCCACCGTCTGATGGCGGACGCGGTGGGGCCGCAGGGGAGGAGGAGTGCCGGTATAGCGTTGGCCGCTCTCCCTATCCCCTGCGGCCGAAAAATGGTAGGTGGCGGGGCCATTGACCCTGACCCGTCACAAGGGGACCAAGGGTGCCATACACGGGGTCGTCTGGCACCCATGTGCTGGTTTGGTCCCTAGGGTGGTCACGGCGCACAGTGTGTTCTGGTGCGCCGGTGATGGGGGGTACTCCCCAGAGGAGGGTCCGGTGACGGACAGCCGCGGCGGGTTCGCGGTGAGTGCTAACGCGTACCCGTGTTCCCGCCATAAGCGGCACAGGAGAACACCGTGGAGTTTTAGTGGGTTAGAGTCCCACATAACTGCGCTATCTCCCCGTGGTAGCGCAGTATGCATGAGCATTTCTCCACGCAAAAAAATAAAAAAAAAGGGTCGTGTAAGTGAGCTACGACCTGTAATCTCCTAATCTCTTTATCCGAACACAACGCTCTGGCATGATGTATGCTGTGCCGGACACATAATCGTATGAAAGACGCCAAGAATGATATTTTGTTCCTTCGCAATATACGTCAACGATGAGGAGAATTAGAGACCAATACCCACAAATGTCAAGGACAGTTTCAAATTAAAATTCAAAAAGGGTAGTGCCCCTGGTATTGCAGAAGTTCACAGGTGTCAATTACTACTATTAGCGATCTTTATATTTAAGTGAGCATACCATTAAGCAGATTTTTCTGTGTTGGCAATAATTAATTTGATACAAAGAAATACGTATAAGGTCTTTGATACAAAGACGCTTCGCTTGCAACAAAGACAGACTCAGGGGGGAGACAGTTAGAACAAGCACAACTTCAGTAAAGAAAGAGTCGCCGTCTACTTTTCTTAACTGAGAAACTAATAGTTTCATAATTATTATTAATTATTGATAGATGTCTCTGTAATCACAAATAAAAAACTGAAATAAACTAAGTTCTCTAATTTAATTTAAACTATTTTTTTAGAGAATAATTTTAATATTTTTAATCAAAATTATCACATTATGATTTCATACCTGTATAGAATTATCGATTACGGCAACCTTGTCAAGTAAATCTTTATTCTGTGATTTATTCTGGCTGGCGACATCACTCAATAATTCAAAGTTGTAATTGTCAAAGTGGCCGCCGCAACTTAAAATTTTTGTCCGCGCTTGTTTGTCTACATCAGAAGTCGAGTTGAGTCTCTCTTCCGTCCTGTTAGTGGATTACTACCCATAAACTAATATTTTTCAGTCGCTACGTTGTGACAAGCAATTTTCACAAAAATTGTGAAAAACTGTTGTGTTATACCTATTTAGTGATATTCTTGCGAAAAGACGCTTATTTTGTGCAGTGTGTGTCTATCAAAATAGATACAATGCCTCACCGTTGCTATTTTGGATGTAAGGTCACTGGTAAGTTATTTTTTACACAACTGCTCAAAAAAGTTTTTTTTTTATACTCTAATTATTTCTTTGGCCCGCTTAAACAGAATTCTTCTAATAATCGTGTTTAAAAATCTTTCGTTCTCTTTTTTCATCATATTCTCAAAATTAACATTTAAAAAAATTGCTTTTCTCAAAGCTTCAAATGTCTAGATTTCGTTTACGTTTTATATACTAATGTTTCGACTGGCGATTTGCAGACACAATTGATTTTTAATATTGTCCACTGGTGCTTTTTGCCACATGACGAGGTAATATTCAATCGTCTGTCTTATTCCAACTGAGTTTTCTGTTTTTTCTTTTTCCAGTTCAATTGCATACCAGCGAAATCACTCCAGACAAAAATGAAGTATCTTCAAAATGAAATAGGAAACGAAAACAACTGCCCAAAAGTATTATAATAAAAACTAAAAATTATAAAAACAGAAGCTAATATTCCTATAATATTTTCTGTTTTTATTAGATTTAGAATTTCCTAAATAAGTGATAAAATTGTAACGCTGACAGTAAAATTTAAAAATATTCCTTCTGTTTAATTTCTATGAGCTATTTTTACATATACATGTCGGAAACACGAGGGCTTCCTTCCATATACCCTCGTACTTGTGGGCTTATCGTGGGTTATGCTTGCACGAGGCAGGTAACTTGGGAGCACGGTTGGCGCAGTGGTTGAGCGATTGACTGCTGCGCTGAGTGTCGCGGGTTCGATTCCCGCACGAAACAAATATTTGTATGACCTACAGATAGTTGTTCCGGCTTTGGGTGTTTGTGTATGTGAGTTTGTATGTTTGTAAACGCACCCACGATACAGGAAGAAATTCCTAGTGTGGGGCAACGTTTTTTTTAAGAAAAAAAAAAAAAAAAAAAAAAAAAAAACTTATGCCGTTTTAGAGATATTCCATTGTCCAATTCTAGTAGCAAGTTGACGCGCCATGTTGTAATCCCTTTCGCTATTCGCTAGCCTGATACTTTTAGACGTAACTCCACCGGCACCAATAATGCCACTCATCACACTTAATCGCGATACGATCTCCAATTCTTTTCAAGTTTCCACACCAGTCAACCCCGCGCTGCCGCGCGCCTTCGCGATTCCCTCCAAAATTGTCTGTCACTGTCACGTGTCACTTTGCTCTAGGATTCAAATCCTTCACTAGCATTGGACACTGGAGAAAACTAAATGTTACCAACCGAATAAAATCTAATTGAAATTTGAATCAGAAGCTAAATGTTGCCAATTAAACAAAACTGAATTAATAAGTTTTCAAGCGATATTTCTTCGTTCCCAACTATTAATCATTTACCTTCCTCCGATATACATATTAACTAACGCCTCTTTCCCATGGGGCAAGGCAGAAACTACAGAACGCCACCTGCTACGATCCTTACACTTACTTTTGCTTCACTCACGTTCATACAATTCATGCATTCATTTTTAATTTAGTGATTTATTGCAACTTTTTAAAAAAATATGTTAATTTTTAAAATGGTTTTCTGATGATAGATAATATTTCCCAGTTACTTAACTTGTTTTCGTGTGCTGGATGTAAAATATAACATAATTGTTACAAATTACAATGAATTGCTAGAACCAAATAGTAAATAGCTTCGAAGCAGCCGCCGAAATCCAAATTTTCTTATATTTTTTGCAGCCGTTTACGTCGTATTTCGCGAAGTATTTATCAAATGTGATTCGCGAATTTAATAAATCGTGTATTGAGTCACGATCATTAAAATATCAATCTCGTTGTTTATGTTTTAATGATTGTATTTTAGTAAATGCACCATCATTATATTCGCGAATCGTATTTTGATCAAAATACGTCGTAAACACAGCTAAAAAACAGGTAAATTTTAATTTCACGGGCTACGTACAAAGCATTTCCTTTTTTTTTTCTTTTTAGTTCCCGTTAAGATATGCAGATGGCGTTTCGAATCTACATGCTTCGAAATGACACAAGAGCGCTCTCTTCTCCCATATTATATTATTTTACTCTTTGGACAGACTGCTATTTGTCAGGTTGGTAAATGATACGTTTTGCACTTCTCCTTTCCCGCCCATTCCAAGGTTATAAATAGTGTGGCTCATGCCATCAAAGTTAAACCATCTTTGATCGAGATGTGATAAATAACTATAAAATTACTGCTCTATAAACTGTGTTTTTTGTAACTGTGTATTTGATATGAGAATACACTGGGTGGATAACCCCTTTTATGCATTTTTATTTACATCGCCATCCCCGCTAAAGTACCCACACAAGGTCTTGGTCTTTTAGTAAGAAGACCACACAACTTACCATTAGGAGGGCCACCCTTTTACATACAAAACATAATAACAAAGGAATCATAATGAACGAATTACCTTATTTACATTATGTTACAACAGCACAACAAACCACGCAATCACCCCACCCCGACATAATTAAATCGAAGGCACATCTCAGAAGCCCCATGTTATTAATACACATACGTACGTGACAATGGTACGGCTTACAAATAGGATTCTATTGGTATTCAGCATCGAATCCCGACTAATATTGATTAGTCGAACAATCCCATCGCGCTTCGCTGACGATATCGTATGAATTATTATCGATAACTCCGTATATCCCTTCAATTATCGATAACTTTGTGTGTGTGTCTATCTTACTCTATTAACTTATATTATTAAGAGGTAAATTATATGTTTGTTATTGAAATAGGAAATCAGTTTTACCATGGTGTATTGTATTACCCAGTTACTGGGTTTTGTACGACGAAGGTCTATACACTTTGTTCAAGTACACAATGATGGTTCTGTACACTTGTGATGTTAGAAACCCGGGGATAATGAATTAAACCGCCCATGTTGAGTGTGGTAAAATCACTGATTTATTTTTCTTAACCAGTGGACTAAATGATCGCGTGTATGCAAACGCTGATGTTATCATTGTTCATTTCATCCAAAAGATGTCCACTGCTGGACATAGGATCAATATAAATCATCCCCCAAGCGTTGCCACAATAATCGGTCCTGTGCGTCTCGCATCCACCGGACTCCTGCAGCCTTGACTAGGTCGTCGCTCCACCTAGAAGAAGGCCTTCCAACGTTGCGTTCTTCCGGTACGCGGTCGCTACTGCAGAACTTTTCGGCTCATCGACCATCCGTTCTGCGAGCAATGTGCCCTGCCCACTGCCACTTAAGTTGGGCAATTTTTTTTTCGGGCTTTGTTGTGACCTTGACAATTAGGTAGTCGCGCCATGTAAAATACTAGTACTCAGCTGCATGCAGCTAGACTGGAAGTCGTACCCAATATACATAGTTAGGTAAAGGCTTGACAGATTGATTAGTAAATTGTATGTTTGTAAAGGGTACTCTAGAAATACTAATACGATTAAGAAAATTCCTAGACTGATAGAAAGCTCCAGTATAGCAGAGGGCCATAGGCTACTTTTGTTGCCAAAGAAATGCAAGGTATCTAAGGGTTAGACCACGGGCTTAAAAAAAAATCTGGGCAAAATTTTGTGACAGACTAAAGACAGACAGACGGACACGTGAGTGACAGTAATAGGGCTCCGTTTAGATGCTTCGGGTACGGAACCCTAAAAAGCAAGTCTATAATAAAGCTGAAGATTTCGTTCCTTTGTTGAAACCGCTAATCTGTGACACTGCCAGTCGGATTTGAAAAATCTTATGCATTTTGTAGCCCAATCCTTACAAAAGGTTAAAGGCTATTTAACGTCACCCTACGACCCTTAGGAGCAGAAAAAAATACACAAGAAATGCTTAGTGAAAAAACAGCGAGTAAAACCGCAGCACACAGCTAATTTAACTCTCTAAAATGTTTCTGAATAGTGTTTCTCGGTATTGAAATGATCTCGAATATGACGGTATAATTTGACAAGCATTTGTGGATGACAAGTTATATGAATAATGGGAACTTTAAATAGTTTATTGGAAGCAAATAATTTTGTGTTCAATTATGTTCATAGGTATTAGTGCAGAAAATTATATATATATGAGTAACAAAGGCATGCGAGGGTATTGAGATGATTGTAAAAAGTACTGAAACATTAAAATTGCAAAACGTCAAAAATAAATCGCATTCCTTAAATTTTGACGTTTTTTAAGTTTTAACGATACTTAATACTATTGAATTGGAATCGATTAATTATTAGAAGAATTGGCCTGCGGTTGTCCCTCGCCGGCAATAGACTGTAAGCCCACAATTCACCACTGGTCTCAAAACGACCATGGAAAACTACTTGAGGAAACCGGTATACCTCAGAACAAAAAATAGAAGACATATGACATCTACCAACCCATAGATTGTTGCCCAGCAGTGGGCACTTAATAGGCTGATATTATATATCAAGTCTATTCTGATCAATCAATTTGCTGCTATATTATGTAAATTTTTACTCAACGAACATTTTCGACCACAGTTTTTGATTCTACAACTAGTCGCCTAGTCTGCAGTGGCACTTTCAATCTAAATTAATACTCATAGACAACCCTATCTATATATCTATGTACCCACTCAGCGACGCCATGTGTTCCACTCCCAAATTACCACTTAAATTAAAACTAACAAATAATTGATTGGCACTCAATTCTATTGCCTTCGGTAAACAATCTATATATGGCTGAAAATACAAAAGATTGATCCTTCGGGACACAAAAGATTGGAACTTTGGCTCACAAAAGATTGGCCCCTTAGTTGCCAAAAGATTGGTCCAGGTGCACAAACAATGTGTTCTCCTCCCGACTGGATATCGACGTGACTGATTGGGACCCGATTTAGATTTAATTTGGGATCCCGATAACATCTCACTTGGTATATTGTTAGGAATTGGTTTGAAAGGACGGTAAATTGAATTTGATGAAATGTAGTAATATGACTTTAGTTTGAAAGCTTGGATTTAAAAAATCTGGTAGCGTGCTGGTTTTGTTTTTTTTTTGTATTATTATTATTCAGATTTTAATTTAATTTTGATGATTATTATGATTTAAATATGGATTGCATGCATGATGTTTCTTATTTGTATTTAGTTATAGAAATTCAGACATGATGTAAAAATCGTTATTGAATAAATGAATTGAATTGAATTTGAAGATAAAATTATTGGCAGTCTCTGCATGTAAAATGTATTTGTTTACTTCCCGTAAGAGGGTACAAAAGTTTATTCATCATCATTATTTCAGCCAAAAGACCTCCACTGCTGGACATAGGCCTCGCCCAAGCGTCGCCACCACACCAATCGTTCTCGGTGTCACTTCTAGCAGATTCCCGCAGCCTTAAGCAGGTCATCGGTCCAGCTAGAGTGAGGCCGTCCACCGCAGCGTCTTCCAGTTCGAAGTCACCACAAGATTACTTTTCGGCCCCTTCAATAATTTATTGCACACTGCTATGCTGCTGCAGCATATTCACGTAAGCTGCATTATTTACGTAATAAAATATTCTTTTGTCATAATTATTGTTCAATGGAATGGTATTCTAAAATTCTGACGATGCCAAGGCCAAGAACAATGTGAATAAAAGAAAAGCAAAGAATATTTATGTCCAAGTTGAATATTAATAACTAAAAGAAATACACTCCTAATTAAAAGTCACAGTCCCCAGTATGAATTATGAATTCAAATTTTAATCATTGTATTTATTCCCTTAGGTATTTGTAATAAATAAGTCTATTTTTATGGAAATTAAACGACTAACTTTACAAATTGTTGTTCTTGATAGATGAATATTTATTATTAATTAAACTAGTTACGAAATTATTAACTTAGATGATATCATAGCTATTTGAAATCTATTTAAAACTAGTTTCTGCTTCTATTGTTTGTCCTATGAACTACACATAATATATTCTGTTTTAGACAGGACTAGGTTTTACCAGCGGCTTAGCTCGCGTGTAGGTCGGAAATTATTACTAAGGAACCTATTACCGGGATAAAATGTAACCTTTTTAAGTTTACTATTGGTGCCGAGGTTGACACCTCTGCATCTTATGTCTTTTCACATGGTTCAGTTGAAGACCAGCGTCAGGCCACTATGTACTAATTGTCTGGCATTTTGCTAAACTGGACCTATTTGGCGCAGCCATGAGGTATACTTTCTCTCATGTTTATTTAAAAAAAAAACATTTTACATCTTTTTAATTTTGTTTCCTATTACCTATGTTAAATAAACTTGTTTTCTTTCTTTCTTTATCTAGATTTGGTCTACCAGTATGGCCTTCCAAATTCGTTCTTAAAACATACAGACTTTCATATTTATAATATTACTTTGAAGTATTTACTTTATGAAGTGTTAAAAATTAATGTTTATAAATATGCTTGTAATAGCTAAGTATTTGTGCAGTGTGGGGACACTTGGAGACGGCTTATGTTCAGCACTAGAAGTCTTTCCGTGAAATTATGTCAGTGATGAATTCTGAAAGCACAAATACGATTATAAAACATTAGAGTGCCATATTTTTATTTTATACAAGCGTACCTTGTTTTCGTATGTGTATCTGGCAACTAGTAATTCATTATTCAAGCACTTCCTTTCATCCGTTTAAACTCAAACTTGGTGTTTTTATGTAACTTTGGAAACATTGCAGTGGTATGGTAGTATAGAGCTGGTGTCATGATGGACTCGGAAGATGGCCATAACTAGTCCTCCACCAGACAATTCAGCATCATCGTGTTCGTGCTCATTGGAGTGTATTGATCAGTGATAATATATTTCTTACCTTTCACTTTAAAAAGCTTGTGTAAAGTAAAAGATAAAACACACGGACGAATTCGCAGACAGACGCTAATCAATTTGAAATGAGAACTAGTTTCAGTTATGCAAATTTCAGGATCTATTCAGGTAACTAAACTATTTCTTAGTTGACAAAGTTTCTGGATTAAGTTTCGTTACTTGTCGACTACTGTATCGGGTTTTGATCTTATTGAGTTGAACCTTGACTACCCGGGCTAATCTTTAGTCTGAAGTTTAATCGCATTTCATCTAAGTCTTCATCAGTATTATATTGAAATATCGCTATCCCACTCATCATGAAATCGGGAAAAGTTTAAATAGACACTTTTTTCAAATATTCACAAACTCTCCTTGAGTTTGTAAATATTTGTTATGATTAACTTAATAGTTAATCATAACAAATATTTACAAACTCACAACAATATGATGTAAAATACTACTCAGTTGCAACCGTTTAGACTGATAGCCGACCCCAATATACTTAAGCAATGGCTAATTATGCCTGTTTTTTTATAACTTTGCCCCACCCTAGGAATTTCTTCCTGTATCGTGGGTGCGTTTACAAACGTATGAACTCACATACACAACACCCAGAGCCGGATCTGCAGGTCATTCAAATATTTAGTCCTTGTGGGAATGGTACCCGCGGCACGCAGCGCAGCGGTCAATCGCTCAACCACTGCTCCAAGCGTCCACCCGAATCTCTTCAAAGTTAGAGTGAACAGGCTTCTTCTGGGTAAGCTCACTCCATCGTAGACTCTGTCTCTGTCACCTCTGACCTAGACTAGAGTCAAGAGCAAAACCCATAACAAAAAAAAAAAAAAAAAAAGGCGTGCGCAATTTGTCGCCAATTGGTTAAATATGGACTCAGGCTTTCTATTCTAAGATCCTACTGCAATGTTATTTTGTTTTTGATTAAACTAAATTTATATTAATGTAACTTTATCGTAGAATTTCTCCTGTATCGTGGCTGCGTATACAACCTCATCTAGCTCTCAGTTAGCTGACATTAATGGGTTGCAAGGTTTTAGCAGGGAACCTGGAAACAGTGGCAACCCACAGATTGTGTTATTGAGATATTTTTTCCTATTTACTACATCACTTTGACTGATGACTTTGACGTTGGTATCACTTGAAATACTTGTATATTGGGGGTTAATAAAGGTATTTGCGGCTAGATATTTTGAGGCAAACTTGCACCAATATATTTTACTATCAAGTATAATTCATGAAAATTAAGTTTAATAAAAAAAATACATGCGGATTTTCACAGTGGAATCTTAGATTTTTAATTTAAATTTAATTTACTGTAAGTTCAATAAAATATTACAAGCTTATTATTGCAAGAAGAAGAAAAGATAGTGCGCTTGTAAAGCTTAATAGAACACGGTAACAAAGCACACACGTCTACAGGACGTACAACACGTCTGAGAGACGTAATTAAGTTGCTACCATTGTTAGTTCCGTTAATTGCTCTATTGTTCCCTTTCATAGATATAAATCCAACTAACTAGATAACGCAAGTATATATCTACACTGGCCTTCAAAACTTAGTACCACTTTTGAATTGCAATTGCTCCTAAACTAAATAAGTTTTGAAATAAAAAACATTTTATAGAAAATTTTATCAACTTCCTTTGATATTATAGTTAATTGTACATTAGTAACGTTTTTAACTTAAATAAAAACCGGCCAAGTGCGAGTCGGCCTCGCGCACCGAGGGTTCCGTACAAACCTCAGCTTAAAGGTATTATACAACTGAGTATTTAATATAAATTTCAATTTAATACCTCTATACGTTCATGACGAAAGGGATACAGGAGTTAAAAATTATTAAAAATATTTCTATTATATGATTTTACTAAAAATTTACGATTTTCTCAATTATTCCTTTATCTGTGCTATAAGACGTTGCTTCCAGCTTACCAAATTTCAAGATTTCAAGAATTCAAATACCCTGTTGGTTTTGATTCCCTTGCGAGTATCGAAAATTTGCGGCTTAAGAGGAAATACGGGCGGAGAGACTTTTGAAAAATAGGTATTTGAAAAACCGGCCAAGTGCGAGTCGGACTCGCGCACGAAGGGTTCCGTACTTGCTAAATTGCGGTTTACGATTTATGACGTATTAAAAAAAACTACTGACTAGATCTCGTTCAAACCAATTTTCGCTGGCGTTTTACATAGTAATGTACATCATATATTTTTTTTAGTTTTATCATTCTCTTATTTTAGAAGTTACAGGGGGGGGGACACATTTTACCACTTTGGAAGAGTCTCTTGCGCAAACTATTCAGTTTAGAAAAAAATGATATTAGAAACCTCAATATTATTTTTGAAGACCTATCCATAGATACCCCACACGTAAGGGTTTGATGAAAAAAAAATATTTTAGTTTTAGTTTCAATTAAGAACCCCCAAAATTTATTGTTTTATTTTTATTTTTGTGTGAAAATCTTAATGCGGTTTACAGAATACATCTACTCACCAAGTTTCAACAGCATAGTTCTTATAGTTTCGGAAAAAAGTGGCTGTGACATACGGACGGACAGACAGACAGACAGACAGACAGACATGACGAATCTATAAGGGTTCCGTTTTTTGCCATTTGGCTACGGAACCCTAAAAAGGTATAAAAAAGATAGTACCCAACATCGCCTCTAAAACCTCGTCTTCAGTACGTCATCAAACTGGCTCGAAGCTGTTATCAGAGCCAGGAGGAAATACTAGTTATTAAATGTATCTAATGGCCTAAAACATACTTATAAATGTTGTTTGAGTTTATGCCATAATGTAAATAAATTTATTTTTATTATTGGTTTTAACTTTTTTTAAGTCATAACAAAAGTTATAATTAAACAACCATCACATTTTAAAAGGGAAAATGAAACTTAATTAGGCAACTACTTAGGATACCTAACATAGCTAACTAACGTAGGTTACCTAGGGTGAAACTATTTCTAGAATGTTCAGCTTCATCAAGTGCTGAAGTGTTTGTCGTGCCTGCGATGTAATCAACTTCGTGAGTGACATGCTACGCCGTAGCAAGCGTAGCCGTAGCAGTGCCACCACATCAGCTACGGCGTAGCAATCGGATTATGTTTTGGTTTCCTCCGCTCAAAAGTTTTTGATCTGCATGAGTACCCAAGACTCGTTTAAAACCATGTAGATTAAAAGTTTCTGCCTTTATTTCCGTGATTTACGAACTACTCTGAAGGCCAAATGTGAAACTAAAAAATAAACTATCAAAACCAGACTGTCTTTGACAAGTTTATTGCATTCTGAAAAAAAACAGCGACACCAGACTCAATGGTATTTGCGGAAAATTGTCACCTCTTTTTCCTGTGGCACTTTTTCATACCGAGTGGAAAAGTGCTTCAAAAACATTTTTCTAACGATTCACTCGGGTTTGAGGATAAAAAGGCTTCTTCGAAATTGGTTGTAGAGTGATGAATTCTTTTATGTCGTGAAAGGGTGAGAGAATACATGGTTTATGTCAGAGTGAATGAAATTTGTTGTGAAGCAATTAAAATGAATGAATTCTCTTTGATGATTTATTCGTCTTGTGTCACACGGACGTGTTCGGTCCCACAGAATCCGCATGATGCCGAGATAAAAGTTAGCCTATGCCACTCAACAATTCTGTAATTTTCGATCAGTGTATGAATTTTGAACCGACTTCAAAAAGGAGGAGGTTCTCAATTCGACTGTTTGTTTTTTTTATGTTTGTTACGCGAAAACTCCGCCAATTATGAACCGATTTGCATGATTCTTTTTATTTGAAAGCTGGTGCTTCTTATATGGTCCTATTTAAATTTGATTAAAATCTGACTAATCGCAAGCGAGCCAAGGTTACCGACATAGCCCTTTTTTTTTTTTGGATTGGGAAATTATCAATGACTTCTCCCGCTCTGGGTGAGGCGGGAGGGCGTGTCAGACTTTCACAGACTAAAACCCACCCGTGTTCCTTCAGTTGCTTGAGCCAGGGCCGCGGTAACTCTTTTTCAAATTTATCCGCGACCCAGACAGGCATCGGCCCTCACGGACCCCGTCAGTTCTGCTGACATCTCTTTGAGGCGCGCGTGGAACACAACGCGCCGTCGACACGGGCCTGGTCCTTACCGGACGGCGAGCTATCCATTACTCGCCGCCCGCAAGCCCGCGCCTACGGTGGCCGTGAATCGGCTTGCGACTCCCGACGCCCAGGGCGTTTCCTGCGGTGGCTACGGGCGTGGGGGCGTCTCCGTTGCGTCTCCCTCACGCGTTCCGCCTCCTCCTTCGCGAGCATTACTGCTTCGCAGAACGAGGAGACAGATTCCCATACCCTCTCGCTCCGTAACATGGCCTGAACCAGGGCTGGACGCGAGAGGTTGCCACCGCCGATCGCCTCCATACCGACAGTGGGCAGGGCACATTGCTCGCAGAATGGATGGCCGTGAGGGCCAAAAAAATTCATTCTGGAGTGGCGACCAAAAACTGGAAGACGTTGCGTTGGAAGGCCGACAGGTGGAGCGACGACCTGGTCAAGGCTTCGGAAGTCCCGGTAGATGCGAGATGCACAGGACCGATCAGTGTGGCGACGCTTGGTGGAGGCCTATGTCCAGCAGTGGGCGTCTTTTGGCTGAACTGATGATGATGGTCTGCTAAAAAAATGAACTGCCAAGCCTTTTCCCAGCAATATTGGGTTCGGCTTCCAGTATAATCGGATGCTGCTGAATACCAGTATTTTACAATAGCTTCTGCCAGCGGCTTCACCCACGTGAATTGTCGGGCATTATCCCACG
This sequence comes from Orthosia gothica, assembly GCA_949775005.1. Classification (NCBI taxonomy): domain Eukaryota; kingdom Metazoa; phylum Arthropoda; class Insecta; order Lepidoptera; family Noctuidae; genus Orthosia; species Orthosia gothica. Next base: position 9,156,767 of record OX459062.1, on the reverse strand, counting down.
GAAACATATTGCCGGGTTAAATAGTAGCCTATGTGTTATTTTAGACTATAATCTATCTTTGTGCTAAATTTCATGTAGATCCGTTCAGCCGTTTTGGCGTGATTGAGCAACAAACAAACATCCATACATCGTAACATTCGCATTTATAACGCTAGTTGCCGACCGCAGCGCCGTCCGCGTGGTATTAGTACTCCTTCCAATATCTTTATAAATTATAGCCTATGTATTATTCTGATGTATAAGCTATATTTCTATTCAGTTTCAACAAAATCCGTTCAGTAGTTTTTGCGTGAAAGAGTAACAAACATCCATCCTCACAGTCTTTCACTTTTACAATAGTATTAATATTAGTACTTGGCGCACGGTTGGCGCAGTGGTTGAGCAATTGACTGCTGCGCTGCGTGTCGCGGGTTCGATTCCCGCTCGGAACAAATATTTGTATGATCTACAGATAGTTGTTCCGGCTCTGGGTGTTTGTGTATGTGAGTTTATATGTTTGTAAACGCACCCACGATACAGGAAGAAATTCCTAGTGTGGGGCAAAGTTTAAAAAAAAAAAAAAAAAAAAAAAGTAAGATGGAACGACCGTCTATCTGACATCCACAACCCAGTACTGGTTAACACAATTTCAGAAATATTATTTTCATAACACAAGCATTACTAATAATATCGATATACTAGCAAATAACACGAGTGCAGAGAATATGCGAGACCTTACAAACTGAAGACATTTTACATTTAGACTACGACACAAATTGCGACACAAGTGTACGCCGTGTTGCAATTTATTTCACTCTATTGACATTGGCAGAAAAACAAGGCACTATTACGTATTTTAGACAGAAGTTTAAAGCAAGATGGTTGTGTTTTTGTTTTCCTATTTTACAATCCACAACAGTTTCATTCTATTTATACGTCATGTTTAATGACCATTGCAGATTTTTGGTCCAGTTGCAGTTTTTAGTTGCAAATAAAGTTAAACATTCAATATAATGTTGGCGTCAATTAATGACGATTAAGACTGACCAGACTTTGAAGACGTATCAGTGTTCGTCATCATCATCAAAATTTCAGCCCAAAGACGTCCACTGCTGGATATACGCTTCCCCCTGGCGTCGCCAAGTCTTGTGCATGAAACTACTAGATTAGGACTACTAGACTAGGATCCACGTCCATCACGTTCATAACTTCCTCATATGAAAGTATCGCCTATATTCTTAATTTAAAACAAAACAACTAACAAAAAAAAACAATCGCTCCAAATCCTATTAAACCACATCCAAAAGTAATTAAAATTATAAACAAACAAGGTATACAACAAATATTTGTTTTCGTAAGTGTTCGTGCAGAATTAACTCTTGAACGATCACTAAGAAACGATAATGAAATATAAACAACCTTAAGAATATTGTATTTGCCTATACAAATAGTCTCTAGTCGAGTTTGGTAGTGAATGGGGAGCTGGTAGGGTTTTTGAGCAAGCATAAGCTTTAAGTTGAAGCGGCCTATAAAGTGCCCACAGCTGGGACACAGACCCACAGTGTTTGATCGGACCCAAAAAATGATGTTCGTAAGGATTGAGGAGCCACTTTTTGTATCTTAATCAAATTTATTTACTTATTTTGTAGTAAGTTTAAAAAATTTGTAGGTTCAATCCTCGATTTTGTAGTATAATACTTCAAAAGTTATATAGACATAAAGGTGGCTCCTCAATCTAAATGTTTGGATTGAGGAGCCACGTCAGAACTAGGAACATTATGGATTAATATTTATCATAATTAGGTATGATTTTGTAGTATTTGAGAGTATTTAGTAGACAAAATCTGAGCTCGGTTGCATTAAAATTAAAAAAGTTATCATACATTATATGTGGCTCCTCAGACCATACATACGACTCGCCAGTTTTCTTAGAAGCAGTAGTTCAATTAATGCGCAATTTCTTCGTCGTTTAGTAGTAAGTATATTAGATTTGTAGGACAAGAATCATTAATTAAAAATGAATGCATTGGGAGATATGGCACATTTTAACTGGCTCCTCAATTAAGATGCTTCGGTAAATAGATTTTCCTCTAATATAATGATACTTGTGCCGAAATTTGATAAAAAAACCATCTTATTCTGTATAAATTGATACTAAATGTACGTATAATCCTGCCATAAAAAAGTAAATATCTACGAAGTTCTTGGGTTGGAGATAGATTTACCCCAATTACTACAAAATCAACCGAAGATGGTGTTGTTTGCTGATGACACATCTTTGATATTTAAAATAGATCGGCGGTCACGAAATCTTGATGACGTGAATAACTCCATTTATCAGGTCCAAAATTGGTTCACGGCAAACAATTTAGTACTAAATGAAAAAAAAACCAAATGTATTAGATTCACATTGCCGAATGTTAGAAGTACCGAATGCGATATCATATTGAATGGCGAAAAGCTGGACTTTGTAAATCAAACAGTTTTCCTGGGAATCACTCTAGACGACAAATTGCAATGGGGTCCTCATATAACATCTCTTGCGGGTCGGCTAAGCTCAGCCGCTTATGCTGTTAGAAAGATAAGACAGTTAACGGATGTAGAAACCGCGCGTTTGGTCTATTTTAGTTACTTTCACAGCATAATGTCATACGGTATTTTACTGTGGGGTCGAGCGGCTGACATTGAATCAATATTTATATTGCAAAAGAGAGCTGTCAGAGCCATATATAAGTTAAGTCACCGTGAATCTCTTAGGGAACTGTTTAAAAATATTAATATTATGACAGTTTCTTGCCAATTTATTTATGAAAATATTATGTATGTAAGGAAAAATATACATCTCTTTAGTAAAGTCAGTGATAGACACAATTGTAATACCAGAAATAAAGATAAGTTAGATCAGCCTTCTTACAGACTAGCTAAAGTACAATCATCTTTCATGGGGTACTGTGTTAAATTATATAACAAAATACCTTGTGATATATTAAAACTAAATGAAAGTAAATTTAAAACTTTAGTTAAAAGCACCCTTTGTAAACAAGCATATTACAAATTAGATGATTATATTCAAGATAAGAATGCTTGGAAACATGCTGGTCCTGCTCCATAGGGCAATCTTTGGTGTAGACAAAATCAAATTTGTTAATTTATATTCCCATTCATAGTTATGGTATTCATTGTATTTTTTTTTTTTTTTTTTTTTTTTTTTAGGAAATTGACTCACACACTGTTCCGTTGTTGTTGAATTAGGTATTTTACCTATGTTTGTAATATTTGTAAGTATGTGAGAACCATGTTCCTACTTATCAAATTAATTAATTTTCCTGTTAATGCTTTTTAATACTTTATACCTGCGTGTAGAGCTATTCTGGGTGCATCGTCCTCACATATATTAATGTATGTACGTATGTTAATATTGTAAAACACCATTTTTTTTTTTTTTAAAAGAGTAAGTATGGAGTTTCTTGTGCGTTCTTCTCCATATCAATCTACTTTCCGAATGCACGGTAGAATCATTTTTATTTATTTTTTTATCTATGTTTTTTTTTTTTTTTTATTACTTTTAAATTTATTTTTTATTACTTTTAATTTTTAATTTTAATTTATGTGACGTTTAAAAGTGCCGTTTATTGGCCTAATTGAATAAATATATTTGACTTTGACTTTGACTTTGACTTTAATATATTCTGAAAAATTAACCATCAAAGATTAATTTTCAAATACATACATGCGCATGTTTGTTAGTTTTTTATTTTTGGCAAATCACCTCTAGGAACCAAGTATTTTTTTTTCAAATTTTGTTTTTATTATTTTTACCATAAAAACTCAAAAGAGGTATTTGTGACTAACAGAGAAATATTCCTCGTAATAAGGCCTAACACTCATAAAAAAAACAAATTCCACTATTGCGGCCTTTGGGCAAAATATCATCATATCAGCTGTAAGACGTCCACAGCTGGACATAGGCCTCCCCCAAATGTCGCCACATTGACCGGTCCCGTGCGTCTCGCAACGAGCGGATCCCCGCAACCTTCACCAGGTCATCGGTCCACCTGTTGGGAGGCCTTCCAACGCAACGTCTTCCGGTTCGCGGTCGCCACTCCAGAACCTTTCTGCCCCATCGGCCATCCGTTCTGCGAGCAATGTGCCCTGCCCACTGCCAATTAAGTTTAGCAATTCTTCGGGCTATATCGGTAACCCTGGTTCTCTTGCGGATCTCTACATTTCTGATCCGATCTCGCAAGGAAACTTCGAGCATCACTGGCAACACACACTGGTCATAGACTTTCTTCTTGAGACTTTGAGGTAAGTTGGACGAGAAGATACCGGGATTGAATCGTTTGTCCCAGGTAGACATATTTACCTACAACTTCGAGTGTAGAGTCCCCGACCTTGATAGGAGTGGGTGTAACATGGGCATTCAACATCACCTTGGTTTTGTCCAGTGATGTACTCGCCATTGACGTTGATGCCTAGCCCTATCCAGTCCAGAACCTTGAAGACAACCTCCAGTGCAGCGGTAAACAGCTTCGGAGATATGACGTCTCCCTGTCTCACACCTCGCTGCAGCCTTCCACCAGACCAGACCAGACCTCGGAACCCGTCCTTACGGGTTCCGAGGTCTGGTCCTGAAGTCGAACTGACATGGTGGCGTTTTTGTATAAACACTTCAACACTTTGATGTACCGGTAGTAAATTTGGCACCGTTGGAGGGACTGCAGTACTGCCCTAGTCTCGATAGAATTGAAAGCTTTTTCGTAGTCCACAAACGCTAAACAGAAAGGCAGGTTGTACTCTTCGGTCTTCTGTATAACCTGCCGCAGCGTATGTATGTGGTCTACGGTGCTGAAGCCTTTACGGAATCCAGCTTATTCGGGAGGCTGGAAATCGTCAAACCTGCGTGTGATACGATTCGTGATGACTCTTGAAAACAGCTTGTAAACATCGCAAAAAAGTGAGATGAGTCTATAGTTCTTCAGTAGGGCAAAATATGCAATTATAAGAAAATCTGACGACGAAATTGTGGGATTTCCCTAAATCCAACGAGTTTTAAAAATCAACAAAATCCAAAAATGTAATCGATATTATCAACTAGCTTCTGCCAGCGGCTTCACCCGCATTAATATCTTAAAAATAACTTATCCCAAGGGAACATATACCGGGATAAAATGTATTATTCTATGTGCTATTCCAGACTATAATCTATCTCTGTGCCAAATTTCATCCAAATCCGTCCAGCCATTTGAGCGTGAAGAAGTAACAAACATACAAACACACACACACTCACAAACTTTCTCCTTTATAATAATATAGTGTGGTTTCATTTTGCGTCACGCCGCATTCAATCAAATAAAAATGAACGTTAAGTTTCCTTTTCAGAAATCTGAATGTGGAGCCCTGAACAAAGAGCTCCTATTTGAAACTTTCAGATATATTCTCGTTGTTCTCCTAGCAAGCTGCGCCAACTCAGTTATAAACTTGCTTGCTTGCACAAAAAACCCTGCCAGATCCCCCTCTATAACATCAAAGCCTCGTGTCTAAGTTTATTTGGGTGTGATCTGACGCTTTACTATGGTAATACGGGATTAAAGAATAACAGTTTAAGGTTTATATGTTCTTAAATAAAGCAACCACTGTATTTTATTGTGGGATACTGTGTTAATAGATCAAATGGGAAAGTAAATAGAGTATATTCGTGACAGGCACATTTAGTTTTTATTGCTTCATCTGAATGTCATATGATTTTGAAACACTAAATGCAATATATTTTTTGGCAAATACGTAGTAATGTTATCATTAATCGCTACACATCAGTCTACATGGTCTTGACATGCTCTAACCAAGATTTTGTTTGGACTTTAAAAAGACTGTGACCTCTGAGTTTGTTTCGGCCTTTCTTCTCAGAGTAGTCAGATAGGAAACGCCGACCTCATCTAGTTTAATAAAATATGATCGACATGTAAAAGTGTTTGTATAAACCAACACAGAAATAAAATCATTTACAAAACCGATCACAAAGGCCGTATTTTAACAGTGCTGAAATGTTATATGAAATCTCATTGTCGCACAGTTTTTCATTAATGCATAAATTTACCACAGGTGTTTAATTTTAATAGTTTAAGTTTAATATAAAATGTATGAATTATATCAAAAAGATACTGGCTGAAAATAAATTCGGCTGACTAAAATAGATTTGAAGAAAAAAATAACAAATGGCGCGCATTCTGTACCATTGTAAAACTTTGATACTTCATAATTTAGAAAGAAAAGTTAAAAAAAGAAATAGACAGCAATAGCGATATAATTTCAACTCCAGAAAGTATAAATACAGCTGCAAATTAAATTGTCAATAACCTTTTGCCGCAAAAGTCGCGGGATAAATATTTTTCATTAACTTGAGTTTTTATTTTGAGGTAGTTGAAAGAAAAGTAGATTAAGCACCTCGCTAAAGTGAGTAATTAATGCACTCGTGTTAATTTAGCACAACCAACATAACACTCATGCATTAATAACTCACTTTGCGCTCGATGCAACAATCTACTATTAATGATTCCTCTTTGTTCTACTGGTTGCTAGCACTACTGCTGTTCTCTGGGTTGGGAAAAGTGTTATTGGGTTTTTTCATCTGGAATTTCTCAGTAGCCGTCCGGAGTCTAGACTTCTGCTGGTGATATGGCAATAGGCTCGCCCCCTATTCATGGGCCCGGTCGCCCAGGCGACTCGGCGTTTCACAAGCGACTGCTGGTCGGCGACCTATAGGAGCACGAGTTCAAACGGAAGCGTTCACACTACGAACAACCGTCGAGACGACTGGACATCGTGCACAACAATAGCTCAGGCTTTCTATACAGAGAGATTAATATAGGAAATACAATTCCGAAAAGCTATATGGGATTTATTCAGTGACCAATATTCCTATCGGGATTTTAAAAACGAAGATACTTTCTAATGTCTCCATAAAATATTAAAACACTATTTTTAACCTCCGTTCTTGCAACAAAGGATGTACCTACCCAATACTCTCTTGCATTGTTTTTTTTTTTTCTCTCTTTATAATTATAAAACGCTATTACTGCAGCTTCTTCGATGTCCATTCTGTACAAAAATGTATTTACTTCACCGAGAGACCAAGTCTCCGGCGACAAGTTGATAGTGCGTAATGGCTCTTAATGGCTTAGTTATGTTTTTGAAAACAACAATCTTAAATACATAAAGTGGGTCAATGACTGCTACGCTATGCTAAGATACACTATGTATAGGTATTTACGTAGCAATACAGCTACCAAGGCTAGATCCAATATCGCTGTGAGATGAAGGCATCTTGTGTTTAATAAAGGGGATCCCGAGAATCTATCAAGAGAAACTTAGCTATGTTATAAGCATCCTAACATCAAGTTATTGCTTATTAATTTCTTTAAGACCGGAATATTTATTTATTTATTTAAACTTCATGTACAAAAGTGGTACATAGGCGGACTTAATGCCACAAGGCATTCTCTACCAGTCAACCTTAGGGTTAAAAAAGAACAACGTTGTGAAGGGGTACAAAATAATATTAAAAAAACAACTTGTATACGAAAAAGTATATACTTACATATATATTAATAATACACATATACAAATAAAATAGACTAATAAATACCAATAAAAAAACGAGAAACCTATTAATATCTGACGCTCTTGATATTATGAAACATTATTGTAACATAATCTTAATTATATCTAGTTTTATTTAGTCTTATGTCTGTAGTCGTTTATTATTGATGTTAGAAAATGGCATCATCATTTCACCAGAAAGACGTCCACTGCTGGACATAGGTCTCCCCCAGGCGTTGCCATATTGACCGATCCCGTACGTCTCGCATCCAACTGATGCCCGCAACCTTCAGCAGGTCGTTGGCCACCTAACCGAAAGGCCGCGTTGGAAGGCCTCCCAGACCTTCCAACGCATCGTCTTCCGGTTCGCGGACACCATTCCAGAAATATGCCCTGCCCACTGCCACTTAGCTTTCGCAATTCTTCAAAAACAGCATAAATACCGTTTAATAAAACTTCAAAGATATCCACTGTTTTAAATGTAGCTTTTTCGGAGGAAGAATTTTCTTCATCGGATCAGTATTCTCAGAAATTCTCACAAACATAAAAAAACAACTTTTCCTTGGATCCAAAATAACCGCACGAGTCGATCTTCAAGCCTAAGCAACGCTTGACGAAGTACATGTATGGGAGACCAACTGACCATCTTATTTTATCTCATGAAGGCCGAGAAATAACTCGGACACTTCGTCCAATTGGGATCTTTTGTGGTCCCCAAGAAAACCCGAAGTGGGTGGTGGTTTTCCCCAATCTCTTTGAAAATCTTCTTCATGAGTTTTACAACGAAATTAGGTGATATGAGCCTATAGTCTTCTGCTCTTGGTTGTCATACCCCTAGGAGACTCATTTTCTTACTAGCCAGTGCATCGCATGTGCTCAAAAGGTGCTTCATGCGTTCCGTATGTTGTCCACATAACCTGCATATGGGACCCGCGTTTAGACCTATCTTCATGAGCATGTCCTTGGTTCCAAAGTGGCCAGTGAAAGAACCAAGCAGGTAGCTGATTTACCCCCTGCTCATATTCCATATGAATTCTCGTGCTTTGAACGTAGAGCCTAGAAGTTTCTTGGAGAGAACTGACCATACTGTAATTCCTCCGTGCCTCGGAAAGTATGTACAGCAGTTGGTCCCGGCTGTCATTTTAGCCATTTGGTCAGATCTTCGCCAGACTTGACCGGGAGAATCTGACATCAGTCTTGCCAAAGGTTATCGTGTTATTCAGATTCTGGGTTGTGGAGAACAGATAGGTAGCCGCTCCATGTAAAATACCTTCTCATACTCAACTGCATCCGGTGTGACTCAAAGCCGTACCCAAAATAGTTGGGAAAAAGCTTTGCAGATTGTAGGGATGATGATGATGTACGAAACAGCAAATTCTATTGAGTCCACCTGATAAATTATCAAAAAATATTGGACATGATTTTTTGCTTATTCAAATAAAATAAAAAATCCCCAAGATAAAGCGCATCAAAGTTCGGCAGTGGGGCTTGTGACGTGACTTCTATGTAAAAAGTGTACTAAGACATGACGGCATGCGATATTTTAACGCACTGTATCGTCATATTTTTTTTTAAAGTGACAAAAGTAAAATTACGTGTTCAAAATGTTTTCGAAATCTAACTGACGGACTAAAAATATTTTTATAGTAATTATCCCTAAAATCACATTCTACCATACCTGTACAAAAAATTATCACACTACTATTATAAAGGCGAAATGTTGTGAGTGTATGTTTTCTTTTTGTTATTGTCTATAGGCTCGCGTTTGACCACTATATCGCCTGATGGTAAGCGATGATGTGGTCTACGGTGAAGCACGCTTGCCTAGAAGTAACCCATTCACTCTTTACTTACGGACTCCAAGGTTGTAGCTATCAGGAAACAAAGACTCCGGCAGTGAATTCCACTCCTTAACTGTGCGCACAATAAAAGTATTAGCAAAACGCTTTGTGCGTACGGGTGGGACGTCTACCATGTATCGGTGGCGCATGGCTGTACGTCTTGTAGTCCGATGATGGTACGAATCAAAAAGGTAGGCGGAATCAAATTGTGCAGTTCCGTCGCACACTCCCCGAAATATGACCGATAAAAACCGACAGGCTAGCAACTCGACGTCGATGTTCGAGGCTCTGGAGCTTTGACGTGACCATTGCATCGTTGCCAATAAGCCTTTTGGCCCGTCTGTTAATCAACTCAAGTGCATTAAGCTGATATTTTGCAGATCCGTCCCAGAGGGCCCAGAGGTGATGTGTGTGTTTGTTACTTATTCACGCTCAAACGGCTGAACCGATCTTGATGAAATTTGGCACAGAGATAGATTATATTCTGGAATAGCACATAGGATACTTTTATCCCGAAAATGTGTTCCTTTGGGATAATTGTCGACATTCTCGCGGGCGAAGCCGATGGCAGAAGCTAGTAAGTAACGCCATAAAAATTAAACTGTGAACATTCAAACCTCATAAACCACGATGACGGAAATTTCCACAGTCGTGTCTATGGATTTTAATATCTAAGAGCATAGAGACGTTTTCTGAATGAGATTATAGTTCCGAACAAGTGTTAAACTACCCACCCCACACAAAGGGGGACAGGCTTTTTGATCCAGTTATACGGGATGAGACTATTACTCTATAGTGACGGGAACTTTTTAGGATAGTTTTTCCGGTTTTCTTTTTACCGTTGAAGTACGAAAATAAAGTTGGTCGGTGGGAAGGATTTGTGTTTTCAGGTTAATAAATAATGTGTAGGATATTTGAGATATATTTACATTCATTTTCTTTTTAACGCCAGTGAGATCCTCGATTAATATCAATGAAAGTTGCAAGTTTATTTAACACTAGAAACTGATTCACATTCGTACACTTCAACGTAAAGTTCAGTTGAAAACCAGCGTCAGGCAACTCCTAGTGGTCTGGCATTTTGCTGAATTGGACCTATTTGGCGCAACCGCGGGGCACACTATGTATGTAATTGTTTTAAAATTAATTTCTCTTTTATTTGTACCTACTTTGTGTGTATCTGTGTGTGCCTACTAAAATAGTTTCAGTTCCTTCTTTCTTTCAAATTAATGTCATATAAAAGAAGCATCACAATGATGCTAATTCATAATGATTACGAGACGAGTACTTTTTTTATAATTTCCTAGCTTCTGCCCGGCCTTTGAACGCATGAAAGGCGTTTTTTTATTCCAAGGAATCATTATACCGAGATTATCGGGACTAAAAACATCCTATGTGTTAATCCAGATTATATTCATCAGTGTACAAAATTTCATCAAAATCCGTTTTTGCGTGATTAAAACACAAACTTATACGAACATACAATACAATATTAACAAGTAGGATAATACAATACCTACCTTATAGCATACTAACACCCGAGTTTCTAAAAGATAAACAAATTGTTAAGCACGAGTTATCTGCTGTGATTGGCTGTTGAAAATTCATTCAACCAATCACAGAAGTTAACCGGCGATTACGTTAATATCCCGATAATCGAGCTTCGAGAAATCGGACGTAAATCTTTATATATTTTTAAAGCTAAAGGAAACTAAAGAAAAAGCGAAAGCGAATGTTGAATGTAATATCTAACACAGTAGTTTGAAGTTCATTTACAGTCACTATCACAACTAAATCACGGAATGTTTTGGTTATTCCTATATCATTTCATTCATAGTTAGTCCTATTTATTATTCCCAAAACATACAGCATACCCCAATTTCCGCTAACTATACAATTACAAGCATACAACTCGATTTTCTATAAATTTCCTGTCCTATTTGGACATAGAAAAGTAAATACCGTAAGCAAAAAGTGAGACTCCCTGTACAAATTAAAGAGAGACTATTATACGTTCCCACATAGACATCTATTGTACAAGAATAATACGAGTTTGGACATAGTTGAGGATTCTTTTGTGAAACTAATAACGAGACCAATAAGAAGATACGTTTAGAAGTACCAATTATTATAATTGACGACTAGTTATGTTTAGTTTAAAATGCTAATCTAACTAACTCATATTGATTCACTGCAGTTTTCAACTCAATTCGGCTTGTAGTTTTAGCAGGAGTCGAACACATCCCGCAATCTTCACCACGGCCAGCCGCGATGTCATCTATAGTTTAAATTTTCGAATTTAAGTAAATAAATTACCTATAGTTTTTTGGAACACCCACACCGATCTGCTCCGACTTCCGGCACCTAGGGTCGCTTGTCCAAGGGGATGGCGAGATAGACCGAGACGTTACGCACCGGATCATGTCAGGCTGGATGAAATGGCAACAGGTCACTGGAACAACTTGCGACCCACGGATGCCCCTCAAGTTAAAGGGGAAAATTTACAAGTCCTTGATTAGACCTGTCGTACTGTATGGATCAGAATGTTGGGCTGTGAAAAAGATGGAACAAAAGAGGTGCCAAGCTGGACGCTGTTTGCATTTAAAGAAAACAAAAAAACCAATTGAAAAATTTGAAATTACCATAACTTACTAGAACTGATTAACATGGATCTTCCTAGGCCTGCGTATGATGCCGTCTGTACACTAACAATAAACACGGGCTCCCGCACCATAGTGTACAGCCGGCATAAGAAGTTACTAAATAGTCATTGCTCTGAGCTTCTGACATATTTTATTAGCTGTACTGTTGGGTAGAAAAAAAAATTGTGTTCATAAAACTTCTTCATGCTTTGAGCATAAAATGACCTATACCTTTGTAGGTAAAGCCTAACTTTGAAGCCTTATAGCTTTAGCTTATGAAAGCTTTACTTTCTTTGTTATTGCGCTATATTAAATGGTTAGTTGAAAATAACTGGCCAAGTGCTTCTCATACCTGCGTAAATTAGTGTTTTTGATCGTTGTTACGAATCGTATACAAAACTTAGTAGAAGTAATGTTGTTTCTACATTTTTAACACCATCTACAACTTTCATCTGCTTCCATAAGTTCTTTCTTCTTCTTCTTCTAGGCAGAATTCCAAAGCGTTTCCCAGCGTATTTATTACAAGCTGTCCCTGCGAACTTCTTTCTAACAAATGCATGAGGAAATGGTAACCAACCCGGATTTGTTATATTATTAATATAGATAGGATGTATTTCAGAAAAACCGGCCAAGTGCGAGTCGGACTCGCGAACGAAGGGTTCCGAACGTTGTAAATTGCGGTTTACGATTTAAGATGTATTAAAAAAACTACTTACTAGATCTCGTTCAAACCAATTTTCGGTGGAAGTTTACATGTTAATGTACATCATATATTTTTTTTAGTTTTATCATTCTCTTATTTTAGAAGTTACAGGGGAGGGACACACATTTTACCACTTTGGAAGTGTCTCTCGCGCAAACTATTCAGTTTAGAAAAAAAAAAATTAGAAACCTCAATATCATTTTGGAAGACCTTTCCATAGATACCCCACACGTATGTGTTTGATGAAAAAAAACATTTTCAGTTTCAGTTTCAAGTATGGGAACCCCCAAAATTTATTGTTTTTTTTCTATTTTTGTGTGAAAATCTTAATGCAGTTTACAGAATACATCTACTTACCAAGTTTCAACAGCATAGTTCTTATAGTTTCGGAAAAATGTGGCTGTGACAGACAGACAGACAGACATGACGAATCTATAAGGGTTCCGTTTTTTGCCATTTGGCTACGGAACCCTAAAAATCGACAAAGCTATCTACTGGCAAGACCAACATACAACGCTATGTTCATTTTTTCCGTGTTTACAAAATAATGAATAATCTTCCGTAAATTTTTCCTGTTTTTATATTTATTTTGTTATTCGGTTTGGAGACAAATCCAACAAAGCAAACATCATAAAAATCGGTCCAGCCGATATTTAATAATAAGTAGTGTAACTAACCCGACTTTTTGTTTTATATAAATAAGATTAATTTTTGAAAATAGAGGGGTGTTATAAGTTTGATGTGTGTACCTGTTTTTGTGTATCTGTCTGTGGCATCATAGCTCCTAAACGGAGGAACCGATTTTCTTTGAACGGTTACATTATCGGGAGTGTAACTAAGAACACCCTTCCATGTTTGATGAAAATCAGTTCAGACTTTCAAAAGTTATGGGCTATTTACTTGTATTAGGGTATTTTCGCAAGAAATCGTATCATAATTAGTTGCACAATGCCCTATGCCTATGCCCTATCTAAGTAGTTTAAAAAGTATGAAATAAAAAGAAATGTCGGGGTTCGGAAATCCGGTAAGACTGGAAGCCGACCCCAACAATAATTGGGAATAAGGCTAGGCAGATGATGATGAAATGTTTTATTATGTTTTATAATGAATATCAAAAAAAATAAACAAAATGTTGTCATTTTACGTGGCCTCGGCCTTCCATGCCCCTGGTCTGGTTGGTTCTGTCGAGGGCTGACAGGTTAGCTAGGTTTTCTTTCATAAGAATCTACGCCATGTTAGTCCATCATGTCAAAATAATTCATCTCGATTGTCATGTACAAAAGAGAGGCTCAGAGTTGCTCACATGACGTGCCGTTCCTTCTCATTACGTGTTCGTATCACCTCAATCAGCTAAAATAATTTCTGTAAAATATCCAGCTCCGGAGCCTTGAACATTATCGCTGAGTTGCCAGCTTATTATCGGTTACATTTTGGCCGATATTATTATATTCCGCCTAGCCTGTTTCATCATCGGACTACAAGACGTCCGGTGATGCGCCATAGATACGACGTTGACATCTCACCCATACGTACTAAACGTTTTGGGAATACTTTTTAAATTCGTCATGCGTACAACTAAGGAGTGGAATTCCCTGCTGGAGTCTGTGTTTCCTCATGGCTACAACCTAGGGGTATTTAAGTCAAGAGTGAAAATGTTACTTCTAGACAAGCGTGCTTTACCGTCGACCACATCATCAACGCTTATTATCAGGTGAGGTAATGGTCAAGCGCGAGCCTATCAACAATAAAAACTGTTTTCTCAGACGACGGGCGACCAATTTCATCACAGAACAACTTAAATACAAATATATAACAAAATTTTATAACATTTTGATAACCAACAACAATTTTGATTATCTACCTTCTCCTATTAACGCCTTTACAACCTAATAGAATCAAGCCGTACATAATTTAGGCGTGTTTACCTCCAAAATCACGACGCGTACAAAATCACCAGCTAAATTGGTAAAAAACTAATTTAGTTTGAACCTTTTGTTTGACGAGGTACACGGATTGAGTTTATAGCTCGTTTACACAGAACATCCGTATTTCCAGGATCGTTTTGACAGATCCTTCGCTACTGGAGGTGATGTTCACACCGCATTTATAGTACCGTTTTAACGGATCTGTCGCAACTGGGAGTAATGGCACGCCCTGCGTGGCTTTGATCCCATAAAATTGATCAGTATTTTAATACTTTTGTGTGTGTGAACTCGCTCATACAACGCCATTGCCGTATAAAAACTTGTACGAGAAAGCAGATCTGTAAAACGGACGGCTGTATATTCTGTCGGATCGGTATTTTTTACTGGATCTATAATACTATAATGTTTATAAATTCAGCCATACAACTATATACGTCAGCGCCGAATTGAATAAAAACGTATATGACAAAACGGACCCTTTTGTGACGGAGCACGAACACCCAACTTTTTTTCGTAAAACTTTGGCATCTACTATGAGAAAAAGTCACGTGGAGTCAGAATAATAACGCATAGAAGCCGCGTCTAGAACAAAACACGAGTGATATCGTGTGTCTACTTCATTTTCTTTGTGTGCGTCAGCCAAATGTGACTACGTTCCTCAAACGCACACAAATATAGCTTTCAGTGATACCATTACCAGGCCACTACGAACAATAATTTGGGAAAGCGAACAACTATGTTGCTTGATCAAATCAAGAAGTATTTTATGCTATCATGAACTGGATAAGATGAAGATGATGACCAGGTAATTAATACAGCACTTGGTTTATGTACCTAATCATACAATTACAGGATAATAATCAAACACAAATTTAGTCATTTGGTCCGGTTTTATTTAACTACAGTAAATTAACTTTTAGTTTAAAATCACTGTAGGTAGCAGTGTCAACAACGACCATAATTTAGCGGCTGTAAGAAAACAGTTTATTTTGACGCACACAGTATCCTATTTACAAAGACTAATATTATAAAACACGTAATGCCAAGTTAGTTTCTCAAAACTGACAAAATCTTATATCGTATGTAGCATCGTAGCGTAGGTAGTAGGTAGACCAAAAACAATTTTTTTTTGGTAACAAAAATATTAATAAAATTGATTGCAATGTGGGTATTTTTTTACTCACAAATAGCAACACTGTATTGTGATAAGTTAAGTTATTAGATTTTATATTTGATGATCAATTTACGTAAAAAATACGTATAAAATGTAATGAATTAATTGTGAAATGTAATTTGATCACATGTTTTTTTTTGTTTGCCTGAAGTGCTATGATATCCCTTTACGCTACAAACTGTAATTTTCTATTATTTAAAATTATATACACGCGAGCTGTTTTCAACGGAACGTGACCTTGAGTACTGACGCCTCGAAGAGAGAAGTTAGCCGCTGTGGCTAAGTTTTAGTAGTAGTAGTAGTCACTTTTTGCACTCGTACCTACTAGGTTTCTATGCGTTATTATTCTAAGAACGTGGTTTTCACGGACTCAATCAACCTAGCCAATTCACAACTATAACGGGACTGGCTTGCAGTCTAATTAGATGCAGATGAGTACCAGTACATCGAGCGACTGCCTATCTGACCTATACAACCCAGCAACTGGTTAACTATACCCCACAGCAAGACTTATTTCAGATTGCCTGGCTTCTGACTACCCGTAACGACTGTCAAAGAGTTACAAATGACAGCCGGGGCTAACGGTATAACGTGCTTTCCGAGGCACAGATGAATCTCGCTATGTAAAGATGGTCACTCATCCAAGGACTGACCTCAGCAATCTTGAAGATCGACCCGTGCGGCTATTTTTAGTTAGCCACGAACTCTCTAGTCTGTGGAACGGAAGACTACCCTACTTATATTATAAATGTGGAGGTATTTATTTGTAGTCACAAGTAAAATTTCACAATGTAAAAAACCCCTGACACATTTATCTTGGGAAATCACCCTGATTCTAACAGTAAAATGCCCATAACTTTTGAACGGCTGAACCGATTTTATTCAAACATAGCTAAGAACACTCTCGACAAAATTACCTTTCAAACAAAATAAACTAAATCGAAATCGGTTCATCCGTTTAGGCGCTATGATGCCACAGACAGACACACAGATTCACAGCAACACACGTGAAAAAAATTATAACACCCCTCTTTTTCCGGCGGGGGTTAAAAATGAAATTAGTCATCCAAATGAAATTACAAAACATCTGACATTAAGCTAAGCTGAAGCCCTTTTAACACATTTTTTTTTACATTATGAAGTGTTATTTTAAAGTGTTACCAATTAAAGTGATTTTCTTTCTTACAAAACGCCTAATAGGATCAACGGTTTTATATGTTCGTTAAACGAGTAGACTAGGGCCAGTAGTGCTTTTGTGTTAAAAGTACACTTTGTTAAATATAGGTGAAATAAGCTCGAAGTGGAGCTGGGCAGGACACCTGGCAAGGTGTGGTGATGATAGGTGGAGTAAAGTGGTGACTAAATGGCGTCCAAGGACTGGAAGAAGAAGTATTGGTCGTCCAGCGGCGAGATGGGCAGATGACATTGTTGCCATTGCGGGTAGAACCTGGATGAGGTTTGCAAGGGATCGTGGTGATTGGTACGAGAAGAGAGAGGCCTATGCTCAGCTGTGGGCGAAGTTGGGCTGTGGATGATGAGCTCGAAGTGAGCTGTCAATGCCTGACATCTTGGACTGATAGCTCACTTCATACTCACGAAACCTAAGTTTCTACGGTGAGAATTTTACAGAATCAACCAACTGTATCAGAACATGCACACTTTTCATCCCTATAGTATCTACTTTCTCATAGGTTAAGATTCTAGTTTTCCCCAGAAGTTACCACTGAAAGAAGCTTTTTGGAAGTAGACTTCAATTTATCCACGTTCTTTCAGTACAGTGTTAACTGGCTGCTTAGGTTTGTTGATCCAAATTCTTCATTATTTACCTATTGGGTTAAATAGATTCCCAAAGTGAAGTTCTTAATGTTTTGCCCTCGACGGAATAATTGAAAAGTTTGCCTCAATGTATTGTATATGTGTATTTGTGTATCTGTCTGTGGCATCATAGCTCCTAAACAACTGAACCGATTTTGATTTTTTTTTGTTTGTAAGGTGATATTATAGGGTGTGTTCTTAGTTATGTTTAATGAAATTCGGTTCAGCCGTTCAAAAGTAATGGACGTATTACTGTTTGAAACGAGGTATTTTTGCAAGATATCGTGTCATAATTACCTACATGTTCGATAGATTGTTGATAGAAGCGTGTCTACTACTAGATAATTTATGTAGTTTAAAAAGAAGAATCTAAAAAAAATAGGTTTTGGTATTTATTTTTTATTTTTACTTGTTTAAAATACATTTAGAGTTGTTTGATCATCTATAAGACAAAAGAAGTTTAAATTGCTTCTTGAAATTGACATAAAATTGACAGTGGTACGCTGTAAAAATTCAAGAGAAAAGAAGTATTATTTATACCAGATCTGCTGAAAACATACCTCACACAAAATATTAATAAACTTTAAGGCCTCAACTTAAAACAATAAATTGATTTGCTCTTGTTAACAACATTCTCACTTCATATAACGTAGTAAGTACTCAGTGAGTCGACAAACACGTTCGGGTGAAAGTCATTCGTGTTTGTGTTGTTGCACCTTATAGATTTCTGGGTTATGTGTAAAGGGATGTGTTGTTGAATTTATAATGTTTTTGTGGTTACAGATTTTTTAGGTTCAACAGAATTCCTTACAAAACTGTGTGCAGAACGTCTGGCTATCGACTGTGCAAACGTTTATAGAACACAATGAATAACACGATGATCTTCCTAAGACTTTGTGTCAGATATTTGAGCTTCGGACTACCCATTAGAAAGAAAGAAAGAAAAAGTGTTTATTCGCCGCAAAAACGACATACAATTTTTTGATTTTTCCTTAAATTAAACCCATCGGTAGTATTAGTAAGTACTTAAATTATGTTAGTAAAGGAAGTTAAAATAAAATACCAATTTTGATTACAGTACAAGGATGATGAGTAGGTAAGTACAAGCAGATGCATGTCGTGACAGTGACAAGAAGGCTTCCACTCAGCATAATGCTGTGCCGTGGGAGACCCACAGCACAGCGCTGATTTCCAGTGGCGGTCAGGACGTAACGTACGGAAACCAAAGCTTGTTGCGTCTTATATAATACAAAAATATATAACAAATAAGTATAGAAGGATAATATAAACCACTACGTAAATATGTTGCGACTAAAATGAAAGTAGGTATCTAGACAAAATCAACGAAACACAAAGTGCATTAGAACTGCCTATTATCTAAGAATGACATTCCGGACCAATGGCTTAACAAACTTTTAGAGAAATGAAGAAGGTTCTCGGTATGGAATTGACTGACATCCTCATTCAAAAACCGACTTTGAGCTGCATTACTTAACCTAGAAGATCGACCCGTGCAGCATACAAGTAATAAGGTAGGTACCAAGTATTTGCTTCATCATAGTAGATTAAATATTTGAGATATCCTATATGTATATACCATGACATGCGTACTTATCACTGAGGAGTTCCAATGACTCTATGGGGTCTTCTTCATTAGTTCCACACTTCACCAAATTATATTTTCTGAATGTAAATGCTTGCATTGTTGATGAAAATACCAAAATCAATATACGTATCCTATAATATTTGAGGAGTTCCCTCGATTTCTCCAGGATCCCATCATCAGATTCTGACCATGGGACCATCTAGGAAGTATACCCTTTCAAAAAAAAGAAGAATTTTTGAAATCGGTCCAGGCGTCTTTGAGTAATCAGATAAAATACATACAAATAAAAAAAGGTGCCGACGAATGGAGTACCTCCTCCTTTTTATGAAGTCGATCAATAAATATAGTGCATCTCACTTTATTTATAAAATAATAACCGCTTCAAATGATTACATTTCCTCAAAAACTTTATCCACAAAACTTTTATTCACACAATTACTATTCATTGCAATGCAAATATAATAACTCGAAAAAAAACATACCATTTTTAAGTGTAAATTCAACACGTTCAGACAAACCTTGCATTTAACCATTTTACTGATTTTTGCACAAAACCGAGGTTAGGTGAAGCTTTTAGTTACATTTTGGTAATCCTTTTTCCCTTTGGGTATCTTTTATCTCACTTGACAGGGGGAAATGGCTGTAGTACGAGGGAGATAGAAGAGGACTTAATGATAATATATGGCAGGATTTTGTGGATATTTGTTATTAGGATTATTACGTATGTTTTGGTTTCTTTGTTTTTCGTTATGCTTAGTTTAAGAGATTGAATGCAAGGGTTTTATCTTTGGCCAATAATTTTGACTTCAAAAACGAGATTGACCGATGACGAAGGGTTTAGTAAAGTGACATTATATCAGCGATGGCGATGATCGAAATGCCAAAATGTTATTTATAATTACTATCATATCAGCCGAAAGACGTCCACCGCTGGACATAGGCCTCCCCCAAGCTTTGCCACATTGATCGATCCAGTGCTCACCAGGTCATCGGTCCACCTGGTGGGAGGCATTCCAACGCAACGTCTTCCGGCTCGCGGTCACCACTCTAGAACCTTTCTGCCCCATCGGCCAACCGTTCAAAAATGTTCGTTAATTAATGTGCATACAGTACAATACACAGCGACAATACTTCAAGACAATATTGTAGATAAGTACTGTTTACTAGTAGACCCGCCAAAAGGTAAAAAACAATGTTAATTTTTAATACTCTATAGGCTCGCGCTTGACCATTATCTCAACTGATGGTAAGACATGGTGTGGTCGACGGTGAAGCACGCTTGCCTAGAAAAAACCTATTCACTCTTGACTTAAAGACCCCCAGGTGTTGGGAAGCACCGACTCCGGCAGGGCATTCTAATCTGTACTCATAATAAAAGTGTACCCAAAACGAGTATTGCGTATGGGTGGGATATCCACCATGTACCTGTATATGTAGTCAGAAGCCTGAGATCTGACACCAGTCTTGCCAAGTGATATCCTGTTAACCAGCTACAGGGTTGTGGAGGTCAGATAGGCAGTAGCTACATGTAAAATACTGGTACCCTTCTGAATCCGATAGACCAGGCAGATTGATTGACTGTTAGAATATCACTATATCTAGACTCACTACAGAAGGCACATGGGCGGACTCAATTTAACTGATCACTTGCTTATAACAAGATAAATTGCCTTAAGGCGGATACAGACATAGCGAGGCATGCGCCGAGAGGCATCTGCCTTTAAATATGTCTATTCGTATATTTCTATACGCTTTATCTATTGGATAGATTGCTCACTGTGTTAATAATTAGTAGTTAATCATAGGATTGGTAACAGAATAGTGAAGCAGTAAATCAGTCCTACGTTCTACGAATATTAAAAGTGTGCGAGTTTAGATGTTGAGCAATCAATCACGCCTCAACTTAATTGGATCAATTCGGAACACAGTGGATCACCACTATCCCGGTCCGTGTGATAATTTTCGATTTTTCGTAGACAAAGCCAATGGTCAAAGTTTGTATAATAAAGGGCAAACGGCGACCTCTTTTATAAGTGTTTTGAAAAGCTGTGTGCTTTTGGAGGGCAAAAGAAAACTTTGATCTAAAATTCTAAATTGAACAGATTGAAGGCAAAGTTACTGAGTGCATGCTGTGTGTCGCGAGCTCGATGCCCGCACTAAACAAATATAAATATGGCTTACATATAGTTGTTCCGGATCTAGCTGTTGTGTATGTAAATTTAAATGTTTGTAAACGCACCCATGTTATAGGAGAAATCCCTAGTATTAGACGTCTTTTAAAAAAGGAAAGAAACAAAGAAAGATTTACTAAATGGTTGAAGATTGTTTCCAAAGAAAAATTACTTAATTTTTTTTTATTTATTTATTCAAACTTCATGTACAATGGTTATACATAGGCGAATTAATGCAGCAAGGCATTCTCTACCAGTCAACCTTTGGGTTCAAAAAGACACAACAGTGGTAGGTGTACAAAAAAAAATATAAACAATAATTAAATTCGGATATTAAAAAAAAACTACCTAACTAATAAAATACATAAATAATTTCTAAAACAATAGACTAATAAATATTATAATAAATACCAAATTCTAAATGAGATTGATATTTAAATATAATAACTATGACGAAGACAAATAATAGTTCCGGATTCTACGCTTAAATGACAATTTACTCTCAGCTTTTTTGATGTCAAGTGGAAGCACGTTCCAGAGTTTTATAGTTGAGACAGTGTAAGAACTAGATAGAAACCCAGTGCGGTGAGAAGGAATTTGGAGAAGTAAGTTTTTGGAAGCTCGAAGGTTAAGATAGTGAGAACTGCCTAACACTTTAAAATATTGTTTTAAATAATCGGGAGTACAAGGATCGTTCATGATGGTGAAGAGCATGCAGAGGGATCTGATGGATCTTCTCTGACGGAAAGGCAGCCATTTAAGCTGTGAGCGGAAGGAGGAAATGTGATCATATTTACGAAGGCCGAAAATAAAGCGAATACAGTTGTTGAGAAGTCGATCCATTTTGTTAAGAAGTTCGCGAACATGGTAACAAAGTGACAACATGTCACGATAATATGGCACACTTGTCCACCGACACAAGGTACATATTGACCTACTTATGTTATTGAATATAACATAATAATATAACACTCGCAAGTGTACAGGTCACGTCTCTACCTGATGCGGAGTGACAGATGTTGGTACATGCTCGGAGAACTATTATTATGTGTGTACGTGTTTGTAAATATGGATACTATATACATGATGTGCCCTTGTGGTTAATGTTCTCTGAACTATCTATCTTTCTATCTTCTTCTGAACGAATAAAGAGGTATTTTTTTTTTGTATCTCCCTATATTTTTGAATAAAGTTCTATATTCTTTTATCGTATTTAATTAATCTAATGTTAAAATTGTATATCTTGTTTTCACCTATAAGTGACATGTTTGCACAGAATGATGATAAATGTATAAAAGTACATAATTAACTCAATGATAAAAGTGTACCTATGTATTTTCTTTTTTATTAATATGTAGTTGGTGTTCCCATCAATAAATAAATAACAAACAAAAAGTTTAATAAAAACTGTTACCCGACTACTGCTTTTTTTACCTGAGCCATAATAACGAATCGACTGACACTTTATTAATCAAAATCGGATGAGTAGTTTAGGCGTGGAGGAATATCCGTAAATTCATACATCCATACACAGACTGCTAAAATCATAAACCTTCCTTTTGGATTCGCCGTAGCCGGGTAAATTAGTGCCATCATGGTTCCAGTGCGACAGAGAGTCCAAGCTATACTTTTACCTAAGCGTAGGCACCAACCTTTTCGGACTAGAATTATCTTACTTAAACTAACTTACTAATATTATAAACGCGAAAGTTAGGATGGATATATGTTTGTTACTCAAACACCCCAGAACAGCTGAACGGATCTGGATAAAATTTGGCACAGAGACAGATTATAGTCTGGAATACCACATAGGTCACTTTTAAACTCGGTGTAATGATCCCTTGGGATAAGAAAAGACTTTTCACGCAGGCGAAACCGCTGGTAGAAGCTAGTACTTCATAATACGGCCCTTGATTCGATTCTTCTTCCTCGTCTTTTTATGATAGAAAGCGACACTTACGTCGAAGATCACGGTTCCTGTAGCATAAGCGCGGGGGGGAGGAGGGGGAAACCGCGGGAATAAGCTAGTATACAGCTAATATCATAATATTATTACGTGTATGTCCGATGTGTGAGCGCCGTGAGGTCGTGAATCATGAGTGAAACAACGGGCATGCGTTACACATTACTGTGACATATCGCGCGAACCAATCAAACAATCAGTTCAGACGTACGCCATATTACAATGAGTTTTGATTGGCTAACGCTGCGTCAGAAATTGAGATGACACGACACAAAAGAGTATCTCATGTGAATTCGGCTTTAATATAAAAATAACAGATCACGGAATGGTAACGTCGGAGTACTAATATAAGTCGTGGTACTGAAAGTGCGTGAAGCGCACAGCTCTGTCATTTAAAGACGGCTACATCTTACTACTCCGTCCAAATAACTGTGCACCTCTTCGCCACTCCCGCCTCCCTGCGCGGTGCCCCGCGGTCGCCTCGTGCGCCAATAGTGAGTGTCGAACTTCAGAGTGCCTTGACAGTTCCAAGTGCACAGTTATTTTTACTTAGAATTATATACCCTGACACAATTAATTCGTGCGGAGAATTATAGACAGTGCCGCCTCTAGCAGTGATCGAGACGTCTCGTTACTCTGTGGTCTTCCTTCTACCCTACAAGTAGCCAATAGAGGAAACTTTGCGATAACTACTTCGGAAATATTTCTATTGAAACAAGTAATTACATTAGACGTGTCTTTTATTAACTATGTTAGGGACGCCTTTCAATCCAATCATGTTCGGTTCATTACAGTTTCTATGTAGGGACTTATTTATGTCCTCGACTGAATTTCTGAAGACGGTGGTCTGATAAAAGTGGACTAAAGGTTAAAATTAACATTCTATTAGTCAACCAAACATCCCCAGATTGTTTTGTTGCTAATCAATAGGCACAGTTACACTATTGTTACTGCGGTTTGAGAAACCTCATTAATCATTGTGCCTTTCTTTAAGTAATAGATCAGTTCGCGCTTGACCACTATCTCACCTGATGTTTAGCGATGATGTTAACAAGAGGAATTTTATTTATTGAATTAATTCATTGATTGTTTTTTTTTTCTCTGGAGCTTAGAGTCCCGGACCTTTGAAAGGCGTACCAGGGGCCGAAACCCACTCGCAGAGACCTTGTTAGACATGAAGGATAAAATGGGACAAATTCATTAACAAATTTATTTATTTTATTGATTATTAATTTATTATTTATTAAACACTAGCTGACCCGCGGGGCTTCGCTCCCGTCAACTGGCTACCCTGCCTACCTTGCCTACCCTGTCTACCCTGCCTAACCTGCCTACCCTACCCTACCCTACCCGACCCTACACTACCCTACACTACCCTACACTACCCTACCCTACACTACACTACCCTACCCTACCCGACCCTACACTACCCTACCCGACCCTACACTACCCTACCCTACCCTACCCTACCCTACACTACCCTACCCTACCCAACCCTACACTACCCTACACTACCCTACCCTACACTACCCTACCCTACACTACCCTACCCTACACTACCCTACCCTACCCTACACTACCCTACCCTACCTACCCTACCCTACCTACCCTACCCTATCTACCTACCAACTTGTTGAACTATTTATTTGAATAAGAAATAATATATATACTACTATACGAATGCAACCAACTTTTGTTTCTACCGGCAGCGTTGATCTAATTAAAATTTAGAACATAAAATTTGCTATTGTGAGTCCATCTTAAAAGATAGACATATGGTGTCACGGACTTTTTTTTAGAACTTTTAAAGAGAAACAATTCCATCATACATGATATTTGCGTAACTTAAACCATTTACGCAGCGCACGCAATGGAAGCTCTCAAAAAGGAATATTTTTTCCCGTTTTTGTAACATTTTTCATTTATGCTCCGCTCCTATTGGTCGTAGCGTGATGTTATATAGCCTATAACCTTCCTCGATAAATGGACTATCCAACAGTGAAAGAATTTTTCAAATCTGCCAAGTAGTTTCGGAGCCTATTCAATTCATACAAACAAACAAACAAACAAAAAATCAAACCTTTATCTAATATATCTAATAATATTATATAGTATAGATATATTTTTTTAATTATTTTTCATTTGCTTATTACATTTATGCCTTTCATAAATTTCGGACAAAATTTGAAGGATCCGGCAATTGGTCGTTCAAAAAGCGGGCAATTATTCATGGAATAAAACCCGGACAATCAGTAGTGTGGGAAAGAATGCGATTGTACGCCTACTTTAATGGTCAGAGCCAACTCACGTGGCGCGAAGACTGGCGAGCTGGTGATTGGTGAAATGGCAGCTGACGGCTTTCTGCTTATTCACGTTTCTCACACACTACATAATGTTTTTTACATTCGCGAAGCGGGTAATAGACACAGTTTATAAAGTTATCTGGAATCTAACACAACAATTCGATGCATCAGTCTTCAGCCATGTTGCATGAAGATATAGTAAGATACGAAGCCCTTTCACGGTCAAGGTTTAAGCGGCTCTGATATGTCCGTGGTCAAGACGAAATAATACGGGATAAGGAATGAAGGAAGGGATTGAAATAGTTTGGATTTCGATCGCCCGCGAAATCTCAAATGCTTTTGTCAATGTACTCGATCATAAGTTTATGACGTATTACAAAAGATGATGCCACTAACTATGTTGATTCATAACAAGCTTATCCCTTGGATTCACTCTTGTGGCCACAGAAACCGTTAATTTTGCCGGGATAAATCTATTTTGATGAGATTCGAAAATAGTGCAATACTATACTATTTATTTCAATACTATATTTAGTAGTGAAATAAATTGTATCTGGAAGGTCATCATCAGCCTATAGCAGTACACTGCTGGACATAGGCTTCTCCAATTGCACGCCATTTGGTTCGTTTCTTTTTTAGGGCTCCGTACCTAAAGGGTAAAAACGGCACCCTATTACTAAGACTCCGCGGTCCGTCTGTCTGTCTGTATGAACCGTGATAGCTAGGTAGTTGAAATTTTCACAGATGATGTATTTCTGTTGCCACTATAACAAAAAAATACAAAAAACAGAATAAAATAAACATTTAAGTGGGGCTCCCATACAACAAACGTGATTGTTTTGCCGTTTTTTGCGATAATGGTACGGAACCCTTCTTGCGTGAGTCCGACTCGCACTTGGCCGGTTTTTGTTAATATGTAGTTGGTGTTTCCATCAATGCATAAATAACAAGCAAAAAGTTTAATAAAAACTGTAACCCGACTACTGTTTTTTACCTTTTTTACCTGGGCCATAATAACGAAACGACTGACACCTTATTAATCAAAATCGGATTAATAGTTTAGGCGTGGCGGAATATCCGTAAATACAAACATACATATACAGACTGCTAAAAACATAACCCTTCCTTTTGCATTCGCCGTAGTCGGGTAAAAAGTGCCATCATGGATCCAGTGCGAGAGAGAGTCGAAGCTATACTTTTACATAAGCGTAGGCGCTAACCTTTTCGGACTAGAATTATTTTACTTAAATTAATCTTACTAATATTAAAAACGCGAATGTTAGGATGGATGTATATTTGTAACTCAAGCACCCCAGAACGGCTGAACGGATAACGGACATAAAAATTAACATTCTTTTTTATTACACTATTGTTACTGCGGTTTGAGAAACTTCATTAAACTTTGTGGCTATCCTAAATTTCGGGCTATATTTGAAGGATCTGGCAATTGGTTGTTGAAAAAGCGGGCAGTTATTCATGGATTAAAACCCGGGCGATTAGTAGTATGGGAAAGAAGGAGATTGTACGCCTACCTTGATGGACAGCGCCAACTCACGTGGCGCGAAGACTGGTGAGCTGGTGGGTAACGGTAATAATTACTGCAATAATTTATAATTGCATTCTTAATCTGCCATTATTTGAACTGGCATAGGTTTAATAATGTAACTCTGACATCAATTAATTAATAAGTTCCATAAGAATCTTAATGCATGAGGTCTTTTTGTAATTACTGTCTATTATCTTAATTTAATAAAGATAAGTTTAATATATATTTGCACACTATATTAAATGGTAGAATTTAAAGGGACCGGATCAAACTTTGTAAACGTACATTCTGGCAAATAAATGAATTTGAATTTGAAGGTCTTTCTGCTTATTCAAAGAAAATTTAAATCTTCTGTGTTTTACCAGTTGTCAGGAGTTAGGTGAGTAAAAGAGTATTCGGGTTGAATGACATATGTTTTAAGAGCAGGTATTTATATACAATTGGTTTTGTTTATTACGTAGATGTAGGGTAGGTGATCTACAATTATATTAAGCTACCCGCTTGTTAACATTAAAACAACAAAAAAACAAGCTACTTTTTCGAATGATCGGTAGAATCGTTTGTTATTACTTGTACATTTTTATTGTTGACGAACAAAAGTGCCGCTTAGTGGCCTAATTGAAATAAATATATTTGGCTTTGACTTTAGATTATGTGCCCGTTGATTCGAATTAAGTATGTCAAAGTTCTCACCAGCTCTGTTTTTTATACCACCCTCCATAAAATAATAAGCATTACCTACGCGTAATGTTTAACCTACGTAATCATCTTCTGAAAACATATTTCAACTCAAGAATATGTTATTATTTTACCGAGATGAAATTCTCACTTATTTAAACACAATTGCACTTCATATAACGACAGTCACTTCGTGCACATGAGAGCTCTATTCTCCAGAACACTTTACAAGTGAAAACCAACCTTAACTGAAAAAAGTATGGTATAAATTCCCTTGGAAAGAGATAGCAAAATGGCTGACATAAGTCAACAAAATGAATGCTTTCGTGACAAGATGGCGTAATATTTCAAAAAAATTACGCCAAGTAACGAGATTAGCTGCGGTTTTTACACGAGTAGAGATAAAAAAATGTATTTTTTTGTACCAATTTTTAACTGGTGTCTGGGAAACTTTTGCATATTTTTCCGAGTGGTAAAATGTTTGTTGAAAGCTTGTCTGGAGGTCGATTCTTATGTCGAAACTTGAAAATAATATTCGAATATTAAAATGTTTGGATAGTTTTATAAGGTAAGGTAAATGCTACTTCGGTAGTTTTCGTTTGGAATAAAGTAAAAAAATATAGGTGTGAAAGAATATTTAAAAAGGAGGTGCCTATTAAGATGACGGTAATAGCCGTATGTGAAAAAAATTAGAAGAGCAGGATGTGGATGATGAATAATAGGGAGAAGTCTTGTACCTCACATCCAGCTAGCCTTTATTGGCCGGTCGAGAGCTCCCACATCTCTCTTGCTTTAATTGGCTGGCTTGAGTGGAGATTTGCAAGAGCAAAAGTGCTCGGTGAAAGCAAGTATAAATCAGTAAGATGCTGGTAGGGATCTTGACCGTTCTGCCGGAATTGTCCTCATAGCCGTAGTATACCTCTCAACTCTCAAGCACTTCCAGATATGTTGCCTCCTTGGTGCTACGTCACTGCGTGCTAGCGACCGTGTTTATGGGGCCCATTTGAGTGTGCAAATCACCCCCTACTATTTTATAGCAGTGTAGTTAAGAGTGATCAGGCAGAGGCCTTCTATAGTTTTAGACAATCGATCCATTAAACCTCCCAAACCCATAGCCCAATATATTTTGTCTCCAAATTTAACAGTAGTCCTGCTCCAACCAGTCTTTGGGTGCACGTACGTTGTGCATACAGGGATAATCGTCGGTTGGTGTCACATTTCGTGATATATATGTAACAAGTCATCTGCGATTTAGCATCAGCCCCTGGCACACCATTCATAGGTCCGGGACCTCAGAGTCCTGAGATTGACAAAGACATATAATACTAAAACCAGCCTTTTACTGTCCTGCTTGTTGAGCAAATGTCTCTTCTCACACGGAAAAGGCACGAGAATATCACCAAACGCGGGTTGTCAATGCGGGTTGACAATTTCAAACAACTCAAATTTCAATTTCCACACGATGTTTTCCATCACCGTTGTCAGTGATGTAATAGAATTACGCAGAAAGTGCCTACCTATTATGAATTGAATATGTCTCATTGGTACTTGCTTGCCCCACGACCTCAACAAGCACGAGTGGCGAGGTATTAGCCACTGGGCCCCAGTGATGATGATGATGAATAACGTTCAAAAGGTATTTACTAAGCTGCAAACATAAAGAAAAGAAAGAAAAGAAAGAAAAGAAAGATAAGAAAGAAAAGAAAGAAAAGAAAGAAAAGAAAGAAAAGAAAGAGAAGAAAGAAAAGAAAGAAAAGAAAGAAAAGAAAGAAAAGAAAGAAAAGAAAGAAAAGAAAGAAAAGAAAGAAAAGAAAGAAAAGAAAGAAAAGAAAGAAAAGAAAGAAAAGAAAGAAAAGAAAGAAAAGAAAGAAAAGAAAGAAAAGAAAGAAAAGAAAGATAATTTAAGCACTTACTAATACTAACGGGTTTAACCCGTTAGTATTAGTAAGTGCTTAAATTATGTAGGTAAAGAAAA
This sequence comes from Orthosia gothica, assembly GCA_949775005.1. Taxonomy (NCBI): domain Eukaryota; kingdom Metazoa; phylum Arthropoda; class Insecta; order Lepidoptera; family Noctuidae; genus Orthosia; species Orthosia gothica. The sequence continues at coordinate 9,126,847 of OX459062.1, read as the reverse complement.
GTAAGATCAAAATAATCGACACCAAAACGAGAGAAAACCATAAGAAACGTGATAATAATAAAATATACTCAAGAAACATCACTTTTAACCCATGCGTTTTCTATATAGGTACATTTCGTACAGCCAAGCTTTTCATAGATTTCGTTGTCAGTGATGTAATAGAATTACGCAGAAAGTGCCTACCTATTATGAATTGAATATGTCTCATTGGTACTTGCTTGCCCCACGACCTCAACAAGCACGAGTGGCGAGGTATTAGCCACTGGGCCACCCCGATAGTGATGATGATGATGAATAACGTTCAAAAGGTATTTACTAAGCTGCAAACATAAAGAAAAGAAAGAAAAGAAAGATAAGAAAGAGAAGAAAGAAAAGAAAGAAAAGAAAGAAAAGAAAGAAAAGAAAGAAAAGAAAGAAAAGAAAGAAAAGAAAGAAAAGAAAGAAAAGAAAGAAAAGAAAGAAAAGAAAGAAAAGAAAGAAAAGAAAGAAAAGAAAGAAAAGAAAGAAAAGAAAGAAAAGAAAGATAATTTAAGCACTTACTAATACTAACGGGTTTAACCCGTTAGTATTAGTAAGTGCTTAAATTATGTAGGTAAAGAAAAGTAAGATCAAAATAATCGACACCAAAACGAGAGAAAACCATAAGAAACGTGATAATAATAAAATATACTCAAGAAACATCACTTTTAACCCATGCGTTTTCTATATAGGTACATTTCGTACAGCCAAGCTTTTCATAGATTTCGTTGTCAGTGATGTAATAGAATTACGCAGAAAGTGCCTACCTATTATGAATTGAATATGTCTCATTGGTACTTGCTTGCCCCACGACCTCAACAAGCACGAGTGGCGAGGTATTAGCCACTGGGCCACCCCGATAGTGATGATGATGATGAATAACGTTCAAAAGGTATTTACTAAGCTGCAAACATAAAGAAAAGAAAGAAAAGAAAGATAAGAAAGAAAAGAAAGAAAGGAAAGAAAGGAAAGATAAGAAGGAAAAGAAAGAAAAGAAAGAAAAGAAAGAAAAGAAAGAAAAGAAAGAAAAGAAAGAAAAGAAAGAAAAGAAAGAAAATAAAGAAAATAAAGAAAATAATGAAAAGAAAAAAAGAAAAAAAGAAAAAAAGAATGAAAATAATGAAAAGAAAGAAAAGAAAGAAAAGAAAGAAAAGAAAGAAAAGAAAGAAAAGAAAGAAAAGAAAGAAAAGAAAGAAAAGAAAGAAAAGAAAGAAAAGAAAGAAAAGAAAGAAAAGAAAGAAAAGAAAGAAAAGAAAAAAAGAAAGAAAATAATGAAAATAATGAAAAGAAAAAAAGAAAGAAAATAAAGAAAAGAAAGAGAAGAAAGAAAAGAAAGAAAAGAAAGAAAAGAAAGAAAAGAAAGAAAGGAAAGAAAGGAAAGAAAAGAAGGAAAAGAAAGAAAAGAAAGAAAAGAAAGAAAAGAAAGAAAAGAAAGAAAAGAAAGAAAAGAAAAAAAGAAAGAAAATAATGAAAATAATGAAAAGAAAAAAAGAAAGAAAATAATGAAAAGAAAAAAAGAAAAAAAAAATAATGAAAAGAAAAAAAGAAAGAAAAGAAAGAAAAGTGTTTATTCGCCATAAAAAAAATCCTTAAATTAAACCCGTTAGTATTAGTAAGTGCTTAAATTATGTAGGTAAAGAAAAGTAAGATCAAAATAATCGACACCAAAACGAGAGAAAACCATAAGAAACGTGATAATAATAAAATATACTCAAGAAACATCACTTTTAACCCATGCGTTTTCTATATAGGTACATTTCGTACAGCCAAGCTTTTCATAGATAGGTACATTTAATCTCATTAACGTCTTAAGACATCACTTTCTCCACTTTACATTTTACTTAGCACTTACCTTTACATGTGTATGATGTCGCGGTGAAGTTGTGAAACGCGACATGTGGGCATCTAGCTAGAACCGTGTATATTTTGTACAGTTATTTATCTAAAATATTTCGTGACGTACTGATTCGATTTCGAAAACTCTTTCATTGTTGGAATTTCAGCGCAGCCACGGGAAAAAGCTTGTGAAATATGTTTGTATAACTAACATATTTAATCGAGAAGATTTTAGAAAACTTGATTCACGGCAACATACCAATTTTACAAGCTTTTTATTAACTTGCAATGTACCAGGCCCCTCAGAAAGTATTGCGAAAAAAAGTTTTTATATATGGGAGACTGGCCAGTTATAATGTTTTTCGAAAATATGATTATTTATAAGTAAAAATAAGTAAGTTCCAATTTCAAAATTTCCCTCCACATTTTTTGCGAGTTAATTCAAAGTATTGTGTCTCACTGAAATATGGATCTGCGCCGGGAACATTTTAGAGCTATGATTTTATACGATTTCAAGTGTCGCCTGAAACCGGATGAATCGTACGATAGACTTCAAATGGCATTCATGGATGAAGGCCCTTCCAAGGCAACCGTGTATCGTTGGTATAACGAATTCAAGCGCGGTCGACCAACTTTGGGGGATGACGAAAGAAGCGGTCGCCCTTTGACGGCTGTTACCGAAGAAAACGTGCTAGCAGTGAAAAATTTAATCCAAGACAATAGGCGAATTACATATCAGGAGATTCAACACATATTGAAGATTGGATCGGGAAGCGTTCACGAGATTCTACACAGCCATCTTCGCGTGAGGAGGATAGTATCACGCTGGGTGCCGCACAACCTCACCGATGCTCAGAAGCAGGCCCGGGTGGAATGGTGCCGTGATATGCTTAACAAATTTGAAGCAGGCTCGTCTCGGCGTGTTTACGACATCGTTACAGGTGATGAGTCCTGGATTTATCAATACGACCCAGAAACCAAGCGCCAGTCGACTGTTTGGGTGTTTCAAAATGAGCCAACGCCTACCAAAGTGAAGCGATTTAGAAGCGGGGGTAAGATTTTGATCGCTAGCTTTTTTAATTTGACTGGCCACTTGGTATCAATTCCCTTACGGGATCAAAGAAGCATTAATGCCGAATGGTATACTACCAAATGTTTGCCAGAAGTTTTCTCTGTTATAAGCAACAAGCGACCAAACACAGGGCTCCGCGGGCTACTGCTCCACCACGACAATGCACCTGCGCACACCGCACTCAAAACGAGGGACTTCCTGGACAGCACGCCAGTCAAACTCCTGGGTCACCCTTCTTACAGCCCTGATCTAGCACCGTGTGACTTCTTTTTATTCCCAAAAATAAAAAATCAGCTCAAAGGGATACAATTTTCGTCGCCGGAAGATGCGCTGGCTGCGTTCGAGCAGGCTGTAAACGAGGTGTCTGCGGCGGACTGGAAAAAGTGTTTTGAAAACTGGTTTAGGCGCATGAATCTTTGTATAGAGGCTGGTGGAAAGTACTTTGAAAAGATTTAATAAAAATATATGTACGTATAGAACAATTTTTTTTAGTTTCGCAAAACTTTCTGAGTGTCCCACGTATATAGGTATATATGTGTAAACAAAGTGCGTGACACTTCATTTAGTTTGTACATTTGAATTTGCCGCGTAATAACTTTGATGTATAATTTATCTGTGAACTTGTTTGATTCTATGGAGCGTCCTGTCATATTGAAGGACTGACACAGCTTGATAATTATAGAGGTTATTTAAGTGAGAACTATATTGTAATTTGAATATTTAAATAATAGTGATTAATGAGACTGGTGAAACAATAGCTTTAAATGTTGTTTCTCTTTTCAGGTAAAATTAGTTATTAAGTAATGTTAAGGCATGTTTTGTAAAAGTGTTAAAACTAGTTTAAGTAATAAAATAAAATTCCTCTTTTCAGAGCAACTCAATTTTGGTTATAGTTTTACTGTTCACCATAATATCCAAGGATAATTATAAATTAGCACATTATAAAACAACATTTCTACAGCTGGTTACCAGAAATAATGGAGAAATTAAGATTTGAGTTCATGGTCAAGGCCAGTGAAGATGTAAAAACAAATATTATTTGTGTAACGTCAATCACGGATCTAGATGGCCGAACCTTTGCGATCTCTGATAAATTACAGCCTGTAAAATTACATGATGCAATAATAAAGACCCAAATCTATCAAAAAGTAAAGGCTACACTACTAAAACGGCATGAGAAACGACAGGTGTGGATTTCCATGAACCCGGAGATGAAGGCGGTTTATTGTGATGAAGATGGAAATAAAGAATTTATGGGATACCTATTGGAGGAACAAACAAAACCAGAACAACCAAAACCACAAACTTCTTCAACAGGGATTTCAGAAGAATCTCTAGCAAGAATCATAGAAAGGTTTGCTGAAATAAAGAAAGATTCATCAAAACCTTTTAATATGGGGAAAATGGTAGAAAAATTTGTTATAGAAAAATTCAATAGCAAGATAACAAATGTGTCCCAGTGGATGACTACCTTTGAAGCGGAATGTGTTCGTATAGGAATAGAAGAAGATGTCAACAAAATTGAAATTTTTAGGTTATTTATAGAAGATTCTTGTTTAGACTGGTATAGTTCCATGCTTATAAAACATACAATAAATTCAGAATGGGCAATGTGGAAAAAGAACTTTTGTGAAACATATGCGGATAAGGGTTGGTCACCGATCAGGTATGCAATGTTATTTTAATACAGACAGGGCTCATTACTGGAGTATGCGTTAAAGAAAGAGAGACTACTATTAGAAATAAACAAAACCATAGATAAACTTACTCTAATTGATCTGATTGCCACTGGATTACCGAATTTTATTGCAGATAAGATTGATAGGAATATTTTAAAGGAAACTAAAGACTTATTTAATAATCTAAGAAGTTTAGAGCATATGGTAAACAAAAAAACATTTGATAAAAAGATAGGAACTTCCGAAAGTAAAATTAAAGAGAAAAATGTGAAGTCCCAGTTTAGTCCGTGTAAAATTTGTGAAAAAGAGAATAAAGGTATACGTTACCACCCGGAATCCCAATGTTGGTTCAAAATTAAAAATAACGATAGACCAAAAAAAGATCAAATAAGGAGTGTTAACAATTCTGAATTAGAGACAGAATTAAATGAAATTGATCCAAAAAACTAATAGTGCCGCCATTAATAAAAATTAAATTACTAATAAATGGCACTTTGGAAACATCAGGAATCTATGATTCAGGATCTAATGTGTCCTTAATAAATTCAAGGTTATTATCTTTAAAAAAAATACCTACTTATGATAATAACGCAGGTTTAAAAACAATTAATGGCGTAAAAAAATCAATAAGAATGGTAACTTTAAAAATAAAAATTTTCGAAATTGAAAAACATGTTAATATTTTTGTTATAGATGAAGACAACTTTGACTATGATTTCCTAGTTGGGTTAGACTGTATACAAAAATTTAATTTATCTCAAAATGAGAATTTAAATATCACCCAAAATGTCCTCAGCAATAATAATAAAAACTACATAAAAAATAAAGAAAAGCAACCTATAAACACTAACAAAGTTCCTGGCAGTTCAGGTAGTGGCATAGAGAATAAACAATGTATATATAATGAAAAAAAAGGTGAGGATATTACAAAGAAAAATAAAAAAGAAACTATCATTAATGAGTATAAAATAAACTTTAATGAAAATATAATAGTCGATAATTTTGATATTTCAGTAAATAATTTAGATCTTAAAAAAAAATCTGGTATTGATAAATTGATATGCAAATATAATTCAGTCTTCGCTAAAGACAAATATGATATAGGTACTGTGAAAGGTTATGAAGCCCATATTGATTTGTTGATAGATAAATACTGTAGTAAAAGACCGTATAGGTGCTCTATTGAGGATATGAAAGAAATTGAACATCAAATATCAAAATTACTAAAAAATCATTTAATTGAGGAGTCATATAGCCCTTTTGCCGCTCCGGTAACACTAGCATTTAAAAAAGACGAAGGAAGGAGATCAAGGCTTTGTATAGATTTTCGCGAATTAAATAAAATTGTAGTTCCCCAATCGCAACCATTTCCGCTAATCGAGGATCTAATGGTTAAAACAAGGAAATGTAAATTTTTTTCAACATTCGATGTAAACTCAGCATTCTGGTCTATACCTCTTAAAATTGAAGATAGACACAAAACTGCATTTGTTACTCAAGAGGCACACTTTCAATGGACTTGTTTACCTTTTGGTTTAAAAACTTCTCCCGCTATTTTTCAGAGAATTTTGAGTAGTATTATAAGAAAGCATAAATTGTCAAATTTTACTGTCAATTACATCGACGATATTTTAGTATTTTCTGAAACGTTCGAAAAACACATTGAACACTTATCTTTGTTATTGGAAACAATTTTAAAAGAAGGTTTTAAATTAAAATTCACTAAATGTAACTTTGCACAGGACTCTGTAAAATATCTAGGGCACATAATAAAAAACAATACTGTCACTCCATTAAAAGATAATTTGATTGCCATAAAAGAATTTCCAATTCCAAAAACACAAAAAAATGTCCGACAATTTTTAGGAAAAATTAATTTCTATGGAAAATATGTGCCAAATATTTCAATTATATTGGATCCTTTACATAATTTATTAAGAAAAGGAGAAAAATTTGTTTGGTCTGATAAATGTCAAGAATCCTTTGATACAATAAAAAAACTACTTTGCTCTAAACCTATTCTAGCCATCTTTGATCCAGACTTGCCAATACATATTTATACAGATGCTAGCATACAAGGTATAGGTGCGATTTTAAAACAAATTCAACCCAACGGTGATGAAAAGCCTTGTGCATATTTTTCCAAAAAATTAAACGACTCTCAAAAAAAGAAAAAAGCCATATATCTTGAGTGTTTGGCAATAAAAGAGGCGGTAAAATACTGGCAACACTGGCTTATAGGAAAAACATTCACGGTTTTTTCAGATCACAAACATTTAGAAAATATGAATATTAAAGCCAGAACGGACGAAGAACTGGGCGATTTAACGTATTATTTGTCGCAGTTTAATTTTAAAATAATATATTCTCCGGGGAAATATAATATAGAGGCAGACACTTTAAGCAGAAACCCTGTGTTAGAATCGTATGAAAATCAAGATAGTAGTTTAAAAGTAGTAAATTTTGTGAAATTAGAAGACATACGAAATGATCAAGATAAAAATGAAGATATAAAACAAAATATAAATAAACTTATTTTCAAACATAATATATATTATAAAAAGATAGGAAAAAATGAAAAGATTGTACTAACTGAGGAGTTTAGTAAAAAAAATATAAAACATGTACATCACTACTACTGCCACATAGGAAGACAACAAATGGCAAACAAGATTAAACCCTTTTATCAAGCTAAAAACTTATTGGATAATATAAAAAAAAATTGCGAAAACTGTGATGTCTGTATAAAAAATAAATCTAGAGGACAATACAAGTTTGGACTAATGTCTCACTTAGGTCCCGCTACCTATCCGTTCGAAATAGTGTCTATAGACACCATAGGGGGATTTGGTGGTGCTCGTTCAACAAAAAAATATTTACATCTTCTAGTAGATCACTTCACTCGTTACGCCTATATTTTGACATCCAAAACCCAGAGTGCAAATGATTTTATAAAACTTGTCCAAAAAGTAACACAAGATTATAAAATTTACTTGATTCTATCAGATCAATATCCAGGCATAAATTCAAAGGATTTCAAAATTTTTTTAGAAAAAGAAGATATACCTATAGTTTTTACAGCAGTAAATGCGCCATTTTCAAATGGATTGAACGAAAGGTTAAACCAAACGTTGGTTAACAAAATTCGTTGCAAGATTAATGAAAGGAGAGACAAAATTGCTTGGACAACTATTGCTCACGAATGCACTGAAAAATATAACGAAACTGAACATAGTGTAACAGGGTTCTCTCCAAAATATTTATTGGAGGGAAAAATGTTGACATTCTACCAGATGAACTGAAACAAAATATAACACAGAATCATCTATTGCGAGACCGAAAAATTGCCTTAGAAAATAGCATAAAATCCCACAATTATAATAAACAAAGATTTGATAAAAACAGAAAACATTATGAACTTAAAGTCGGAGATTCTGTATATGTTGAAAACGGAAATCGGTTAAACCGAAAAAAACTAGACGAGTTGAAAATTGGACCTTATCAAATTGTAGACAAAATATCCAATTCAATTTACAAAGTAAACACGGGTCACAAAAAGTCAGAGTCGAATCTCTTCCATATTACAAAACTCATTCCAGTAGTAGAGTAAAACAGTAAAACTTTATAATTTAGAAAGAGGGGGGGGGGAGATGTAAACAAAGTGCGTGACACTTCATTTAGTTTGTACATTTGAATTTGCCGCGTAATAACTTTGATGTATAATTTATCTGTGAACTTGTTTGATTCTATGGAGCGTCCTGTCATATTGAAGGACTGACACAGCTTGATAATTATAGAGGTTATTTAAGTGAGAACTATATTGTAATTTGAATATTTAAATAATAGTGATTAATGAGACTGGTGAAACAATAGCTTTAAATGTTGTTTCTCTTTTCAGGTAAAATTAGTTATTAAGTAATGTTAAGGCATGTTTTGTAAAAGTGTTAAAACTAGTTTAAGTAATAAAATAAAATTCCTCTTTTCAGAGCAACTCAATTTTGGTTATAGTTTTACTGTTCACCATAATATCCAAGGATAATTATAAATTAGCACATTATATATGTATGTTCGGGTCAAATCTTGCAACTGAATTTTAAAACTATTTTTATACTCAATCGATTAAGATGAAATTTTGCATACAAGTCTGGTTTGGATGACAATGCACGGTAAGCTAAAAAGCTTGTGTATTTTTTTTATTTATTGTAAAAAATATTTTTTTTACTTTTCTTTAGAGCCTCTTCTCTTCTCATACAAGAATGAAACTACCATTTATAACTATGCTGGCTCAATGACAGTTGGTTGTTGATGGTTTTTTCACAATCCTGTACCATAAATCACTAGTGCACAAACTATGAAAGAACAAAAAGACCAAAAAATTAAAACCGCAGTGATTTTTCCAAATGTCGTCTTTCTCTTTAACGCTGCGACATAAATACTTTCTACTTAATGCTGGTAACATAATTTATCACTACAGTAAATGGGACAGCGCTAACATTTCCTCTAGTTATACAAAACTGTTTATATATAAAACATTTTTGCGGGATATAGCGCGTGTCAGTAATGGTGGGACTGAATGCGAAGTGGTGTGTATTGTGGTTTATGCTTATATTAACAACAATAATACTCTCTCTGTTAGTGATAAATGGTCCCTACTCTTAAGGTATGCTCTTTCAGATCAAGTCAAAATTTGCTTCTTTAATGTTATTTTATCCATTTACACTAATTAATCAGGTTTTTTGAACAAAAAATATAAGTGAAGACTTTGTATGTTAAATTAGGTTGAAAGTAGCTTTTGATTTTTTGTTTTGTTTTGGGTTCTTAGCAATAGATGGCGTTTTCCACAATTTTTCCTAAACTATATATCCATCGTAAGAATCATTTTGTAAGACAGTTATTATCTATTATAGGCGTTATTTTAAATATTAAAGTATTGGTCTATTACTTAAACTCACTTTTAAGTGAAGCTTGATTACACGTCGAATTAACTAGATACCTCGTTGGAACAGAACTCGTATCGCGCTAGGGCCTACTCAAATCGCACGGGTTATAAAATAGGAGATAAGGCGACGCGTGTTTCCGCTTGCCGTCCGAATTTACGCGTCGCATCGTAGGTACAGTTTGATTCCTCGAAACACTTCGTGAGCTACTACGCGCTAGCAATTTCATGTGGCAGCGGGGGTGAGGGGTAGGGTTGGTACTGCGCAGAGAGTAGGGTTTTTTTAAAACATCATTAAGTTTGAGTCGACGTCCCGTTAGTAAATACGTAAATAATAACATAAAGTAATTTTTGTCCTTGTGATTACACGGCTCCACTACTCGTACAGTTCGATGGCAGCTTGGAACACTCGTATGAGTCGCTGCGCACCCCGAACCACCGCTGGCACAATTATTTTTTAATGTGCAGTGTCTGTTGCGAGTCGCCATCAAGTTTGATTCTAGTCTACATCAAATTTGTTCAAGTAGCCCATGCTACGTACCTAACTAAAGTATTAAAAGTAATCATTTTTGTAAAAAGGTCCTGTTCTTTCTAAGTACCTACCTAAAATAAAAAAGGTTAACCCATAAAGTGAATAATAAAATGACATGAACGAAGTAGGTACCTACTTCATGTTATTCCGTTGCCGCAGAAGCAAGCTACCTACCTACATTTAATTCTACAAGGCATTCTATAGTTTTGATTGATGGTGAAATTCGCTACACACTTAGATTTAAGAAGTTACTGAGGCGGAGTCTGTCCCCATCTTAACTAATGTTATTATTACGAATACGAAGTAAGCGTTTAAGGACAACTGGCAAATAACGACTCGGAGTACATGATGCGATTCCTCGCTCAAATTGTCATATGATTTAGTATCTAGGCAAACTACTAGATGGCGTTAGAAAACCACAGTCACTGGTACTGCCGCCTGTTAGAAATATGGAGAAAGAAAAATAGCCCGACCAATAGCCCGACTTAAGGAGGTGACATTTCTTTGTATGGGATTGGGTATCTGTACTGTAGTATTATATTATCTCTGCTATGAAGAAGACAGTGCTGAATCCGAAGAGCAGAACTAATAATTACATCCTTTATTATTTACTTAGGTTAGTATTTTTGCCAAGTTTCAAGTTTATTAACCAAGAAATAATATTTTCCATACATCCCTTAAATAATCTTTTAGGGGTAGTACCGAAAAACTAATGATTCCCTTATTATTTTTCCATAGGAATAAGACTTTTCATTCCAACAAATATCTCTCGTTTGGTCCCCTACATTATAAAAAGTAGCCTTGTACAGTAATAGTTATTTATGATACAAGTGCGGAAGGTAGGTGATTTCCGATGAGTGGCATTTCGACACGAGTCGGAAATCATCTTACGTACGTGTATCATACAACATTTTACTATGCATTGTGCGAGGAAATAAATAAATTAATAAAATGAAATTAATAAAATGGCGGGCGTATTCAAGCGCGTTCAGCATATCCACAGATTAACTAATAGTGTCGCGGGCATATCTACTGCGCATGTGCAAAAAGCTGTCACATCGTAACGCAATAAGGCACGAGCAAAATATACGTTCTGCCAAACATATTTAATTAATATTTAAAATTAATTTATTGATCAAAATCTAAATCTAGAGTAATTAAAAACGCCTAAAATGAAGTATTAGTTTTATTCTACCTTTTATATGAATGATAATCTGTACATAACTAATTTTTAAAACTTTTCTCAAATAATAAAAACTCTATGCGTCGGGCTGACGTTGGAGTTAAAAATTAAAAAAATACAGGAAAGTAAAAAGCACTAGTGAAAAAAAGTGACACTTTCCGCACAGTTTGGCTGCTTGGAAAACCGCTCTTTTCGAGGACATGCATTGTAAAATTCTTTAACAGCCCCTAAATCGTATTTTAGGAGTAGTATTGAAAAACGTGTAATGTAAAACCCTTAATATTTGCTGTTAGTATTTATGCCAAGTTTAAAATATATAAGCCCAATAAATTGCCACCTTTTACCCCCTTAGGGATGGAATTTCCAGAATGAGATGTTTTACCTTCCAAACCGAAGAAATTTCATATAAAGTTTCAACACCTAATTTATCCCCTTAGGGGTAGAATTTCCAAAAACCAATAAATAAATGAATTCTTTTTGTCACCCAAGAGCTTAAATCTTAAATTTCACTTGTCCAACTTACAAACTGTAGAAATTACAAACAACCTTTCAACCCCCTTTTTACCCCCTTACGAGTGGAATTGCCAGAAATAATTAAACATTTTTTTTTTGTTATTAATCTAGAGCGTAAATCTTCAATTTCAGATGTTTTATCTTCCAAACCGAATAAACTTCATGTAAGTTTCAACCCCTATTTTATCCACTTAGGGGTGGAATTTCCAAAAACCAATGAATAATTGATTTATTGTTATCAACCAAGAGCGTAAATGTAAAATTTTATGTGTCCAATTTACAACCTGTAAAAATTTCATACAAACTTTCAACCCCCTTTTTACCACCTTAGGGGTCGGTTTTCCAAAAACCAAAACATTTTTTTTTTTACCAACAAACACCGTAAATCAAAAAAAATACGTGTCCATCTTACAAACTGTAGAAATTACATATAAACTTTCAACCCCCTTTTCACGCCCTTTGGGGTGGAAATGCCGAAAATCCTTTCTTAGTGCTCACTTAAGTCACTTGAGGAACCTTTTTGCCTTTTTGTAGGCCTTGTGGTTTTGGCTTTGCGTTGATCGATCAGTCAGTCAGTCAGTTTCTTCTTTTATATATATATATATGTAGATTTTATTCTTAGCCAAATTGAGAATCATTTTTACAACTTGTTGCATTTAAAAATCATAGTTCAAAAGGTCATAAATTTCTTTTACAAAATCTATGGCATCTTTCATAAAATCTGATCAACAAAAAAACAGTGAGACGTGGTCGCTTACAATGGGCCTCATCAGAAAGCTTACAGTCACCCAAAGGGTAGTGGAGAGGGCTATGTTCGGAGTATCGTTGCGTGATCGAATCAGAAATGTGAAGAACATCATCATCATACCAGCCGAAAGACGTCCACTGCTAGACATAGGCCACCCCCAAGCGTCACCACATTGACCAGCCCCGTGCGTCCCGCATCCAGCGTATCCCCGCAACCTTCACCAGGTCATCGGTCCACCTGATGGGAGGCCTTCCAACGCAACGTCTGCCTTTTCGTGGTCGCGACTCCAGAACTTTTCTGCCCCATCGGACATCCGTACTGCGAGCAATTGGCCCTGCCCATTGCCAATTAAGTTTGGCAATTTTTCGGGCTATGTCGGTAGCCCTGGTACTCTTGCGGATCTCTACATTTCTGATTCGATCACGCAAGGAAACTCCGAGCATAGTCCTCTCCATTGCCCTTTGTAAGCTTTCTGATGAGGCCCATTGTGAGCGACCACGTCTCAGAGCCATAGGTTATCACAGGCAACACACACTGGTCATAGACTTTCGTCTTGAGATACTGTGATAAGTTTGACGAGAAGATACCGCTTAACTTCCCCAACGCTGCCCAGCCGAGTCGGATTCGACGGTTGACCTCTTTTTTCGAAGTTGGCCCTGATTGTTTGTCCCAGTTAGACATAGTCATCCACAACTGGCGTGAGTGCAACATGGGCATTAAACATTACCTTGGTTTTGTCCATGTTCATCTTAAGACCCACTCTTTCGGAAGCACTACTGAGGTCATCGAGCATTTTACTGAGGTGCTCCACGGTGTCAGCGATGACCACTACGTGAAGGGATCAAAAAGTAGTGAGAATGAGATAATATATAATGACTTTTGATAACTTAATCATTTATTTTTCTACATAGTTTCCGAGTCTCTCTACACACCGAGTCCAGCGCTTTTCCAAGGCTTCAATCCCTTTCACAAAAAAAGTTTTGTCTTGGTCCTGCAAAAAGCTCTCCACGGCATCCATCACCTCGTTATCGTCTTCGTACCTGTTTTCCCTTAAGTATTTTTTTTTAATTTGGGGAACAGATGAAATCGCTAGCCGCCAGATCTGGTGAATAGGAGGGGTGGTCAACCAATTCGAAGCCAGCTTGCTGAATGGCAGCCATCGCAACTGCCGACATATGCGCGGGTGCGTTGTCGTTGATGAAACAGCGCGTCCTTTCGAAGTTTTCCTCTCCTTTTCTCTTTGATGGCATCTTCAACTTGGGAATTAAAGCTGCAATATATTGGCCTGTAATAGTGGTTCCACGCTCCAGATAATCAATCAACAATATCCCTTCTGAGTCCCAAAATATTGAGGCCGTAACCTTGCCAGCCGATGCCACGACACGAAACTTCTTCGGGGTCGGTGATGATGGCCGTTTCCATTGCGAAGATTACTGTTTTGTCTCAGGATCTAAATGATGGACCCATGTTTCGTCCATTGTTACGAAACGAGACAAAAAGTTTTCTGAATCTTCTTGAAACTTGTCCTACAATATCTTCGAAATGTCAAGTCGATTTTGTTTCTGACTGTCAGTTAACATTCTCGGCACCCATCTTGCATCACTTTCATATTCAAAGATTGTTTCAATATGGATTTAATACTTCCATATGAAATTCCCGTTTCTTGAATTAAGTATCGGATGGTAACTCTTCGATCGCTCAATACAATTTTCTCGACTTTCGCAACATTGTCTTGGGTGACAGACATCGATGTACGGTCGCAATGATGTTCGTCTTCCGTGCTCGTTCTCCCTACTCGAAATTGAGAAGCCCACCTTGCGACAGTGGAATACGGCGGAGCAGACTCTCCTGATGTTGCCTCCAAATCGCAATGAATCTCTTGCGTCGTTAACTTTTTTAAACAGAGGTATTTAATAACGGCTCGCACTTCGTTTTTCTCCATTTTCGAGAAAACGTTTCGACACGAAGCAAACAAATAATGACTACATTCAGAACAAAAATAAAAGAGAATATTACAAATATGTATCTGAGATATGCCTGCCAGTTTTTTTTTTCCTACCAAGTAGTATGTCGTTCTCACTACTTTTTGATCCCTCCCAGTATATCGTCGTCAAACCGAAGGTGAGTGATGTTCTCGCCATTGACGTTGCTACCTAGCTCTCTTCAGTCCAAAACCTTGAAGCCTTCCTCCTGTGTATCAGAGATATGACGTCTACCTGTCTCAAAACTCGCAGCAGAAAGATAGGTTCCGAGATATGATCCTGAAGTCTAACTGACATGCATGACACATACAAACACTTCAACACTTCGATGTACCAGTAGTCGATTTGGCACCGTTGGAGAGACTGAAGTTCAGTCCAAGTCTCGATAAAATCGAAGGCTTTCTCATAGTACACAAACGCTAAGTAGAGAAGCAGGTTGTACTCTTCCGTCTTCTGTATAACCTGCCGCAGTGTATGTATGTGGTCTACGGTGCTTTGCTGCGAACTTTAATTATTAAGTAAATCACGTCATTAAAACACAACAAATAATATAAAAAACGTACAAATATGGCAGTGTGGGTCAAGTAACAATGAGAAACAAGAAGTGAGCGCGTCTGATAATCAGCACTACACTCCTGCGTCATTGTAACCGTGCAGGCGTGTACTATGATATCTTAAAACCGTCAAGATACCGGTGTGAGGGAGAGACAGAAATACAAGGCGATAGCACTATCTCTTTTCCACAGCGGAATCATGATGGCATTGGTATATTGTAGTACAGCCTCTGTTCATTCCTTATTCGTTATCAGAGTCCCAGATCATAGTAACAGATGTACAATCAATAAATCTAAATCAATTGATCATTCATCTACGCGTCGCCGTTGTTAGTTTATCTCCTGGCAGGCTTGGGGATAACTTCCCCCACCGGCTCGAAGCCGTTCTCGTCAGCCACGAAGTTGATTGTCACGGGGGAACCGTCTTCGTTTGTGTAGCTGTAGGAGCCGCGGACGACTATGACATCATGACTGTTGTTGTCCTCATCCAAAACTGACTTCAGTTCTCCAACTTCTTCGCGAGTGATGCCATCCTCGGTTTCAAATCTGTTGGTATTTATTACACAAAATCAGAATTAGAATCTTTATTTATAAACATAGGTGGTGTCTAAATAAGGTAAATGTCCTTTGTTTGGTATTGTTCGTCAAATCGTTGAGCTCCTTAAATTCTAAGTTAAGCTGTACAAATGCGTGCACTGACTGGACAGGTCCACTCCTCGGCGACGACTCCCACTGCTTGTATTATAATATATATATATATATTTATATAATATGAAATACTTAAACAATACAATACTATAATAAAATACGTTTATAGTAAACAAATATAAATAAATAAAAAAATCTTGATAGAGACAAAGTTATAAAGCGTCAAAGTTGAGAATTAGAAGAGTATTCCAACGTGACATCTGACGACCGATACCACGATACCCATAAGTGCCATAGTAAACAGTGTTTTCCTAGCAGGGCAGATATTATATTTCTTAAAATTGTTATATCTAGTGCGTTTTTGGATCAATTTTGATTCAGTTTTTATTATTCTATTTCAGTATTGAGTATCAAATAACAAATATTTTTCATGCATATTCCCTATTGCGTCTAAAAATAGTGCTCTTCATCCTGCATCGCTTCGTCTCTCGTTTATCTTCTCACTTCACACATCAGAGTAAGACCCCTGATGCTGCAGCCAGGGTCATCTTTGAGAACTTTGAAGGATTAGCTCATCTGCACCATTAATTCATGCCTTTTCGTGTTTTTTGTCTTAAAACTTAATTTTGCTTATATTTTGTCAGTTTTCTTGTATTTACTGCATCTCACTTGTCTGTCTGTCCGTAGTTTGTCACACAGGTTTTACAGCCAAACAGATGGTCAGACTGCAGTCTTTAAAATTTTCACAGTATAAGCATCTTGATGACCCAAACCTATACAAATAGTTCCATACAGCAAAAGGAGGGAACTAAAAAAAAATTGGTCTTCCCCATCGAGTGGGGTATCGTTGTTTAGAAATCGTTGAGCAGATAAATCCTGTTTATTTTATTTTAAATAGATATTGGAAAACAAAGGAATGAGAAGTCACTAAAGTGAGCATTTTTTACAAAAACAAATATTTGTATTAATATCCCATTGACGTGTGAACTTGAAATTTGATGATAATTAATGTTTATTATTACGTATATTTGACTATATTGATCTGTCAGATTTTTTCTTTGAAATTCCCAATTTTTTTCGTATAACAACCAACATGATTTTGCGGTCAAATGCAATGAACAAAAGGGTTGCGGATGGCGGCACGCCACTGCTTTGGTACGGAACCCTAAATGTGTGAAGTCCGACACGCACTTTGCTGGTTTTCTCATTTTTATACCGAACATTTACACAATGATTCCGATAAGACCCATAATACCTCATTATTTAATTTTGTAGTGTTATCTAGCAATATGCAACCAATATGCCTATCCTTTGCCCAGTTATATAGGGGAACTTCCAGTTCAACCGGATGCACCTGAGTACTGTATTAAACAATACACTCCAAGAACACATACATAATATATTTTAGCACCACTGCTCTCAAAACGGTGAGGAAACCGGTATTTCCTAGAACCAAAAATTCGAAAACATGTGGGATCCACCAACCCGCGCTGGGCCCACGTGTTGGATTATGTCCCATTCCCTCTCACAGAGTGGAGGCCTGTGTCTCTTCCAAGCAATGAGAACATTAAAAGGCCGATGATGATGAGATTTAATGTAAATGGTCGTTGAGTTTTCAGATGATCGTTGTCTTCCTCGCCCTTGTGGCCGTTGCCGTGGCCCTCCCCGTTGAGGAGCCCTTTAAGATTCTCCGGTCCAACTTTGAACAGCAACCGGAGGGTCCATACAGCTTTGGGTAATTAATTACATTTTTATACTACACCTGCTCGGAAAGTACCTTGATACTTTATCAAATTTACAATAGAAAGTACGTCATTGCATATCGAAAAAATATGCGGCGAGAAAACGCATCTGAGCGGGAGAGAAAAGTGTATGAAAATCCATTTCTTACGTGGTTTTTCTTTTTTAATTTTGGGTAAGACTATGCGCTGGTAACCTAAATATCAAAAGCCAAAAAGTTTTTACAGTGAGTTTTTTTCTCCAAGTTCGCAAAATGACACTGGCCACTAGCTGTGTGTTGGATGGTGTCAAACAATTTGAAAAAAGAACATGTGAATTTGTACATCCATAATTTTAATCTGTCTTATTTACATTTTTCTTTAAGCTTCACTAACTGCAACAATTTCAATATAAATTTCAATTAGTGTGTTCCTCGTGACAAGGATTGAAGTATCCAAACCAATATTATAAAGGCAAAAGTAACTCTGTATGTCTATTGCGTTTTCATGCTTAAACAAATAAAACCGATATAGATGAAATTTGGTATGGAAGATAGTTTGAGAACTTGGGAAGGACATAGGAATTGTGTTTTTATCTCGGTAATGTGTTTTCCCTTAGGATGACAAAAATTAACGTGGGCTTAGCTTAGTTCTAAATATATAGTGGTATGCCAGGAACAGTGACATTTGTGCTGCAGTTCGTTTAATCAAATCAAATACGCTCAGCATGGTTTTCGCCAGAAGTCGGACGTAAGGATGACATTTCACATGTACCCGGAAGAAGAAAGGGTTTTCTTGGCAAACATTTCGGGAAAAAGGTACCTGCCTATTAGATATTCTTTTACGATGGAGATTAGAACTATACCATAGGTAGGTATACTTTACAAGTCCCCAGGGATATGCCCCAATAGGCGTTGCACAAAGGGGGTTCCGGGATGGTCTTTTAAGAAGTCACGGGCCTCTTTGCTGATAGTGATCACCGGGGTCGTTTTAGTAAGGTAAAAATCCGACACTTCCTGGTATTTGCCCTGAAATTCAACTTTTGTAGATATACCCCCGAAAACAAAAAGGTACATTTAAATGCAAAGTACCTTCAAAATTTTGTACACAGACAGTTTATAACCTGAATGAACACGAATTATTTTACTTATAAACTCGGTATAATAATCCCTGATAATAAAATGCTTTTGTCGCGGGCAATGCCGCGGGCAGAAGCTAGTTTTATATATTTTTATTAATTTTACAAACTTATTTAATACTTGTGTTCAGACTCGAATTCCTTCTGAATACTAAATTAGTTTAAACTTTGAACTTAAGATTCAGGTAATAAATAAATAAACATACTAATTTGTCTGGGCCGAGGAAGCTTCTAAGACGATAAGTAATATTAGCAAATATATTTTTGTCGTTACTACCTAAGAGATATATTTACCTACTGACTTTACTTAAGATCCTATGTCACCCTAGCTAGAGGTCATCCACAGTAGTCCTCCATCTCGACCTATCGTGAGCATCACACTTCACTGCGATCTATGTCATTCCGATACTCGTCACATCTGCCAACACGGTGCGTCGCCAGGTTTGACGGGGACGGTCATGTTTTCCTTTTTCTTAGGGATTTCAATCGGTTTGGTTCCAAATATTTTGGTTTTAATAAAATTGGATCGTAAACTTACCATATCGGTGCTTTTTAGACGACTACTGCCACTTAAGTTTCACAATTCTTCGGGCTTTATCGGTAACATTGGTTCTCTTGCGCGCAATGATACTCCGAGGATAGCCTTCTCAATTGCCCTTTGGGTGACTTTAAGCCTTCTGATGAGGCCCATTGTGAGCGACCACGACCATTAATATTACATATAGCTACCTACATAATTATAATGCCTTATGTATCAAAACCCAATTATTACTTAATAAAGGTTGAAACAAATAAGCAAAAATAAATAACATAACATCAAAGTCAAATCGCTTATTTCAATTAGACTATTAAGGTTCCCCTTGTCGATGGCACGAACTATTTTGTGCGCGACGTTTAAATGCAAGCTGTCATATCCGACAACACGTGCGAAAGAGATATATACTATGATGAGCAGTAAGAAAATAGTTCGCGTACGAATTAGCGCTTTTGCAAATTTGCATCGAAATGTATGATGATTTAGGACGAAAACGAGCTCGCGAAATTTTATAAACAGACCTTTGGGAGTCTAGATATAATGAAAAACCGGCCAAGTGCGAGTCGGACTTGCGCACGAAGGGTTCCGTACTTGGTAAATTGCGGTTTACGATTTATGACGAATTAAAAAAAAAACTACTTACTAGATCTCGTTCAAATCAATTTTCGGTGGTAGTTTACATGGTAATTTACATCACTTATTTTTTTTAAGTTTTATCATTCTCTTATTTTAGAAGTTACAGGGGGGGGACACACATTTTACCACTTTGGAAGTGTCTCTCGCGCAAACTATTCAGTTTAGTAAAAAATTATATTAGAAACCTCATTATCATTTTTGTAAACCTATCCATAGCTAACTCACACTTATGGGTTTAACGCAAAAAAAGAATTTTAGTTTCAGTTTAAAGTATGGGGACTCCCAAATTTTTTCGTTTTTTTTTCTATTTTTGTGTGAAAATCTTAATGCGGTTCACAGAATACATCTTCTTACCAAGTATCAACAGCATAGTTCTTATAGTTTCGGAAAAAGTGCCTGAACATACGGACGGACAGACAGACTGACAGACATGATGAATCTATAAGGGTTCCGTTTTTTGCCATTTGGCTACGGAACCCTAAAAACGACTAAATGTATATTTTCAAAATAAAATTATTTGCTTTGTTGAATTACTAGTCTATGCCTGTATGGAGGCCGTTTTGCAATTTTCCTTTTTCTTATGGTATTTGTTTCCGCCCAAAGATGCTTTAAAATTAGTGTTGAAATATGGAACTTTCGACACTTTCAAATATTTTATGTTGTTAATTTTGTGTTTCCATTCAAGGCTAGATATTGAGACAGATTGATATCAATTTTTATTTTGAACGTACATCGTCAAACAGAAGAAAAATCGACTAGTGTAACCTTAAGCGGCACTTTCGAATATCAACACAATATCACCCCTGTATTCCCCGAAGGACAGAGGTATTCCTATAGTGCCCACATTTCAGTAATATTTCAGTTCTAAATTTTATAATAGAGCGTCTATCATATAAATGAGCCGAAATCCGATATCCCATAATATAAACGAGCATTTTGCCACCAACCGGGCACTAATCCAGACTCCGGGCTACGGCTGACCAGATTGTTTCCATCTGGAAAGCCAATAACAATTCGGCCAACTCAGGAATGGGAACCTAGGACCTTCATGTTCAGCAGTAGCGCCTGCAATTACTAGACTAACGAGGCAAAAATAAATAAATAAAATGAAAATAGAAATAATAAACAAAAGACGACTTAAGGTTTGCAACTTATTTAAAAGGTTAACCGCTAAAATCTGACCGGAGTCTAGAAACTTATTATTAGTTTTAAAATAAAAACAGGTTTAAATAGTTTAAAACATGTCCTGCGGTATGCACGACACGAATAAAAGTCATATGCTCTTAACCTTTCTAGAGGTCGGATCCTAATTTACCTACATATATCATGAAATTATAGTTCAAGGCCGGTTTGTTTTTTACGATAGTTGGTTTGTTTTTAGTTAAGAGGATGTGTATATTGCGAAATTTTTATTAACTACTAATTAAGATAAGGAAGATCGTGTGTTCAAATCTGAGCGAGCACTTAAGTGACTATTTTTAAATTCATATAAAAAGTTTGTCATGGGTATATAGAAAACGGTAAAGGACAACTTTGTGAGGTATTCGAGCAATTGTTCTGCCGGCGATCGATGATTCTTTCGATCGTTCTTAATTCGTTCAAGGGATCTAATTAATGTGCCCTGACAGTTAAAAGTGTGTCACGCTCTCTCAAATGGCTCTCTGAGTGTGGCACATGTGTGGGATCATTCGGTTCCCTTCACGATGGTTGAGCTGAGTGGTGCCAATCCATGCGTCATGTTCGTGAACGGGTGTCATCAGTTGAGATTGGTCACAACTTGGCTGGCTCGGCCTGTTTTTATTTATGATTGTATTTTGGGGTTGTTTGTATTACTTTAGACGCTTTTACGTGCTCGTATTTTTACATCATTCTCACATATGTGTAATTTTCCAACAAGACCATCAGTCTTGTTGGAAAATTATCCACTTGTAATTACAATTTATTGATGGAAAAGAGTGTCCGTGTAGTTTCTTGTACGTTATTCTCCATAGAGACCTACTGACGCTTGCGAATGTGCAACTTTATTCATTTTAGTTTTTTTTTTGTTTGAATAGTCAAATGGTACTTTTCGTAAGTCAATTTCAACTAAACCCTATTTAAATACTTTTATAAAAAAAAATGTATATAAATAGGGTGTAGATGAAATATTTTTTATTTTTTCGATTTGACACACATGACTCTTTCGAGACACAATGTGTGTAAACGCGGCTTTATAAGTATTTATATAAAAGAATCTGGTTTTGGCGATCTTTCCAAATAAAGGACTATTAGCTAGAAAGAACTGGTCATATATTTATGACAGACGATAAAAAACGAATAATAAATAATTTTGTTTAAATTATTAATTTATAATGTTAATAACATCAAATAACGTTAAATAATTTTATAATATTGTGTTTAAGTTTTCGATCTCTAGTAAAGAACTCGAAGGTTTAAGTTAAGAAAACTGCCTATATTTATGGATTGTGTATTGTACACGTATTTGTTTAGTTTATTTAGTGACTATAATTCATAAAAGATAGCTCGATCTCTGCGACTGCTGTTAGTATCATTACAGTAACAATAGCACTTGACAGGCTAACAATAACTTAACAAAAACGTATACGTCAGTTTGACATATGTCGCAGAGATCAAGCTATCTTAAGAAGTATAAGCATTTTAAATTATTAAGTGATTTATAAGTTTTTGTTGTTCACTTGATGTACTGTCCACATATGCATATTTCTCTTCCTACGCAACTGAAGTTATTAGAAACCCCAATTATGGGCTAAGCTCGCCTTTGTGCATAAACTGTTCTATTATAAACTGTCTTATATTTGTCTTATAATTTCTTATTATACCAACTAAAAATATAAATGTATCTTAATAATTATGTAAGTATTGATTAAACATTCTACTTTTAGGGATGCATCTGTTCCTGTGACTGATCAGCTCGAGCTCCTAGGCTCCTAGGCATTGAGTTAACATCAAGTCTTAACTTCGACGCCTCCATTGATTCCAATGCTCAAATTGCGGCCTAAAAACTGAGCATCCTAAATAGAGTGTAGCGATACTTTACCCCTGGAAAGCTTTTAACTCTATACAAAGCGCAAGCAAGCGTAAGCAAGCCATATATTGGGATGGCTGAGCTGAGTATCAGCTTGCCGCGCTTGACTCGGTGGAAAACAGAGCCATGAGGCTCACGGCGACGTTGAACTGGTGGATGCCAAGCTTCACAGCTTGGCTCATCGCCGCAAGATTGCCTGCTTGTCAGTCTTCTATAGACTATACTTCGGTGAATGTGCTTAAGCACTCCACAACCTCATCCTACCGGCCCCCTTCTACCATCGGACATCTAGACGCACTGCAAGTTACCATACTTACCTGGTTGCCATTTCACCAATTCGCACCCTGCGCTTCCAAACATCCTTCATAATGCGCACCGCGAATATCAAAGTCAAAGTCAAATGTGTTTATTTCAAGTAGGCCATTATGCGGCATTTTTAACGTTAAAATTTGCAAGCAATAAAAATTGATTCTACCGTGCATTCGGAAATGTAGCTTGTTATGGAGAAGAACGCACAAGAAACTCCATACTTACTCTTTTTAATAAAAAAAAAAAGGTTTTATTCAATATTTACATAAGTACATACATTAATAAATTCATATACGTGAGGACGATGTACCCAGCACTACTATACTACATATAGGTATGAGAGAATTACAAGCACTAAAAGGTAAATTCCTTTACTTGATAACTACTACTACTTACAAATATTGCAAACATAGGTAAATTACCTAATTCAACAACAACAGAACAGTGTGCGAGTCAATATTTTTAAACAAAAAGAGAAGAAAAAAATACTGAAAATAAAGCGTTACTATAATTATGAATATAATACAAATTAACTTCTTGATTTTGTCCACACCAAAGATAGGGTTATGGAGCAGGACCAGCATGTTGCCAAGCATTCTTATCTTGAATATAATCATCTAATTTGTAATATGCTTGTTTACAAAGTGTGCTTTTAACTATTGTTTTAAATTTTCTTTCATTTAACTTTAATATCTCACAAGGTATTTTGTTATAGAATTTAACACAGTACCCCATGAAAGATGTGTGTACTTTAGCTAATCTATAAGATGGTTGATCTAACTTATCTTTATTTCTGGTATTACAATTGTGTCTATCACTAACTTTACTAAAGAGATTTAAAATTTTCCATATATACATAATATTTTCATAAATGAATTGGCAAGAAACTGTCATAAAATTAATATTTTTAAATAGCTCCCTAAGAGATTCTCAGTGACTTATATATGGCTCTGACAGCTCTCTTTTGCAATATAAATATTGATTCAATGTCAGCCGCCCGACCCCACAGTAAATTACCGTATGACATAATGCTGTGAAAGTAACTAAAATAGAGCAAAAGCGCGGTTTCTACATCCGTTAACTGTCTTATCTTTCTAACAGCATAAGCGGCTGAGCTCAGCCGTCCTGCCAGAGATGTTATGTGAGGCCCCCATTGTAATTTGTCATCTAGAGTGATTCCTAGGAAAACTGTTTTATTTACATAGTCCAGCTTTTCTCCATTCAATATGATGTCGCATTCGCTACTTCTAACATTCGGCAATGTGAAATGTAAATGTAAATAAATCAAAAAACCCGACTGCTTCAAATGCGAACTAAAATGTCGTAAACAAGGAAAAAATCATGCTGTGCAGTCGGAGGATACATATTCGCGGGCTGGCTGACCAAAATCTGGTGTATCCTCCGCCTGCACAGTATGATTTTTTCCTTGTTTACGACTTTTTAGTTCGCTTTTGAAGCAGTCGGGTTTTTTTATTTAACTTTTTTTATTTATAACTTTTTAGTTAATTTTTTTTTGAATCAGATACATTGAAACATATAAGTGTTATATATTTTTGAAATCACCTCTTATAACCCTTTATTTTGATACCCCACACAACGGGTTTAAAAAAAATTGGGCCTACACAATATGGCGACCAAAATCCGCCATTTTTCTAATGTCCAATTTTAATGTAGCCTTTTTGTCTTAACCCTGCGAGTGTCATACTCGCAGGGTTAAGACAAATCGATTGACGTATGAATCATCAAAATCGGCCCACGCGTTTGGTCTCTGGAACGCCATATAGGAACAAACATACATACATACTTACATACATACCTACATACATACATAGTTACATACATACATACATAGACTGATAAACACATAACCCTCCTTCGGCACGACTGCCGAAAGCACCCACGCTTTTTACCCGACGGTAAAAAGCGTAGGTGCTTTCTAAGATATTTTCAAAATGAATACTTTTACAAATATCTGTCAATAAAATACTATAACAAATAATATCAAGCACACCACGCCTTTTTACATTACACTATTCTTAATTAAAACTTATTTAATTATTTTTTTCACTTTTTAGCTTAGTTTTCTGTTCAATCCTGTCACTTTTTGTTCTTTTGAACTATATTTTTTTATTTTATTTGTTATACGCTCGCGTTTGACCACTATCTCGCCTGATGTTAAGTGATGATGTGGTCGAAGGTGAAGCACGCTTGCCTAGAAGTAACCTATTCACTCTTGACTTAAAGACCCCTAGATTGTAGCTATCAGGAAACAAAGACGCTGGGAATTCCACTCTTTAGCTGTACGCACAATTAAAGTATTTTCAAAACGCTATTACTATTATTTATTTTTTACTTTTTAGTTAAATTTACCACTAAAGCGGGTTTTAAAAAAAATAATAATAATAATACAACTGCCTCCCTGTCATGCAAGTTGGTAATAAGTGTGCCTACTGCTTTCCCTGTATCTGATAGTTGTTTCTCAGGCTCCTCTCCGGAGCATTTATTTAATACGAGTACATGGCGCAAGGCACTACCGTGTCTTCGAGTATAACTAAAAATAAAGCTATTCGCATGTCTGAACACTTAGCACGCGCCTTGGTACTTGACTGAAAGACACTGACTACCGGGTATCAGATATAAAACATCGCTAATCCTGAAGATCCTGGTAAAGATAATGGGATAAACTCTTTAAATTGTATTGCATTGTCATCAGTCCTTGATAAGTGTGCAAAGTTTCAAATTAATCCGACGTTTTGAAGGGGGTGAAAATCATGTTCAAAGATTTTTTTACATTGATACATAGATTAATAGATACATACATACCAAGCTAATAAAATCGTGTTAAAAAAATGGTAAGTAGTGGCACAAGCTGAAATGGGTCACGTCGTCTTGGAAATATAGATCGAGTGATTCAATATGCATGTGCATGTTTGCGGTTGAAATAAAATATACTGATATTATGCGTACGCACATAGTCATAAGCGCTACTACTGAACACTGTGGCTCTAACAAGTGATATTCTATCATCGAAAGCGTGGCGAAAGCGTGGGGAAAGCGCGGCGAAAGCGTGGGGAAAGCGTGGGGAAAGCGTGGCGATAGCGTGGCAAAAGCGTGGCGAAAGCGTGGCGAAATCGATTGAAAAAATATATGGAAATGTCAAACGCTATCGAAATGTAAATTTTCGCATTTCGACCACCGCCATCGCTGACATCAAATTACAACTTGTTGGGTTCGATTTCCAAATGGCAGAAATTTATCGGGATTTTCATCATGCCAAGGGAAAAGGGTTATCTTACTTATATAATAAATGTGAAAAATTGGATGGATGTGTGTGTGGAAGTGTGGATGTATGTTTGTTGGTACTCAAACACGCAGAATGGCTAAACGGATCTGGATGAAATTTGGCACAGAGATGGCTTACAGTCTGGAATGGCACATAGGCTACTATTCATCCCGGTACAATGTTCCCTTGGGATAAGAAAGGGCACGACCTTCAGCAATGAAGATTACAAATAAGAGGAGACGAGATTTTTGACAAAATGGCGGTTAATCAATTAAAATAACGAAAGACTGCTACAAAAACACCAAGTCAATTGCATAACATGGTCAGTTTTTCGTTTTGATTATTTGGTAAAGCTGAGGAACTGTAGTTCAGGATCTGCGAGAGTGGATCTTAACCTTCATAATCTGTAACAATGTAATTATACATCTGTATAAGGTAAAAAACGAAACATTATACCACATCACGCCTGTATTCGCCGAGGGTAAGGCAGAGCTTATTTTATTTTTCAAATTGATTTAAAGAGTATGAGAACAAAGATGATATAAAGCGGTTTAACATAATGTCCACATAATACCCATTTGCATAATAATGATCAAAGTAGTTAGCATAGGTCCGTAATCTAACGTATCCTGGAAATAGTAGGTATTCTTATTGCCTAAAGTGTGATTTATTAGAATTTTACTCAAATTCATATTATGTTTTAAATGTTACTGTAATTTTAATTTACCAATAATCCTGTCTTACAAACATTCATAGCAGTTAAACATTAAAAAAAGCTTTAAGCAATAGGCATTTTTTTAAGATACTTGGACGCCTAAACTACGTGTATATATACCGGGAATCAATCCCAAAATATCAAATTCAATAACAGCGTTTGCGACCACTAGAAAAAAAAACAAAAAAAAAAGACAGCACAATCTGCAAAATATCGTAAAGGTCACACAACCCGTATTTATAAATATATTTTGATAAGTTTCTGTTTAATAAGAGGACCATTTTACCAGTCAGCTAATGCATTTATAAAATACTATGTTCAAACAATTATGTAAATATATGCTGCTGTCAATATGGGGACTTGTTTTGTGAATAACTATTAACGATGGAGCCTTGCCTTCTTTTCTTGAAAATAGGACAGTATTATTAGGTAGTCTCAAGGCATAACAACGATCCATGTTTCTGTAGATTGCTGCAAGTGGCAGTAACACTACTGGTTTTTACGTAAACAAGGATAATCGGCCTGTAACGAGCTAAGTGCTGGGCATAGGCCATCTCTGTTTGAGAAGGAGCGGGCCGTAATACACCACGCGGGCCCAGTGCGGGTTGTTGGACTTCACATGTCTTCGATGTTTAGATTCTAGGACATGCCAGTTTTCTTACGATGTTTTCCTTAACTCTTTTGAGAGCAGTGGTGATGAAATGATTTACACAAAATTAAGCGCCTGTCTGTAGACAAACCCACGACTTGGGGCATCACTGCTCAACGGATTCTTTTTTGAAACACCTTCCGTAACTAATCACCTGCCTAGCAATACATAGAAACCATTGGTGTTGCGGCGACGCATCGTCTAAATAGTCGAACCGGTGTGATTTCGGTTCTCAAACAAGAATAAGAATATAATGGTAAACTTTTATTTGTCACAGACACAGCACAACAGCAACAATCACAAAGTAACAGAGAAGAATAGAAAAAAAAGTACAAACAAGGTTTAAGAATAAAAAGTGCTAAACCAACTAAGTATCAGTCCAGCCCTGTTGATTTTATCAATTTCGTCTTGACTGAAGGCTTACTTATGAGATAGTGGCAGGCTAAAAATGAGTCAATTTTTCCTACCTGGTTGGGTAAAACTTGAGACAAGTCAACTAGCAAGCAAAGATTTATTCAAGGCATGTTTCATTAAGATAATATAATCCCGAAATCGTCATCATCATCATTATTACAGCCAAAAGACGTGGACTACTGGAGAAAGGCCTCCACAAAGCACCATCACACTGATCAATCCTGTGCGTCTTGCATCCATAGGATGCCCACAGCCTTAACAAGAGGCCCTAGACAAGTGACAGTCAGAAAGGAAAAATTGTTTGGGATTGACAAGCGACATCGAAAAATCATGTGATCTTTACATTTAGTAGTTTCGACTGTCGCCTTCGCTGACATCGAATGTCACTTTTCTAGAGCCTCAAGTCATCGGCCTATCTAGAGGGAGACCTTCGAACGCTGTGTCTTCTGTTTCGCAGTCTCCACTCCAGAGCTTTTCAGCTGCATCGACTATCCGTTTTATGAGCAATGTGTCCTGTCCACTGCCACCTTAATTTGACAATTCTTCGGGTTTTATCTGTAACCCTGGTTTCAAATGTTGGCATCAGTTACAGGTTCTGCACAATCAAATTAGTTGGTGGATATTTTGTGTCATTTTATCGTGACTAAAAACGTACCGATATGACTTAATTAGTTCTTCAAACATAATGACAAACAATGTATTAAATCTTCATTGGTTTAATATGTTGAGCATCCCAATATTACTTGGCATAATAATGATCCATCTTCTAACTCTTACAGAATATAAATCATCCACTCACATCACATCATAACATCAAGATAACGACAGCTAGCAGCTCATTACGATTTCAAATATTAATGTTTGCATGACGTCATCACGATGGCAGCGCCCTCTGGCTTTATTACCGCCGTAATCATTTATAAAGCTTTTTATAGATGTGGCTGGCACGCCCTGAGATTGCATGGAAAATATGTATTCAGTGAATTTTATAAAGCAGTTTTCAGCAGGCTTTCGCAAGTTTTATTTTTTGATAAAGATACATTTTTTTATACATTGCGAATCGCTGAAATGAAAACACTATGTATCTGCCTTGGTGAAACACTTCTTTGAAAAACAATAAATTCTAAATTGATTTTGCGTATTAACTTGCCGATTCGTCTTTGAGAAAGTGTGTTCATTACTGGCCATACCTTCTTTGTATTAAGAGAAGGATATTATTATGCAGTTCTTTACGCTGCAGTGAGCAGACGGGCTGGTAGATATCATTAATAAGATCATTAGACATGGACCTACTTTCAAGCATGGTATCATGATTATAGCAATTTTCTTTTTTAAATGAGTAAATGCCTCGTTGACACAAAGGCTACTGCTGAGCACAAGGTTCAGAATTCGATGCCCAGGTCGAGCAAAGTGTTGTTGGGGATTTTCAACCTAGAATTTCTCAGTAACATCCCTGAGTCTGGTCTGGTGGGGTGCTTGGTGTCAATTGTTATAATATTTTATGGACAGATATTGATAAAATTTGTAATTTTGATAATATCTTAAAAAGCACCCTACGTTTTTTCATAATATTTTTTTTTTTTGTTAATCACTCTCTTCTTCTTCTTCTTCCTATCCTTTTCTCACTTTAGGTGGGGTCGGCTCTCCTTATTTCAAAGCGCCAAGAGGTTCTGTCATGGGTGGTCGGGTCATGCAATTTCTCCAATCCTGTATTGGAGCCACCCTTAAAGTACTTCTGACTATTCTTAATTTAAATTTATTGAAAGTTATTTTCTTCTTTTAAAAAAAATATATTTTACTTTTATTAGTTTCCGTTTTATAATTAAGCTGGCGCTTCAACAGTAATATCTCTTTGAAAAATATGTCAGTCGTCTTTTACGACAGCCATGTAAATGGCTTGAACCTATTATTTACTGCAGACATAAATATATATTTATACTGTTACATAATTTATGACTAAAGTAAAATGATAGAGCGGGTATCTAAGCCTACATTATACTCTGCTAGATACATATTTACTCATAAAATTTTCAATGAAACCGAGCTAGCCAAAGGAGGCTGCAATTAGTTTCATCTCAACAGGGATGCGGCAAAGGGCCTGGATACCCAATAAACCATTTTATGAAGGTATCGCCTGAAAGTTATAGTGGATTTGTGAAAATAGAGGCTGTTTTATTAGTAAGATTCATTTTAGAGGTTTTAAGCTACAGGCCTGTATATCGTGTTAAACAAAGTATATAACATAACATTTTATTAAACATATTTTGGCCTGTTTATTTATTTATTTATTTTATTATTAATGTACACACAGAAAATAGATATAGAAAACACATGATGACATAGAAGTACAAGGGTACTGCTTATTTCTTTAGAAATTTCTACCAGCAGACCCGCGAAAAGGAGATATGAAGAAGAAATGTAGACAAATAGTGTGTTAGAGCAGGAAGAGTAGAAAAGTGAACGACTAACCTAAGATATAAAAACATACACATATAGTATAAGTGATATATACTTAAATAAATACATAACTCTAAAATATATAGATACTGAATACATATGCTTATAAAGATCAGATTTGAGAGGAAAGATAATGCTCTTTTAATCGTTTTTTAAAAAGCGAGATAGTATCTAGATCTCTAATGCTAGGCGGAAGTGAGTTCCACAATCTTACAGCATGGACAGAGAAGGAATATGAATAATAGCTAGTTTTATGAGGATGGGATTTAAGGAGGGATCTAAGATGTGACCTACGTAATACATCTCTAGGGCGAGCATAAGAAAATCGCTCACGCAGGTAGGAAGGATAAGACGGGTTGTGTAAGATGTTGAAGAGGAGACATAAAATCCGAGTGTTCCTGCGAAGACGGATAGGGAGCCACTTGAGTTCCTTGCGAAGGTGAGAAACATGATCATACTTACGTAAACCATAAACAAAGCGAATGCATAAGTTTTGCAGGCGCTCAAGCTTGTTTAATAGCTCCTCTGTGGCATCCAGGTAGCAGGCGTCGGCATAATCTATAATCGGCTGAATAAGTGTTTGCGCCAAAGAAATTTTCGTCTTTAAGGGCAATAGACTCTGAAGGCACTTTAGCGAATGGAATGAAAAATGCACCTTCCGACTGACTTCGTTGACCTGTGCATGCCACGAAAGATTGGAGTCAATGATTACCCCCTGTTATGTTTATGTTTAAGTTCAATCGGTCTGTTACTGAGAATTTTATTTTAAATAAGATGTTTTCAGTAAGATTTCCAGCTCGGGGATCGAACCCAAGGCCCAGTGGTCGGTAGCTATCTTTGTTGTCAAATACTTGAAAGACTGGCCATCTTCTTTTTAACCACCGACAGGAAAAAAAGGGATGGTATAAGTTTGAAGTGTGTACCTGTGTATGTGTGTATTTGTGTATGTCTGTGGCATCATAGCTCCTAAACGGATAAATTGGTTTTGTTTTAGTTTTTGTTTGAATTTTTCGAGAGAGTTCTTAAGCTATGTATGATGAAAATCGTTTCAGCCATTATGCACATTTTTCTCTTTGAATTAGGGTATTTACACAAGATATTGTGTTATAATTATATTAATTACGTGTTTCGATAATTTGCAATCGAAGCGTATTTACTAATAGAAAAATTATGTAGTTTAAAAAGCATGGGTTTTTATAAGCCCCGGGGTTTTTTAAAATATTAAATTGAATTTATCTTGTCACATCACACTAATATTATAAAGGCAAAAGTTTGTGAGTGTGTGTGTGTGTGTAATTCTTCACGCTCAAACGGCTGGATGAATCTGGGTGAAATTTGAACCAGAGATAGATTATAGTCTGGAATAGCACTCAGGATACCTTTTATCCCGGGAATATGTTGTATGTTCCTTTGGGATGATTTTTGACATTCACGCAAGTGAAGCAGCTAGCAGAAGCTAGTTTGTTATAAATAGCTAGCCCTTTCGAAAACTTTTTTAAATTAGAATATTGTAATCAAGTTTCAAGGTTTCATATTACTTTGAGAAAGGCAAAACTTCTGTCAGAAAAAAACTTGATTCTCATCGGAAAAACATCACATTTATTAATTGACTTCAAAACCTTTTACTAGGTTTGTTTACTAAAGAACTTTTGACTTATCTGCCTTGCAAATTTCTTGGCGAATTTTGTTATACCTGGTACAACATGTCATGTGTAAACTCCCAATCTATTTCAAACTTTCTCACGTTGAGGTTAAAGTTGAAATCGAGTTGTTGGTTTTTGGAATTCTGTTTTTCTTTACCGATCGATCTTGAGTCAGGCGGTAGCCAAACTTATGATGGTAGTCGACGTCTAGATGAGTAAATAGGGTATGAATGATATATGGACATTAGATAAGAATGAACGTGGAATATCATGTAAAGTTACGTTTTCTTTGGAAGTAAAGTTTTCGCGATATGCGAGGGAAAATACGTGTTCGGTTTCAACTTGTTCTGTGTTTTGGAAAGTCGAATTCAAGCGCTTTTATCGAAGTTTTCTTGGGTAAATATCTTTATGATTGTATAAGGAAGGAGGCACTTAACCCGCTTCTCTTGTAACTGAGTTTTCCTGTCTGTTTATAATAATCACCAAACTGTTATTTTATTATAATTTTATCATCAATAGGAACCTTTATTTGAACTCCAAGGTTAAGCAATGAAAATTATAGCCAGAGCATTTTATCATTAAATCAAATCCAATCAATCAAACTCCTGTGTGGGTCATCATCAGCTTCATAATCATATCAGCCGAAAGACGTCCACCGCCAGACATAGGCCTCCCCCAAGCGTCGCCATATTAATCGGTACCGTGCGTCTCGCATCCAGCGGATCCCCGCAACTTTCACCAGATCATCGGTCCAACTAGTGGGAGGCCTTCCAACGCAACGTCTTCCGGTTCGCGGTCGCCACTCCAGAACTTTTCTGCCACATCGACGATCAGTACTGCGAGCAATGTGCCCACTGCCACTTAAGTTTGACATATCTTCGGGTAAATCAGCTTCTCTTGTGGTTCTCTACATTTATGATTTGATCACGAAAGTAAACTCCGAGCATAGCCCTCTCCCTTGCCCTTTGGGTGACTGTAAGCTTTCTGATGAGGCCCACTGTGAGTGACCACGTCTCAGAGCCTTCACATCATAGGTCATCACTGGCAATACACAGTGGTCACAGTGTCAGAATAAAAGAATAAAACAAAATACACATAATATCGTAACAACAGACAGAGAATCGTTTCGTCTTTTATTACCTACGTTAAGAAATCTTAGCCTCAAAATCTCTAAATTGCTTCCTTAATTAGATTCCTTGAAACACAAGTCAAATAAAATTAATTCAAGTATGTTTATTTCTCTAAGAACAATGAAATTATAAGAATACTCAAATTTAAGTATGAATGAAATAATCTAATGGATCACAAGGGGCAAGTTTGTGACTTTAGAAGGTTCAATGACTTGATACAACCCTTTGAAATTAATAATTAATTAGTACAAGGAAGACTTATCGGCGGACGAAGTTGTATTCTGAACAAATAATAATTTTAAAGAATTTCTTCCGGAATCACAGGCATTTATTCTTTGTTGTTGAGATGTTCAATTGTTTTGTTTTTACTTTTTATTTTATAAATATACCAATTGTCTGAGAGAACGAGACAAAAGAGAGTAGAAAGAAAGTATTAATTGACCTTTAAATGAAATGTTATAAAGAAGTAGAACTTTTATGTTGGTTTGTAGGAATTAGGCAATGATCCAATTAAGGATTTTTTAACTGATATAAAACTTCGCTATTGCCGTGTGTCGTAAGCTACTTTTATGCCGGATATAAGCAAGTATAGTTCTAACCTCATTTCTTGGCTGCTCTGAAGTTTGCTTTCCGATGCGCAAGGCACGGATCGGTGCTGCTTTTTATGAGATTTACTACTGCGCAGCCATTGTAGCCACCTTCAGGGCGGCTAAGAAATTTGGCGAGAACTATTGCACGGTGTCTATGTATACCATACGACACCGGCATTACTGGCTCCGGCGGCGAAACCGAGGCAATAAGCCACTGTTTGTAATTGGGCCTTTTGAATTTTCACTGAGTCACGGTTAAACACATCTTGTTGGAAATCGTCTTGGAATTTTTCCAGTATCGTGGGTGTGTTTACAAACATATAAACTCACATACATAACACCCAGAGCCAGAACAACTATCTGGAGGTTTTTTTCTTTTTTTTTTTGGAAATATGTATGGAATTGTCAAACTTTATCGAAATGTCACGTGGTCAATATCTTACATTTTGGCATTTCCACTATCGCCACCATCGAATGCCATGCCATATAAGTAACGATTTTCACTTAAAATAAGAGATAAAAAAGATATTCCCGAAGAAATCTCGTCTTCAATACCTATGCCAAACCAGTTATTAAAATGTAATGGTGTAAAACATATACAGAAATGTATAGTTTTTGCCAGTAAGTTAAAAATGGTTATTTCTTGGTTTCTATCTCGATTTCTAGTTAAAGACGTTAACTGTAATTTCCAAGTTAGTTGATGAAATTATCTCAAAATCGTTTGTGTTTCAAAACTCTGACTTCTACTATTCTTAAGGAGAAATTGCAATTTTAAAAGTGTGCATGTGGGCACAGATAATATAATACTAGAAGTGGGGTACTAAGTTTTGAAGGCCAGTGTAGTTGTCCAAATTTCGTGAGTAAGTGCACTCTTTAAGCAGCCGAAAGTTTTATAAATATAACGGAAATAATCATCTAAAGGGGCAGGTCCAGATAAAATTCCATCACAACTTCTTGTAAAGTGTGCACCTGCGATAGCTCAACCTATCTCGATTTTATTTAGAAAATCCTTAGCTACTTGTGTTGTCCCACAAATATGGAAATCAGCGTTCATATCGCCTATACATAAAAAAGGTGTGAAAACTGATATAAAAAATTATAGGCCGATATCCAAACTGTGTATTATAGCCAAGGTCTTCGAAAGAATTATATACAATCAGGTTTATTCTGCACTAAAAAAAACGTTTAGCATGTTCCAACATGGTTTTCTTAAAGGTAGGTCTACTGTAACGAACCTAATTCTTCTTAACGATTTTATTACTGATGCCATGGACAAAGGCAGGCAGGTCGATGTCGTTTATACAGATTATAGCAAGGCTTTTGACCGTATTGACCATAACATCCTCATATCAAAGTTAAATGGCATGGGAATACGTGGCGATCTACTCAGATGGATTTCCTCTTACCTTGAGAATCGGTCCCAAGCAGTAGTACTAAATAATTATGTATCTAGCTGGGTCCATGTCCTTAGTGGAGTCCCGCAGGGTTCATTGCTCGGTCCTTTGTTATTCATAGTCTATATTAACGACATTGACTCCTGCTTGACTTCATCCAGATTATTATGTTTTGCCGATGATATGAAAATTTATGCCTCGATATCGTCGCAAATGGACGTAATTGCATTCCAGAACGATCTGCACAGTTTAAATGATTACTGTCTTAGTAATAAACTTGATCTCAATCCCGCCAAATGCTCGGTTATTACGTATTCTCGGCAACGCTCAGTCATTGCTACATCGTATACCCTAAATAATCAAATTTTGCTAAGATCAAATTCCATCCGTGATCTGGGGGTTCACCACGATTCCAAGCTCAGTTTTGAGACACATGTCGATGCAATAGTCGCCAAGGCATCAAAATCACTGGGTTTTATAATGCGGTTATCCAAGTGCTTCACTAAAGCTAAAACTTTAAAAATCCTATATTGTACTTTTGTTAGAAGCCACTTGGAATATGCGTCTGAAATATGGAACCCATGTTACCACAAATACATAAATCGTCTAGAAAGCATCCAAAAAAGATTTATAAAATACTTATGTTACCATCAGAAAGTACCATATCAGTCCGAAAATTACCTTATACTTTGTAAAAAATACCATATATTGCCTCTATTCATTCGCCGCGAGATTAGTGACTGCGTTTGTTTGATAAAAATCTTCAACAACAGTATAAGCTGCTCCGATATTTTATCCAAATTTTATTTTAATACCCCTAGGAAGTCAAAAAGATTTAATCCACCTTTGCAGGTTCCATCAGCCTCCACAAATTATAGACATAATTCGTATATTGTGCGGGCAAGTAGATGTTTTAATGAGTTGTGTAAGCAGCATGATATTGATCCATTTTTAACTAGTGTGCCATCAGTCAGGAAGTGCTTAAGCCGAAACTTTTTCAATCAGTTCAATGCAAGGTAAAGGTTGTTGTGTAGTGTGAGCAATATGTTAGTATTGATTATGTAAGTTGTTTAGTGGTCTTGTTTGGCGATCTATTGTTATAGACGTCTTCTGAAGTGTCCAATAGATATTAAGTAATATATAATAGTAATAGATAATAGTAATATATAATAGTAATATTTTATAAGTGAAGACTTTTAATTGGCTGACTGTCAAATTTACTGCTCTTGTTCTGTTTATTTATAGCTGTAAGTTTTCCATGTTATCTAAATAAATAAATAAATAAATAAAGACTTACAATATTGTTACATAAACAAACTCTTAAACCGCCACAAAAATAACTCACAACCCTAATTTCTGAATGTCATCAACAATGTTAACTACACCCAAAGTTTCGTAAAGCCCAGAGGTTCACGAAAACAATTCCTTTGCCGACAAACAAAAAAATAACAGTAACATTTTTAAATGAATTTCATAATTCAGTTTTGGGGACTTCACTGGAAAAAATAATTGGGACTTGCGAACTTTTTTCTTTTCCTTCCTAGCCGTTGTCCACTTTAAGTGGGGTCGCCTCTACTTATTTCATGGTGCCAGGACGTTCTATTGAGGATCTAGGTTAGTCCACCATGTCAATGTAGGTCTTCCTCGGCCTCTTTTGTCTTCAGGTAGGCTCAGAGCCTTCCTCACGACGTGCTGTTCTGTGCTTCACATGACATGTCCTTATGATCTCAATCTACTACTCGGTCAAAATAATTGTGCACACGAAATGTCAAACGACTACTAACTCCCGACCGTGCGCCAATAGCGAGAGTCAAACGTCAGAATGACATTGACAGCTCAAAGTGCAAAGTTATTTTGACCGTGTAGTACTCTCCGTTAATTTGTCCTGTATTGTGTCCACTTTTAAAGTATACCGGATATATTCGTTGCGAACCCTATCCATTCAGTAAAAAGTTCTGAAGTCCCAATTATGTTTTTCAGAGTTAAAAAAGTTATCCAGCTAACGGGGTTGTTTACAAAAAGTTAAATTAACGCTAAGCCGACAGTTTTACATCAAAATGTGGTTATTCCAGAGGGTACTTTTATAATTTTTTGTGTGAAGTTAGGCAATTTTATCTTAATACGTTTTTATTGTGTCATTGTGTGGTGATTTGAAAAACGTTTTTATTATATAATGTGTGATTTCAACAAAATATAAATTTGAACAAGTCAACATGACAGAAACAGGCAATTTCGACGCGTAGAGGCTCAGTAGCCAGGCTACTTAGTACATGGTGAAGCGAAGAGAAACCTGAGGAGGGGCTCATCGCATCAGGGGTTTTGCCGATTAAGCTGACGAAGTAACTGACAACAAGTAGGTTGCGGTGCCGCTTGGGCGACATCGTAGCTGAGATGTCATATGGGGCCTCCCTTACCCATACAATATCCCAGCTAAGGGATGGAGGCCGCGGCGGTAGAAGATTGCCGATATTGCGGTGCGCAACTCTCCCTACCTTTGGCGGCCTGGACGGGGCCACCGCCGCTCCACCGCCTGATAGTGGATGCGGTGGGGCCGCAGGGGAGGTCCCTATCCCCTGCGACTGAAAAGTGGTAGGTGGCGGGGCCACTGACCTGATCCGTCACAGGGGGATACATGCCATACACGGGGTCGGTCTAGCGCCCTTGTGCTGGTTTGGTTACTGGCGTGGTCACGGAATGCAATGTGTTCTGGTGAGTCGATGATAAGGGGTTATTAGGTTTTGTAGAGTACGATGACCCAGTTTCTGAATGAAAATTGACGCCAAATTAGGTGAAGTTACGTACAATGATGAGGCTGTTCAACAGACAATCGCGTCATTTAATTTGTTACATAACAATAATATTATTTCTAGAAGCCGGTTTTTCATGTCGCATGTGTTGGTTCTAAAGTATTGGTACAAGAATTATTGAAAAAGTACCGCAGATGTAGAAAAAAAACATAACAAACTCAAAACTAACTAACTATGCAGGAACCCATGACCTATTTCCTCATAACTTTCGCTATCCACTCAAACACAACATTCTCACTCACTAAACTTTGACGTATCACCGTCAACAATTGGCTGACAACACTTCCTTACCCTTAAAGAATTACATCCATCAAAAGGCTCGTGATTGATGGCCCATGATGGCCCAGTGTCGTTTTACGGTCTGTAGTGATCACAGAGCTCGGTATCGTCACGCTCGGCAGCGTTTCGAGACGCCGGTACTATCAGCCCCGTCTGACGTATGACTGC
This sequence comes from Orthosia gothica, assembly GCA_949775005.1. Classification (NCBI taxonomy): domain Eukaryota; kingdom Metazoa; phylum Arthropoda; class Insecta; order Lepidoptera; family Noctuidae; genus Orthosia; species Orthosia gothica. The sequence continues at coordinate 9,088,235 of OX459062.1, read as the reverse complement.
CGGTGGAAGTTAATTTGGTAGGAGTTAAGTTAAGACGGAGTTCAATACCATTTTTTTTGGTGTTTTTTTTAAATTAAATTGGTATTCAGTAGTCAATTCTAAATCTAAATCTGTTCTTCAAGATACAGGGTTTTCCTAGTTTGAAGGACAGGGATCTTATTATGTGTAATAGCCATGTCAATTTTTGTAATGTAAACACTGATGTAACCTAGGCTAATCCTTTTTGAAATAAATTATTATTATTTATTATATTATTATAATTAAGAATTTCTCAGTTACAGCCAGGAGTTTGGAAGTTGACAGTGTGATACACCCAAGCTGTTGATTCCGCGTGATGTCTCTGCAGTCGTTTCGGATTGCCGTTCCATCGAGCTTTGACAGCTAGGAAAGAAAGAGTGCCCCTGGGCTTAAGCTTCTTCACTAAAATATCTGCCGCGCATTTGGTGATGCTGACATTTGCCACAATGTCCAAAATTCTGTCCTCCTGACAATTTAATAAGAAAATTCTAAGTGCCTTAAAAAACCGTCAGTTTCTCATAGATACGTAATATTTAATAATATTATTATTATTTTGTAACATTTCGAAGTGTCAGTAAATAGTGACACAATGAAAACTGTCGACAATGCGGCCTCAAAAAGTGGCCGCTAAAGCGTCCCCGAGCTCTGTGGTCCTGGCGAAAGGCTTTACCGTGTGTTATTGATGTGTGTGTGTGTGTGTGAATGAATGTGACGTAAAGTGTGTTGATGGTCGAACCCATATTGGGTTTGGAGTATGAATATATTGTGACTTTTTATGAACATAACCTTTGAATTATTTGATGACGTCACTGCCAGAAGCAAGGAAAAAACAGTGAGAAAACCTAGGTTTCTTCACGATATTTATAATCAAGTTTAGGTTTGCTACTCTTGTTGGCGCTGAGGTTATAAATATTTTCAGCCTCTACCTACAGTGGAATAACTAAAAGGCCTTTAAAAAAAAAATCTCCGCCTAAGCTTGGCCTTAACGATCGGTCTAAAATTTCTAGATTTCCCACAAACTTTACTTCGTCGACTTCGAAGTCTCTTTCTGATATTAATAAGATGACGATTTTTTATATCATTAGGTATTGTTCTAGTTACAAATACAATTATTAATTAAAATATAGTTTGTTTCTAAAGTTACATAGTATAAAATACTTAATAAACAATAACTACCTAGGTAAATAAAAAAATTAAAAAGACTAATAACGCGTATAAAAAGGGCATGGGATTGGGCTTGGGCGTCAAAAATTTCGTCCACATCGACGCTGTCAACGTGAAAAGTGTCCAGAACGCTGAGCAAGTTTTTGCTTTTAGTGTACTTTTTAATCTTGAAAAAAATATTATAAAGGCGAAAGTTTGTGAGTGTGTGTGTGTTGGTATGTTTTTTACTTCTTCACGCTCAAACGGCTGGACGGATCTGGATGAAATTTGGCACAGAGATAGACTATAGTCAGGAATAGCACATAGGATACTTTTTATTCAAAGAATATGTTCTCTCGGGATAATTTCGACATTCATGCGAGCGAAGCCGCTGGAAGAAGCTAGTTTTTTTTTTATAATTAGGATGGGTACATTAAAAATAATTTGCTCCGCAATCTTTGAGAGTCCGCCACGTTGGACTTAGAAACATGTCACTTAGCGTTGCATTGTCTTTCATAACAAACATGTAAACAAAAACAAAACAAAACTGCAGCTCAATCATTAGGGGATAACAGTTATTAAATTCAGTTACAAGATTCGACCCATACATGCTACATTTCTAACTAACTAAAAAGGCAAGTTGAATTAAAGCTTGTAATAATGAAAAACAAGGTTCAAGGCCAAAAATATGAAACCTAAAAATTTTCAGACTTTTAGCCATAAAGATAAATGGTATGGCCGGATGAGGTAACAGCTTCTTCAGAATATTGCCAAAAAAGGTTGCGTACCGATACGCTACGAAAGAAAAATTAGCTTACCTATCTTAATCCAAGAAGGCCACGTTTTTCAACAAATTAGATTAGAATTTGTTTACATTTTTTGTGACGAAGGGTACGTGGCTACATTTAGATAAAAGGGGCTTTAAACAAAATGTGAATCTATAAGAAAAAGTGATTGTCGTAATGCCTAAATGGGATTGATTGCGTGGCATGTCGGTATAATGCTCACATCGGATCTTTGTATCTCTGAATTGGCTGCAAGACCCTGCGCCGCCCGTAGCTATTTTTGTGTCAATAGCATTGTATAACTGTCACTTTCACTCGTTAACGTTTGTCGCATCGTCCTATCTTGCTTACTCTATGCACTTAACTGATTTTTGCGCAATGGTTGGCAGAGCCAACTTCAGAGACACAAAGATCGGTTGTGACTACTATAGTACTTGTCATTCCTATACATTTTTACATTTTGACAGTCGCTATCGCCACGCAATCGTTGATAGAATTATTCCTATTTCGTTTTGGTATGTCAACAGCGAGTATTGACCCACCTGCATTAGTTGATTATCCTCAAAAACGGAAATTGAATATTACCTAACGTTACCATTTGTTTTGTATTCGTTCGTAAAGCCATCTCTCAATAACAAATATTATAATTTTGCAGACCCATGAAAAGTAGTGTATGCGAATAAAATAAGGGAATTCCTCTCTTGGCATAATATTTTTAGCTATTGTTTATCATAACGTTTTAGCATTCCTTTTGTTAGTATAATAATACTGTGGCATAATATTACTTGGGCATAGGTAATGCAAAGGTTAGCATAACTTTAATTTGGTCTAATTAAATTTTGACATAATTTGGATTGGTATACATTTTTTGGCTTGCATTATTTGGAGTTGCGGAGAGGGGTGTATGTCAGGCCACCCTTGAGCCGCGAACATGTTTGTTTTTATATGAGTTACTAGCTTCTGCCTGCGGCTTCGCCCGCGTAAAAAGTGTTTTATCATCCCTAGGAAATACACACTATCTTATGTCCTTTTCGACGTCTCAAACTATCTCCATGCCAAATGCACATGTTTCATCATCTAAATCGGTTCATTACATCCAGAGATTACCCCCTACAACCTCACAAACACACAAACTTTACCTCTTTATAATATTAGTTTAGATATCGTTAATATCAATATGCGTTTATAACGTGTAAATATCATTATACGTTTATGAAATTATGCCAACAGAATTTATGGCAAAATATCTATGCGTAATGATCATTATGCTGAATTTTGTTTAAGCAATGTAAATTATGTCTATAAATTTTATGCATATCAGTTAACCATAAAACAAAATCCTCTGGTTTTATTTGTTTTAAGACTAACAGATCAAGAAATAAACAAGCTTAACTCAGTAAATCTCTTTGGTTTAGCAATTTAATTGCTTAATCTCACACTTTCAGATAGCGCTAATGCCGGTTTTAACTCTTAAATCCGCACCAATGGCTAGAAATCATGATAAAAAGAAACCACTCTTAATACTTTCAAGTGTTTTAACTTTTAAGGCAGACTGGTTGCGATGTGACAGTGCTTTTCTGCATAAATATTTTTATGTGGCTAAAAATCACAGCTGCACGAGTCGATCTTCTAGGTTAAGCAACGCTTGCCGAGGTCAGTCCGCGGATGGGTCCATCTTAACATACTGAGATTTCTCCGTGCCTCGGAAAGTACGTTAAGATGTTGGTCCCGGCTGTCATTTGATCAATCATTGATAGTCGTTACGGATAGTAAGAAACTAGGTAGTCTAATATCAGCCTTGCCAAGGTGTTACCCAATTACTGGGTTGTGCGGGTCAGATAGGCAGACTTGCCATGTAAAAATCGGGTACTCAGCTGCATCTGGTTATACTGGACGCTGACCCCGAAATAGGTGGGAAAAGTCTAAGCAGATTGTTTGGTCCCCCAAGGGACCGTTATATATTATATATATTATACCGTGATGAAAAGTGTCATATGTGTAAGTTTAGGTTATGAGCTATGTTTGTGGAAAATTTCATACAAATCCGTTTAGCCATTTATATAAAATCACGCCTGCATTCCCCGAAAGTAAGAGGTACCTACAGTACAGCCGCCGAGCCGTTTTCGTTCAATTGAAACAAGCATGCAAAATTTCACATTTATAATATTTTTAAATATAATTTCTGCTATTTAGTCCGTCAGGAATATTTTACAAAAATTATGGTTATGACACAATGTTGTTAGAGTAAGTTTCCATTTTCCTCGAAATGTTATGTAACATTTTAGCATTATTAAATTGTGGAGGAAAAACTGATTGTGGGATTTACTCAATATTTTTTTTTGTATTACGTCAATGAACTAATTGTAAATAATGGAAAAAAAAATGACTGCACCAAACCGAGAAAAATAAAGTCGATTGACAGACGGGCCAAGAGACTTATCGGCAACGATGCGCCGGTTGTCTTAAAGCCTTGAACATCGACGACGAGTTGCCAGCCTGTCGGTTTTCTATCGGTTACATTTCGGGGAGTGTGCGATGGAACTGCACAAAAAAAAATACAGCGGAAGGATGAATCCATCTTTGTAACAGTTTAAATAAATCACTACATTATTATAAAACAAAGTCTCCCACTGCATCTGTCTGTCTATTTGTGGTAAACTTAATAACTACTGAACGGATATTAAGTGTATGATTTGTTTAAATTGATTGAAATATAACGATACTTGTAGAAAATGTAAGAAAAAAATCAAGCCGTCTGGGAGCTTTAATCGAAAACGCTGCATCCCATCTCTTTGAGGTATAACAAAACAATGTATTGTGGCATTCTTCCTGTTTTATAAGTCTGCAGGAAAACCCGTAATGGCATATGTCTATCTTTTAATAATAGCTTACTATACTCATTCTAACTTCTTTAAAAATGGTCATGTTCAATGCGGTAATTGGCAAGCTATTTAGATAGATACTCAGTATTAATTCTTATCAACTTAAATACGTTAGTTCCCTTAAAAGTTTCATGGAAATTATGATAATCCTTTAAACCATTATAATTTGAATGAATATCTTAGGTTATCGCGAAATAAAAAATAACGCGCGCCGAAATAAATTTAGTGCAGGTCTCACACCGATGACGAGACCCTACGAAAGAAAAAACATGTTGGCTTAATAATTATGCTCTACTACCCGTGCGAAGTCAGGGCGGGACAATGAATGAGGTATGAAACCATAATACAAAGAAAAGAAAAGAAGAAGTGAATAAGTTATGTGTGCTTAGCCACTATACTAGGGTCGGCGTAAAGTCTAACCGAATATAGTTCGTACTGTACAACTATTTTCTAAATTTCCCTCGGCAAACTTCGTGTTTCATCAGTCGTCGGATTTCTATCAGTTGCCCTTTGCACTTGGTGCAGGCCGGACGCTCTCAATCGACTTGGAAGTCTAATATAAATCCGACGACTGACGACGAAGTTTGCCGCGGTACATCAAGAAAATAGTTTTACTGGTTTACATAGAGCGACTACCTTTCTGATCTCCTTCACCCAGCAACTGGGAAACACATTAACCCTGGCTACATTTTTGTCAGATTTTTCTAGCATAAAATATCAAATTATTAACCCCTCCGTTATCACAATATTATGTTTTCAATTACAAGAAATCTCTTCTGAATTAAAAAGCTAAATTCCTTATGAATAGCGTTGGTACATGAGATACATCTCATTGACGACGCTTTCAAACGTTTGAATAATGCCTTCTAAACAGTTCTAAAAGGAATTTTATTTGCAACTACAGACATAAATCCATCTAGATAAAGCAAATGGATGAAGGTAAAAAAAAATAGTAAAAGTTTGAGCTTCTCTTATTTTGAACTGTTTAATTTAGCGATATCGACACCAGACATCAACAAAAATCTAGAAAAATGCGTAATTGTGCCGTCTTGGGCTGTAAAAATCTCGTTGGTGGAGACTATGGAAATATTGCCTTTTATCAGTAAGTGAAAACGAGCAAGTTTGGTTTTCATACAGATGGAGGGACTTACGTCATCTAGTTGGATTTATGTCTGTGTTTCCAACTGTCTCGATTGTGGCTTGTGGGATACATTTATTTCTGTGATAAGTATTTGATACAAAGGTTTCGTGTGAATTTAATGTTTAATGGTGTGGTTTCATTATAATGATGTCTTTGTTTTTTTTAGAAATAAATAAAAGTCACACATCGCTTTTGGTGATAGCCTACCTCTTCAGGGGTTTCATGTGTGATCTAAATTTAAACTAGATATAAGAAGGATAACTATATTTTTGTTTGTAGGTGGTCATATCTGGAAGAACTGATTTAGTTTCAAAAATGAATTGCTGATAGAAAACTATAATATATACTTTTTACTTACGAAAAATGCAATGCATTCCGAAAAAGCTTTTGAGCTAAGCTAGTGTTATGATAATTCAAATATTAGATACGATAATTCATCCCGAAAATATGTAGATTTAAAGGTCATTGGGTGTTTAGCCGGAACTTGGGCGCGGCTTATGTCCATTAACGGACGTTGGGGTACATTAAATGACTCTCGACAAGTTATAATATTTGATTAGGTGCTTACGTTCGGCACACTTGAGGAAATCAACCCTGCTATTAATATTGACTTCCTTTAACTATGAAATATATGCGCTAAATTTTATTATTTTAAAAACAATGATTGTATAATAAACCATGTATTGCTTTACTACTTTAGATAACCATTCCCAGTATATTGAAACATCACTGAGCATTCAAATAGGTAACTATCATATAGACAGAAAGACCATAAGGTCTAGACAATGTGTCATTATATAGCGATTATATTATGTTCTATCATATATGGAATTTCCCAACAAGAATTTTGTAACCAAATATAATCCCTGGCACGTATGTTGACAAGAGTCGTTCAATGTGCAGAAGTCGTTTTCGAGGTATCTTTGGTAGTGAAGCGGGGCGCGGGAAACGTTCAGGTCCGTTCCGAGCGCGCGAATGGTTGGTCAGTTGACACAAGGATTGACTGACCAATCGTGTCGCGTCCACGTTCCGTTCGCTCTATATATATCTTATGCCAACACCGTGCCAACTTATGTGCCGGGAACTATACTTGTAATTTAATTGATGGAAAAGAGTGTCCGTGGAGTTTCTTGCACGTTCTTCTCAATAGAGACCTACTGACGCTTGCGAATGTGCAACTAGATTTATCTTTTGTTTGACAATTTAGAAGTGCCTTTAATTGGTTTAGTTGAAATAAAATATTTTTATTTTGATGAGGATTATCAAAAAGTCCAAATTGCATGGAATTGACATGCACTACAATTATCAATCCTCACTGTTTAAGTTTTCGACAATCGTAAACGCTTACAGAATATCACTCTATCCAGACTCTCTACTCGGTTTTGTATCAATAATTTACCTCGGGTTTACTTACAAGGAATAAGCTTTTGAACTTAAAACATAGGCAGATAAGTCGAACTCTCGAAATATTGCTTCCCCTTTTGGCGGTAGATACGTGTTCTTTCGTGGAATACCCATAATGACCTGCAACAAGAGATAATATTATGTTCAAGGCAGATCAAGGAAACTCGTTATTCAGAGATTTGTAAGAGCCAACTAAATAAGATGATGTAATCCAATTATGACCATGTAACCATATTTTAGAGATTGTATCTTAAAATAGCTAAATACAAAAGTTATAAATACGACATAAATACGATTTTAGATCATAAGAAACACAATTTTGAATACATAATATGAAGCACAACGAATAAAATTATAAATACATATTGTGCATACAGATCGTGGCAAATTGTTTAAAGTGTTTGTATGGAACAATAAAAATGATGTTTTAGACAAGAGCAAGGCAAAGCTTCTGTCAATTTTCTTTCCACTTGGATATATCACTGTGACCACACCAGTGAGTGTTGCCAGTAATTACTTATGGGACCGAGACGTGTTCGTTCACAATGGGCCTTATCTGAAAGCCTAAAGTCACCCAAAGGGCAATGGAGAGGGCTATGCTCGGCGATTCCTCGCGTGATCGCAACTGAAATGAGGATATTCGCAAGTGAACCAAAGTTACAGACATAGCCCGAAGAATAGCGAAACTTCAGTGGTAGTGGGCAGGGCACATTGCTCGCAAAACGCCTGGCTGATGGGGCCAAAAAGTTCTGGAGTGGTGACCGCGAACTGGAATACGATGCGTTGGTAGACCTCCCACTAGGTGGACCGATGACCTGGTTAAGGTGACGGGAATGCGCTGGATGCGAGCGCACGGGGTTGGTCAATATGGCGACGCCTGGGGAGGCCTATGTCAAGTAGTGGACGTCTTTCGGCTGAAATGATGATGATGATGACATCACCATAATCATGCATTAAGAACACTTATACAGGTTATAATGTTTTTTAGGAATCGATTTTGGCCGTCTTTGTAAAAGTTTTCCATTTACAACGGCAGAAGCAGTTTATAAAATATGATCACATTTTTCCGTTACACCCTATAAAGCAAAAAAATATTGTTGCCATAACTTAACTACATCTAGTTTCCGTGCAAGCTGTTGGAAAAGCAAAACATTGTGTTTACACTGCCTCTTCTCGAGATAACGACACTCCTCCCAGTAATGAGATAAGTCTGGCGGAATTTAATTTTGTCCCGCCTTATGGCATCCGCCATTATTGTGCCAATTACGTGGCAGTGCGGCTTGGGACATAATGCATTGTGCCATGGATTTATTTGGCGGAGAAAGAAGCTTGGAAAAAGAAAATTGGATAGGAACTGACCGCGTGCTTTGAGTGTACGTAACGTTTTTGGTACTTACTCCTTATACAAAGGAACAATGATTGACATAATGCCTTAGATATTCTCTATCAGTGAACCAAGGGTGGTGATTTGTATGAATTGATAACATGACAGGTGAATTATTCAGTAAGTCTGTGTGTGGTGTGGGAGCGAAATAAAACATGGTGTGTCGTGTTTTGCGGGTATTACTTTTATGTTTACGTCAAGAATTGTAGATACTCGTGATTTTGGTTTTAGTCACATCATAATTTTGGGTAGTTTATTTTTATCTTACTGTATTTATTCTTTGTATCTATTTTAACATACACAACAGAATTGGTTTCCGTACGTCACGTCCTAGGCGACCACTGAAAATCAGCGCGCAGGTTCCCCACGGCACAGCATTATGCTGCGTGGAAGCCTTCTTGCCACAATCACGACATCCATCTGCCTGACATCTTTTTCACCCTATTTCCTTTCTGTTATAAACAGAATGTAGGTAGTATATGTTATTATTGTTTGATTTATTTCTCGTCTTTTCTAACTTTATTTAAGTACTACAAATACTGTTGTTAAGGGTTTAGTTTAAGCATATATGTTCTTATATTGTATGTCATTTTGTGACAAATAAACGCTTTTTCATTCTTTCTTTCTTCTTTACATGATAGAAATATTGAAAAACACATAATTTATTCATTAGATTTTTTCCAAGTTGATAAAAGTATTAAAATAAAAGTTAAAATAAGCCAGTTAAAAGGCTTTCACATTTTAATAGTAGCTCAACTTTTTCTAGCCATTTACAGAACCTTTATCAAAAGTTTTAATAACATACCAGGCCCCTCAGAAAGTATTGCGAAAAAAAGTTTTTATATATGGGAGACTGGCCAGTTATAATGTTTTTCGAAAATATGATTATTTATAAGTAAAAATAAGTAAGTTCCAATTTCAAAATTTCCCTCCACATTTTTTGCGAGTTAATTCAAAGTATTGTGTCTCACTGAAATATGGATCTGCGCCGGGAACATTTTAGAGCTATGATTTTATACGATTTCAAGTGTCGCCTGAAACCGGATGAATCGTACGATAGACTTCAAATGGCATTCATGGATGAAGGCCCTTCCAAGGCAACCGTGTATCGTTGGTATAACGAATTCAAGCGCGGTCGACCAACTTTGGGGGATGACGAAAGAAGCGGTCGCCCTTTGACGGCTGTTACCGAAGAAAACGTGCTAGCAGTGAAAAATTTAATCCAAGACAATAGGCGAATTACATATCAGGAGATTCAACACATATTGAAGATTGGATCGGGAAGCGTTCACGAGATTCTACACAGCCATCTTCGCGTGAGGAGGATAGTATCACGCTGGGTGCCGCACAACCTCACCGATGCTCAGAAGCAGGCCCGGGTGGAATGGTGCCGTGATATGCTTAACAAATTTGAAGCAGGCTCGTCTCGGCGTGTTTACGACATCGTTACAGGTGATGAGTCCTGGATTTATCAATACGACCCAGAAACTAAGCGCCAGTCGACTGTTTGGGTGTTTCAAAATGAGCCAACGCCTACCAAAGTGAAGCGATCTAGAAGCGGGGGTAAGATTTTGATCGCTAGCTTTTTTAATTTGACTGGCCACTTGGTATCAATTCCCTTACGGGATCAAAGAAGCATTAATGCCGAATGGTATACTACCAAATGTTTGCCAGAAGTTTTCTCTGTTATAAGCAACAAGCGACCAAACACAGGGCTCCGCGGGCTACTGCTCCACCACGACAATGCACCTGCGCACACCGCACTCAAAACGAGGGACTTCCTGGACAGCACGCCAGTCAAACTCCTGGGTCACCCTCCTTACAGCCCTGATCTAGCACCGTGTGACTTCTTTTTATTCCCAAAAATAAAAAATCAGCTCAAAGGGATACAATTTTCGTCGCCGGAAGATGCGCTGGCTGCGTTCGAGCAGGCTGTAAACGAGGTGTCTGCGGCGGACTGGAAAAAGTGTTTTGAAAACTGGTTTAGGCGCATGAATCTTTGTATAGAGGCTGGTGGAAAGTACTTTGAAAAGATTTAATAAAAATATATGTACGTATAGAACAATTTTTTTTAGTTTCGCAAAACTTTCTGAGTGTCCCACGTAGGTCTAAGCGTCTAGGCTAGCCCTTTTCATTATGTTATGATCTAGGTTCACAACTTGTAATAGAGATCTCATTACTGAAATATTTCAATCCTTACTTCAATACTAAGTATGTCTTGTCTTACTTGTTTAGTATGTCTGTCTGTTAGTTAACTCTTCACGCTTTAAATACTGAGCGGATTCATATAAAACTTGTCACACTGGGTCGGACAATTACCTCGACATAGGATACTTTTCATCCCGGTAGTAAGTTGGGATGATAAAAAATCAAGACAGCTTTTCATAAGCTGAAAAACTAAAAAGATGTAAACAGAAAGAAAATCATGCTGTGCAGTCGGAGGGTCGGTCAGCCAACTCGCGAATATATATCCCCAACAGCACAGCATAATTTTCTTCTTGTTTACATCTTCTTAAGCTGTAGGGTTTTTGATTTTTATGTTAACATTTTTGTTTACAATTACTTTTAAACATATACGTGTTTTATATTTTTGTACCCACCTCTTTAAACCCTTCATTTTGATACCCAATCAAAGGTAGTTTTTAAAGTTTGGGTTTGAATTAAATAAAAAATGTGGACTCCCACATCACTGTCCTTATACGAAAATTGCCTATAACAACTGAGGTTTGCTGTTAGATAACCCAATTATGGATATTAAACTCGCCTTTTTACATAAGCTATCCATTGTATCTATACCTTCATTTTATGTTTTGTGTGCAATAAAGAATAAGGTTAAGGCGTACAAAATTCGCCATGTTTGTTTTTTTAACGTCACTTATCTAAGAACACTTAGGCGGTTAAGGCGTATTAATCATCACCCTTTTAAGACGGTACCCTGACCAAAAAATCGGCATGCGATATGAGCATTCCTATTGGTCTAGCGGCACTGGTGGCGCATGAATTACAGTAGTGAATACGCCCAGATTTTAGAATAAAGTCTTTATAAAATCGAATTTTGGTCTTCTGAAAAAAATGTTACTACCAAAATGTTCGTTATTAAATTGTCTATCCATTAGTGTTAGTACAAAAAATAATTAATGAACACTTTACGAGGAGATGCATGCTATCAATAATTATTTCTCATTTTAGATTTTTTTTTGAAAGGCGATTAGTGAAATATATACAACATTAAAAATAAAACTAAATCTACCATTTTAGAATCAATATTATGTAGAAATTTAATGTATTTTTATTAATTGATATTTCTTTTTGAATAACGAGTAGATAGCTCCTAAAAACAGCACGGAAAACGGCTTGCGCGGCGTTTTGCTCGGGGTACCGCCTTAATGTCCCCACTGCTGAAACACAGGCCTCCTCTCTGTGGGAGAGGGAATGGGCCTTAATCCACCCGCAGGCCCAGTGCGGGTTGGTGGATGTCACATGTTTTCGAATTTTTGGTACTAGGACATCGGTTTCCTCACTAAGTTTTCCATCACCGATTTAAAAGCAGTGGTAATGAAATAATTTACACAAAGTAAAGCGCCTGCCTGGTTTCGAACCCTCGAATTACATCTTGTAAGTCGCGGCCGTTACCACTGAGCCACCACTGCTTTCGAGCTACGACCTTTTACGTTGTCTTAAATATATGAATCCGTCTAGCGGTTTGAAAGAAATGTAGTATTCAAGAATATTATGTATCATACATACATACAAACAAACATACAAGATATGCGCGAAAAACATAACCCTTTCGTTGCAGTCGGGTAATAAGCCAAGCATCATCAGTATAAACCAAACAGACGGAAATCAATCAGTCATAACTAAAATCACAATGAAGTTATTAACAGAACCATTTTTATTTATCACTAAAACAAAATTTTACTTTCATGTTCATAGCTCTGCTATCACGCCATATCGCGTGTTTAGTGGTAAACAAAAGTCTTGCTTGTTCCGTTACTTTAGTCTATAAAATCATAGTAGAATAACGTAAAACGTTGATGGTACATAAAATGCTGAAAAAGCTTACTACTTGGTATCACGCTTGGTACATGAATGGGGTGGTAAAAATAATAAGACTAGATTATCGGGGTCATGTATATACATATCGTATAAGTACAGTGAAGGGTCATAAGATCAATCGCACTCCTCTAATTAACCCCATCACTGACAGACGTCCACGCTGAACATATCCCTCCCCTAAGCGTCGTCACATTGACCGGTCCCGTGCGTCTCGCATCCAGCGGATGCCTGCATTATGAACCAAATCATTGGCCCACCTACGATACGCATTCGCCGCTTCAAAACTTTTGAGCCGCATCGACCATCCGTTCTGCCAGAAATGTTGCCTGCCCAGCCCACTGCCACTTAAGTTTGGCAATTCTTCTGTGTTATTAAGCTAAAGTGTCTTAAATTCAGTTTTAGAAGTTTATTGGTCCACCTTAGATTTAATCCACAGTATAGAATACATAGTTTAGTTTAAATAAGTCTTATGAATCTGCGTAGGATGGTATTTACTAGAAGTGGTCATCGTAGTAGTGGTTCTCCAGCATCAATAGCATCTAGATTGAGCCAGAATAATAGCAGTTCTCCACGTGGGCTTAGAATAGTGCGTATTGGTAGACGGCGGGTCTACCTTTTATAGCAGAATTTTTTATGTCATAATATTATTAAACATAACAACGGATAGCATAAACATCATTTCGCAGAAAATCGTTTGGCATACACTCATTTATCATACATTCAAACTGAATTTTGTAAGTCAGAACCATCTTTAGGCATAAATTTAATATCGATAGTCATTAAAAGGCAGAACAAGTTCACAGTCAGAATCGTCTTTTGGCATACATTTCATATCTATATTAATTGAAATAATCATCTATCACATGACAGATAATGCATAGTTAAGAGTAATTAATTTTGTATTTTTTACCATGGTAAAAGATTGATTGAACACATTTTTTTTGTGTTTTAATTCGCTGTATACAAACAAGCATACACCATGCATGCAGCAAGCATGCAAGTGAGCATGCAGCAAGCATGTAAGCAAGCATGCAAATGAGCATGCAGCAAGCATGCAACATGCAAGCAAGAATGCAAGTGAGCATGCAGCATGCAGCAGGCATGGTTTCTGTAACGGCTCCGGCACTGCGGGGCTCCGTCGGTCCCATGCGAGCTTATCGTCGCAGATGGTTTTAACGCTCACCACCTGCTCCTCAGCTCGCAGGCCGCCTCGCCCCTACGAGCCTACGCGGGCTTAAATTACACTCTAGGGGTAGGGCAGACAAGACTACGTGGAGTCGTCGGTTTTGCAGCGATTCGTTTCTTTCACTAACTTTTGTAACAAAACATATTGACTTTTTAAGACAGTATATCAATTTTAATTGAAGGTTAAAAATGCTATTTTATAGAAATGCCTAATAAAATTATTCCAAATGAATTTCTGCCACCTTCATAATATGCCAAGTGAAATTATGCCAAATAAAATTCTGCGATCTTAAAAGTAAGCCATTGTAAATTCGGACATAGAAACATTCGGCCAAACAATAATTATATTTAAAAAAAAATATGCCTTAAGAATATTCGTTTAAAGAAGATTATGCCAAGTGTGTTATGCCAAATAAATTTCGGAGTATCAAGATTCTGCCAGATAGAGGGAACCCGTAGACGGCACCTGTCTTCGAACATAGAGAGGTCCGTGCGTTATAGACGGGTTATGCTTATGCAAAGTAGTTCGTCGTGGATGTGGTACGACAGTGACTCTGTTAGCATGACCTCTCAGTAGAAGACAGACGCCATGCAACAATCGACACGACTATCTGTTAGAGTGACGATAAATAGCCAGTACACTATATTCCGACCTTCTCAGTGATATGACCTTAAAAATTTCGCGTTTCGTCGGGTGAAATAGGTAAATAAACAATCGAAATCATCGCGTTAAATACCCGTGATATATTATTTTTCTTCTCAGTGATTCCAGTTCAAACATCGTGCGGAAACTCGGGTATGTACGTTTTTTTGTAAATTTTTGAACTTGATCATAATTTCAGTCTAAATAATAATAATATAATCATTTATTTCAAGTTTCATAGACTCATTAAATTAAACATTCACACACAAAGTCACATTAAATAAAGAAATAAAGATGCGATTTCTACGTACTATATTATAAGACGGATGATTACTCTTGATTTTTTGTTCTCTTACAATTTATAACTTATCGTTTATATCGTAGCCCGAAGGCGATTGTAAATAATGCCCTAAAGACGACCCATTGCGACCCTCAAAAGCAACAAATTCCCGTTTGCCGACTTTATAACTATCGTGGGAAGATAAACAGGTGAAGAAAAAGAAAATGTGTCATGAATTTGTTATCATCATGATCAATATTAACTTACTGGTATCTACCTGTGGCTTTGCCCGTGTGAAAAGTGTATTATTATCCCTTGGGATCGCCATACTGAGTGTTCCAAGTTCTTTTAGAATAAGAGTAAGTATTTTCCTGAAACAGATCTTATCATATCTGTGTAATAGGAAGCTAAGTTTAAATGATATGTGTTGCTTTGATATGAAAATAGCTATCAATGTTTGGCTTGCGAGCAGAGTGGCTCCGGCTACACTGGCAACGTGGTAAAGAGGTCTTAAGCGCCGGGCAGTAAGCGTTGCTTATACACTTTCGAGTCAAACCAATCCATAGTCAAATATACTTTCGGACAGCATGGCGGTCCTGCAAGCACTAAACAGCCACACGTTCAACTCAGGGCTGATTTACGAGTGTCACTGGCGCCTGAACCAGGTCGGTATGCACAATAAAGTAACCATTCAATGGATCAAAGGACACAGCGACTCCCGAGGGAACGACGCTGTGGATGAGCTCGCCAGAAGGGGCTCTAATATGGCACCGGTGGGCCCGGAGTAACCTACGCGGTCTTGTAAGAAAACGCACCAGGAATCAACACAACAAGCTATGGATTGACCATAGCGAATGTAGGCAGGCCAAGGAGGCACTACCCTTCATCGACGGCCGTTTCAAGAAAAAGACCCTACGACTAACTAAGCCACAGTTGCGTGCAGTCACAGCCGTAACGATTGGACATGGGACCTTTGATAAGCACCTTTTTGTCATAGGAATCACGGACAGCCCACTCTGCAGAGCACGCATGCTACAGGGCCAAATAATTCGGTGACCCAGGTACCCTGCAGGAGGTAGTTGGCAGCACCAGGGTGCTGATGGCCTTTCTCGAGGAGCTGGGGTGGATCGAATGATGTAACTGAATCCCACGTCGTCCATCCGCTTAGTCGTGGAGTTCCGGCAATAGCCGGTCGAAACTAAACTAACCACAACTGCCGCGGCCGCTACAATCGAATGGAATAAGGGCAGGAGGATGAAGATGACGATAAGTCTAGGGAAGAAGAAGAAGCTTCGGGGGCAAGGCATTGTGGATCCAGATGCAAGTTCCAATGTGAATTTTATTCATGATCTTTTGATGATAACACACAAGTTAAGTAACACACAAATACCAGCTTACCTATAGCAGTCGCGTTTATTGACATTCTTAATTTAACCTTTGACTACAAATCTTATTTAGAACCCCATATATACAAATTGTACGCCGCATTGACGTGCATAGAAAAAAAGTAGTTTTCCTTACAATAACATGTAATTCTGAATAATTATTATTTTTATTAACTTTATTTTTTAATTTAATTTAATTAACGATATATAATTGTTTGAAAAAAAAACACCTGAAAATGAGATCCGCTCTGAACCTAATAATATTTTTCAACAAAAAATCCAAATTATTAGTATTATTGTTTTGTCTTATAAATAACAGTCTCAGTCTGCAATCTATCTACACTCTTACCTACATTTGTAAAATTTATATATCTACAAATCATTCGTCTAAGTATCGTGCAACGTTGACGTATTATCAAAATGGCAGCACTTACCAACGCGACACAGTCGTTCCGTAGCATGGGAGACTCCCTAACTCTGTCAAAGAAGTTACGGGCCCGTCCGAAAGTACTCCAGAACTTCGGAGTGAACTAATGGTAGTTGTGGGCCAGTGGGATGGTAAAAGACCGTGCGGACATTCACCTACTCGTTGGTCAGACCCTATAAGAGCGACAAGTGTTCCAAGACCTTCAGAAATGAAGACAACGAATAAGAAGAAAAATTAAAAGAAAACTGATATAGACAATAAGTCGTCTTGAATCAACATTATTCGTGATACATAACATTTTTACAAATAATAATGAAAATACACACACAGACTACAAATAAGATAAATATTTGGGAAAGGCCAATGACCGCTGTTGCCATGCTATAACGACACAGATATTGTATCTATAAAACAAGAAAAAAATGTCTAGAAATCGAATAACTCCAGTAAATAAAAAAGTAGAAAATATTGGAAAAATCATTTTGAAAGCTCAATCAATGTATCTTGAAATAACCAAACCAGCGGTTATTAGGTTGGAAATTTAATAAAAAGCTTGTGGCTGCTGGAATTTATTTATATTTTCACTGTAATTGAATATTTTTTTTCTTATAAATAAAAGAGAGTTGAATAACCTCTAAAAAGTATTCGTTTTATTGATAGATATTTTTATTAATTTACATTGAAGTTATGCATGTTTGGTACTTTCGCTTAGATAACAATATTGAGATACAAATGAAGAACCTAAATCAGTTAACATGAGACCAGAGAAAGTAGAACATATCAAATCAAATTTTAAATCTTTATTTAACTAATTGCGCAGTAACAAATTAGGATGGACGGTGACCTTCAAACTATGCAGTAAAATATCTATTTACTAAGTCATTTCCTCGGCTCTACTCATTCAATTTGACAGTTGGGTATAGCAAGTTATTTTTTGACATCATCATCATCTCCTTGCCTTTATCTCATGTTACTTGGGTTCGGTGCAACACGTTTTACCACTGACTACCTTTTCTTTCATATCACTCCTCACACAGTCCATTCATCTTTTCTTCGGCCGTCCCCTTCCTCTCCATCCATCCACATTTATATTCATAGCTCTTTAAGTAAGATGAGTTTCATCCCTCTTCATCACATGACCATACTAGGACAAACGGTTCCTTTTCAACTTTTCTGTCACGTGCCAGTGCCACTTTCAAACTTTCTCTATTATACTCATTTCTCACTTTATCCATTCTCGTCACGCCGCGCATCCATCTCAACATTCTCATCTCTGCGACTTGCAAACTATTCAAATCTTTTTCACAGCCCAAAATTCTGATCCATACATTACAACAGATCTAATCATGGACTTGTTTGTTGCCGTTGTTATGGAGTCCAACTAAGACGATTAGTGTGGAGAAAGTTTCTTTCAAAAACATATCCCTTTCCTTACAGTCGTTTAAAAAGGCTATATTCTGGGCCATATTTATTGAGTAAAGATAATAATGTTCATCCACGAAAAATAATCGCAAATTAATATTAACTGTCGAATATATATTTGCTTGAAATAACACAAACACGTAACTAAGACGTTTATTAAATCTGCAAGTTAATAAAAATGCTGCGTTCAGTAAATAAGGTTACGTCAGTACTGTGAGCCAGCACGGCTTTAACTCAATTTAATATTATTCTGTAAAATTGATGAGAACAAATCGAGTTTGAAGCTAGAAATTTTCTAGTTTATTGGATTTTCAATTTATTGTTATGTCAATAATTTTTTTGTTGAGCGTTTGTAATTGAATTTTAACTTTTTAACTAAGCTCGAATTGGATTGACGTACAATGTTTTATCTTATGAATAGTAGACAACCATTATTTTGATTAAAAGGCTTAATTTTGAAGTCTTAAATAAGAACAATAGTTTGACACTCAAAATTACTACAATTGTGCTAAAAAGCGTTGCAGCAGGCTAGGCTTAAGATAGTTAGACAAAATTTTAATCTTGGTTCACACTAGCCATGAACCGAAAGAGCTGGAAGTTATGGAGGTCTTGGGCAAAGTTTGCCCACTTTGCCCAGTAATGGAATTATATAAAATGTCAGTAACCAGTACCGATATATAGTATTAAAGTAACTTTTGAAAACTTTAGTGAATCCTCGGAATCGCTTGAATTTACATATTCGTCAAAATGGCGAAGGTGTACTGTGACTGTAAGTCTAATTATGTACCTATGTGTTGTAACCAAATGCGGTTCAAGAAAACGAGCGACAAACATTTATGTCAGAATACAGAGCGACTTGAGGAACAGGCTAATGTGGTCGATTTTGGAAACAAAGACCGTAATTAACGCCATGTTTACGTTTAGAATAGATTGTAATCTTCCAATCTTTATAATTCAACTCTTTACTTTGTTTTGAGTGACTATCTTCAAACAAATAGGTGCAACACAGATCATCACCATCATTGGAACAGACAGACATTCATAGCTAAAATTAGGCCTCCCCCAAGCATCGACACATCATTCACAACAAAGACTTTGTATACTTCTAGACGTAACGTATTTAAGACGAAAAAGAAACTGTTAGGTCTTTAGTTCTTCCTTAGAAAAACTCTATAAAAAAGAGACAAACATAGACAAACGCTACCATCTTGAATAGCAGAGTGACAACTAGTTGAATCACTGTCATCTATGTGGTGGTCACGCGCTTTTTTCGTTTTTAATTAACAGGAACAAGTAAAATTTCAAAATTTAAAAAACCCCCGAAACATTTATCTTGCCAAAACACCCCGATTCAAACCATAAAACGCCCATAACTTTTGAACGGCCGAACTGATTTTATTCAAACATAGCTAAGAACACTCTCGACAAAATCACATTTCAAACAAAAAAAACTAAATCAAAATTGGTTCATCCGTTTAGACGCTATGATGCCACAGACAGACACACAGATACACAGACACACAGATACACAGCAACACACGTGAAACTTATAACACTCCTCTTTTTCCGGTGGAGGTTAAAAATGAATTTTATTGACTTATTATCTTCATGAAGGCGTGTGTGGCTATCGGTTGCAAGAGTAGAATGGGCATATTATCAGGAAATAATCAAAGGATAACTTTCCACAGGTGAGTTTCAACTATTCCCTGCACAATAGTTTCAGTATAAAAATTAATGTACAGGGAATTTATTCCATAGGCTGTCACGAATCTTAGTTCAAAATATGTCAAGGAAGTATAGTTTCGTTTAAACCATTATATTTAGTAAAATAATGAACTTTATGCGTTCGCTGTTATAGCTATGACAGTTTACGTATTAACGTTTTGATGTTAGAGATAGTGACAGCAGTCACAAGAAAAAAATATTGATACTATTTGTACAGTCTTACGAGAGAATATCGATATGACACTGGCACAGATCTACATACATACATAAACTCACGCCTTTTTCCCATGGGGGTAGGCAGAAACTACAGAACGCCACAGATCTATATGTCTAAAAGGAAAAATCTATAGCATACTCGACCACACTTGTACAAGATGGCATAGACAAAAGTATATCTATCTCTTTTTGCTTATGACGTTAACTGTTAGTGCGAAGTGAATACCGATATATTTAAATTGCGTCTCAAATATGTTATGTGCATACAAAGTATCTGATACACACTGTATTAACACAGCAATCCCCAACGTTTAAAGAAGGACTAAATAACAATAAATTTGTAAAGAAATCTTACCTCAATAAAAATACCTGGATAAGCCTTTACACAGACACTTTCAATAAAAATCAACGAGACTTTCAAAAGATCCAGATTCGATGTAAGTACTATATTCGAAGCAGTTGAGTTGAGCCCGTCTGTGTCTTACGTAGGACCCTATAAATCTTTGTGCCTACCCTAACCCTTTGCTAAACGGTACGAGTAGAGTACCAGTAGTTTTAACAATGTGATGGTCAAGCGATGAGATAATAGCGATTTTGATAGGACAAGAAACAAAACGGGATGTTTCAATTGACTGTTAATAATTTGAAAAACTTCTAGGAAACATCTTTGTATCACGATTGCGCGTTTCTGAAATAGTAGTACATATTAGGTTTAAATATATTCATAACTAGGTATTTCCAGCGGCGTCGCTTTCGTTGTCTATCCCACCGCAACGTTGAATTGGTTAGAGATATTTGTATTTTCGTTACATTATTGCGGATTGCCACATTGCCTGTGGAAAAATTTCGAAATTGGTTTAGTAATTCCAGGTAATACCTCTCAGAAACAAATAATTTTCCCTCTTTGTAATAAAAGTTTACATTTTGTCACAATGGCTGCCTTGAATAAAGATGGTAAGTATTCGAGGCACTCGACCGAATAAACATTATCGTCAGACGAGACCGTCTGTGTCTTACGTAGAACTCTATAAATCTTTGTGTCAACACTAATCCTTTGCTAAACAGCTACGAGTAGTTTTAACAATGTGATGGTTAAGACATGAGATAATAGCGATTTCGATAGGGCAAGAAACAAACGGGATGTTCTTAACCTAACACGAAGGAGATGATGGGGCTGAGTTCACTCGCTTTGCTCACTCAAAGTCGTATGAGCCCCGCGCAATGATTCATAATAATTTGAAGATCTTTCAGGAAGCGTATTTTTATCACGATTGCGCGTTTCTGAAAAAATATGTAAATATTTGGTTTAAAAATATTTATAACTAGCTATTTTCCACGGCGTCACCGCCGTGGTCTATTCCATCGGAACGTTACATTTTGAGTGATAAATATTGCCTGTGGCAATAAACAATAATGTAACTACAGAATTTTCGTAATTTGTTGAGTCATCATCAGCCTTTTAATGTTCCCACTTCGCACTGGGCCACAGTCCTCCTCTCTGTGAGAGGAAATGGACCGTAATCCATCACGCAGGTCCAGGGCCGGTTGGTGGATGTCACACGTTTTCGAATTTTCGGTTCTAGGACATGGCGGCTTCCTCAAGATGTTTTCCTTCACCGGTTTGAGAGCAGTAATGATTAAATAATTTACACCGCCGGCCCGCCACTGCGGGCCACGACCTTGGGTTGGGGGGGGAGTGAGGTGTTGGCCTCCCCCCGCGACGTCTAAGAGGGGCGCGCGTGGAACACTACGCGCCGTCACCTCGGGTCCTGATATGTGGCGACGGACGTCACCGAGTCCGTCGCCCCTGGACCCATTAAGGGGGGCTGGAAGAGGGCGTTGTCCGCCCTCCGCCGACGCCCGGCGCGTCTGCTGCGGATCGGGTTAGCGGATGAAATGTCCCTCTCCCTCTCCGCAGCCTCCTTCTGCGAGATGACTGTTTCGCAGAAGGATACCACCGAGTCCCAGGACTCCTCGCTGCCGACCATAGACTCGACTACAGCCGGCAGCGACAGGTCACTGCCTACTTCAGAGATGAGGGCACGGCGTGGCTCCTCCCAAGCGGCACCCTTGCTAAACAGTACTAACAATGTAAGGGTCAAGCGATGAGAAAACAGCGACGTTTAAAGGAAAAGTTTTTCAAGAGTTTTATTTTTAGTTTTTTAGTTTTTCTACAATTTGCCATGAATTCAATAAAACGTGTCCTGTAAAAACAGTTAAAGTCAACAATTCCAAATCAAAATTTAGTGAATGGGTCACTGTGGGCATAAGAAAAAGCCGAGATATCTTATATAATTTATATTACGAAAAATCTTTGACTTCCGATAAAGTTTTTCACACTTATGTTAGAAACTATTCCAAAATATTTAAAAGAGTCTGCGCTCAAGCAAAATCTCAAATAATAATTAACAAAATTGGTGTTTCAAATAATAAAATAAAAACTGTGTGGCAATTAATAAATAGAGAAACTGGAAAGACACAACAACGCGATCAGAATGAGTTGTCTTTGAAAATAAATAATCAAACCATTTCTGATAAGCAAGAAGTCGCTGAGACATTAGAAAAGTTCTTTACCAACATTCCGTTAGAGGTTACGAAGTCTCTGCCCTCCTCATCTAAATTAGCTGAAGCTCTTCTTAAAGAAAACTTTACCAAAGACATACCGACCTTTAAATTTAAACCAATATGTATTGATACAATTAAAAACGTGTTCAAAAGTCTCAATATAAAAAATACTGAAGACTTATGGGGGATATCCGTTAGGGTTCTTGAAGATATTATTGACTCAATTGCTCCTGTCCTAACAGGCATATTCAATCAATGTTTGGACAGTGGCACGTTTCCTGACTTAATGAAACACAGCAAAGTAGTACCAATTTTCAAATCAGGTTGTAAGAGTGATCCCTCTAATTATAGACCTATATCCGTGCTTCCAGCATTGAGTAAAATCTATGAAAAAATCATGCTGGATCAGATGTTGTCTCACTTCAATTCAAATGGGATCCTGCATAGTCAGCAGTTTGGTTTCACGAAAGGTAGGTCGACTACGGACGCGGGAGTAAAACTCATCAGTCACATTTTGGAATCTTGGGAGAAGTCCCAGGATGCCATTGGCATTTTCTGTGATCTCTCAAAAGCGTTCGACTGCGTCGACCACAACACACTGATCTGTAAATTACACCACTACGGAATTCGAGGACAAGCTGCTGATCTTGTGCTTTCATATTTATCAAACAGACAGCAAAAAGTGAATGTTAATGGGGTGACGTCCTCCGGGTCTCTAGTCAAGATGGGCGTGCCCCAAGGTTCAATTCTCGGCCCTTTCCTTTTTCTTGTATACATTAATGATCTCCCTTTTATGATGGCCAAATTATCGGATATAATTCTATTTGCTGATGATACTTCGCTAATTTTTAAAATAGATAGGAAAGATACGGATGTCTTACATGTCAACGAAAGTCTTATTATTCTCACAAAATGGTTCGCAGCTAACAATCTTTTACTGAATGCGACAAAAACTAAATGTCTTAAGTTCTCTTTACCAAATGTACCACAACGAGACCTAAATTTGAATCTTGACGGCAAAAGTCTTGAAGTTATAGCTGAAACTGTATTCTTAGGGATTACTATCGATTCAAAACTGCAGTGGGGCGCGCACATTAGAACTCTTTCGGGTAGGTTAAGTTCAGCTGCATATGCAGTAAGGAAAATAAGGCAGTTAACCGATGTAGCCACAGCTAGGTTAGTATATTATGCTTATTGCCACAGTATTATGTCTTATGGCATTCTGCTGTGGGGATCAGCAGCAGATGTTGACTCAATTTTCATCTTACAAAAGAGGGCAATCCGCGCGATCTATAAAATGGGTCCTCGCGAGTCCCTTAGAGAAAAATTTAAAGAAATCGATATACTGACTCTACCTTCACTCTATATTTTGGAATGTATTTTGTATGTCCGCAAAAATCGAGGGCTTTTCAAAACTAGAAGCGACTTATAGTATAAGATCCCGTTATAAAACGACCTTCACCGAGATGCTTATTTAATTAAACGTATTTTATATTTAATTTAATATGTCAATAAATATAATCCATATGGGTTGCCTAGCAAATTTCAGTCCAGGGTATGTTTAATTAATAATTAAAAGAAAATATTTTTTTAAACATTTCACCGGTATGATTATTAGATAAATTCTATACCAATCGAAAGTATGAAGCCCATAGAATATGCAAACGTTAGGTTGCCTATTCTTTTCCGGTCACAACTATCGGGTTGCCAGGTATAAACAGGTAAATCTGTACTAGCATTTTGCAACGGTCTGTTTATTGAATGAAATTTAAATGAAATTAAAGATTATTTTATTCTGAACACGGTGGTATAGGGTTGCCTGCGAAAAATCAGTCCAGAATTGCGGTTGTCGAATTTTAAAAAGTAAAATATTGCTCTGAGTGAATGTGTGCGACTGAGAGGTCCCAACCGACCATCCCATGCGATAGAAGAGGACACAGCATAGCAGCTGTTTAAAGTCCGCCCACTTAAAGAAAGAGAGTGCGCATGCTATTTGGGCTTGGAAAAGAAAAGGATAGCGATAGACTCGTATATACTATGCATCATTTTGGAGTAGAGTGTCGCTATAAATACAATTGAAAAAACGTGCTACTATTTATTGTTGGAAAAAATGGCAAAAAAGTGTTTTTTGTGTGGATCGGATGATGAAATAATTGATTTTAATGATGAAACTTTTAAAAACTGTGTATTAAAGTTAGCTTTTTGTAAAAAAAAAACACTTTAAATACAATTTTGTTGAGCTACCCAGTGCGTCTCTTCAATGTGTAGGTTATCATACCACGTGCTACAAAAAAGTGACCGTTTTGAATAAAAAATTTAACGTAGAATTTCTTAATTTTAGTGCTGAATATACAGTAAGTACATAATAATTGAATCTTTAAAATTAACTAAATTGGGCGCACGGTTGGCGCAGTGGTTGAGCGATTGACTGCTGCGCTTGGTGTCGCGGGTTCGATTCCCGCACGGAACAAATATTTGTATGACCTACAGATAGTTGTTCCGGCTCTGGGTGTTGTGTATGTGAGTTTATATGTTTGTAAACGCACCCACGATACAGGAAGAAATTCCTAGTGTGGGGCAACGTTTTTTAAAAAAAAAATATATATATAAAAAATAAAAAACTTAGGTAATACGTGGGACACTCAGAAAGTTTTGCGAAACTAAAAAAAATTGTTCTATACGTACATATATTTTTATTAAATCTTTTCAAAGTACTTTCCACCAGCCTCTATACAAAGATTCATGCGCCTAAACCAGTTTTCAAAACACTTTTTCCAGTCCGCCGCAGACACCTCGTTTACAGCCTGCTCGAACGCAGCCAGCGCATCTTCCGGCGACGAAAATTGTATCCCTTTGAGCTGATTTTTTATTTTTGGGAATAAAAAGAAGTCACACGGTGCTAGATCAGGGCTGTAAGGAGGGTGACCCAGGAGTTTGACTGGCGTGCTGTCCAGGAAGTCCCTCGTTTTGAGTGCGGTGTGCGCAGGTGCATTGTCGTGGTGGAGCAGTAGCCCGCGGAGCCCTGTGTTTGGTCGCTTGTTGCTTATAACAGAGAAAACTTCTGGCAAACATTTGGTAGTATACCATTCGGCATTAATGCTTCTTTGATCCCGTAAGGGAATTGATACCAAGTGGCCAGTCAAATTAAAAAAGCTAGCGATCAAAATCTTACCCCCGCTTCTAGATCGCTTCACTTTGGTAGGCGTTGGCTCATTTTGAAACACCCAAACAGTCGACTGGCGCTTGGTTTCTGGGTCGTATTGATAAATCCAGGACTCATCACCTGTAACGATGTCGTAAACACGCCGAGACGAGCCTGCTTCAAATTTGTTAAGCATATCACGGCACCATTCCACCCGGGCCTGCTTCTGAGCATCGGTGAGGTTGTGCGGCACCCAGCGTGATACTATCCTCCTCACGCGAAGATGGCTGTGTAGAATCTCGTGAACGCTTCCCGATCCAATCTTCAATATGTGTTGAATCTCCTGATATGTAATTCGCCTATTGTCTTGGATTAAATTTTTCACTGCTAGCACGTTTTCTTCGGTAACAGCCGTCAAAGGGCGACCGCTTCTTTCGTCATCCCCCAAAGTTGGTCGACCGCGCTTGAATTCGTTATACCAACGATACACGGTTGCCTTGGAAGGGCCTTCATCCATGAATGCCATTTGAAGTCTATCGTACGATTCATCCGGTTTCAGGCGACACTTGAAATCGTATAAAATCATAGCTCTAAAATGTTCCCGGCGCAGATCCATATTTCAGTGAGACACAATACTTTGAATTAACTCGCAAAAAATGTGGAAGGAAATTTTGAAATTGGAACTTACTTATTTATACTTATAAATAATCATATTTTCGAAAAACATTATAACTGGCCAGTCTCCCATATATAAAAACTTTTTTTCGCAATACTTTCTGAGGGGCCTGGTACATCTTCTATATTTTTTTCATGTTTAAATAATTGTTAGTAAAATTCACCTATGGTTTTGTTAATTTTCGACACACATATTTTTTTTGTAATTTACTTAAAAACGGTAATTTATAAATTAAACAAGAAAATGATCTGATTTCCTTTTTTTTTTGTAACAATTAATGAGGATGTTTTCAATCAACTATTCTTATCAAGAGGCTTCGTCTCCAAATCCATACTACCATGCTGGATATCATTAACTCTGAAAATTTTACGAACTATTTTCGTAAATTCCATGTGGCTTAATGCAACGGATCCAATATGCGTGAAACTTGAGCCTGAGAACTGCGGATGGTTCTTAGATGAATATTTAAAACCAGTAGGATTCATTGGGGATACACCTTTAATTTAGACATGATGACATGAAAGATGAAAAAAGTGAAACAGAGAGTGATGACGAAGAAGATTCAGAAGTTGAAGATCGTAGTTTTATGTCCGATGACTCGGATTCTGAATATTTTTTTTTTTTTTTTGTATTTCTATTTTTTTACAATAAATAGAAGTAATTTTTTAATTGTTGTTTTTTATTTTGTCTTCTTACAATAAAAATAAAATTTGCAAGACTACCCTGATTAAAAAAGTTCACTTTTATGGGTTTTGAATTTTTCCAATAGTTTCAATTTCTCTGTTTACATTTATAGATTTATATTTATTTATTTTTATAAAAAAAAAAACTATTTCTCTATTTAAATAATAAACTACTCCAAAATGATGCATAGTATATACGAGTCTATCGCTATCCTTTTCTTTTCCAAGCCCAAATAGCATGCGCACTCTCTTTCTTTAAGTGGGCGGACTTTAAACAGCTGCTCCTCTGCAGCTCAACAGCGCTGTGTCCTCTTCGTCGTCGTAGTCGCACACATTCACTCGGACAATATTTTACTTTTTTAAATTCGACAACCGCAATTCTGGACTGATTTTTCGCAGGCAACCCTATACCACCGTGCTCAGAATAAAATAATCTTTAATTTCATTTAAATTTCATTCAAAAAACAGACCGTTGCAAAATGCTAGTACAGATTTACCTGTTTATACCTGGCAACCAGATAGTTGTGACCGGAAAAGAATAGGCAACCTAACGTTTGCATATTCTATGGGCTTCATACTTTCGATTGGTATAGAATTTATCTAATAATCATACCGGTGAAATGTTTAAAAAATATATATATTTTAATTATTAATTAAACATACTCTGGACTGAAATTTGCTAGGCAACCCATATGGATTATATTTTTTGACATATTAAATTAAATATAAAATACGTTTCATTAAATAAGCATCTCGGTGAAGGTCGTTTTATAACGGGATCTTAGACTATTACATAATTTAAATACACGCAGTAAGCACGAAATTGTAATACCCAAATTCAGATTAACAAAAACTAGCAAGTCTTTTTATATAAACAGTATACGCTTTTATAACAAGTTGCCAAAGTCAGTTATAGAACTGACCGATGGAAAGTTCAAAAACTACATCAAACGTGTCCTTGTTAAAAAAGCATATTATAAAATCAAGGACTACGTTGAAGATAAAAATTTTGGCTTTAGCTCCTTCTGCGCATGCGGCTTCCCTGGTAACTCATAAACGGCACAAATATGTGGTTGTCTCTAACTATTCTCAATCTCATTAATTCTTTGTTTTTTTTCCTTCTTTTGATTATTCTTTTTACAATGGTTTTCAATCATCTTCATAGCCCTTTGCTAAGAATAGTTACAGCACTGATAACAATATTTGTGCCACATGTTAGATTTAGTCTTTTTTTTTTTTATTTTACTTTTGTATAGATTCCTTTACCGATTATTTTGTAAATGTGTGAACATTGTAGGCCTTCTAGATGCTTGTTAACTTTTTAACTCGTTTTATTTTCTTTTGTTTAAATAATATGTAATCTTTTTTTTTTTTGTTTTCTTACGACTTATTGTCGGGCCTACGTTGTCCCCACATATCTAAGTACTAATGCTGTAACAAGGAAATATTGTAAAACCAAACCATTTTTTTAAAAGAGTAACCATGGAGTTTCTTGCCGGTTCTTCTCTATAGGAAACGACCAACCCGAACCGTGCACATTGTCGACGTTTTATAAGTGCCCATGTAGGCCTATATGAAATAAAAAAAAAAATGATTTTGATTTTTGATTTTGATTTAGCGTATGCCTACAGCTAAGGAGTAGAATTCCGTGCCGGAGTCTAATTTATTTTTTATTTTTTAGAAAAACGTTGCCCCACACTAGGAATTTCTTCCTGTATCGTGGGTGCGTTTACAAACATATAAACTTACATACACAACACCCAGAGCCGGAACAACTATCTGTAGGTCATACAAATATTTGTTCCGTGCGGGAATCGAACCCGCGACACGCAGCGCAGCAGTCAATCAACCTCTGGGTATTTAAGTCAAGAGTGAATAAGCTACTTCTAGGCAAGCGTGCTTCATCGTCGACCACATCATCGTTTACCATCAGGTGAGACAGTGGTCAAGCGCGAGTAAATAATAAACAAACAATATATACCTACTTAGTTTTCATTTTGTTACAGTGAACTCACACACACTGATCTTCAACATCAAAAGAAGAAAAATATCTTGGTTCTTTTTAGATTAGGCAACTGTAACAAAGTCGTAGGAAAAAATGCTAGTGTATCGCAGGTAGTCGTCTATTAACTTGAGAAACAATTGTTTTTATCGACCCTATCTATACCATAAAATTTGGTGGCTTAAATCCCGTGGAGGGTTGGTCCTGTACATGAAACAGTATCGATTTGTGAAGATAAAATATTAAATAATAAAAAAACATAAAAAAATAAACTGACTTCTACAGCAGCAAAAAAAGGTCAAAAATAACTTTCGTTTTGGAAGTCGGTGATGCAACATGATAAAACAAGAGGTACCAACGACACCCGCTAACAGGATTATTACGTAAGAAACAGCAATCAGCAATCATCGCGCGATAAAACGCTTTATGTCATAAACGTCGGATATAACTACAGTGAAGGTATGGAGGTCCTACACAATCGTTTGGTAATCGCTCGCTGTTTGTCAAATGCACTTATTTATAAAAAACCGGCCAAGTGCGAGTCGGACTCGCGCACGAAGGGTTCCGTACTTGGTAAATTGCGGTTTACGATTTATGACGTATTAAAAAAAAACTACTTACTAGATCTCGTTTAAACCAATTTTCGTTGGAAGTTTACATGGTAATGTACATTATATATTTTATTTAGTTTTATCATTCTATTATTTTAGAAGTTACAGGGGGGGACACACACATTTTACCACTTTGGAAGTGTCTCGCGCAAACTATTCAGTTTAGAAAAAAATGATATTAAAAACCTTAATATCATTTTTGAAGAACTATTCATAGATACCCCACACGTATGGTTTTGATGAATTTTTTTTTAGTTTCAGTTTCAAGTATGGAAACCCACAAAATTTATTGTTTTTTTCTATTTTTGTGTGAAAATCTTATTGCGGTTTACTGAATACTTCTACTTACTAAGTTTCAACAGCATAGTTCTTATAGTTTCGAAAAAAAGTGGCTGTGACATACGGACGGACAGACAGACAGACAGACAGACATGACGAATCTATAAGGTTTCCGTATTTTGTCATTTGGCTACGGAACCCTAAAAAGCCGCCATAAACTCTAAAACTTTTGAAAATTAAATTTCGAAATTGTTGCTCAAAAGTTTTGCTGCAAGATACGTAACAAGCCTGTGGTACATACTATTGTTTTATTACTTTTATGTACCGATTCAACCCTCTGCGGGATTTAAATGACCAAAATTTTATGGTGTGTCCATATATTTGTATAATTTAGGAGATATAAATATAAAAATAGAAGATTAGCTGTAATACCAGGGACTAAGTATATCTACACAGATACTCGTAAGGTACTCATGGAAATAATTACATTCTAAATACTAAAACGTAGCCATATAATTCTCATTACGTCGAAATGAGATTTTAAAACATGCCGCTAAATTAGAATAATACAAACAAAGGTACGCACGCACCACCTTTACGCATAAAATCAGACTTAATAACCCGAAGTAAGCAATGAGAATTAGTACCTACTATTTGGAAACGTAAGCTCATGAATATATTTTATCCAATACTAGCTTTACTACTTAGGAAACAAGGTTGCCGCAGAAGGGCACGGTGCGATAATACGGCGAAGATAATTATTATATTGAAATTGTTGAAAGGGTATGGATACCGGTAGAACAAATCTATGACAGCAAGTTGTCGCATTCCTTCGTCACGAACAAAATTACACATTTGGTCGGGGCCATTTCAGATTTTCATTTTGACCCCATCTTTGTAGCAAGTGACACTAAATACCACGATACTGACACCCATGACGAAAGTTACAGAAGTTTCGGTCGGTGCCATCTTGGATTTTAATTTTGACCTCATATTCTTATTTAGCGTCCCAAACAACCATGAAAATGACACACATGACGAACGTTTCAGAAATTTCGGTCGGTGCCATCTTGGATTTTAATTTAGACTCCATATTCGCAATAAGCGACCCCGAAAAACACGAAAATGTCTCAAAGTGTTGAAAAAGTTAGCGCACCTGGCAGCTATGAGAATTAATTCTAAGTACTCAAAAGTCTAAGCTCTTGAAACTGAACATCACGCTGTATGGTTAAATAAAGATAACGCTATAATGCCTACACCCACATTTCGCAACTTGTAAGATCTTGTGACTGCCAGACCTACAAATCAATTTTATGAATACATTTACAAATGGCACGAATACTTAGCTTTCCAAAAGAGCAAAAAAGGTCGTTCATCGCGTATCTGTAATAGAAACTAGAGTAGTTTCTTTCGTCATCACCACTGACTAAATAAATAAACAAAGAAAAATCATTGAAAATTAGCACAGGGATGGTTACTTTAAAAAAAATACTCAGTATATTTTACGAGTAATCTCAGACACCTACAACAGAGAGCAGCTTGTAATTTCATACTACAAAAGGAAAACTCAGGCTTAAAATATTTAATTAAAATATTCGTACCTTCCTTCTTTTACTTTTTCTTTACAAAAAAGAAGGTTTAGGTAAGTACGAGCTTTAGTTATTCTGAGAGCTGTTTAAATTAAATTATCTTTGTGTAAACTTGGTTTTAATTTGAATTAAATAAATTAAGAAGTGGTGAAGAAATGGACGGACACATTAAAATTCTTTCTAACTTGGATTGATGCCTTTAAATTTATCATTTGGTATATACTTACATATGGCCTCATCCGAAACTATGAGGAATACCGAAAAACACTGAAAGGAGTCACGAGGCCGATTTTGATGAAAACTAAAACAGCATCATTATCTTTTTGAAAAAATAATATTCTAATTAATTCCGTCTTCGTAGGAACACTCGGATTTTATGTCTCCTGTTCAACATCTTGCATAACCCGTCTTATCCTTCCTACCTGCGTGAGCGATTCTCTTAAGCTCGCCCCAGAGATGCACTATGTAGATCACATCTGAAATCTCTCCTTAAATCCCATCCACATAAAACCAGTTACTATTCCTATTCCTTCTCTGTCCATGCTGTAAGATTGTGGAACTCACTTCCGCCTAGCATCAGAGATTTAAACACTATCTCACTATTCAAAAAACGTTTAAAAGAGCATTATCTATCCTCTCAAGTCTGATTATTATTTATATATATGTGTATGTATATATATATTATACATAAGTATCTATATATTTTACAATTATGTATTTATATTTGTATATGTCCACCATCATACTATTTGTGTAGGTGCGCAAATTTTTATATCTTAGTTTAAGACGTTCACTTTTCTTATTTTCCTGTTCTCACACACTATTGTCTACATTTCTTTTTCATTTTTAGGGTTCCGTATATTACTAAGACTCCGCGGTCCGTCTGTCTGTCTGTCTGTCACCAGGCTGTATCTCAGGAACCGTGATAGCTAGACAGTTGAAATTTTCACAGATGATGTATTTCTATTGCCGCTATAACAACAAATACTAAAAACAGAATAAAATAAATATTTAAGGGGGGCTCCCATACAACAAACGTGATTATTTTGCCGTTTTTTTGCGATAGTGGTACGGAACCCTTCGTGCGTGAGTCCGACTCGCACTTGGCCGGTTTTTTCCATTTCACGGGTCTACTGGCAGAAATTTCTTAAGAAATAAGCAGTGTTCTTGTACTCTATTGTATTGATGTGTAGTCTTTATGTATTATACTGTGTGTGTACATTAATTATTAAATAAATAAAGAAATTCCTTAACCCGATTTCAATGAAAAATTAGAAGATGAGTGATGTCGAACTCTACTTTTGCTTAAAAACCTGTCAAATTTAAAGAATTAAAGAACGGTTTATCGCACTCCAAATTCAGTATTTAATGTTTTTTTTTGAACGGTCACTAGTGTCAAAAAAGGTTTTTTTTTTTAAATATGATGAATCTTTCACTGTTACAGAAGTTGTAAAAAATGTTTTCGGTGATATAATTCCGTTGTAAAATTTGGACCATACATTCTAACTGGCCAAGCTGACAACATAAAGATTTTTTTTTCTTAGAAACTTTTCCATCGCTACCACTTCTAACATAAAAAAATATTCTACATACTTCGGTTGGGTCCACATTCAACAACTTGAAAAACTACCTCTTACAGGTCAAAACCCTCGTCACGCAGTCAATAGACACTGCCGGAACTTATTTGATTTGCAAAAATATTAGTAAAACACGTAGGGTACAATGAATGGTGTGAAAGTACGTGATCTAGGTATGAATGGGATATGTGCATGTTGTTATTGTAGTATATATATATATATATACATATACATATGTTGGGTTTGGGCAAATTATTATTTACTAGCTTCAGTCCGGCGCTTCACCCTATGGTTGTCAAAGATTATTCCGTAAACATACTGTGGCACTCAGCGTATTAACATCATTGCTTTCACTAGTCGTTGTTAAATATTTTTTTTTAATAATTAAGGAAAAACCTATTTTTCAATAATTGAAAAGAAAAAGTTTGTAAAAAAAAGATTGAATTTAGTGGTTTCTCTTTATTTTCAAAATGCATAAATTAACCATTGCGTACACCTAACAACTACTCAACCCCTAACGACAATGTAAACAATAGACCCAAAACACATCTAAGAAAAACAAAACCCGGTTCATTAGTCTTGTACACATAGTAAAACAACGAACCAAAACCGCAAAGCTACAGTTTACATTTCATTTCTATTTCCTCTCCAACATTAGATTTGGGTACAAAGCGACACATCCACATTACCTCTCTTCGGACCTCATTGAGTGAGGCCCAAAACTTCCCCGCGGTTTGAATCTGGGTGTGTCCTTACCACGTCATTAGTTACGACCCTACGGTTGTGGTCTGTATAGTAGCGGTGTGCGGGGCGGGAAGCAGAGGACGGACGGCTCCACACTGGTATACTTAAACCCATATTCCAAGTAATGTACTCATATTTAACTCCTCCTCGAATCGTCAAATTGACAGTTACACTGTAATTTAATGAAATAAATCGAGGTTTCTGACCGATTTCACGGCGACTGTGTTGAGTAGAGGTTTTTGAAATTGGATTGGAATATGGGGTCTGGGAGACGCGCTAAATTCGCCTGTGCTTCAAGTTCTGCAAAGTTGCTAGAACGCTGGAAACTGCCTGATAATTCTCAAAGTACTAGATTAGTTTCAAAGACGCAAAACGCTGTGCCTTCAACTTGCCATGAATTCGTCTTATTAACGAAATTCTTAAGGACGTTCATTTTTAGGAAGACGTAAAAACGTTTTCGGTCTCCTGCCAAATTTTTAGGTTTCTCAAGAGTGGTAAACTTTTAAAGCAAAAAATAAAACATTGCTCTTCTTCACATCCGTTGTATCACACATTTTTAACTAAACGCTCGCCGTCTACTCTCAGCTCATCGCTGTAATTATAACCACTTCCTACCGGTGACGAAACATGTCTTGAATTAATTATAAGCTCACTTTCCCTATTTTACGTACACGTGGTAATTATTTTAATGACTGTTTAATGATATTGTAATTTATTTATTTTGCGGCGGATCTGGATTAAATATTGAAATGTAAGGATTTTTAGGTAGTCTTCAAATTCGTGTCCTACGTGCCCTGCCGTAACGTAACTAGTAATGGTGGGCCGACTTCTGGGCTATCTCCGTTCAGATTGCCATCGGTACGCTTAAAAGAAGAAAAGAGTTGTAAACTACAATATACCTTGCTGTTCAGTCAGAGCCAAAAGTGCAGTCACAATTTCACGAAGCTATAGCATACCCAACCACACTATTATTTCTAGTAGTCTTGCTTTCAAGGATATATCTAAGGCTTTCCTGCTGCTCGTTTCTATTAGATTGAGGTTCTCGAAATGGATTCTTTTAGCAGTCTTTCTTTGACAACCTTCTGTAGAGCAGATAATAACTTCTTATTAACAATCTTTCAGTGGGTGAAAGTAACGAATTTAAACAAAGTGAATCCATGTTCACTTTGTTTTTACTTCAAAAAAGTTATACAACAAACTCATTACAGTTTACAACTACATATTCCACTGTATAGGAAGTCGGAACTTCATAATAAAGCCTTGCACACTGCAGTGAAAGGTCAACAGTGTAATCCACAGAGCACCAAGACGACTCAGCGGCCACTGCTATAAACGGCATTGACAAAACTTTATATTTTATACACATACTGACGGCTCCTGACAATTCTGACTATACCTACGAGTCCGACAACTTGAAAGTGCCAAGCGCAATTACGCGAATATAAGGTACCTTCACCTGTGAGAGAAACTATAACTAAACCACTACTCATGACATTATTTCAAACAGAAAACAAAAGTTTTCCTTCTGAAAACGTCCACAGTAATGTACACTTAGGTACACTGAAAGGTAAACAGTGTAACCCACAGAGCGTGGTGACGCCTCGGCGGCTTCTACTAGAGACGGCATCATTGTCACAACATTCCATACGAAACAAGCGTATCACTGAGTGCCATCTTTGTTCATAGAAATTGACGGCCTGTCTCATGAAATATTCCAACAGAAAATAAAAGTTATTTCTTTTGAAAAGGTTACTCAATACACTTAATAGTTTTCATCTACATTTTCCACTGTAAAACCGGTCGGAACTTCATAATAAAGCCTTCCACACCGCACGCACTGATAGGTCAAAATCATAATCAATTTTTTTTTTATTTCACATAGGCCTACATGGGCACTTATAAAACGTCGACAAAAGGTGCACGATTAGGGTTGGTCGTTTTCTATGGAGAAGAACCGGCAAGGAACACCACGGTTACTCCTTTAAAAAATGGTTTGGTTTTACAATATTTCCATGTTATAGCATTAGTATTTAGATATGGGGGGACAACGTAGGCCCGACAATAAGTCGTAAGAAACAAAAAAAAGATTACATATTATATAAACAAAAGTCAACAGTGTAACCCACAGAGCAACGAGACGGCTCAGCGGGCACTGCTAAAAACGGCATGGTCAAAACTTTCCATACAAACCAAGCATGTCAGTGAGTGTCACTTATGACAGCCAATCAGTAGCTATGACAACCAAAACTGCCCAGCGCGATTGTGCAGCTATGATTATTACGGCACAGGACCGGTCGATGAGGCAACAATTCGGGAGGCCTATGTCTAGCAATGGATGTCTTTTGGCTGATATGATTATGATGATTATGATAAGATTTCGTGCTATAAACTGTAACTAAACAACTACTCATGAAACTATTTCAAATAGACAACAAAAGTTCTTACTTGCTATAGATCTTTTTTTTTTTTAACTTTGGCTCACACTAGGAATTTCTCCTGTATCGTGGATGCGTTTACAAACATATAAACTCACATACATAAACACCCAGAGCCGGAACAACTATCTGTAGGTCATACAAATATTTGTTCCGTGCGGGAATCGAACCCGCGACACGCAGCGCAGCAGTCAATCGCTCAACCACTGCGCCATCCGTGCGCCTTACTTCTGAAAACGTTCACAGTAATGTAGTTCAATAAAGTTAGGAGCACTGAAAAGTGTAACTCACAGAGCATGGTGACATCTCGGCGGATTCTACTAGAGACGGCATTGTCACAACATTCCAAACAAAGCAAGGGTTTCACGGTAATTCTATTGTGCTGCCGTTATTTCCTGCCATAGAAATTGATGGCACTAGATAATTCTATGTCTCTGACACTTGTGCTTTTAATTGTACGGTCACGAATATTAGTAGCAATGGCGTCTCTAGTCACCCGAAAGAACGTCTGGAGAAGCTCGTGGCTAAGTATTGCCAGCCGCACAGGTCTATCTTCAAGGTTAAGTAACACTTACCCTGGCCAATATATAGATGTTTCATCAAGAGCCTCTTCGTGCTTCGAGCAACAAACTGTGTTTGATAATCCCTTATATCACAAGACTTCTTCGTACTTTGACGCATTTTAGGCTGATGGTCCCAAGTGTCACTTGTAAGTCATCGACAGTCGTTACGAGTAGTCGGAAGCTACCAAATGAGACAACAATCTTGCCAAGCGGTATTATGTTACTTAGTCTCTAGATTGTAGATGTTAGAGAAGTAGTCATCATGATCAGCCTATAGCAGTCTACTGCTGGACATAGGCCTCTCCAATTACACGCCATTTGCTTCGATCTTCGGCAACTCTCATCGAGCTGCTACCAGCCAACCTGCGAAGGTCGTCGCTCCACCTAGCCTGAGGGCATCCTACCTTACGTTATCCAGTTCGCGATCTCCACTCAAGAACACGTCTACCCCAACGGTCATCGGTTCAACGGCTAATATGGCTGGCCCATTGCCACTTTAGCTTCCTATCTCTCTGAGCTATGTCGACAACTTTGGTTCTCTGCCGGATCACCTCGTTTTGGATTCGATCCATCAGAGAGACTGCTAGGATAGCCCTTTCCATAGCTTGCTGAGCGACCTTAAGCTGATAGAACAGTCGCTAGCTGCCGCTAGTGCGTCCTGTTAATGACTAACGGGGCCGAGACGTGGACACTCACGGGAGAAGCAATCACTTCATGTTAATTACTGGTACCCAGCTGTACCCGATCAGACCGGGAGCCGGCCCTAATATAGTTGAGAAAAGGCCTGGCTGGGGCTTGTCTCTTGTCGCTGCCAGCACGGCGTTCCGTGTACTGTGGTAAAACAATAGGTACTGCAGTAGAGACGAGTAAATGTATGAGTAGAGCAAAGTTTGCGGTTTGCGAACAATAGAGGCGTTTGTTACGCCGACATTATGTTTGAGTAACAGCCGCTCATTATACGTATATGTTGCAGTGAATAATTTTATTGTAGTCGGTACTTTTTTTCTGTGATATTATGATGAGAGAAACATTGAACCAGTTGATGGAGCGACACCCAGTTAATGGGTTACTTGATAACCCCTTAGCAAGACTGCTAGTCAGCCTTACAGGCTACTATCAGAACTTCCCTTGTGTACAGTTTATCATCTCGCAAACATACATTTTGAGATTGATTGACTGCCTATCCGTAATGACTGTTGAAGACACATATGACAGCTGGGACCGACAGCATAACAGATGCTTTCCAGGTCTTTGTTGGTGTTCGCGGAAAAATATGAAAGAGAATTACCGCGGCCCTGACTCAAGCAACTGAAGGAACACGAGGGGGTTTTAGTCAGTAAAAGTCTGAAACACTCTCCCGCTTCACCCAGAGTAGAAGAATATATTGGATGATTATAGAACTCAAAAAAAAATGTCTATGTCGGTATGTAAAACAAAAAGTATGTTGGCAATAAACAAACATAAAGAAATATAACTGTTCTGCGATTACCCATTTCTTCACCAAGTGTTTGTTACCTTTTCAGCACAATATCATTTCTTTTACTGACTTAATTCTTAACCGTTATCTGGATCGGCATTATTTCTTTAATCATTCAGACATAGTTAAATAGTCGGTAGGCAGTGTCTGACGTTTAATTAAGTGGCCTAGGCCAATTACCACTGAAATTATAGTGGTTAGTCATTGAATGTGCCAATTGATTGGGCAATTGGTCCATAATTGACTATGTGGTGCTTGGTTCGGATTTAACTACCTATGCTTTGTGGTAGGTCTATTGTCTTTGCTAGATAGCTAGGCATACTATTGAGAAATTATGGGAAAAAAAGTGCGTTCTAGCAATGTATCATTTTAAACGCGGCATTTTTACCAATACTGTGATGTCTGAATGAAGTATTTGAAGTTGAGTACCACCAATCCGCATGGAGCCCGCGTGGTGGATTACGGCCCATTCTTTCTCACACACCTATGAAAGTAAGGTTTGACACATTCTTAACTCCAAAAACTTGATTCAGAAACCACAACCCAAACCAAGAACACACACGTGACTGCGGAGATGACGACTAATAAAGGTGTACGATATAAGAAAACATGTTGCGCCGACCATAGATAATTTGGGATAAGGGCAAGAGAATGTGCTGAGGAATTTCGCCAATATTGAGGAATTTTGCCAATACTGAGCAATTTCGCCAATACTGACTACCTAGATATTTTGAAAGCCTATGTAGGTTTCTATGTATCCGTAATGGATAAAAGTATTTTTTTATTTCAGTGGCTATATTCACCTCTAAGATAGACCGAGACAGCGAAGCCGCGGGAAAAAGCAAGTTCTAAATAAAAATGCCTAGGCTTTCTAAATATATACAAAATGGTTATTCAAGTAGGCATGAGCGTTAAAACCTACGTATGTCAAAATTACTTTTCCCAGAAGAATATACAAGGGCAAAGCCACATTTAATTATATAGGCAAGCTAGTAAAGCCCTTAAAAGCTCTAAAGCTAACACCCACGCCAAGTGTCTCGTGTTTTCTCTAAATAGAGTATAGGAGTGACATTTTAATGAAATACCAGATTACGGAGACAAAGAAACAATCAAATGTAAGAATTTCATTGTGATTTTATTTAGTTATTTGTGAGAAATAAAATATTTACATTTCGCCCTGTGATTAAAATGTTTGGTACAAGTGACGAACTTTATACAAAAAATAAACACTACACAAAAAATAACATACTTGGTTTACAGTTATATAAATTTTCCGCCTTTTTTGAAAGTCAGGTAAAACACTGAAGAACTTTTAACGAGTAAGGTATGAACATAAAAAAGAGACCCAAATGGCATCGAAAATCGTTATTTTTATTTACAAAAACTGGCAAGTTGGATGTAATTTTTCACAAAGATGCAAACATCTATGGGCTAGATTTAGACATTCATAATCATGGTCAGCCGTGAGGAGTTCGATCGTGGTCCCACTTCACACTTACTGCACTTGATAGTAAAATATTATGGGACTGTTTTGTCTGTGATTTAGAATTGCCACATATAGAACATGTAATAATTATGACATCATCATCATCTTCCCTTACCCTCCTTTCCTTCCTTACCTTACTTGGAGTCGGCGCAACACGTTTTCTTCTTCCATACCGTCCAATCCCCCACGCCATAACTGACGCCCATTTTATGATAAATAATGAATATTATGTAATAATTAGGATAGAAAATTTAATAATTATGAAGATGCCAGAAACATTGCTTAAAAATAACACTGCCTCAAAATGTGCAGGCAAAGACTGTCAAAAAAGAGAAGGAGAACACCGTGAGAAAATCAGCATGGCGTTGAATGGAAAACTTGAAGACATGTCATCACACACATCCACCAACCCGCACTTGTCCCTCAATGTGTTCTTGTGTCCCAGCAGTGAAAACATTATAGGCTGATTATAATATATGCAGTGGTCTGTAGCTGCCAAAAAAACTGTACTATGTATAGATATATAAAAATTACTTACGAGTCCACAATAATTAATGTTGTGCTCATTTAAAAAGCCAATAACGTTCGCTTCACACATCATCGAACTCAAGTTTTGTTGACAGCCAGACAATCTGTTATTCGATACTATTGGACTTCAAATCGAATAACAGAGTTTTTAACAAAATAAATATATCATTTGGTTTATTTGCTTATTATATCAAACTAATGTTTTTGTTGCCGAACATGAGTGGGATTGAGTGATTTAAAAACAGGATACTGTATTTTTTTACGGAAAGGTGTGTATGTATTTGCTGTGTATTAATTTTAATAATAGCTACCTGAACAAATAAATTACCATAGATCCATACCAAAACGCCGCCACCCGTTCGCAAGATTTGCCCGACCTCCTGTCTTGCTCATCATGCCAGGCAGGGTCTGAACGTGGCAAATGACAGCTCTGTCCAGGTTCCCATACAGGTCTGCAGTGAATCTACATACCAGACTACCAGACACTAAGGACTCGTCGTTGGTTTTCACGCCACATCGTGAGACAGAAATCTGCCTCGTTGCTCTGCAGAGCGCACGCCATCATCGACTCCATCCTGAAGACCATAGTGGGGAGGTAAGAAATCAGATAAGAAGTTTACTAACTTAGAAACCTTATAAGTGTCTTTCTTGTTTACAAGCCATTTTTACTGTTCGGAATCTGAGTAGTTAAAGCGCAGATAGCCCTCAGTAGCTGATTTTATAATGAGAATCACGTATAAACGGCTAGTCGAAATTTTAGGAAAAAGATATATGGTACATTAAACCATTTTCTTAATAATTTGATGTAACAAAGTTTTGAGTATTATTCTAATATCATAGTGTAATTAATTTGTAAAGTGCTTTCTAACACGGACAAAAACACGACAATCACACCAAAACCGCCGGGCGTATTTGCATGAAATTGTCACCATCTCAAAGACAATTTAATTATCTACATTTTGATCTAAGGCTTTTTTTATTAAGTCATAGAAAATAAGGAAAGTACAAAAGCTACTAAATTTTGAGACGCGCGGGTGCACGTTTTCTCCTCAAGGTCGTTGGCGACTGTCGTCGTCTTAAATGACTATTTAACTATCTGGTCGATTGACTCGCTCGAAAGAAGAGGAATAATACAAAAGATATTATCTTTAGTGAAATTGCTAAGTTTGAAGCAAGCTTAACGAAATAACAGTTACTTACTTGGTGTTTAAGACTAAACACGTACACAAATACAATAGGTAGCATTTAAAAGCGAATAGAAAACTAAGAATTGCAAAGTTGTTTGCTTGAAGAATGCAATTACTTTTAAATACTGTCTCGTTATGTTAACTATCACTTGAAATACAATGTAAAATCTATTTACTTAAGTTTAAAGAGCTTTACTATCATTTACATTGTTTCTGAGATAATTCGGAGCTGAAATTGGTATCTGAAGTAGTGATAAAAAGATTTCAGTGACTTCGTTTATGGGTTTAACATTTAAAGCACCCTTGTTTAAAAACTAACAAGGAATTCCAAGGTGCTTATTTTATTTAATGGTTACAGGTAAGTCCTATGCGAATCCTGGAAAAAGTTATGACATCATCATTTCAGTCAAAAGACATCCACTGCTGGACATAGGCCTTCCCCAAGCATCGCCACACTGATAGGTCGTGTGCGTCTCGCAGCCACCGGATTCCCGCAATCTTGACCAGTCGAGTCACGCAGTTTCGGTGCAAAAACCGTGATAAAATTCAAAATTCAAAATGTGTAACTCAAGCCTTTCACAGTAGGCTAAGCTCGCCCGCCCGCAGGTCGTCGCTCCTGATATAAGTGTTCGAAACTGTTTTTACTGTATACTGAAAGCGTTGGTACCTGTGAAACAATGATTCTCTTTGTCTGTGTTCACCATTGATTTACCTGTAAAATTGTTTTGAATTTGTCAGCTGTGTAATTTTCTATAATAAAATATTATTAGAAACTGTTAATTACAGTTAAATTAAACATTGTTAAAATCTGTACTTGATGGTCTAAAATACCTTTTATCCAACTTAAAATTAATGTAAATAATCATCGTTACGTGATAAATTGTGCGACGCATATCGTGCTGCATGCAAAATAGCACAAGCAAAGATCCGTACAAAAGATAGCGACACGCCGAGGACAGAGCCGGAGGCGCACGAAGAAAACCGAAGACGTATGAGCGCGCGTGACTAGACACATACAGTACTTACGCTAGCAGACGCTATTGTGTGTTTTCACTGAGCATCAATTCTTGACTTAAACACCTCTAGATTGTAGTTATCGGCAACACTGACTCCGGCAGGGAATTCCACTCCTTAGCTATACGCGCAATTAAAATACCCCAATACGTTTAGTACGTATAGGCGGGCTGTCCACCGTATACAGATAGAATTATTTATTCACCTTTAAAAAAAATGTTTGTGTGTTTGGGCTTATAATATAATATAATAGATACAGAATATAACTATGAATATATCAATTCTGATACGCAGGATTAATTCAATTTACGCCTAGTAATTGACTTATTCATGAAAACTTAACACGTCTCAACAAAACAAATGTCTTAGACTGATCTCGGTATTATCTCTAAACAGTTTGTAAATATATAACATAACATCACGCCTGTATCCCGCGAAAGATTAGACAGAGGTGAACTTATAGTGCAACCAAGTATCTCTAGCTATGTCTAAGCTCCATGCAATAGGAGGCGATTCTTTATAAATCAATATTGATATTTTTATGACAATATATTTTTATTTTATTATTGTATTACTCATAGATTATTAAATGGCATATTATTAATGTCTAGTAATGATTATAATTTTTATCTTTGACATTCTACTTTGGTATTATACGAGTACTATTATTAGATGAAATATTACTGACCTTTTTATAACATTTTTTTTTTTATATTTGACATTCTATTTTTATTATTGAATATTCACAGAAAAGGTGAATATTTTTATAATTCTATTTTTTTTTTGTTTTAAAACGTAGCCCCACACTAGGAATTTCGTCCTGTATCGTAGGTACAAACATATAAACTCACATACACAACAACCAGAGCCGGAACAATTATCTGTAGGTCATAAAAATATTTGTACAGCAGTCAATCGCTCAACCACTGCGCCAACCGTGCGCCCAAACTTAGAATAATATTGAATATTCACAGAAAAGGTCTTATTGGTCTTAGGTATTATTGTATTATCCATAGAAAATTAGATGTACGTAATGCGATTGATTGATTTGACGCCATCTACCCCATCTAGGGACATTAAGTCAATGCAATTGATCTTTTTTTTATAATTTGGTTATTATATATTTTTTTTTGCTTTTTTATTAGTGTATTATTAATTATTTTAAATGAAATGTGGATTATTATTGTTTAGATTTGTAATTTAATATGTGACTAATTATTGGTTTATTTATTTTTTTATTATCTTTCACATGTTTATTTTAATAACTTTTTAACAAATTGTAAAGTATTAATGGAAACTTTTGTTATTTTTTACAAAATTACTACACAATTTATGTTGTTCCGAAATAAATTACTTATGACCCTATTGCCACCAACCGGTCACAAATCTAGACTACAGGCTGCTATTGAGAAAGTCCTGATGGGAAAACACAATAACACTTGACCCGAACTGTGAACCGAACTCAGCACCTCATGCTCAACCGTGGTGTTTGCAACCATAAGACCAACGTAGCAGTTTTTAATTCGAGGTGTAACTTTGTATACAATTTATCATAATCTATATATATAAAAGGCAATTTCCCGCCTGACATATCAACGCCCAGCCTAAACCTAAATTTTGGGAGGATGTTGATTTTATACTGTAGGCGTCATTTAAGAAAAGATTTTTGCAAATTCATCCCCTAAAGGGGTGAAATAGGGGATTAAAGTTTGTATGAAACTCAGTCATTTTTAACTTGAAATGAATGAAATGTAGTATTTAGCGTCTAAATTTAAAATAATGAAATTCGTCTTCAAGGATGTTTTGAATTTCATCCCTAAAAGGGTTAAACGTAATTTTGATAATAAACAGTTTATTAACACAAGGGGTGTTAAAGTTTGTATGAAAAATAAACTGTTTATTATCAAAATTAATTGAATTTTAGTATTTCTGCTCTTCAATACAGTTAAAGAAATACATATTTACAGATTTTTTGAATTTCATCTTTTAAAGGGATAAAAAGTGGTGTTAAAATTTTATGACAAATAAATTGTTTATTATCAAAATTTCTTGAAATTTATTATTTCTGCTCTTCTATACAATTAAAAAAATACGTATTGAAGGATTTTTTGATCTTCATCCCTTAAAGGGGTATAAAGGGGTGTTTAAGTTTGAATTAAAAAAAATTGTTGGTTATCAAAATACTGCACAAAAATATTTATTTATTTATTTATTATTTATTTAAACTTCATGTACAATGGTGATACATAGGCGGACTTAATGCAGCAAGGCATTCTCT
Organism: Orthosia gothica; assembly: GCA_949775005.1. Classification (NCBI taxonomy): domain Eukaryota; kingdom Metazoa; phylum Arthropoda; class Insecta; order Lepidoptera; family Noctuidae; genus Orthosia; species Orthosia gothica. Next base: position 9,043,300 of record OX459062.1, on the reverse strand, counting down.
ACCAGTCAACCTAAATATTGTAGAGGCCACTGTGATTACTGGATGTGCTCGAGGGAATCAGTTTTTACAACTGGTACCCTCTGACTATATCTTTGAGTTTAAACGATTACAATCGAGGTCTGCTTTGCAATGATCATAAATAAAACTCAGGGTCAGTCATTAAGACGGTACCCTGACCAAAAAATCGGCACGCGATATGAGCATTCCTATTGGTCTAGCGGCACTGGTGGCGCGTGAATTACAGTAGTGAATACGCCCAGATTTTAGAATAAAATCTTTATAAAATCGAATATTGGTCTTTTGAAAAAAATAATTCTACAAAAATGTATGTTATTAAATTGTCTATCCATTAGTGTTAGTACAAAAAATAACTAATGAATACTTTACGAGGAGATGCATAATATCAATAATTATTTCTCGTTTTTATGTTTTTTTGGAAGGAGATTAGTGAAATATATACAACATTTTAAAAAAAACTAAATCTACCATTTTAGAATCAATATTATGTAGAAATTTAATGTATTTTTATTAATTGATATTTCTTTTTAAATAACGAGTAGATAGCTCCTAAAAACAGCACAAAAAACGGCTTGCGCGGCGTTTTGCTCGGGGTACCGCCTTAAGGCAAAGATTTTAAAGAAATTACTTCTCACATGGGCAATTCTACTTTGCCTATTTCAGAGTTAGTACTAATAGCAGAATGATCATTTCGGCACCAGACAGAAAAATCACCAATGCGGTATACAAAGAAGTGCTTTATTAAATCCTAACTTGCTGATGGCGACTTTGTTAGCGTGAGCTTATTGGAGTATCCATATCTAGACTGTACAGGATCGCGCACAACTCATCACTCTATCGGCCGATGCTATAATTTTAGCATAAGGCGGCAATATTTCAGTTCTGCTTCGACATTTGTGAAGTAAACTGATACCAAAAACCATTTTAACATAAAAATACAAATGACTTCCAAATAAAAATACTACAAAGTGAAAATAACTTTAATTTTGTCAGTCTTTCTGCCTGTTTTTGTTTCTTTGTTAAAGAGATACCCCTCTGCGTACCAAAAAAGAATTTTCAAAACCGGTCTACAGTTGACGGAAAAATCGGTGAACATACACAAAACAAAACAAACACAGCCGAACATAGAACCTCCTCTGTTTTGGAAAGTCGGTTAAAAATATAGCTGGTAACCCCCAAGCGCTTGTAATCTACGTCAAGCCATTTTAAATCGCGACCATGAGGAAGGAAATTTTTCATCGAAAATCATCAGCAGCAAGCTCTGTGAAGCAAAATTATGACTTCTGTGGCACCGGAAATCCGCGTATAATCCAGGAAGAGTCACACCCGCTGTGTAAAAGCATGGTGTGTTGTTTACGCAGGAGGCGTCATCATCGCATAGACTAATATATGTCATCGGGCCACCAAACGACTACTGTGGTCGACGAGGTCACAGAGCCATGATCAAAGTGTTTCTCTATCCTTAAAAGGAATAAATTGGAACTGGAGAACATGTGGTATGTGTGAAATTTTCTATCGTGTAATTTTTATAATTCGATAAAATAATGAGATAATATGTATGGAGAATAATTTGCAATATCCCGCCAAAACTGGAAAAAACGAAACAGCCAAAATCGTGTAGTCCACGCAGGCGAAGCTACAGGCGGAAAGCTAGTTCTAAATATATAATTGGATGGCCTTATACACAGTAACTACAATGCTGGTACGCTGAATTAATTCAATTTACGCCTAGTAAATGACAAAGTTCTTAAACTGATTTCGGCCTATAATATTACCTCTAAACGCTTTATTATTATATAAAATGACTAGTTGACCCGGCAAACTTTGTTTTGCCATGAAAACACCACACATTTATCTACCCTACCTACCCTACCCTACCCGACCCTACACTACCCTACACTACCCTACCCTACCCTACACTACCCTATCCTACACTACTCTACCCAACACTACCCTACACTACCCTACCCTACACTACCCTACCCTACCCTACCCTACCCTACCCTACCCTACCCTACCCTACCTACCTACCTACACTACACTACTCTACCTACCTACCCTACCCTACCTACCTACCCTACCCTACCCTACCTACCTACCTACACTACACTACTCTACCTACCTACCCTATCTACCTACCTATCTACCCTACCTACCTACCCTACCCTACCCTACCCTACCCTACCCGACCCTACACTACCCTACACTACCCTACACTACCCTACCCTACGCTACACTACCCTATCCTACACTACTCTACCCAACACTACCCTACACTACCCTACCCTACACTAACCTACCCTACCCTACCCTACCCTACCCTACGCTACCCTACCCTACCCTACCCTACCCTACCCTACCCTACCCTACCTACCTACCTACCTACCTACCTACACTACACTACTCTACCTACCTACCCTATCCAACCAAACATTTTTTTTTTTTTTTTTTTTGCTTTTAAACCTTCCCTGTATTCTGTCGAACATAACAAAAAAAGAATTATTCAAATCGGTCCAGCCGTTCTCGAGTTTTAGCGAGACTAACGAACAGCAATTGATTTTTAACCCCCGCCGGAAAAAGAAGGGGTGTTATAAGTTTCACGTGTGTTGCTGTGTATCTGTGTATCTGTGTATCTGTGTATCTGTGTATCTGTGTATCTGTGTGTCTGTCTGTGGCATCATAGCGCCTAAACGGATGAACCGATTTCGAATTAGTTTTTTTTGTTTGAAAGGTAATTTTGTCGAGAGTGTTCTTAGCTATGTTTGAATAAAATCGGTTCAGCCGTTCAAAAGTTATGGGCATTTTACTGTTTGAATCGGGGTGTTTTCGCAAGATAAATGCGTCGGGGGTTTTTTTAAATTGTGAAATTTTACTTGTTATATATATAGATTATAATAGTGGTTTTATTATCATTAATTAACATTAAAACATTAGCGTCCCGCGTTAATTAATCAGGGAATCTGAAGCTAATGCTGAGATGGGATCAAGCGATAAGTACCCTTTGGAGATATTAAGGTTGTTAAAAGTCAGTTTGGTATTATTTTAATACTAATTATTAATGGGTGTTATTTAATACTTTAACTGTAATTCCCCTTTTTTCAATCAAAATATTCGAAATTACTACCAAAAATACTGAATTGCACACTAAATTTGCTCATCAAATAAATGAATTATACTATACTGCTAGATCTTTAAAGCTTAACTGTTTTACTGAATAACTATCTGTTAACTAAAAGTAAATCTAATAATTCTTCGAGTGCAACAAAATATTTAAGTTTTAAGGGAGGGGGGGAAACGAAACAAAGTCGACGGAGCCCCGCTGCGCAGGGCTCCTATTTCTGTCTGCAGGGTCTAAAGTAACCTAACATGAAGGAGATGACGGGAGCTGAGTTCGCTCGCTTTGCTCGCTCACTTCAGCTCCCGTCATCTCCTTCGAACCTAACCTATCCGTGTCGGGGTGCCCTAAGCTCCCGAGCTCGCTTCGCTCGCTCTTGGACTAATTCACATTTATTTTATATTTAATTGAATAATTTGTGTGCAAATCAGTATTTTTGTTTTACGGTGAGTAATATTGTTTTGCAGTAGGTTATTAGTGGAGATATTTTGTTTGCTTAAATTTCTAAATAGAGGTGCAGTTAAAAATTCCCCATTATTAATTTCATTACGATCATTTTAATAAATTAGAATCTTCTCTTACGTTTCGGGCAGTACTATTTAAGGCAACATAGTACTCATTGAAACAACGCAGTGCTCGGTCAGTATTTGATAATTTTCACCTTTTAAGGTATTTGGGCAGCCTAAACAAAATACTTTCATAAAATACTTATTTCAAGCCTATTCTAAATTCGCATGACACTTTGACACATGAAGCCATTAGAATTTTCTACCAGCCTGTATAAAGTAAAGGTTCGTTACTTCATGCGACCTCAGATGTTACAGTAGCTAGTAGCTTAGGGTGGTATTACACTATCATTTCATTTTCATTTGTCGTGGTGGCTCAGTGGCTAAGACCTCGCCTCTCGTGCTTGAGGTCGTGGGTTCAAATCGGGGCAAGTACCAATGTGACTTTTTCAATTCATATGTACTTTCTAAGAGGAGCTCGTGGCTAAATAATAACAGCCGCACTGGTCGATCATCAAGGTCGCAATATACATCCTGGCTGCAGCTATACCTACATGACTAACCGCCCTGTATGGCCTAATCACTGTCTCCTAAGATACAGGACTTATACACAGATCAGGTAACCCTGTCTCCTAAACTAGGTAGTTTAGGAGACAGGGTTACCTGATCTGTGTACAGAAAAAAGATTATTATTATTAGATTATTAAGGTTAAGCAACGCTTGCCGAGGTCAGTCCGTGGATGGGTGACGATTTCAACATACCGAGTTTCCTCCGTGCCTCGGAAAGCACGTTAAGCCGTTGGTCCCGGCTGTCATTTGAAGATCTTTGACAGTCGTTACGAGTAGTCAGAAGCTTGAGATCTGACACCAGTCTTGCCAAGGGGTACCGTGTTACCTAGTTACTGGGTTGTGGAGGTCAGATAGGCAGTCGCTCCATGTAAAACACTGGTACTTAGCTGAATCCGGTTAGACTGGAAGCCGACCCCAATATAGTTGGGAAAAGGCTAGGCAGATTGATTGATGTACTTTCTAAGTTTATCTTGGACATTCTGACAACGGTGAAGGAAAACATCGTGAGGAAACCTGGACTTTATAGTGAATTTTTATAAGATTGTGCTCCATTGGCGTAATTGCTGCAAGGCGTTCCAGTGCGAGGATAAACTAATATATGTTAAATTTATTATAGGATCCTATCCAAAATATCAAATGTCAAAAATCTTTTTCAAAGACGATATATGTTTCATTATGTTTATATTGCACTACAATACTAATCTATACTAATATTATAAAGAGGAAAGATTTTTATATTTGTATGTAACGAATAAACTTAAAAAACAACTGGACCGATTGCAAACATTCTTTCACCGTTGGGAAGCTACACTATCCCTGGGTGACAAATGCTACTTTTTATCCATGTATTTCCACGGGAACGGAAACTACGCGGGTGAAAATACGGAGCGTCCGCTAGTATTACACTAAAATTTAAATATGACTCAGAGATCTATGAAACTAGATATGATAATGTAATACTCCCCTAATTAAGCCACATAAGTAAGTTAAAGTTGAAAATATGCAAAGAATAATGGCGAAATCTTAGCTGACTTAAATTTGAGCGTCTTCAAGTAAGTTCAATACGAAAGACATTCTGTTTATTATCTTCGTTTTTTAAAGTAGAATTGGGCTGGTTCAAAATGGATAAAAAAATATAATAAATAAAAAGTTATTTGATTTTTTTGTTAATTTATTTAGCTTAATGTTGCCATTATATATTTTATCTGCTAAGTGACAAGTAGTAACTATATTAAGTAATAATATCATTATTGTATTTACTCGAGTAAATGAGTTAACAACACAGTTTATGTCTAAGTGTAGATGTTCCTTGCAGGTAGGTAAGAATATTGTAGTGTAGTAAAAATAAATGAATTACTTTCAATAAATGATTGGCAAAAAGACTAGTACCCAAGTCAAAAAAAAAATATAGCTTGGTTGTTGACGACAACCTTTTGATACACGTCAAAGTCACTTAGTTTAAATAAATATACTCTTTCCAAAGAGTATATTATACAATTCATGCTGCAATAAATAGGTAAGGGAGTATACTAATGCGGGATAAAATTTCCATTATATGCCGTTGATTTTTACCACGGGGATGGTAGGGAGTGGAGGAAGGGAGGTTTGGCTAACCCCCTGTATCATTCCCACCACTCGGAGCCCTAAGGTTGTGGAGATATCCATGGTTAAAGTTCTCAGGTTAGTGTAAAAAATCCGAAAATGTTCATCGTTTAAGGGGCTGGAGGGAGGGAAGGAAAGGGTGTATGGGGGCTACCCCACTGTACCATTCCTACCCCACGGAAACCCATGGTTATGGAGATATTAGATTTATTTTATACTTAAATATAATTAGTGAGATAAAAAAATGTGAATTAGTCCAAGAGCAAGCGAAGCGAGCTCGGGAGGTTGGGCACCCTGACACGGATAACTTAGGTTCGAAGGAGATGACGGGAGCTGAAGTGAGCGAGCAAAGCGAGCGAACTCAGCTCCTGTCATCGCCTTCATGTTAGGATACTTTAGACCCTGCAGACAGAAATAGGAAACGCCCGCACCACCATTGTGTGGATCGCCTGGAAGACACGGTGGAGCATACGGTGGAGATCTGCCCCGCTTGGGCTGGGCACCGCCGTGTCCTCGTGGAGGCGACCGGCGGTGGCAACCTCTCGCGTCCAGCCCTGGTTCAGGCCATGTTACGGAGCGAGAGGGTATGGGAAGCTGTCTCCTCATTCTGCGAAGCAGTAATGCTCGCGAAGGCGGAGGCGGAATGCGTGAGAGAGACGCAACGGAGACGCCCTCACGCCCCTAGCCACCGCAGGAGACGCCCTGGGCGTTGGGAGTCGCAAGCCGATTCCCAGCCATCGTAGGCGCGGGCTTGCGGGTGGCGAGTAATGCGTTGCTCGCCGTCCGGTAAGGACCAGGCCCGTGTTGACGGGGCGTTGTGTTCCACGCGCGCCTCAAAGAGATGTCAGCAGAACTGATGGGGTCCGTGAGGGCCGATGCCTGTCTGGGTCTCGGATAAAATTGAAAAAGGTTTACCACGGCCCTGGCTCAAGCAACTGAAGGAACACGGGTCGGTTTAAGTCAGTAAAAGTCTGACACGAAAGAGCGGGAGAAGTCATTGGTCAAAAAAAAAAAAAAACGGGGCTCCGTCGACTTTCTTTTGTTTCCCTCCCTCCCTTAAAACGATGAACATTATTCCCCTTTTACTTACACGAAATTGAATAATATTACCTATTACTCGTAAACACATTATTAAAAGTTACCCAGACATAACCTACAAAAGTTTATGACTAAATATCTATTATTAATCTACTACATTCTCGAACAAAAATTCTTGCACAAACTAATTCAGAACATCACCCTGAGTTAAACCAGATATTTTTCATTTAATGACGTACGAATTTAATCTTAGCTAAAAAAAATGTATTGGCACCTGCCACTGTTCATTTGACAAATCTAGCATTCTACTATTAAAAATTAACTCCTTAATTTTATGTATAGTCATTCCTTAGTGGTCTTTAGAAACGAATAGACGTGCAGAAAAATAAAAAAGTGGTCAGAATTTTGTATTTCTAACCATCCGTCACCGTCCAGAACACAAAATGTCTTGTAGCTCGTATTACGCATTGGCGCTCTGGCTCTGGTGACACTTAAATGCCACATAGAGAGCACAAAACTAAGCGAAATGGGATCTACGAAACCCCACAAATAACACAAGAAATTTATATCTATTGTACTAAAAATAACACAACAGAATAAACATCTACACCAAACAAATAAGATACAAAACTTATATTATTAGGAAAACATTATATTCCAACAATGTTTTTTATTTTCATAAAAATTCGATTCTATGAAACAGAAGACACCCATTTTCTTAAACATATTTTCTTTGCTAAACAAACCTAAACTACCAAATCCTGAATAAAATTCAGCCTTATTCCGTTTTGGGTGCTAGAATGCAAAATATGGTTTCATCTAAACGTTTGGGATCTATTTCGGATAAGCCTTACTTACGGTTAACGGTATGCTGGCTACAAACCAACCAGCTACCGTACACAAATAAATTATCGCATTTACAAAAACGAGAGTTTTGTTCTTTTTGTATTCTGTAGGTTATAAAGGATTTTTAACAACATCTTTACTGTCATAGAGCCGTCAAATAAGGGCATAATAGACATCTCCAATAACACACAATTGTTATCAAATATCTGCTACTTTCAACGACCTTGCAGACTGTCACTGCACCTTGCCTGAGCGCCCTCAGCTCCTACACTACTGTTTTACGGTTCCAAAGGCTCCAATCAAGAACATGATTATCAGTTCCATGATTTGTATGACCAGCCCGTTGTCACACCAGCACATTTTAACACACAAACACAGACCGTATTGGTGATAAACTAAGAGTGAATAATTATCGTTACTGGTGGCATTGGGTAGTTTCTGCAGGCGATGATACTCCAGAGTAGCTGATTTTAAAATGAGAATCAAGTCTGAACGGCTAGACGTAATTTTTTGGAAAAAAATATATGTTCCATTAGACTATATTTTTTAATAATTTGATCAAAGAAAATTTTGAATATTATTCGTATAACATAGTGTAAACCTTCAACTGTCCATTTCCAGACACAATAGAAATTACCATTGTTCTAATCCGATTCGGTCTGGTGGACAGATGACCGGGTAATTGAATTGTAAAATTATGTCTAAAACGGACAAAAACACGACAATCGCATCAAAACCGCTGGGCGTACTTTAAAGAAATTGACACCATCACAAAGACAATTTAATTACCTACATTTGGATCAGAGGTTTTTTTTAAAGTCATAGAATAATAAGGAATGTACAAAAAACTTCTAAATTTTGGGTCGCGCGGGTGTGAACCGAGTGCGCGTTTTGTTCGCTCAAGGTCGTTGGCGACAGTCGTCGCCTTACCCTACAGATTTGAGCCTTTTTGGGAAAAAGATCTTCTTAAGTTTCTTGTAAAGTTAATATTTTTCACTTTCAATATTTTAACCAGGGACAGTAGAGATATTGTCAGGAATGTATGTATACGAGTATTCCGGTAACGATCTCATTACCATGCGCCATATTTACAAATTGAAGCAACAATAACTTGCGGTACGCTTCACAATAGTTTAGTTATATGTTGTAGGCACGTTGTGTAATCGGACAAGTCGCAAATTACTAGGTAAGATTTCAAAGTAATTTTTTTGGGTTTCATTTATCAATGTTCGCGTTACATAGGTGTAGCTTTATATTGCAGACATGTTGTGAAACCTGTCATGAGGTAAAATGACACGTTTAGCTGTTTTTAGGGTTCCGTAGCCAAATGGCAAAAAGCGGCTTATAGATTCGTCATGTCTGTCTTTCTGTCTGTCCGTCCGTATGTCACAGACACTTTTTGCCAAAACTATAATAATTACGCTGTTGAAACTTGGTAAGTAGATGTATTCTGTGAACCGCATTAAGATTTTTACACAAAAATAGAAAAAAAAACAATAAATTTTGGGGGTTCCCATACTTGAAACTGAAACTAAAAATAAATTTCATGAAACCCATACGTGTGGCGTATCTATGGATAGGTCTTCAAAAATTATATTGAGGTTTCTATTAACATTTTTTTCTAAACTGAATATTTTGCGCGAGAGACACTTCCGAAGTGGTAAAATGTGTCTCCCCCCCTGTAACTTCTAAAATAAGAGAATGACAAAACTAAAAAAATGTATGATGTACAATGTAAACTTCCACCGAAAATTGGTTTGAACGAGATCTAGTAAGTAGTTTTTTTTTTAATACGTCATAAATCGTAAACCGCAATTTACCAACTACGGAACCCGTTCGCGAGTCCGACTCGCACTTAGCCGGTTTTTTAATGTTTATGTTCATTGTGATTGTAAAGACGAGCTTATGCAAATTTTTGTTGCAACATGGAAACGGTTAAAACTAAGTACCTCGGATTTCCATGTATATTGAAAAAGTTAACATTGATTGTCACTGAGATGAGATTGCAATTAAATTTTCAACCTTTTTAATAACGGTCGTTGGATTCTGTCAGTTTTGGCTATTTTAATAAAATATATACAGAAAAAAGTAGTAACTATTTAGAATCATCCGAATTTTCCCAAACCAACACTCCTCAAGCAACATGATACTCATATGAATTCAAACATTGTTTATTTAAACAATCGAGTACTAATGAACGAGCGTACGCTAAAGCTCTGCTTACCCCTGTTTACCCTTCAGTTATGTACTGCGAGGGTAAATTACACTATTTGTTTAATTACCCTTCATTAGTTCCGATGAAATTTGGTATTAACACAATGCATGGACTAATTAATTTGGCAGTAAATGAGGTAAATTTAATAATAATTGTGTGTACCATTCTACGATATTTAATTTTATGCTCATTTAATTTTGTGAGGACGTTGATTGTTATTATGAAGAGAGCTCTTTAAATATTGTAGGTACATAAATAAGTAGGTAAGTAATATTATTTTCCTTTCGTGTCGTGGTGGCCTCTCGCGCTTGAGATCGTGGGTTCAAATCCGGACAATTGACTTTGAAATATGACTTTTATGAAGGGGTGAAATACCCTGCAGGAGTCTTTATTTCCTGATAGCTACAACCTAGGGGTCTTGAATTCAAGAGTGAATAGGTTACTTCTAGGCAAGCGTGCTTCACCGTCGACCACCATCATCTTTTACCATCAGGCGAGATAGTGGTCAAACGCGAGCCTATCGTTAAAAAATAAACATATTCTAAGTTCATCTTGCACAAAGCTGACAACAACAAACATGGAGAGGAAACTATAAAATTAATAGAAGTTTGAAATCGCCAACCCATCTGGAAGAACCGTAATGATTATTGCTCGTGACTTCTCTGTACAAGAAGTGATCTTTGCCCTTCAGTGGGATAGTAATAGACTGGTATATAATTTTTGATAAGGCAAAAAACAAACCTAATAACCAATAAGTTGGTTCCACATAACCAATTAAACTTTGGACTGGCATCCCCAAGAGAAAAGAAAGTGTGGATGTCCCCGTCAAACCTGGCATCGCACCGTGTTGGCAGAAGCGGCGAGCATCAGAATGACGTGAAGCAAGGTGAAGCGTAAAGCTCAAGACCGATCACGATGGAGGACATTTGTGGACGCCCTCTGCTCCATCTAGGGGATATTAAGTCAAGAAAGTCACATTATTGGTCATGTAACATTCTGCTATTAAACATATATTTTCATATATTCGTATTTTTACATATATTCGTTTCAGCAGTCGGTGTTTTTCGAACCTCATGTTTTCATCGTTTTGCGACACTGAATCCGAAACGAAAGTTATTTTGCACTTTTTAGTGTTTTGTTCTTGAAGTTGGTTATTTTTTTTTACGATAACGTTTTTATTTCTCTCTTTTTAGTGTTATCATTACTACAAATTAAGCAAGATCCATAATAAGGTACCTAAAGGGTTGAAAATATACCCATAATAACTCAATTTACACATCCATGCTGTTTGTCGCCAAAGAGTTCGGTTGTACACTCCATATTAACTTTAAAACTTTCGCGTTTCATAATTGAAAACAATATAATTATAACGGGAAATTTAACGCGATAATTTCGATTGTTTGTTTGGAACGCCACTTCTATTCAAGAATTGTGCGTGAAGCGATTGAAATTAAAAAACACAAAACGTTCAATAGGGATGACGGTTACAAATTATCCGCGGCGTGGAATCCAGTGTTTCATAAATCATTACCTCGTTTTGTGCAGTCGGCAAACTTACAGAATAAAGACACGGTCAGTGTAGTGTGTAGAATAGTGAGGGCAGAGGAATAATTTTCTGCCCCAACGGAGCCAGTACACCAAGACAGACACCAGTCTACCCGGGACCACGGTCGTTGCAACACGGGCGAAACGTCGGGCGAAATAGGTAAACAAACAATCGAAATTATCGCGTTAAATTTCCCGTTATAATTATATTGTACACTCCATATCTCGAAAACGGCTTAACCGATTTTGATGAAGACCTAAGTTGCAAAATACTTAATCCAATAAAAAAAGAATGATTAAAATCGTTTCAGCCAAACGCGAGAAAATCGCGGTCAAACATAAACACATACAAACACAGGCCAAACTGGTAAAAAAAGTACCTAATTATTTTTAAGGAATCATTTTCTATTCCTAACTTACGTTTATTTCTAGATGCTTATCATATGTCAGTTTCAATCCTTGAGAGGTACACCTGCCACATTACTTAAAGAAGAAATATGTAGGCAACAACTTAAGAGGCAGTGGGCAGGGCACATTGCTCGCAGAACGGATGGCCGATGGGGCCGAAAAGTTCTGGAGTGGCGACCGCGAACTGGAAGACGATACGTTGGAAGGCCTCCCACTAGGTGGACCGATGACCTGGTTAAGGTTGCGGGAAGGCGCTGGATGCGAGACGCACGGGATCGGTCAATGTGGCGACGCCTGGGGGAGGCCTATGTCCAGCAGTGGACGTCTTTCGGCTGAAATGATGATGTAGGCATCTGATAAATACAACATTTTTTTATAATTCCGTCAAGTCTGCGTATGTACAAGTAAGAATTATTTATGCACGAGCAATTCTGCCAAGAGTGTCTACTTCACGTTATAAGATTTCTCACACGTGAAGTTCTAATTAGCATTTCTAGCTTATTAATTATGTATCTTATTCTACTAATTCATTATCACAGACGACACAGGTGAGTTAAAAGAAATGTGCTTAATTATTTTACATTTGGTACCGACATCCAAATACTGATAAGCAACGGGCTGGCTAACCATCTTAAGATTTTTTTTTTGTGCTGGACAAAAGTACGGTAGGTATGGCACTCGGGAAGGAGTTTAAAAAATTAAAACAATGAAAGTGTATATGAAAGTCCGTCATGCTAGGCCTCTGTTGACAGCACAATTTTGAGCATTTTTTGAGGGTTCTAGTGCTTCTAAAGATAATATGTCATCAAACAAGAAAACATAGGGGCATAGTATATATGTTTCATTTTCAGTTCATGAAATATTTTTTAAATTGGTTCAATATTGGGGGAGGAAATAGGCGAGAGCCAAACCTCGAATTATGACTTTTTACTAACACAAATTCAGTCGACACTCTCGGGCCATATTTCCTCTTATTATAGGCAGAAAAGGCAGGAATGTGCATAGAGATACAATTTTACTAATTTTGAGTCATCTCAATGGTGCAGATGAGACTATAAAGTCAATGCAGTTTCATTTGCACCATTAATGGTTCGATGCCATCAATACATACATAAACTCACGCCTTTTTCCCATGGGGGTAGGCAGAAACTACAGAACGCCACCTGCTACGATCCTTACATACTTCTTTTGCTTCACACACATTCATACATCTAGTCATACACACACGCCGGTTATGGGTACTGCGCACTTGGCCTTTCTGAAGAACATCACCTATAAGGTCTATGTATGTCTTTCTAGGGCGTCCCCTCCCGGCGTTTCCATTCACGTCTGCCTTGTAAATACCTTTCGTTAGTCGACTTTCATTCATCCTCTCAACATGGCCAAACCATCTTAACATACCCTTTTCAATTTTAGTAATAATGATCTTAAAAACATCTATGAGTGGGCTAAAACTTTTGGTCTTTTAGTGAACCCAACTAAATCACAAGCGCTCATTATTGGTGGCAGACATTTCGTCAATTTACTAAGTAACCAGCATCTACCTCCAGTTTTGTACGATTCTGTCACTATAGCCTATACAAAAAAAGTAAAAAACTTAGGTGTTTTCTTAGACTGCAACCTATCTTGGGACGTTCACATTGCGGAAGTAAGCAGAAGGGTTTTTGCTCGTTTCGGTCTCTGAAGCGTCTCCAAAAGTTTCTGCCTTTCTCAACTAAAGTAACTCTTGCACAGTCTCTTCTTCTTCCTCTTCTTGACTATGTTGATGTCTGTTCCTTGATGCGACTGAAGAACTTCTTGATAAGCTCGAACGATTGCAGAATTTGTGCATCCGCTTCATTTTTGGCCTCCGAAAGTATGATCATGTGTCGGATTTTCGGAGGCGGTTGAAGTGGCTGCCCATTCGGCAGCGCCGAGATACACACACTCTTTCTTTACTCTTTTCTGTGCTTCACAACCCTAACTCTCCGTCTTCGGGAACGCTTTGAGTATCTTGTTCCGTGAGGAAAACCTTGCCGTTCCTCATCATCTCTTCTCCTTCGTTTTCCTTCCCACTCATCAAGTCGTTACGCTGGATCATTTACTGTTCGTGCTGTCCGCCTCTGGAATAATCTCCCTCACTCCATACGGGATAGCCCTTCGTTGGGAATTTTCAAGAAAAGAACAAGGGAACATTTCCTTTCAACATGACGCATAGATGATTATGTATATATTTACTAATTAAGGATTTTAGTTATATTATATAGTATGTATTATATTTATGCATTGTGTGCTTTTCACGTATTTGTTTAGTTTATATAGTTAGTAAGAATTTAAATGTTAAGTTTTATTGTGCACTTGAGTATGCTGTCCTCATTCAATAAAAAATCTTTATGAGAATAAGGTTTGCTGTAAGAGAACCCAATTATGGGTTAAGCTCGCCTTTGTACATAAGCTGTCCTTTTGTATTTGTATAAATGTGTTTTGTGTACAATAAAGAATAATGAATAATGAATGGTGCAAACGAAACTAATTAGTCTCCTGGGCACCATTGATGGAGTAGGTCAATGGCTTTTTCAATAAAACACCTCATTGAGCAATTTACTTGTTTCTAGAATTATTTACAGGCGCTGTATCTTAATCGTGTGGGTAATATATGACATAATAACAGATACTATAATATCAATTGAAATAACGTTCACATGATATAATTTTCTTATGCTATAAAAACAAATAACGTAACTTCATATGATCTAATGTTATTTTTCATATCACCTTAATTTGTTTCCGTCCCTTCGCGTCTCCGGTTTTTATTTACACTCTAAGGGTAGCAGCCGAAAGACTATGTGAAATCAGGGTGCGCCGATTCGGTTTTGGAACTGATTTAATTTATTTCTAAATTACTTATAGATTTTGATTATTATGGTAACTGAATATTAAACTAATAGAATATTATTTCAAACGTACATTATAGAAATTGTATATCATATAAAATTAGGTGAAATTAAGTTATATCAATAATTCTTTATATCATATGATCGTTAATTAAAAAAAAAAAGTTCTGTCTGGTAAATTATTAAATTAGATCATATGATCATTAAAACTTTTGTTATTATTTCAAACGTTACACTATTAATGTGGTTACACGCCCATCTTAATCACGGAAGTTTGTAAAGATAGTAGGATTGTCAAAAAAAATAAGTAAACGAAAGCGTAAAAGAAGCTTTATTAAGTTACAACATAATTTCAAGGTCAGTTACAACTTAAAAAACAAACTTTACTTTCAATTTGTCATCACCATTTATATTCCTGCAAGAAAACCCGCTTCCATTTCGCAATATCCATATTCTTTTTTCAAAAAGTAATATTTTATAAACTCCTCGCGAATTTGAAATAAAGCTCTTTGCAACTGCCATAGATCACAGACTCGACGTCAACACAAAGGGTAGCAGTATATGTTTCCTGTACTTTTTGTACCATTCAATAAACCGAGGAACATTGAACTGCCGTCTTCAAAGTCTATTGTAACACTATCCGACAAAATCATACTTTGATTTAAAGACGAAAAACGAAAAACCACGAAATTATACAAATCCCTGCTTTTTATTAACTATAAAATCATTTGCGAGAATTTCCGGTGTCAAAAAAAATGTAATTGCTCTCTTTCGAATAAGCACATTGCTAGCTTAAATCACTGACTTTATAAACAATAGTATCTGTTGATAGTAAAAAATACGGCTTAGACTGATCAATAGATTTTTTTTGTTGATTAAGACGGCATCAAAAAACTAAAATCGGCCAATTGTCAGATAGCGGCACTATAGCTTGAGGACGGCAGTGCAGCTTTGTACTAGTTTAAATGCTAAATGTTACAATATTTTTTGCCCTACTTAGCATTGAAAACAAAAAATAATATGATTAATGTCTCTTGCATGAAATGGGGAAAGCATTCGACTGTTCTTCTTGTCTTAACTACATTAGCATTTTTGTCTTTCATTTATATACATTTTAAATATTTAAAAAAAGAAAATTCTAAAATATAAAAAATAGAGGCCCACTGGTATTGGATACAGGGTCCAAGTTACCGGTGGTTAAGGCTTCAGAGACAGGAACCTCGTCAAAATGCGAACCGTATCAAGGAGTACTGCCTTCTGTATCAGGCCCTTGATCCAACTGCGCAATGACAGCCTCGACAGATAGTCATCAAGGCTATTTCCCATCAGGCCGTTGGAAGTAACGACAATTGAAACAATGATCGCCGAATCCACATGTCGCCAACCTCGTGTTTCTCTTTCTCAGCTTTCACGAGGTTCTCGTCATGTGGGATAGAGACATCGATTAACATTGTGCGCGCGCTAATCAGTCTATCACCTTAGTATTTATTATTATTATTTATTTATTTAATTTATTAATAATAAACAGTTGTCCTTAGGATACCACAAAGCACACCATTAGACCCCTGGGGTATGTCTTAGCTTGCCATGGCCTGGAATTTGATCAACGTGCTATTAGTAAATTAAGGTGTAATCAGGTCGATGTAGAGTTGTTTCAGCTTGCGCTTGACATTTTTACTGTTCACTGCGTATCTAATGTCATGTGTAATGGAGATGGCCCGAGCGGCAATGGCCGAAGACGCCGACACCTTACCGCCCGAATCACCTGGCTGGAACGAGCAACTCCTTGCCTCGTCGCCGGGCGACCGACACGACGACAACTACAGAGAGGTAGAGGCGGAGGGACTATCCGATGGATCTATCCCTGAATAACTCCACCACACCTCCATCCCCACCCCTCAACATCATCCAAACCAACCTCCAGCATAGCCAAACTGCCACGGCTAGCATACGCAGAGCACTGGAGGTAAAGCCCCGAACCATCGCACTGATCCAAGAGCCGTGGATCAGGAAAAATAGTATATGTGGCCTCAGTAACATTGGAGGTAAGATAATTCTCGACACACGCGGCTCAGACAAGCCTAGAACTTGCGTGTACATACCCAATGAAATTCCCTTTACGACACTGACTCAATTCTGTTCCAGAGACCTGACAACTGTCAGGCTCCATACTGTAGGTAGCGATCCAGATGTTGTACTAGCCTCGGCATACATGCCAGGCGAAGACACAGATTGCCCGCCAAAGGAGCTGGCCGACCTAGTGCAGCACTGTGAGTGCGCCGGTCTGGACCTGATCATCGGCACCGACTCTAACGCCCACCACCCGCTCTGGGGCAGCGACACACCGAATTCCAGAGGAGAGGTACTATCCACCTTTTTATTCTCTACTAATCTAAACATTGTTAACCACGGCACAGAACCCACTTGGGTCACGGTCCGGGGACAAACGATCATAGATTTAACACTCGCCACAGAAAACGCGACAAACCTTATCACAAATTGGCACGTATCGGACGAGCCTTCTTGTTCAGACCATAGAAGGATCCGCTTTACACTAACTACAAACACTAAAAAACCCGCACCAAGGCGAAACCCGAGGCGTACCAACGTTCCCGGGTTCAAAAGCCTTCTGGCCTCACTATTAGCTGAACATCTAGCACTGGTAACCATAAGGGACCGGGCACAATTAGAACACACCGTAACAAAATTATCCGAATACCTAACAGAAGCTTACCACGCATGCTGTAAATCAAGAGCGCCACAAAGCAGGAACGAGAGGAACCCCTGGTGGAACGCTGAACTTGGTAAACTCAGAGATACGCTGCGTAAGCAATTTAACAGAGCAAAAAACACAAGACTCCCGGAAGACTGGGAGATATACAAAGAGACCCAATACGCATACAAAAAACAGACTAGAACCGCCAGGAGGATGGCATGGCGGAAATTCTGTGAATCCAATGAAACAAATAACGAGGCAGCAAGGGTACGGAAGATCCTATCAACTGACCAGGACAGTACCCTCGGCGCGCTGAAAAAACCCGACAACACAAATACACAAACCGACTATGAAACTAGCAAGGTCCTCCTCGAAACTCACTTCCCGGACTGCCAAGTCCTGGAGGACAGGACGTGGGAGGCTGAACCCGAATAGACCACAACGGAGCAAGTCTGGTTAAGTGCCCACAAAATAGTAACAGTAGACCGGATAAAATGGGCTATCAACACCTTTCAACCATACAAGTCGGCGGGGCTGGATGGTATCTTCCCAGCTCTGCTACAGTGGGGGATAGATTATCTGACGCCGTGGCTGTTAGAGATCTATCGGGCCTGCATAGTACATAGACACATACCTCTTGCATGGCGCGAGGTGAAAGTCATCTTCATACCCAAACCAGAGAAAACTGATTACACGCAACCCAAGGCATATAGACCTATAAGCCTCACATCCTTTTTACTGAAAACCCTTGAAAGACTCTGTGATAGGCACATCCGTGATGGGCCTCTCCGGGAGAAACCACTGCACAAACAGCAGCATGCGTACTCCACAGGCAAATCAACTGAATCCGCGTTACACAACGTGGTTTCTAAAATTGAATGCGCAGTGGATCACAAATGCTCAGCACTGGCTGCCCTCATTGACATCGAGGGCGCCTTCGATAAGACCATGTTCAACAGCATAAACACGGCCCTCGACAGACACGGCATAGACCCGACCCTAGGGGGCTGGATCACTAATATGCTCAAACTGAGAGCGGTTCAAGTCACGGTTAACGACACTACAAGGGCCGTCGTCGCGAAGGGCTGTCCGCAGGGGGGCGTCCTTTCGCCACTCCTGTGGAACCTGGTAGCTGACAGCCTCATCTAAACACTCAATGACAAAGGTTATTTCACTGTAGGTTACGCGGATGACATAACGATAATAATAAACGGGACCCACGAAAACACCTTATGCAATCTCATGCGTCAAGCCCTGAAAATAGTAGAGGAATGGTGCAACGAGCACCAACTCTCAGTTAACCTCACAAAAACTGAACTAATTGTCTTCACAAAAAAGAGGAAACCGATGACACTGCAACTGCCGCGCTTCTTCGGAACAACCCTAAGCCTTTCAACCGAAACCAAGTACCTGGGCATCTATTTGGACAAACAATTGAATTGGGCTAAACACATAAACCATATCACCACAAAAGCCAGCATATCCCTGTGGCAGTGTAAACGACTGCTAGGCAGGAATTGGGGAATTAGCCCCATGATCACTTACTGGCTATACACCACAGTCATCCGCCCAATCATCACATATGGCTCGTTGGTCTGGTGGCTCAGGACAGACCTCACCACAGCCCAAAGATATCTCGAAAAACTGCAGCGGTTCGCTTGCGTTGCAATCACTAGCAGTATGAGAACCACACCCACTGCCGCCCTAAAGGCAATGCTGGGACTGCCACCACTACACCTTATTGTGCGGGAGGAGGCAGCCCTGGCCACTTTCAGACTCCATCTATCAGGTACCCTAAACAAAGACTCCAGAATTAAGCACACACGCATAAAGGAAGATGCGATCAAGCGTTAACCAATGTTAGCATCACCATGCGACAAAGCCCCCAAAACACATCACTTTCATAGGCACTATAACATAATACTCACAGAAGAACGATGTGACTACTCAGGCCCGACAGAGATGAGAGTATACACCGACGGATCGAAAACGGACTCCGGTACCGGAGTCGGAGTCTTCTCACAAGATTTCAATATACATATATCCAGACCGCTAGGAGAGTTCAACACCGTCTATCAGGCGGAGTGTGTGGGCATTATACAAGCGGTCCATGCCCTAGAAGACAGGAGGGTTACGGACACTCACATACGGATACTCTCCGACAGTGCATCAGTACTCCAATCCTTACGAAAAAAAAACATTACATCAAGTTTAGTACTAGAATGTCACAACGCACTGGAACAAATAAATGTATCTAGTCGTAACACGGTGACACTACAATGGATAAAGGGTCACAGCGGATCGCTGGGCAACGACGCGGCTGATGAGCTTGCGAGACGCGGATCCAGCTCAGCGGTCTATGGGCCTGAACCTGTTGTGCCCATCCCCTTCAACCAAATACGCAGGTGGCTACAGGAATTCACCCAGACACAGGCAGAGAACTGGTGGGCCTCGACACCGGGCTGCAGACAATCCAAAGAAGCTATGCCATCCTTCCAGGGCAGGGGTCTTTTACGCCTGGAAAGGAATGGCCTGCGCCTGGTGACGGGGACCATCACCGGACACTGCTCACTCAACAAACACTTCCACACAATAGGCATAACGGACAGTCCTCTGTGCAGGGCATGCATGGAGGCTGAAGAAACCGTTACGCACGTTCTCTTTGAATGCACAGGTGTTACCCAGATAATAACACGAACCCTTGGGTCACCCAGATCTTACACTGATGTTTTGAGGAAACCAGAAGCTCTAGTCGACTTCTGGAGGGAGGTGGGCTGGTTGGAATGACCACCCTACGGCCGCCATGTGCCACGTACAAAGGTCGATTTGAGGGACAAAATGCGGAAACCAAACCCCCCTAACATAGAACATGTCATGTGTATGTTTGAAGTGGTAAAACAGTTTGTCTCTTTCATTACCATGACCATTTATTTATTTTATTGATTTCTGCCAAAAGACGTTCACTGCTGAACATAGTCCTCCCCCAAGTGTCGCCACATTGACTTGTGCGTCTCATTTCCAACAATTTGCGGCGCCTGAACCAGGTCATCGGTTCACCTAGAGGGAATTTGTTTAGTATATTGTATTTGAACAGGCAATCTCTAAAAGTACTGATCCAATGATGAAAATTCCTCCACTGATAGTAAACTACAATAACGTCGAGTGTCATATCCTACTTTTTATCACGGAAAAGTGCACGAAACCTTCAAGGCGTATATATTCCCCAGTGTTAACGCGGTACTGGCCATGCGCCGGCTCGGTGCAAGAATATTAATATTGAACCTCTCTTTTTGACATATTTGTTTGATTTACCTAATCTTACACAGGTTAGGTAAATAGGTTAGGTTAGGTTGATGGTTAAGAATAAATTCTAACCATCAACTTGTCTGTTTAAAAAAAAATTTAAACATCCAATTCGTTTTGGAGGAGTATGCAAAATAGCGACAAAATATCGAGTTGTAATTTTTTTTTAAAGCAAGAGTTTTTTTTAAAAGTAATACGACAAAAAATAAAAAACGCGCCTCAATGTCATAATTGAACAAAAAGTAAAAAAAAAACAAAATACCCGACTGCTTAAAAAGCGAACTAAAAAGACATAGACAAGAAGAAAACCATGCTGTGTAGTCGGATGATACATGTTTGCGAGCCAGCTGGCCAAAACACTCGCAGGGTTAAGACGAATCGATTGACGAAATAATCATCAAAATCGGCAAACGGTTTTGGTCTCTAGAACGCCACATAGGGACAAATATACATACATACAATATACATGCATACATACATAGACTGATAAACACATTACCCTTCTTCGGCAGTCAGGTAAAAACAAGCTAAATGATTTTAGTGTTGAATGACCACATGGTAAATACTCCAGAGCCTTGAACATCGTCGCCGAGTTGCCAGCTTGTCGGTTTTTTATCGGTTGAATTTCGGCAAGTGTGCGATGGAATTGCATGATCTAATTCCATCAAGCCCGTTTCATCATCAGACTACAAGACGTACGGCGATGCGCCATCGGTACATGGTAGACATCCCACCCAAACGCACTAAACGTTTTGGTAATACTTTCATTATGCGTACAGCTAAGGAGTGGAATTCCCTGCCGGAGTCTGTGTTTCCCGATGGCTACAATCTAAGGGTCTTTAAGTCAAGTGAATAGGTTACTTCTAGGCAAGCGTGCTTCACCGTCGACCCAATTATCGCTTACCATCAGGTGAGATAGTGGCCAAGCGCGAGCCTATAATTTACTGTGCAATTAAACCGCCATTGTGCCCAAAAGTGGACAACTGAAAACCAATATGTTCAGCGAAGTCGGAAGACCTGTAAAGAACTGTTCTAAGGATCCATCCCTCGACTGCAATAAAAAGATTGGATTTCAGTTTTCTACTTTTGGGCACAATGGTGGTTTAATTATTTATTTCATACCTTTTAGTGATAAAACGCTATTTCGCAAACGCACAAATGCCACGAAAGATAACTTTTAAAGTTGCAAACATCCATCTTCTATCGAAACATCCAAAGCTCCGCATTTATAATATTAGATAAAGATTTTATCTTCAAAAAGATAGCGTGGAAACGAATAATTAAGTTTTTCTTGAACTGTTATATTTTTTATTTTATTTTGTTTTGTTATTAGTGAATGAATTCATATTGGATACTACGGATACGACGATGATAGTATAAGTAGTCAATTATTTATTTAAAAAATATTTTTTTTTTGTTGAACAATGGCCTCTATTTAATTTTTTTAGCCAACTGCCGAAGGAGGGTAATGTGTTAATCAGTCTATGTATGTATGTTAATTCCTACGAGGCGTTCCAGAGACCAAACACTTTGGACTATTTTGATGATTCGCACGTCAATCGATTCATCTTAACCCTGCGAGTGTCACTGGCTACATTAAAATTAAAAAAATTGCAAAATGACGGTTTTGGGCGCCTTCTTGTGTGGACCCAATTGTTTCTTTTCTTCCAATCCCATCGTGTGGGGTATCAAAATAAAGGGTTTTAAGAGGCAATTTCAAAAATATATTGTGTATGTAACACTTATGTGTTTAAATGTACCTTATTCGAAAAAATATTAAAAAAAAGTGTTAAATAAAAAAAAAATCAACATATCAAAATACCCGCTGCTTTAAAATCGAAACTAAAAAGTCGTAAACAAGAAAAAAAAACATGCTATGCAGTCGGAAGTTACATCTGGTTTTGGTCAGCCAGCTCGCGAACATGTATCCTCCGACTGCACAGCATGATTTTCGTCTTGTTTACGTCTTTTAAGTTCGCTTCTTAAGCAGTCGGTTTTTTATTTTTTTTTATCAACTTTTTCCTATGGGGGAAGGCAGAAACTACAGAACACCACCGTTAAGCGCAGGTAACATAGAAATTAGAACTGGCGTCGGGCGCGGACATGGCACGGGCGGCTTCCTATTCCATTCTAATTTCAAACTAAATTCATGGAAATAAAGCGCAATTTTATCAAGCGCAAGCGCCGAAATGTCGCGTCATAACCTCGTCCGACCAACGACAAATCGTGTGTCCTAAATTGCGCTTTATTTCCATGCATTTTGTTTGAAATTAGAATGGAATAGGATGCCGCCCGTGCCATGTCCGCGCCCGACGCCCTTTCTGTGTGGCCTGTTTGCGTTCATATACATCTAGTCATACACGCACTGATATGAGTTATGAGATGATACTGGGTCTTTCGGAAGAATACGACGAATAAGATGTATGTGCATGTCTTTCGAAATGTTGGTTGCTTATCACTAAGGGCCGGTTTGTGAAATAAGAATTTGGAAAACTTTGACAGGTATTCAGGCAAAAACAGAGATCGAGAAAAACCGTAAATTACTGAAAATTCTTAATTTTGAAATTTGATATACCATAAAAACGAATTGCTGGCAGATCGAATAATCTACAATATTTTTTTTTTCTTGTTCACGTATTTTTAGTTCGCTTTTAAAGTAGTAGGGTTTATTGTTTTTTTTTTTTTTTTTTTACAATTTCTTCTGCCTTTGTTACCCAGGACAACGCAACGCTTCTAACGATACTACATAAATTGATATCGGTTAAGCTGTTTAGAAGTTATGGTGGAATAAAGAAACTCACAAACATTCATGAGCCCTGAGAACACAACACTCTTTTTTTGGGAAGTTGGCAAAAAGTATGTTTCACAAATAATGTAATGAATCAATACAAAACATATTTTTTATTCAAACCTTTTAACATAACTGTTACTAAGGAGTATGGATGTGGATTTAGAAAGGAATCGTTTTATGGCACTAAAGCACAGTAAGGGCCTTAAGATGGGCCGCGGGAGCAAAGTCATGGGAAAAATAGTGTTAAATAAAAATAAAATTGTTAGTCCCTTGTCGATAAAATGACATTTTCTCGTGTTTATGTGTTCCGGAAGAAACATTTCGGGCCCGATCGTTTCTTAGCGGACGGAGATAAAAACATTAATGCCGTTAAGATATTTTCCTTGCCCATAATGGCAACCATTTAACGCTATTTAACTTTTTCCTATTTATTCCTTTTTTTGTTGTAGGTATTTTTGTCATCACATTTGTTGAACTTAAGATTCATGATTTAATAATTCAACAGTTAGGTTTCTATGAACAATAATATTTTATTTTTATTTAATACTGCAAGTAATATTTTGGCATGATTTATGATAACCTCTAGGATCAAGAACTCAGCCGAGTCAGAGAACTGAGATGGGGACGCACTAACAACCTTGTGCGGTAAATCAGCACGTATATAAATGGCGACACCACCACCACCCTTGCCAATCCTGTCATTTCTGACCAGAACAAAGCCAGGAAGTGCATACTGCGTGGAAAGGAGAGAGGGCTTAAGAAAAGTTTTTGATATTAGGAGTGCATCAAGATGAGCACTGCTAATGGATGCCAGAAGATCGGAGTGGTGACCAGGAACACTCTGAGCATTAATATGGGCTATGTGGAAATTTTTAGGGTACTTGGAGAAGACAGTGGAGATGTTTTCATGCAAAGTATGAAGCGGGGACTCACTGCCCGCACTAACAAAACTACAAGTCGAAGACGAACATGAGAAAAAACTGTAATTTAGGTCGACAGGGTCATCCATAGATAAATATAAAAACGTATATAAATAAAATAAATATAATACGAAGAATAAAAAATAAAAATAAAATATATACAAAACAAAACTCACTAAATCTAAACGTATAGGCTGGTTGATTTAAATTAACCACCCTAACTCACTGGTGAGTTGAATAACACACAAGTCATCTACCAAAAACAAGTAACAAAATAATCATAACCATAAATTTCTAAAACAGCGTAAAACGAAACGCAAAAACTATTAAAAAAAAAAACAAACTGACAACTGTCAGACTGCTGTCAACAATGACAGTCCATTTGTTGTTTGGAACTTTGGATGACTTGTTATAAGTGCACATAATATTAGAAAATAATGATACCTACATCGTAATTAAAAACACAGTGAAAGAATGAAGGTGAAGCGGAAAGTAACAATTATTTAGGTACCGGCACAGAAATAACTAAAAGTAATAAGTATAAACTACACACAATGAAGAATTAGATTGGCGAACGGACAAAACAACAATAACATTAATTACGCCGGCGCGCCCTCCTTTGATCTCTTGAGGGTGTTGCAGTAGTCTCAGTCGCGCTCACATTCTTTGAAGAATGATCCACAGACTGCGTAGAGTTGCTACATCCACTAGAAGCCTTGGGGAACCGCAACACCAGAGCTTGAAGTTCGCCCGGAGTTTATATATTGTGGCGCTTGGTATCAGGTGTGATGACTACTATCCGCCCCTCCACCGACCAGCAATTCTGCATCCCAAAATGTTTGCGTGCGTCCATGAAGGTGCGGTGTCTTGTGTGCGTCAGAAATTCGGAGATTGTGATACCTGTACCCTTCAGGGACTTTTTGCTCTCCCAGATCATGTGACGGTGCTCAGTGGTGTATAGCCTGACCAGTATAGGCCGACCTTTGCCCCGTGTAGAACCCAATCTATGGCAGACATGAATGTTGTCCTTCCTAATCTCAGGCAAGCTCATTTTATCAGACAACACCTTGTGAACAACTTCTGGTAAATTTTCACCGGGATGCTCAGTGACACCGTGGAACAGGAGTACCTTCCTCCGCATCAGGGTCTCATGCCTATCAAAGCCCAAAGACAACATCTCTATTTGGCATTTAAATTTGGAGAGTGCCTGCCATACAAATTGTTTCAATTCTGCGAACTCACTTGCAAGTGCCGTTATCTCCACTGTAGGCCGAGCTTCAGATGATGCATTCTTGAGCTTCTTCTCGTATTCTGACATTCGCGAATTGAACAGGACTTCCATATCCTCCAAACTAGTCGCCAATTTTGAGTCCATGATGTAGTTGAGGAAAAAGCAAATAGGTAGAAAGAAGTATGAAGTATCAGAATGACTAGGAAATATTATAAAATGTGCGTAGGGTGGTAAGTATCAATATTAAATAATTAAAACATTAAAAATACTATTATGAATTATTTAAAACAATTTAAAAATGGGAGCTTTATAAAAGGCGTGTTTACCCTGCGTCTACCCACAAAGGAAAAAAAAGTATTAAAATAAATAAATATTTTTAATGTTGTGGTTGCAACTGCGCTCCAGGACGCAAATTGCCGCCGTAGCTAAAAAGCTGCAAAACTGAAGTGGGCCTGAAAAGGCCATGTCTGTCGAATGCAGTCTTAGTTATGGGCCGGTACATCGCAAGACTGTAGCCCTGATACAGCCAGACGGGGTCGCCGTAGACCGAGAACAAGATGGCGGGATGCCTTGGATGACTTCCTCTAAAATTGGTGAGATGAGGCACAATATCGAGATAAATGGTAGGAATGGGGGAGGCTTTTGCCCAGGAGTGGAACTATGCAGGCAAAATAAATTAAAAAAAGTTGCCGCAAGCGGTACTGCTGAGCATGAGGTCCTAAGATCGATGCCCGGGCCGAGCAAAATGTTTTTACATCTGGAATTTGTCAGTAGCAGCCTGGAATCTGATTTTATGCACGGTTGATTGCAATAGACTCGTCCCCTACCACGTGGGATCTAAACATAACTGGTGAAATATGGATGTAGGTACCTACTGTAGGTGTACCCCTTAATAAAATGCATATTAGGCAGTGGTTTCTAAGTTAAGGATTTCGAGCTAAAAATTTGTCTAATCCTATCCTAGTGCCAGAATTTACCAGGTTTACAGGCTAAGGGCGTTTACGCACTACATCTGATCCGTGTCCGTGAAATTTCGGTTCTGAAGAAGCCGTAGTACTTATTGTAGGGAAGCTTACGCACTACATCCGAACTCTATCCGTCATAATCTGTTATAATTCAGAACATTTTGAACTCTGAACTCAAATCTTCGATCTTTTTACAATTATGCAGCTTACGTCGTAGTAGGTACGTAAAAAATTTCCTCTGAATTTTTTAAAGGTTGCCCTCCTACATCATTTTAGTTAAAATATCACAGTCCCTGCCGCGACATGTATGAGGGTACTCAAAGCGTCGCAAAAACATTTTAAACCGGAATACCGGATGATATCACCGACTTTTCGGAAACGATGTAAATACGAGAGAAATCTTTATTATGCATGAATAATATTTTTTTAAGAATTCCTAAAATATATGTGGTAGTGAACCAAATTCAAAAAACAGAGGTGTTTTCAATACGTTTTTTTTTTTAAATTAGGCACCCGTATTTTCATCATCATCACCTTTAACCCGTTGAGTGCCTAAAACTTGGATCCATACGAGGTGCAATGGCTTTTTATTTGTTTCGGTAATCAAAACCCGAAGTCAAAGTCAAAGTCAAAGTCAAAAGTCAAATGTATTTATTCAACTAGGCCAATAAGCGGCACTTCTGGACGTCAAACAATAATTAAGATTAAAATTTACAAGTAATACAATTTAATTCTACCGTGCATTCGGAAAAGTAGCTGTTATGCAGGAGAATGCACAAGAAACTCCATACTTACTCTTTTAAAAAAAATAGGTGTTTTACAATATTTACATAAGTATATACATTAATAAATTAAAATATGTGAGGACTATGCACCCAGAATAGCACTACACACTATACTACGTACAGGAATAAAGTATTAAAAGCATTTACAGGTAAATTCATTAATTTGATGAATAGGGACATGGTTCTCCCATATTTACAAATATTACGAACATAGGTAAAATACCTAATTGAACAACAACGGAACAGTGTGTGAGTCAATTACTGAAAAAAAAAAGAATACACTAAACGTCCATGTTAATGAAAACAAGATGGCCACTCGTCCATGTTCCCCGGCGCCATTTTGCGCTATAGCCCGGCTATCGCCCGGTCTCAGAAAAACGCTGATTTCTCGGCAGTTTTGTATGGGAACCATGTATGGTTTTGTTAGAACCACTATGAAATAAGCTATCAGATTTCACCCAGTTTTACCTTGTAATTTATTTTGTGATTATTGTGTAAAGTCAGTGTTAGGGAAATTAATAAAAAAAAATAAAAAAAAAGTCTAATCGCACACAACGCCGTGTCGAAGACTGCCGAACTGAAACGACGTTAGACGATGCACGGCCTTCAAGCCACACCTCCTTGCCCGTCGGAGTTGGGAGCGTGAGGTTTTTTAGTTACGGAATTTCTGGATTCGGTCCCCGCGCTCAAGTCCCGCGATAGAAGCTATGCAATAGCTTAATAACTGTTTAATGTTAATGTTTTTATTAATTGTTAATATAAAATAAAATAAAAGTAATTAAACATAAAGAATCAATAAAAAAATACTAATCTCAGCATGCATTGATCAGCGACCGGACGGCACCTGACTTTGAGAATATTTTTAATGGCGTCGGGGCGGATACAACGACAAGCGGTGTGTTTTTTTTTCACAATAAATTGTCTATTAAAGAATCGAATAAAACCAAAATCTATCGAGAATATCCGTCCACCTGACATAATTCTACAAAAACTTACCACACTTTGTACAGACATGAATTTTTCCATTTCGGATGGATAGACGAATTCATGGTGCAATGACATTCTCGATTCGGATGAACGGACGCTCCAGGGGTCAAATTAACAAATTTGATTTTGTCTTCACTAAAGATTGCCCTATGGAGCAGGACCAGCATGTTTCCAAGCATTCTTATCTTGAATATAATCCTCTTATTTGTAATATGCTTGTTTACAAAGCGTGCTTTTAACTAAAGTTTTAAATTTACTTTAATTTAGTTTTAATATATCAAAAGGTATTTTGTTATAGAATTTAACACAGTACCCCAGTAGTCCACTGCTAGACATA
This sequence comes from Orthosia gothica, assembly GCA_949775005.1. Lineage (NCBI taxonomy): Eukaryota > Metazoa > Arthropoda > Insecta > Lepidoptera > Noctuidae > Orthosia > Orthosia gothica. The sequence goes on along the minus strand of OX459062.1, from coordinate 9,014,529 downwards.
AGCCTCCCGTCAGTGCCACCACATCGATCGATCCTGTGTGTCTCGTCTCTACCAAGTCATCAGCCCACCGTGTGGGAAGCCTTCTAAGGCTGCGTATTCTGGCACATGGTCGCCACTCCAGAAGTGGTCGGCTCCATCGTTTATGGGTTCTTCGAGCATCCGTAATTTAGCACAAAATCTGACACCATAGTATCTAAGCAAGGTACCTAGGACTTGCAAACAAAACATTATAAGGGAATTGCCTGATGATGCGACAGAATTCAAATTGCGTCAATAGAGATATTGCGAAAGTATTTTCTAAGAAAATCTCTTGTATAAATCGGTTGAACTATAAATATCTTCTTTTCCCAAAAAAAATACAGATTATTGTAACTAGTTGCTTTAAGTTTACAATTTTTTATATAATTATGGTAGAAAACATTCACATTTGGATGCTGCAGAAATCTGTACACAAAAGACTAAACTCTGTCTCCTAAACTAGGGTATCCTGTATCTTAAGAGACAGGAACTGTGCAACATACCTGGAATATTACTTAATAAAAATCTGTTATCGATTTGATATAAATCAATCCCGTCTAAAAACCCAATAAAAGGCACAATCCGTCAAAATCATACCAGAAAATAACAAAAAACCCGACTGCTTAAAAAGCGAACTAAAAAGACGTGAACAAGAAGGAAATCATGTTGTACAGTCGGAGGATACATATGTGCGAGCTGGCTGACCCAAACCAGATGTATCCTCCGACTGCACAACATGATTTTCTTCACGTTTACATCTTTTTAGTTCGCTTTTAAAAAGTTAATTAAAAAAAAACAAAAAACCAGACTCCTTATTTTTTTATTAACTTTTTTATTTATAACTTTTTAATTATTTTTTTGGAATTAGGTTAAAATTATCATATAAGTGTTATATTTTTTGAGATCACCTCTTAAAACCCTTTATTTTGATGAAAAAAAAATCCCAAAAATGGCGTCCAAAATCCGCCATTTATTTCATTTCCAATTTTAATGTTGCCAGTGAAACTCGCAGGGTTAAGACGAATCGATTGACGTAAGAATCATCAAAATCGGCCAATGCGTTTGGTCTCTAGAACGCCATATAGGCACAAACATACATACATATATACATACATAGACTGATAAAAACATTACCCTCCTTCGGCAGTTGGGTAAAACACTTTTCTTTCACCATTTTAGTGTCAAAGCCGTCCACCGGTGTCTTACTCCAAGCCTTTAACAAAGTGTCATTCTATTTTCGTAGTGATGGTCGATATGTTAAAATGTAAAGAATTGATCACGTAACATTTCGACAGCAATTGGTGCTGTCCTAATACAAAGCGATCATCAATTTCTTTCTGTATTTCCTGTGTGAGTCACAAATACTCATTTATCTTTTTAGGGTTCCGTACCCAAAGGGTAAAAACGGGACCCTATTACTAAGACTCCGCGGTCCGTCTGTCTGTCTGTCCGTCACTAGGCTGTATCTTATGAACCGTGATAGCAAGACAGTTGAAATTTTCACAGATACTGTTGCCGCTATAACAACAAATACTAAAAACAGAATAAAATAAATATTTAAGTGGGGCTCCCATACAACAAACGTGATTTTTTTGCCGTTTTTTGCGATCATGGTACGGAACCCTTCGTGCGCGAGTCCGACTCGCACTTGGCCGGTTTTTCAACATACCAAACTACATGCGCTAGGTACTGAAAATCTCATCAGCTTTATCAATTAGGAAAGTTCCAAAATTTAAAACAAAAACGGAATATCGTCACCCACAATCGAGAATTATGTAGGTATAACTATTCTTGACAATTTATTAAAGAATCACATTATCCAACAAAAAATCTAGATATTTTTCCTCATCCGTCTATATGAGGAAACAAATCTAGGTTTTTACAATTAGTTACAAACCCGTTCAGTCGATTTAGATTTACATGCAAAGCCTGAAATATCCTTAATTGTTTGACATAATTGCTAATTAGTTTTGTGATTCTTCACACATAACTATTAACAATGCCCAATAATCATTTTAGCTACTTTCCTCTGAGATAAACTAGTTCAGTTCATATATTCCTGTTTTGTATTAGTGACCTTCCATATGGCTCGACGCGATTTGATTTATCGATAAGTGATTTTTACTAAGCGAAATTGCATATGCAGCGATGCAATTCGATCGACTTGCACTTGATACAAATCTTATTTCTTTATAATATTTGTGTAGATGTATCTATACATATATATATATAATAGAGGGGTGATTTGTAATTTTGCATGTTACGAATAAACTTAAAAACTACTGGATCAATTTCAAAAAATATTTCACCGTTGGGAAGCTACACTATCCCCGGGTGACAGGAAACTTTTTATCCCTGTATTCCCACGGGAACGGGAACTACGCGGGTGAAACCACGAGGCGTCTGCTAGTATTCTTAAAAATAAAATACTAATGACACAATTTAAATTGCGTCACGCCGTCAGAAAAGTCCCTTACTCTCAATATTCTGGTACTTTGCTTAAAAGGCTAGTACGGATGTTGCTTTATATAAGAGTTTGACGTCTTTGATTACATTCTTATCTAGGTTTTCCCCACGGGTTCGCTCCCATCGCCTATACCATAGCAAGCATGCTTGTTTCCGGGATAAAAAGCAGAAAGGGTTAAAGAAAAAGTGTTTCATCATCATCTGCCTAGCCTTTTTCCCAATTATGTTGGGGTCGGCTTCCAGTCTTACCGGAATCAGCTGACTACCAGTGTTTTACATGGAGCGACTGCCTATCTGACCTCCACAACCCAGTAACTGAGTAACACAATACCCCTTGGCAAGACTGTTGTCAGATCTCAAGCTTCTGACTACCCGTAACGACTGTCAAAGATCTTCAAATGTCAGCCGGGACCAACGGCTTAACGTGCTTTCCGAGGCACGGAGGAAACTCGGTATGTTGAAATGGTCACCCATCCACGGACCGACCTCGTCAAGCTTTGCTTAACCTTGAAGATCGACCAGTGCGGCTGTTATTATTTAGCCACGAGAAAAAGTGTTTAATTGTCACAAAACGACATACAATATCAGTACATGCTTATGCTAAACCCTTAACAATAGTATTAGTAGTACTTAAATTAAGTTAGTAATGACGAGAATTAAATCAAACAATAATAACATATATTCCTACATTTTAAATAAAACGGAAGAAATAGGGCGAAAAAGATGCCAGGCAGCTGGCAGATTCATGTCGTGATTGTGGCAAGAAGGCTGCACAAGCAGCTCATACCAGTCCGATAATTTATTGTATTGTGTTGTTGTACTTGCAAAGATTATCTTATAAAAACACGCAAACAAAAACTTTTCCACGCATATTTTTTTTCATTAAAGCGAATCTGGCGGTCCGTCTGATGGTAAATGGTCATGCCCGCCTATGGACATCTGTAATACCAGAGGCATCACAGTAATTGCTCAACTATCACACACGAAAGCAGAAATGTCTCAAGTATCTGTAATGACAAAAAACAGGACTCAGTGACACGTATCACTGGAAACACTTAGCTCAGATCATTGGAATAGCAGATAAGTACTTAATTTAACCACGTTATCAGTCCATCCATCTAAAGGAAGCCTTTTAAGACTGCGTCTTTCGGTACGCTGTCACCGTTCTGGAACTTTTTTGTCCCATCGACCATCGGTTCTGCGAAAAATGTGTCTTGAAAAGTGGGAGTCACTTTTGGCAATTTGTCCACAAATTTGACAATTCGTTGCGCTGTTTAGGTAACCCTAGTCCTCCTGCGGGTATCCACTGGATGCGTGACTCACAGAACCGGCTGACGTGGCAAGAAAAGTAACAACCAAAGTGACACGACAGTGTTACAAACCATTTTATCATCACAGTCAAAACAGATTTTATTCGACTGCGCCAAAGCTAAGTTGCTTGGCGAATGAAATAGGTACCTACAGTACGAGATCCCACCGCTAAAGTATGTGTATGTGTTTGATAAAACTAAACAATCATGAATGATACTAGAATAGATTCTAGAATAGATTTCTGCAGAGTTGCCTGGGAATATCTACCTTAATTAAATAAATTGTAAATAATGTTTGTTATATTCATAAAAATAACTTAAAAAAAGAAATGCCTGCAGATTTTAGCAGTAGAATCTTGCTAGTAATACTGTCACGGAAAAGCTCTTTCATGAACACCAACCACTACTAAATAGAAAACAATTTTGTATTTACCCAAGTACTTTGTATCTTGTTGTGCAAAATGGCTTTATTTGTGACGCATAGTGGGGTTGAAAAGTATCCATTACGGAAGGATACCCTCCACGTGTGACGGATTCAATTGTGCAAAACATTTGATGTACTTAATGGTTTTGTTTATTTTCTTTTTAGGGATCGGTAGTTACGTAACGACTTTTATGGTAATTCAAATTTGTAATATTTTATTTAAATTTAAAATAATAGGCAGTTAAGGTAACATATAAGTTGAAAGAAACAGCCGTAACACACTCTCGGATATGCAGACTAACTCCACCCACAAATCCGTTCGCGCTTACACACGACCGGACCTGGTTCGGCGGACCAACTCCGCCTGCCAAATCCTAGTGTTGTCAAATTAAGAATATTATTGAATATTTTTATTTATGACTTTTAGTTTAATGTAAAAAAATATCGGGCTATCGGAAGACAATAACCAAAATCAGTAGATCTCCCATGACTATGGGATTTTTTAACGCTGGTCGTAGTTGGTACGGCCAAACCAATCGAAAACCGTACACACGTCCGGATTTGGTACGGATCAGACTATATCCGATATGCAAACAAGCGGACCGAGGCGGACTCAATTAATAATAATAATGTCCGGCGGACCACTCCACACACGGTCGGATAAGGTACGGCAGCGGACAATATTCGTGGTCCGCTCGTACCAAATCCGAGCGTGTGTTACGCCTATTACATTACAATAGCTTTAGACCAAGAAGCATTTTATCAACGATTAGCTTCTGACCGCGGCTTCGCCCGCGTAAAAATTGTTTTATAATCCCAAGGGAATACAAACTATCCTATTTCCTTCCCAAACTATCTCCATTCCAAATTTCATCTAAATTAGTTCAGTAGATACAGAGATTACCCCCAACAACCTCACAAATTATATCTCTTTATAATATTAATATAGAAAAAAAAATGAGTTTTTTTTTTTGTGAAACTTCAGTAGCGAAAGTCAAGCTTTTGAAAATCGCTATCCCAGATAAAACGCCGCTTGGTCTCGAGCAGAGCAGAACTTCACTTTGTTTTTAGTAAATTTTGAAAGTAGGTACGAAGGAAATTTTTGCAGTATTTCACATAAAGATTTCGGTTTCAATAATCGTACAAAAGTACACTCCAACACACGATAAAATTCAACCATTCCCAAGCAAGAATTCAGTTCAAACATCTAGAGTCAAAAAGGTTACTGACATAAGTAGTTCACCTGTGCACAACGAGTGAACGACCGAATAAAAGTACATTCAGAATTCAGAGCAAATATAACAGAAGCGCCCATTCGAATATTATTTGTATTGTGCTCGTCAATACCTGTGAAAAGCAATGGATGTGTAGTTTCAGCATAGTTTCAGTCCCTTTAGAGTAACGTTGCAGAAATAATAGGTACCGTCTGTTTTGTGCTGTGATTTAAAATTGGAATTGTTGTTTTTTTTTTTGCAATGGTTTTTTTTAAAACGATTCCAGCCAGTGTTTGGTAGATTTGGTTTGAGTTTGCTACTATTACATGTGGTTCGTGGAAACAAGCACATTTAATAATTATCTAATATTTTTTTAGTTTATTGGTTATTTAACAACGTTAGTACCTATACCACATATACTACTAACAGTACTAACGTCTGTAATAGTACATTGTGATACAAGGGCGGAAAGTAGGTTATTGCAAACGAGCTGTCATTAACAAGCCCGAGCCGAAAGCGAGGGTTTTTAATGACACGAGTTTGCAATGACTTACACACCCGTGTATCACACGACGTTTTTCAATACAGTCGTAGTAAATAGTAAAAACAAATCAAAGTATTAATAAAATTATCGTAAGTCGCCATATATCTTTCTCGAGGTTTTGGGGACAAAATTTCATCTTGCGCAGTTTTAGTTTCAGATAAAATAACGGGTGGAGATAATTCCATTTCATCACTTGTACTTGAACTCATCATATTAACAAAAAAATAATCAATTTATCACACTGAAAATTTTAATTTTCAGAAAATGGCGCGTTTTTGCAACTGAACATATTTTTATACAACGAAAACAGCCTATACATCCTATTCGATTTTTGACAAATGTTGATGTCGAAATAATTAAATTAAAACTGGTAATTAAATATATTAAACAACCATTCTTCTTCTTCTTCTTCTTCGTCGTATCGACAACAACCATTTAAAAGACTTTTGAGAATTCAAGGATTTTACAAACGGAATTTACGGACTCATTTATTTTTCCTCGTATAAAATCTGTCCCATTTTATTCTATGAATGAAAACTCCTTGCTTCTATTTTTTTTTAATTGACTTATAAATTTAAATTTCAACTGCAAAAGTAATGATCGAGCTCGTAAACAAAAGTCACGACCGCGTAACAGAAAGATGCCTTTTCATAAGATTTAATTTTCGAATCATAATTATAGTTTCTGAAAGTACGCCATGTTTAACAACCGTCTTGAAAAATAAATTAATATGCAAGTGTCAGCTACATTAAATGCCGTAGGAAGTAGGCAAGTATCTACTGATTGATCATTAAATAAACGTCAAGTAAGTACCTATGTACCCAAACAAATGGAGGAAAACAGCAGCACGAAGGTTATATCATAAAAAAAGAAATCAATTTTTTATGTGATTGCCCTAGAAGAAAAAAAAGTCTGTTCTACAGTTTTTCTCTCATTTATAAGTTAAGGAAAATGCTTCCTAAACAATTTGCAGACATTTTAGAATCTTACCTAACAGAGAGGACGTTTAGAGTCCGACATGAAGATGCTTACTCAGATCTCAAGCAAATAAAAGCTGGTGTGCCACAAGGAAGTGTTCTTGGACCTATCTTGTACCTATTGTACACCTGTGATATCCCAGAAATGAAAAACAACTTTATTGCAACCTTCGCAGATGACACAGCCATCATGGCTATAGGTGTCACTCACAAAGAAGCCGTAGATAAAGTACAAATTGCTGTGAACTCCATCACCAACTGGACAAAAAAATGGCGAATTAAGTTAAATGAGTCCAAATCGACCCATATAGACTTCACAAACCGAAGCCCTAATTATACACCGGTTTATATCAACGGTTGCCTTACGAAAATACTGCAAAATACCTGGGTATGACGCTTGACGCCAAGCTTCGCTGGAAGGCTCATGTCAAAAAGAAACGCCTGGAGTTAGATATCCGCTACAGGAATATTGGTGGCTACTTGGCAGACATTCATCATTGTCAGTGTACAACAAAGTACTTCTGTACAAACAAGTACTTATGCCTGTATGGGCATACGGTATACAGCTTTGGGGCTGTACAAAACGTACCAATGTTGAAATTATACAAAGATTTCAAAACAAGGTACTGCGGAGCATAGTAAACGCTCCCTGGTATATTAGAAACGAGGACATCCACCGGGACTTAGGAGTGGACCTCGTCGCCAAAGTTATAAAAAAATACGCCGAAGCTCATGAAGAGAGACTTCATAAACATGTGAATGTCGAGGCTATCCAGCTCCTTGACACCACGGACATAATAAGGAGACTGAAAAGGACTAAGCCTTTTGAGTTAGTTTAGAGTGAAATTAGTGTTACGGAGTGCAGTGAGTGCTACCTTTTAAGAACACATGAACTAAGTGTCTTCCCATCATAATAGAGACAATAAGAAAAGTGCCAATGGACACATTCTTTACCGTATAAATTATTAGCAAATTAGGTTAAATTTAAGTTACTTATTAGCCTCAAGGCTAGATTGTGACTGTTATGAAGTAACTATTCAGTTACATCGTAATAAAAAAAAAAAAAAAAAAAAAATGTGATTGCCCGGTTTATCAACTTTAGTTTGAAACCGAACAGTAAAATCGCTAACAAAAAATAGAACTGTCACCTTATTATACTACTGTCAAAACAAGAATCTGAGATGGCACCTACCAATTATGACAAAACTAATGTTCAATTTGCTCACAAAGCGCCATTTAGCTGGCTTCAGAAGCCGTAAGATCAGATAGATTTCAACTACGAAAAACATTTTCTTTGGGAGACCAATTTTTACGCGTTAGAAGACATGAAGGGAGTCTACTATCATTTATAAAAAGATTGGTGATAGCATCAAAGAGAATTCTTCTTTCGAATATAATCGTGTCGCCAAAGCGGCGTGAGTACGGTAGCCAGGATTTGAGTGGGATATGGGTTATGTAGCAACCTAAATAAAATTTAATGTAAAATATAAAAAAAAACCCGACAGCTTAAGAAGCGAACTAAAAAGACGTAAACAAAAAGAACGTCATGCTTTTCAGTCGGACGATACCAGATTAATAACTTTTTAGGTTTTTTTTTTAATTACTTTTAGTGGTATATATTTTTGTAATCACCTCTTAAAACCCTTCATTTTGATATCCGTCTCGATATGTTTAGACGAAAAAAAAAATTGGGGCCCCTACAGTATGGTGCCCAAAATTTGGCATGTTTATTTTTTCAATTTTAATCTAGCCAGTGAACCTCGCAAGGTTAAGACGAATCGATTGACGTAAGAATCATACAAGTTGGCTTGGGCTTTTGGTCTCTAGAACGCTGAATAGGAACAAACAAACATACATATGGACATAAACACATTTACCTCCTTTGCGTCGCGCAGTCGGGTAAAAAGATGAGACGAATGATGAAATATTCTATACCATACCAATATTATAAAGAGGAAAGATTTTTTTGTTTGTTTGTTTGTACCGAATAGGCTCCGAAACTACTGGACCGATTTTAAAAATTCTCTCACCAATAGAAAGCTACATTATTCCTGAGTGACATATGCTATTTTTTAATCCCGAAAATGGGTCCTGTGGGGTGGTCCACGGGAGCGAAGCCGCGGGGAACAGCTAGTCTCTAATAAACAACCAATGAGGTAATCGTTACTAAAAACTTTAACCTTTTTACTAATATACACGGAATAAAGTTATACTTGGTATAAAAAATGTATAAACATACATTTTCATAGGTTTATACTTGGTATAACTTTAACCTGTGTTTATTAGTAAGAGGGTACAAGCTTAACAAACAATGCACAGGTTACCTCTTTGTTCTATCCGAGACAAACACCTTGTTCTGTCTTTTGCTTGTCATGAAGAAAAGTGCGGTTATTTCGTTATTTGTTTCAATACGGTTGAATCGTTTCGTCTCGTGACGTCCCTTGCTTCGATAGTCCCCACTGTTGATTTTGGCTTTTAGGAGTTGCAGTGATTGGATTTTAAGTGTATTCCTTTGAGAAATACCGGAGTGATGTGTTGGATAAATACGATCTTGATGCATTTTTTCCAAAGTTTATTTTAGTAAGTAAAGTGGTTTGTCAGAATTTAAGGAATGTCCCATAATAATCAAGAATCCTGGCGACTACAGTGCGAGGGTGGGCAATCATATTTTAGCGCATTCTTTTGATGTCGATCCCTGTTTTCTCAGTGGAAGAGACGCGAAATAAAATGTAAGGAAACGATAATGTGTTTATTTGCTAAAGACATGCTTTATCTGTAGACTTGTCTGGATATGTTGTGGTAATTGAAAATTCTGATACGTTGTTGACTTTTTGTGATATTTATGTAGTTATTTTACACATTAAAATTCGAATGGACTGGACGGGCTTGCCCACGTTCATGCATGCGGGCCAAGGCCGCTTGGTCTTGCCACAATAGATAGCTTAGTCTGACATAGACTATCCGACAAAGGGTTTGTTCCCGCAAACAAATCACTTCTGACACCCTCCGCTCGGAGATATGCAGTCATATATAAGCCTTCAGCCTCCAGAACTGGTCAGCTCCATCTCCATCGTTCATTGGTTCTGCGAGCACCCGTATTTAAGCACAAAATCAGACACCACAGTATCTAAGCAGGTATAAGCAGCAGTATCCGGACTGACTTTTTTAGGAAATCACCAGAAACATTATGAGTGAGATTAAAGGACTTTTCTGACAGCGCGACGCAAAGACGGCGCCGCAATAGATAGGTTTGTCTGACAAAGACCTATCCGACAGAGAGTCCGGCGAACAAGATCCGCAGGCTTATTACGTATGAAACAGCAATTAGCAATATTTGCGCAGAGATTGTACAATCATCGCGCGATTATCGCTTTACGTCAAAAAATTGGAAGGCTTATTTTTGCGAAATAATTGCTCTTCAATCGCGAATCCGCATTATATATGAGCTATAGCCACACCATACTAATTTTACGACAGCACTGCTAACAATAAAAATCTGCTAACTGAAATGTGCATTTATCGCAAGGTGATCGCGATCATTTCATATTACGTATGGTTTTTGACAGCAGAGCGACAGCCATCGGCGAGCAAATGTGGCTGTCAAATTGCGATTACTTTTTCCTTGTTGTTGGTCGATTGCCAATCGCTCGCTGATGGCTGAGAAGGTACAGAAATTTTTGAGATTTTGGCGGCTTTTTTCGTGTGTTATTTTGTGGCTACTTTAATTATCCGCAAATTAGAATAATAATATAAAAGTAAATATTGAAATAACAAATTCCTAGTAAATATTGTAATGACAAATTGGTGTTGTTTTGTGTCTCTAATGTCTACGCAACTGGACTATTTGTTGAATCATTGAAACAGACGTGATCTCGGTAAAGTAGAGGATGATGATGATGATTGATTTTTTTTACCGTAGTGTTGGCTACCTCAGCGAAGCTTATATGTTTACTACTAAATACTTACAAACACATTAGAGTGTGATAAGTCCGCAATATGTATCTTCTATTATATTATTTTTTTATATGGCAAGCACCGGTGTCGACTATTCTGCCAATGTCTAAAGTAAATTGGAAAAAATCTATTTTACGTTTCATAGCTTAAATACGAGATGATATAGTCTATTTAGTGATGTCCTAATGCGGTATCGATTCGATTTCTTATAACAATCGACAATTCGAAGAAATTTTAATGGCTTTTACACATTGACATTTTAGTCATCCAATTTTCAATTCAATTAATATATTATGTAAATAACATAAAATTATCCAATTTTCACTGCCATTTACTTTACCCAAATACTTTACATCTCCGAATATTAATTTATCGGAAAATGGGAGCTAAATCGTAATCAAATTGACTATTGTAAAAACACAGCCTCCTCGAAGTGTTGCTCTTTCATAAGCTGGTTAATTCATCAAACGATACATTTTATAAATCATCGGACAGTTAAAATAGCTTGTGTTAAAAGTGACTACCACAAAAAAAAGACTTGACTTAAAGGCCTCAGTAGCCAGGTCACTAAATTGATCGCGCAATAATTGTACAATTATTGCTACTTGCTGTTCCTTACGTAATAAGCTCGCCGCATTCGTTCTCGCGGACAAATCACTTCTGAAAGACTCCGCTCGGCCAAAAAGGGGCTCAAAGAAGTTGGAGCGTCCTTACGTAATAAGCCCGCCGCATTCGTTCTCGCGGACAAATCACTTCTGAAAGACTCCGCTCGGCCAAAAAGGGGCTCAAAGAAGTTGGAGCGTCCTAAATTCGTCACATTCAACACATACAATAAGGCAGTAAGGCAGCCCTAAATAGTGGTCACGTTTAGTCATTGGTGGTATGCGCATACTAGACCGAAGATGAATGCCAAGATTTTTTTTGGTTATAATGAAAAATATTTATATTCTTTTTTGTACACAACGATGTTTTCCTTAACCGTTTTGAGAGCAGTGGTGAAGAAATAATTTAAACGGAAACCGGCATGTCCTAGAACCAAAAATTCGAAGACATGTGACATCCACCAACCCGCACTGGGCCCGCGTGGTGGATTACAGCCCATTCCCTCTCACAGAGAGGAGGCCTGTGTCCCAGCAGTGGGAACATTAATAGGCTGATGATGTGTGATGTGTGTGATGTGTGTACACAAAACTGACAGGAACAAATACAATAGGGCAGTTTATGTATTTGGGTTCTCTAACAGCAAACCTAAGTGGCATAGAGAGATTTACGGACAGTTAACTAAAGCGCACAAAAAAACTTTTTTTTTTTTTTATATTTAAATATTTACTAATTTTATAAACTAAATGAATACTTGTACAGCACACAAAGAAAACAAAAAATGATGCCAGTGGTCGTAAAAAACCAGTAAGTTATATTATTGGTATCTACTTTCCGAATGCACGGTAGAATCAATTTTTATTAGTTGTAAATTTTTATAATATATTAATTTATTTGACGTTCAAAAGTGCCTTTTATTGGCCTAGTTGAATAAAAATCTTTAACTTTGACGCAATATATTATTTTCATTACTAAAGTTAAAGTAATCAGCCATTTTAAAGGACTTTGAACTTAAAGTGATACTTAAAATCCATCTACAATACTACATCTCGAAATCTTTTCATTTTATCTCAAAGGACACAAAGTCTCATCAATAATGAAATTGTAGTATCGAACTTTTTGCCAATTTTCAATGAAGAAAGCGCAGAATATGATTTTTATATTCATAATCTCCTTTGACTTTTTAATATTCCTTTGCGTTTTCTTATAAAATTATTACACTCTGGATTGACTTTTAAAATGTTCCAGGAAACCCATCCTTCAAACCATGTTGATTCAAGATGGAACGGACAAATATTGAATATATTTTAGGTGGAGCCCTTGTGGGGGATGTTTAAATACTCCTCAGATGATGGAGTAGCTAAACATTTGTTGAGTCAAATGGGAGTTCAGGTGAGTGTGTACTTTCTGTCCGCTGAGTCGCGTTCATTTAGAATAAATTTATTGCGGACCACGCTGTTTTTCACGATGGTTGTTTGAATATTCAGCCTTCACAAGGTTGTATTTGGCTAGATGATGAGATGGCTAGATTTACTTCCGCAGAAATAAAAGCAAAATTTTATTTTATAGTTTTTAGTAGATAATGAATATGAGTAGAATAATGTCTTATATCTTTCAAAAGGTTCTAGTTGATGTTCAAAATATCAGAACATATAATTTTACAAAGCAGGTGTTCCAGCCGAACACGAGGTCAATACTCGCGTGTACCTACATACATAGTTGAACTAAAATTTGCGTGCAGCGCCATGTGTGCGCGCACTGTGCATGAACTTGTTACATAATTGCATTGCTTGTTGCATATGTGTGGCAGTGACGCGGCAGTCGTCGCCCGAGCAAACAAAAACCCACACATGCTAACCCATAAATAGCGCCTTATGCACAGATGAGTTGAATTGTTTTATACGATACTCGCATCGTGGTTTTTAGATTCGTCATGTCTGTCTGTCTGTCTGTCTGTCTGTCTGTCCGTCCGTATGTCACAGCCACTTTATTCCGAAACTATAAGAACTATGCTGTTGAAACTTGGTAAGTAGATGTATTCTGTGAACCGCATTAAGATTTTCACACCAAAATAAAAATAAAACAATAAATTTTGGGGGTTCCCATACTTGAAACTAAAACAAAATTATTTTTTTTTCATCAGACCCATACGTGTGGGGTATCTATGGATAGGTCTTCAAAAATGATGTTGAGGTTTCTAATATCATTTTTTTCTAAACTGAATAGTTTGCGTGAGAGACTCTGCCAAAGTGGTAAAATGTGTGTCCCCCCCCCTGTAACTTCTAAAATAAGAGAATGATAAAACTAAAAAAAATATATGATGTACATTACTATGTAAACTACCAGCGAAAATTGGTTTGAATGAGATCTAGTAAGTAGTTTTTTTTTAATACGTCATAAATCGTAAACCGCAATTTACCAAGAACGGAACCCTTCGTGCGCGAGTCCGACTCGCACTTGGCCGGTTTTTTTTTAGATTTTTTCAACCAAAAATATCGCAAAATGCAAATTGATAGACTCGGTCCTATTTCATGGGACCTACACATTTTTGGCGGAATGTAACATACTGTAGACACACCTGCATATCCATTTCAGAAACACAGGTGTGATATGTTTATCTATATAAACTTAATATATCGTTTTTTGTAACTAAATAAATCGGTCTAAACAATATTATTTGATTGCAATCTTTGAGTATCTATATCTACCTAACTCTGCCTATGCATCTTTAGGCACTTGTCACACGGTCGCACCGCCGACAATCAGCGAGAAGCAAGTAGAGCTAGAAACTAGTTACGTGTTGGCGACCAGCGAGAAGCGATTGTGTTGTTTCGATAGTTTTATCGCTCGACTATAAGCGAGTATTCTTGTGCCACTCAGTCGGAGCAGCCGGTTGCTGGTTACCAGCGGCTGGTTGGTCTCTCGGCGTGAGTTCTGACCGCCAAGCGAGTATTATCTTTAATAGATTTTGTCGTTGCGACAAATTAGTGGTTGAGAGTTCTCGCCGGTAGTGTGAGCAGCCAGCGATCAACTATTAATATATGCGTCTCTTTTAATGACACGGGATCTACATATTTTGTTTGTTTCTTTAGCGAGAAAATAGTCTATAGCTAATCGCTTTCTCGTCGGCGCGGCGGTGGGATATAATAAGTGCGTTCCGTACCCAAGAGGTCAATCTATCCATTGCTAGTAATCTGTCAAAGGCTAGGTTACCAATTCAGAGTGATGCATACTCGTCATCGTCCGTCCGCCTAACTCAATCGATTGGGATATCCAATTATGGTCTACAGTTCTGCACAGCGATATGTATCTTCAAAAATATTTTTATTATATTTTGATTGGCAGTGAGGATAGTTTTGGCTGATAGGCACCTATGTATGTGAGATAGTTAAAGTTATGTTTGAGATATTGTGGTATATATTGTATTCATATAAAATAAATATTGTGTGTTAAATATTGTTTTCTTCGTTTTGTTTATAAATAACGAGTACCCTCACGATATTTTTAGAGTTAATTTATTAAAACCTTATATATTTAGGCACATTTTAATTTCATTTATTATTTTTAAATTAGTATCTGAGAATCCTCTTCTAGTACAATAAGAGGTTTTTAAAACACTCTCCAAAAACGAAGGGGTTCTATGTACGACTGTATTTATTTTCGCTGATTTTTCCTTTAATTGTGGACGGACTACGAAAATTATTTTTGTGTTTGAATGGATATTTTTTCTAGGTAGTCCCATATAAATTTGGTGAAGATTTGATAAAGAACTTTGGAGATATACAATAGAATTCTTCAATAAAATTACGGCAATTCTCTCGGGATTTCTGCAATCGCATGTTTATTGTACATTACTATAGCACTGCCATACAAATAAAAACACTACAATCTGCTTAGCCTTTTCCCAACTATGTAGGGGTCGGCTTCCAGTCTAACCAGATTCAGCTGAGTACCAGTGTTTTACATGGAGCAACTGCCTATCTGACCTCCACAACCCAGTAACAGGGTAACACGGTACTCCTTGGCAAGACTGGTTTCAGATCTCAAGCTTCTGACTACTCGTAACGACTGACAAAGATCATCAAATGACAGCCGGGAGGCACGGAGGAAATTCGGTATGTTGAAATCGTCCAAATAAAAACACTACAAAACTGAAAAATAACTTCAATTTCGAAAGTTTGTGTCGTGTTGTGGTTTCATTTTTGAAACGGTTGTATTCTTCCCATCGATTTTTTACATGCACATATAAGTACAAGCTAATTTATTTTTAAACTGTATAGTATAGATGATTATTGTTCCATTACACACAGCAATAATTCTGATGACAAAATATTATTTTCCACCCGCGGCAAGCCTAACATTAACACAACAACAGATATTTCAACCAATATTTTCACTGTAAAGGTTCATTTACACGGGGAAAGTTACTCTTACTCTACACTACACTACTCTACACTACACTACTCTACACTACACTACTCTACACTACACTACTTCTTCTCTGTTAAAGCTGGTCTCAGCAACTGGGGCCACCATCGTCTTCACAGCGTATTTACCAACAAAGCACACAAATGAATAAATTTAACCTACATTAATTCTTCACAACCTTTATCAATTGACTCTGGCACTTATAAATAGATATACCTATCAAATACTGGTTACTCTAGCCACTTGATCTTTTTATGAGTATCAATTTCACGTACGAATCAATCAAAATGAATTCGCTTTACCTCACAGTAGGCACAATAAGGTAGGTAGGTAGGTAGGTAGGTAGGTAGGTACCGTATGGTGACGGACGTAAAGAATTTCACCATCCCATATCTTCCCATGGGTGTCGTAAGAGGCGATTAAGGGAAAAACCAGAGAATGGGCAGCAGCGTTCTCTGTGCACTTTAAGAACAAACTGCGATCGCCAACCCGCCTGCCAAGCGTGGCGATTAAGGCAAACCCCCCCAAACCATGAATAGCACAATTAAAAATCGGCCCCGAGTGCCCGGCAGCCCGTCTACCCTCGACTACGGTAGCGGTCGAGGCGATGGCGTGGCAAGGGGTGCTAAGAATCCCCGGAGTGGACTCGGCTACCCCAATAAACACCGACGACTGGACCTGGCAACGTACAACACGCGATTACTCCGGACCGACGAGAAGATAGCTGAACTCGAGGAAGAATTGAGCAGGTTACGATGGAATATTATAGGATTATCTGAAGTCCGAAGAGAGGGGGAGGACACGATAATCCTCAAATCCGGTAACCTGCTCTATTTCCGAGAGGGTGACCGGCAGTCCCAGGGTGGTGTCGGGTTTATCGTCCACAAGTCCCTTGTGAACAACGTGGTGAAGATCGAGAGTGTGTCGACCAGGGTGGCGTACCTTATACTCAGAATAACCTCAAGATATTCGCTGAAGGTCATACAGGTTTACGCCCCAACCTCGGCACACCCCGACGACGAGGTAGAGACCATGTATGAGGATATCTCTAAAGCCATGCATGGTTTCAAAACTCACTTCACCGTTGTCATGGGGGACTTCAACGCAAAACTGGGCAAACGAGACGAGGATGAGCTGCAAGTGGGGCAATTTGGAGTTGGACGTCGGAACCACCGGGGTCACCTACTGGCCAGTTTTATGGAGAAGGAAGGCCTCTATATGATGAACTCCTTCTTCAGAAAGCGTGAGCACAGGAAGTGGACATGGCAAAGCCCCGATGGTGGAACTAAAAACGAGATCGACTTCATCATGTCAACCAAGAAGCAAATGTTCAATGATGTCTCTGTGATCAATTCGGTGAAAACCGGGAGCGATCACCGTATGGTAAGAGGCACATTTAACATTCATATCAAGCTTGAAAGGTCTCGACTGATGAAGTCCACGCTCCGTCCAGCACAGATCCAGATCCAAAACCCCGAGAGCTTTCAGCTCGAACTCCAGAATCGTTTCGAGTGCCTAGGGAGCTCCGTGGACGAATACAGCGATGGGTTCGTGGAAGCTGTCCATACGGTCGGGTCTAAGTTTTTCAAGACCCGCCGAACATATAGAAATAAAAAGCTCTCTGATCCTACTCTCAAGCTAATGAAGGAGAGGCGTGAGATGATCCTGCAGTCTTCAGACGATGCGGTGAAATACCGGCAGCTAAATAGACGGATCTCAAAGTCCTTGAAAACCGACCTCCGCCGATTTAATACCGAAAGCATTAAAGATGCTATCGAGCGGAATAAGGGCTCCAACGTCTTTGCAAGAGATCTGTCTATTGGGCAGAGCCAGCTCACAAAACTGAAGACCGATGATGGCAGGATTGTATCCGCCAAACCGGAGCTTCTGAGGGAGATCGAGAGTTTCTATGGGCAGTTGTACACGTCAACCAGTAAACCCGTTGCGAATCTAGCAAACGACCCAAGAGCTAGATTGACCCGACACTATACCGAAGATATCCCGGACGTCAGCCTGTACGAGATTAGGATGGCTCTGAAACAGCTTAAAAACAACAAGGCGCCGGGTGACGACGGAATCACTGCTGAACTCCTGAAGGCGGGTGGAAAACCGGTCCTTAAGGCCCTTCAGAAGCTGTTTGATTCCGTCATACTCGAGGGCAAAACGCCACAGGCTTGGTGCATGGGTATGGTGGTCCTCTTCTTCAAAAAGGGTGACAATGCCCGGCTGAAGAACTATAGGCCCATCTCACTTCTTAGCCATGTCTACAAGTTGTTTTCAAGAGTCATCACGAATCGTCTCGCTCGCAGGTTTGACGATTTCCAGCCTCCCGAACAAGCCGGATTCCGAAAAGGCTTTAGCACCGTAGACCACATACATACGCTGCGGCAGGTTATACAGAAGACCGAAGAGTATAACCTGCCTCTCTGCTTAGCGTTTGTGGACTACGAGAAAGCCTTCGATTCGATCGAGACTTGGGCTGTACTGCAGTCTCTCCAACGGTGCCAGATCGACTACCGGTACATTGAGGTGTTGAAGTGTTTGTACAGAAACGCCACCATGTCAGTCCGTCTTCAGGATCAGACCTCGAAACCAATATTTCTCCAGCGTGGCGTGAGACAGGCAGATGTCATTTCTCCGAAACTGTTCACTGCTGCGCTGGAGGATGTATTCAAGGTTCTGGACTGGAGGGGCCTAGGCATCAATGTTAATGGCGAGTACATCACTCACCTTCGGTTTGCCGACGATATAGTGGTCATGGCTGAGACCATGGAGAGCCTCAATACAATGCTCGATGACCTCAGTAGAGCTTCCGAAAGAGTGGGTCTGAAAATGAACATGGACAAAACCAAGGTGATGATGAATGCCCATGTTACACCCACTCCTATCAAGGTTGGAGACTCTGCACTCGAAGTTGTGGACGACTATGTCTACCTGGGACAAACGATCCAGTTGGGTAGGGCCAACTTCGAGAGAGAGATCAACCGTCGAATCCGACTCGGCTGGGCAGCGTTCGGGAAGTTGCGCGGTGTCTTCTCGTCCAACTTACCACAGTGTCTCAAGACAAAAGTCTATGACCAGTGTGTGTTGCCAGTGATGACATATGGCTCTGAGACGTGGTCGCTCACAATGGGCCTCATCAGAAAGCTTACAGTCACTCAAAGGGCAATGGAGAGGGCTATGCTCGGCGTTTCCTTGCGTGATCGAATCAGAAATGTAGAGATCCGTAAGAGAACCAATGTAACCGACATAGCTCGAAGAATTGCCAAACTTAAGTGGCAGTGGGCAGGGCACATTGCTCGCAGAACGGATGGCCGATGGGGCAGGAAGGTTCTGGAGTGGCGACCGCGAACCGGAAGACGTTGCGTTGGAAGGCCTCCCACCAGGTGGACCGATGACCTGGTGAAGGTTGCGGGGATCCGCTGGATGCGAGACGCACGGGACCGGTCAATGTGGCGACGCTTGGGGGAGGCCTATGTCCAGCAGTGGACGTCTTTCGGCTGATATGATGATGAGGCACAATAATACCGCACATAGCCGGTTGAATTCAGTTATATAAATATTGAATGTTAAGAGACTACTCCATGTTCCTGGAGGTAGGAAGGAATGGGCGGGAAAATATTAAACCAGTATTATTTTTCATTTATGAGGTTAAATAAAGACAACCGCTTTTTGGCTGCGGCTGATTATTTTTAATTACGAGAGCCGACGCCGCCGACAAAATGCTGAGGCTCTGGAGTGTAATCTTGATGTCAGCGAAGACGATGTTCGAAATGGCAAAATATATGGTATTAATCGCGTGACATTTCGATAGCGATTAAAAATCTAATACATCTTTTACGTTTTCAATAGCTTTCACGACGCTTTCATTCATGTCAATTGTCTAGGTCCTCGTGGCTATTTTCTATCATCTGAGTTAGAAAGTTTCCACTAACTCTATTATTTGAGATGAAGACTAATGGAGAAGTATGGAAGAAGAACACTTAAGGATGATGTATACAAATCTGGACATCAGTAACTCGACACTATCATAGTATCGGTGACATCGATTGTCGTAATGCCAAAATGTAAGGAATCGATCAGATGACATTTCAGTAGCACATGTCAATCCCATTTGTAGGTAATTTTTAACACACGACAAAAAAGAGGGGAGTTTTAATCATCATAGATTTTGATTTAGGCGATTAACACACGGCACCGCGCACCGCCGCGGTAGGCGGTGAAGCGGATCTCATGTCGCATTAGCCTCCAATAAATCCGTTGATGCCTAACACACGTACACTGCTCGACCGCGCGGGTCGAGTGGTGCTCTTCTCTCCGCGTCCGCGACGGTGCGCGGTGCCGTGTGTTAATCGCCTTAGTTTTTTACCCGACTGCCGAAGGAGGGTAATGTGTTTATCAGTCTATGTATGTATCTATGTATGTAAGTATGTATGTATGTATGTATTTTTGTTTCTATATGGCGTTCCAGAGACCAAACGCGTTGGCCGATTTTGATGATTCATACGTCAATCGATGCGTCTTAACCCTGCGAGTGTCATAGGCTACATTCAAATTGGATAATAGAAAAATGGCGGATTTTGGGTGCCATATTGTGGGGGCCTAAATTTTTTTTGTTTTCCAAACCCATCGTGTGGGGTATCAAAATAAATGGTTTTAAGAGGTGATTTCAAAAATATATAACACTTATATGTTTAAATATATCTAATTCGAAAAAAACTAACTAAAAAGTTATAAATAAAAAAACTTAATTCAAAAAATCAAAAACCCGACTGCTTCAAAAGCGAACTAAAAAGTCGTAAACAAGGAAAAAATCATGCTGTGCAGGCGGAGGATACACCAGATTTTGGTCAGAATAAAACCCGCGAATATGTATCCTCCGACTGCACAGCATGACTTTTTCCTTGTTTACGACTTTTTAGTTCGCTTTTGAAGCAGTCGGGTTTTTTGATTTTTTGAATTAAGTTTTTTGTTTGTGAGGTTACTTTATCGAAAGCTATCGAAAGTGTTCTTAGTTATGTTTGATGTCAATTGGTTCAGCCGTTCAAAAGTCATGGGCGTTTTACTGTTTGAATCGGAGTATTTTCGCAAGCTACCTATTCGTGTCATAATTACGTGTTCGCTAAATTGTCGATTGAAACGTGTTTACTTCTAGATAAATTATGTAGTTTAAAGAGGGATTTGTGTCGAGTTTTTTTTAATATAAAATTTTTCTTGTTGACAATGGTTATCGCTGATAGAACGTTACCGGTTTAAAATTAAAAGGAAAAAGATTGATAAAACAAATAAATATATATAAGGGAATATATTTTGGATTTTCCACAAAAAAATCGTACATCCCCAATCCAACGCTACTTAACCCTGTCAGAACAAAATAAACATTCGCCGACCTTTCCCGAATCGTCGGTAAACATCAATTGACCTGCGTCTAGTTCGTGTTTAAATAACATTATCGTTAGTCCACTTTCGGACGTGGGACTATCATTCTGGTATTGTAAACGTTTAGATACTGTCTAAACTGAACATATGTTTCCTTGTATTTTGTAATTTGTTTGCTTACTCTACTACTCATCTCCATCTTGGATGCCCTTCGTCCTGGGACAGGCGAATAGGTCTATCAGACTCTTTCTGACTAAAACTATTAAGTTTTCTTCAGCAATGTTTGGCAGGACCTCCACGATCCTTCTTTCTTTCTGTACCTACGTGGTTGCCGAAACCCCGCCTGCATCATAAGCAAGTGGAACTTCAGAGTCGCGGACGCTCAGGTTGGAGACTCTGTCCACCCACCAAGTGACTCCAGGAAAGCCAGTAGCACCAGTGTGACATGACGCTTTTTGTCATGCGAGGCACAGACACTCCACTGTACAAAACCTACACGAAGCAGGACGAGTCAGCAGCTCGTGTTTGTTTCTCTTAACTGAACTGAACTGAAATACTTCGGTGACCCAGGTAAGCTCCGTGAGTATATCAGGACTGCAGTTACTGGCCTGGCATAGATAGCAATAAAGATTTCAGATTTGGAAAATAAATAGGTAGAAATGTAGAACGAACTTGTTGCTTTTAATTTGTTACAATCATGAGGGTTCAAGCTACGTTGGCCGCAAATGAATTCCCAATGAAAAGCAGAGTTATTCTAACTCGGGTTTTTGATGACCCTCAGCCGAGGTCAGGTGGTAATGATTTTTTTTAAATTGGTATATTTTATGCAAACCTGGAATTGTTCTAATTGTTGCCTTCCGGAGCTTATTTCCAGTCTCTTAGTCAAAATGGTATGTATAGCCTTTGTAATAACTTTATTAGTACGGGAAAATGTTGCGAAATCTCTAATGCGTAAACGGGAACTAAAATTATTTTAGACGGTTTGTAATATGTGTTTTGGCTTAAGTAGGTAAGGAAACAATGTTTTTATTTGAAAATAAACTTATTTATTTGGTATTATTATAACAAAGCCTAACGCCTGTATTTCCTCTGAGGGTTTGGGAGAGGAGTAAGTACCTATAGTAAGTTTTGCCAGTTATATTCAAGTCCTATGTTATAGGTAGTTCGTCACCATTTGACAAAACCAAACACTGGACTGCTACCAAACTTGCATACACTTTGCCTGAACCGGGAATCAAACCCACTTGACGCATTTTATTATTTCTAGGAGTTAAAATGAAAGTGAAAGGAGTAGAATTCCCTGCTTGGAACTGTGTTTGCTGATGCCTACAACCTAGGGTCTTTAAGTCATGAGTGAATAGGTTAGTTCTAGACAAGCGTGCCTGATTGTTGACAACATCATCGCTTACCATCAGGTGAGGTAGTGATCAAACGAGAGCCTATCAACGATAAATTAAATAAATTAATAAATAGTAAGTCACTTATTCACTCTTGACATAGAGAACCCTAGAGTTCTAGCTATCTAGGTTGTTTATATCTTATCAAGTCCAAAAACGTCTTCTCCGCGAAATATCTTGTTAAGCTTAGGTTGAAAGGACTTTATCAGTCAAAAGGCTTAACTTGGATTCGCCAAACACTACAGTATCTATAATAGTGCCTAGTGGGTTTATAAGATTGTCGCCCCGAGACTATGCTGAAGTATTGATATTAAATCTAGCAAACATTGGAAACAGTAGGTTAAGTGTACGCGAGTTTTTGAATCATTTAAGTTTTTTATTTGAATAAAACAGACAACAGGTTACCTGTTTTGATTTTTACGATTTCAGGTTATTTTTTACAGTTAAAGTTGTTCATATGTATGCGTATTTGCCTTCTAAAAGACTGCTCATGGAAATTAAAAGTCAACGTGAATAAGCATCCTGTAGGTAGTTGCTTGGATACAACCTGCGACAAACCCGCTTTTGGCCCGCGTGGTGGATTACGGCCCATTACCTCTCATAGAGAGGAGGCCTGTGTCCCAGGAGTGGGAATATTAAAAAGGCTGATGATGATGATGAACCTGCGACAACAGATGCATTCATATCTAATTCTATGCTCACTGGGCAGTACAATCAATAGTAAAAAAGATATCACATCTGCATTGCCCAAAAGAGTAGAAACAGGTGAACTTGGACACACTAGGTAGGTAAATCATTTATAAGCGAGTAAGGACGCGAGCGAGTAAGGACTTTAATATTCTTTGTAAAGAGTTCTCATTCGACCCATTTACCACTAAAACCTATTCGGCACGCACTCGGCTGAATGCTGACTTTTTAAGGGTGTTTAGTTCTTATTGTTCTGTATTTAATCATATAAATCGTGCTTGTCAGTGATCCTAATTTTTCTACTACTTTTTCTTTTTCTATCCGTGAGAACCTGTAATTGGCTCTATGTCTCATTTACAATTGTTGTCCATCTGTTATAGCTGTTGGTTCTCCTAGTATTAAATAAATAAATATTTTTTCTGATCTATGAAATAGTTAGAAACCATCCTTCAAAAGTTGGCTCGACTTTTGGGGAAAAGACCACGGAGTGTGGGATTTTACTTCACCAAAACCACTCCGGTGATCACCAGCACGTAGAATCTGTGACTTCTTAAAAGACCAG
This sequence comes from Orthosia gothica, assembly GCA_949775005.1. Taxonomy (NCBI): domain Eukaryota; kingdom Metazoa; phylum Arthropoda; class Insecta; order Lepidoptera; family Noctuidae; genus Orthosia; species Orthosia gothica. The sequence continues at coordinate 8,990,569 of OX459062.1, read as the reverse complement.
CCCGGAGTACTTCTGTACAACGCCTGTTAGGGCACATCCCTGAGCTTCGCTGTGCACAGCCAACACATGATCACTATGCTACCATCTTTCATCTGCATTCCTCAAAGGGATAAACAATGTTGAAAATGAAAGACACTACATCATTTTGCTGTCCTATCAAATGGTTGGATACTTCAGACAACTCCTGTCCGTTAATTTCAAGATGAACCTACTGAACCTAAACACACTACACTCGTTTATCTACAAGAACAGTGAATCGTAAATTGTAATATTGTCAACACGCATCGACATATCTTGTCGCATCGTTTGTATCTTCGAGAGCAACGTTTTGCAAAAGCCCTCGTTACGAATTGAGAAATGGTTTTGAAAATACATGAGACGTATATTTTCCACGTTCAGTGATATGGAGGTGTAAGAAATGTATGTATTGTATTGAAATGTATGCAAGGTACTGTTTTGTTCGAAATCGTTGGTCTAGTGGCCGCAAGCGTTAGGCACTGCTGACCATAAGGTTCCGGGTTCGATTCCATGGTCGTGCAAAGTGTTTTTGTTTTTTTTCGTATATAATTTCTCAGTAGGAGCCCTGAGCCTGGATTTGTACCTGGTTGTTGGCTACAGGCTCGACTCCTATTCTTTCTTTCTTTTTAGGGTTCCGTACCCAAAGGGTAAAAACGGAACCCTATTACTCAGACTCCACGGTCTGTCTGTCTGTCTGTCACCAGGCTGTATCTCTAGAACCGTGATAGCTAGACAGTTGAAATTTGACATAGAGGATGTATTTCTGTTGCCGCTATAACAACAAACACTAAAAACAGAATAAAATAACTATTTAAGTTGCTTTATTCCGTCAATAAAACCGCCACAATAATTAATTGTATTGGAATCTAGAATATGCTACCATATTGCGAGCGAAATTGAAAAGGCAAAATCATATTATTTTATGGACGGAATTTGTATTTGTACAAACTTTTCTGTGAGCGAGTAATAGTTTTGTATTATTTTATTGAGGTTTATTTTCTGATAATTAAATGTTTGCTTAAATACACGCAAAATAATACAAAACTAGTAATATTCAATCTATCTTCCTTTTCCTGACAATGTTGGAGTCGGGTACCAGTGTAAACAGATTCTGTTGGATACCAGTATTTTACATGGAGCAACAAGTTGCTCACACACGCACACCCTAACTCACACTTGCACACACACGCACACCCTAACTCACACTTGCACACACACGCACAACCTTACTCAAACTTGCACACACACGCAAACCCTAATTCACACTTGCACACATGCGCACATCCTGACTCACACTTGCACACATACGCACACCACAATTTACACACGCGCACACATGCACACCCTAACTCACACTTGCACACACATGCACACCCTAACTCACACTTGCACACACACGCACACCCTAACACACACTTCCACACACACAAATTCGTGAATTGTTCTATTAACTCAATCAAATAGATTTAATATAAATTATTATGATACATAAATGTAATCAAGTTATGGGCGAGCGGCCTCTACTGGTACAGGTTTTTCACACTTAAAAGGAGAAATCAACCACAATATTGTTAAACGAACTTTTGTTAACGAATATTTTATTTTTTAATTATTATTATTTCATCTGCGTATCTGTCCTCCACAACCCAGTAACTGGGTAACACGATACCCCTTGGCCAGACAGGGGGCGAATTCACTTCTAACTAGATTTATCTACTAAAAAATATTTTGGTACTAGCTTTTCTCCGCGGCTTCACTCCCGCGGCGCAACCCACAGGACCCGTTTTCAGGCTAAAAAGAAAGCCTATGTTACTCAGGAGCAATGTAGCTGTCTACTGGTGAAAGAATTTTCAATAACGGTTAAGTCGTTTTTGAGTTTATCCATTACAAACAATTTTTTCTTCTTGATAATATTATTAGTGTAGACATGCAACACGCAATGCACCAAATAAATATGTTTAAGATAGTTACGAATATAAAAAGAAAAAGTTTTGATTAAATACAGTAACATTGTGTTCGGCACGAAATAGGTCCAGTTCAGCAAAATGCCAGACACCTAGGACTGTTTCCTGGCGCTGAATTAAGTTCAGTGAAGATGTGGATGTAAACTTTGTTACAATTTAAAAGACATGAATTTATACAATTTATAAGCATTTATTTACCGCAGGTGAAGCCGCTGGCGGATGCTAGGTTTTTTTTCAGCACACCAAAATTAACATGAAAAATAAAAATTGACATTCGAGAAACAATACCATGTTTTAAATAACTTGAATGCATGACATTTGTTTATGAATATTAAACATCTTTCCACCTTTAGTTTAACCTCATCAGGTAATACAATACCAGGCCCCTCAGAAAGTATTGCGAAAAAAAGTTTTTATATATGGGAGACTGGCCAGTTATAATGTTTTTCGAAAATATGATTATTTATAAGTAAAAATAAGTAAGTTCCAATTTCAAAATTTCCCTCCACATTTTTTGCGAGTTAATTCAAAGTATTGTGTCTCACTGAAATATGGATCTGCGCCGGGAACATTTTAGAGCTATGATTTTATACGATTTCAAGTGTCGCCTGAAACCGGATGAATCGTACGATAGACTTCAAATGGCATTCATGGATGAAGGCCCTTCCAAGGCAACCGTGTATCGTTGGTATAACGAATTCAAGCGCGGTCGACCAACTTTGGGGGATGACGAAAGAAGCGGTCGCCCTTTGACGGCTGTTACCGAAGAAAACGTGCTAGCAGTGAAAAATTTAATCCAAGACAATAGGCGAATTACATATCAGGAGATTCAACACATATTGAAGATTGGATCGGGAAGCGTTCACGAGATTCTCGTCACAGCCATCTTCGCGTGAGGAGGATAGTATCACGCTGGGTGCCGCACAACCTCACCGATGCTCAGAAGCAGGCCCGGGTGGAATGGTGCCGTGATATGCTTAACAAATTTGAAGCAGGCTCGTCTCGGCATGTTTACGACATCGTTACAGGTGATGAGTCCTGGATTTATCAAAACGACCCAGAAACCAAGCGCCAGTCGACTGTTTGGGTGTTTCAAAATGAGCCAACGCCTACCAAAGTGAAGCGATCTAGAAGCGGGGGTAAGATTTTGATCGCTAGCTTTTTTAATTTGACTGGCCACTTGGTATCAATTCCCTTACGGGATCAAAGAAGCATTAATGCCGAATGGTATACTACCAAATGTTTGCCAGAAGTTTTCTCTGTTATAAGCAACAAGCGACCAAACACAGGGCTCCGCGGGCTACTGCTCCACCACGACAATGCACCTGCGCACACCGCACTCAAAACGAGGGACTTCCTGGACAGCACGCCAGTCAAACTCCTGGGTCACCCTCCTTACAGCCCTGATCTAGCACCGTGTGACTTCTTTTTATTCCCAAAAATAAAAAATCAGCTCAAAGGGATACAATTTTCGTCGCCGGAAGATGCGCTGGCTGCGTTCGAGCAGGCTGTAAACGAGGTGTCTGCGGCGGACTGGAAAAAGTGTTTTGAAAACTGGTTTAGGCGCATGAATCTTTGTATAGAGGCTGGTGGAAAGTACTTTGAAAAGATTTAATAAAAATATATGTACGTATAGAACAATTTTTTTTAGTTTCGCAAAACTTTCTGAGTGTCCCACGTATTATTAAACGAGCACTATTTGCATCTATATTTATATAATATAATCACGTCTCGGAAACGGCTCCAATGGTTTTGATAAAATTTGCAATATAGGGGTTTTCGGGGCCGGTTGATGGCCATAGGCTCGCCATCTATTACATGGGACTTGAACATAACTAGTGGAATTTAAGCATGTACTCGTATAATGTATGTATGTACAGTATATGCGATATCTTCGTCAATTTTCAAAATCTTTTGTTTACCAAGTCAGGACACATAACACCTTTTGAAGCAGACTGTTGCATAGAAAACCATATTTTATCACTTGATAACAAATATAAAAATGGCTTAAGCCTTTTACCAATATCTAGTTGACATCAAACTAAAACTGGACTGCCAAACAAACCTTTGGATTTTGTGTTAATGTTCAATGAAATAATATCAAGTGTTAACATTATGCAATTGTGTAATTCAAATAATTTACAAGACATAATTCATTTTTATTTCTAATATTTTAGTTTTAGCGTTGCGTATTAGGTTCCTTAAAATTAATCCTTTAAGGGCCTCGTTCACCATTTCCAAGTAAAGCGTTGATTAGTTATGTCCAGGATAACGTTATGTGGCACGTAAAAGTTGCGAGTATCTTTTGTCAATTTCACAATCGAAATTATAGGTTCGATTAACAACGTACCGGTTAAGTGAATGCCTTAACATATCTTGCGTTACATTCGTTCAATAATACTTCAATGTTACTCGTCAAATGCCATTGCCAGATGTCAATAGTCATTTGTACTTTTTTTTTAGGGTATGCGCCTTGTGTGGCGCATTTAAACACTTTTTTCTTCTTTCTTTTTTTGTATGTATGGTGTTTTTCATCTGGTTTGGGTATGCATGTGGTTTTAATATGTTAAAATAGCCTATTGTTCAGAAGTTCAGTAGATTTGATAGTTTATTAGTAAACCCACTTAAAAAATAAAAAATACCAATCAACTTGCGATTTATGGATTATTTTATGTTCTATAAGGTTTAAGCACTTGGTTTACTGCATAATTCAATAGACTTGGTTTACTGCATAATTTGCTGACAAAATCATCAAAAATGAGTGACATCTAGGCCCGTAAAATAATCAACACAGCATTTAAATACACCAATCCTAGGTACTCGTTGCGTCGTAGTATGTTCTAATTCATCCAATTGATGATCAATCCAGTCAATTAAATCCATTTTTATTAACAAATTGTAAAATAATCTACACAAAATGACAACTGACAACTTTTAACTAATGGGTAAACTCGCTAATGGGCAGATGTCGTGGCAAGTAAGATATGGGTCAGTTAATCTTATAATTAGTGCTACTCGAACGTCGTGAAATTCGCACATGACGTTACGGGTGACTTTGACTGGCGGTTAGCCTATTCGACACTTTAAATGCAAGTGGTGAACGAGGCCCTTAGGCTCACTTACGCCACCCTGGGCCTGCAGTCTCGACATAGCTAACAATCGTTACGTTAAGTAACATTCGTTAACTCTTACCACAAAATAGTAAGTATACAGAAGAATACTGTTCGTTTCTGTAAGTATACAGAACGAACAGAAGAAGTATAGAGAACTGTAAGAAGAGAACCGTTTGGAAAATTGACAGCCAAACTTGACAGATTCACTAGGGTTGCTAGCTACTATATTGATTCCGAATTAAAAAAAAAGGGTAGGTTGCCCAAGTTACAAACATAAATACATAGATTCGTCTAAACATACATCATATCATGCTTACATGCCTTAGAGGGTAGACAGGGCATCAAATATCCATTTAATATCACGAACACTACACCTCTAGTGAATCTGTCAAGATTAGCTGTCAATTTTCCAAACGGCGGGAGTGGCCCTTCTGTATACTTACTATTTTGTGGTAAGAGTTAACGAATGTTAGCTAGCGTAACGATCGTTAGCTATGTCGAGACTGCAGGCCCTGGTTAAGCTAACCTTGAGTTAGTAGCTAACTTGGCCTATTATGTATGACATATTGTTTATTACACCCCGTGTTATCTAATTAAGACTTTGGAGCAAGTGGACCTTACAGGTTTTACTTAATATTCGATTGTGTTAATTTTGTTTTATTCTGTTAGATTTTTATTTTCTTATATTTTTTGCTTTTATTTCAACAATATTTGTACATCTTCATGGCAAAACATAGCGGCCATGATATTTAACCTAAGATCTTTATGTAAATACCTATGTTTCTCAAATAAATATTCTGATTCTGATCAGCTGAACTAATCATCTAAAAATAAATTATGTTTAACTTAATTAACCATTAAAACCTAACACACACACACACTAAAATACAGTAAAAAAAGATATATTTCTTAATGAGCTATCTAGGGCATAGGTATGCAAAATCAGTCTTAGAACTTATATAACTTAATTACTAGAAATAAAAATCTTTCTATTATTAACAAAACAATATGCGATTAGGATGAATCTTTGGTAGGTTCTACGTACGTAGAGCAACGTACGTAAACCTTCGCTGTCAATCAACGTTCTACGTACGACAGCGAAGGTTCCTGGTCCAAGAAATCTATATAAATAAACCAATTTATTTTACGTGGCATTGCAAAGTATTAGGGTATAGATAGCAATAAATAAAGATGAAATGTACGAATGCCAATCACTTAAAAAAATATTATGTTTTATTTAATCCTGTATTACAACAACCTGGGACCGGCTATCAGCCCAGTTAGATCCAGGTTTTTTTGATCGGTAGATAATTCAACCAATGGTTAAATATGCCAATGGTTTCAAATTTCTGTAAACACGTTTATTCAATAACTATAATCATCCAAGAAATGGTAAAATTATTAATTCTCTAATTTATTTGACCATTTGTGAGGCTCATAATTAAAGAAAAAACGCATTATTCAATAATTTTAAACCATTGGTTAGCATATTTAACCAATGGTTGAGTTAACTACAGAGTAAAAAACCGGCAGGCTTATTACGTATCTTTTGCAAGAGCAAAATGATAGCGATTTTTGCGCAATAATTGCTCTTCAATGCAAAAGTTTTAGAGATGTTGGCGGTGTTTTTTTTAAAATAATAGATTAGCAAACGATTGTGTAGGACCTGCCATACCTACACTGCAAGTAATTCCAACATTTATGACATAAAGCGTTTTAACGCTATCGTTTTGCTCTTGCAAAAGATACGTAATTAGCCTGCGGGTCTTAAACAACTGTTGTCTGCGTATTGCTCTCGCGATCCACACGCCTTGCCGTGGACTCTCGTCTTAATTTCTTAGCATAAAAATCGTGCCACAGATTTCGATTGCTTTTTACACCAACTAAAAAAATTGGCACTACTATTGGTTGTATGTAATACATGACTAAACTTAGAACAAATTGAGCATTAGGTGAAAGAAAAAAATCTATCAGGATTGTGTTAAACAGCATTGAAAAGTCACCCATTAAGAATATTAATGTGGCGACGTATAAGCGACGACATTTGTTAGGTGCGGTAGATGCGCTGCCCATGAAACTGCGAAAGAGTGAATGTATTGTTATAACATAAAGCAGAATATTAATTATCACAGGAAACAATAAAATAACAACCCTAACGGTATTATTAATACGCGTTGCAAAAGTTGAAAGGGGGCCAAATAATAATGATAGGCCCCAACCAAAGAGGCCGCTTTTTAAATATTGCCTTTGGGAATGCCCATCAAAAACTTTGACAATATCCACGTAAAACGCATGACATACAACTACCAACCAGTGGGCCCTCGCTGATAGTAAATAGTACCTTGCATAGATTCTTATTGTACCTATCATAATTTCATTTTCTCTTAAGGATCGATTGCCGAAAGTGCGGTCATAACCATAGTAAATCCTCAAATCTTCAAGTAAATCGAATGCAAACAGTGCCAACATCAAGTTAATGCACGCGAAGTTCCTGTAATTGTGAAATTTTTTGAAGATGCACCATGATGCCACTCCATATATTAAGGCAGGGGTTGTCACCGTGTAAAAAATGCATTGGCCAGCTAACAGTAGACTCTTGTTGAATTCCTCCATGGTGAATATCACTGTCACTGTTAAAATTGATGTACTTTTGTTAGACGTATGAGTATTTTTGAACTGCTTGACACTAAGCACTGATACGCACTTAACACAGCTTAATAATAATGCTTCGAAAACTGTCGATGAAATAATCGTTTTAACTAAAACGGATTAACTCGATTGTAACTGCTTCGTTGCTCTTGCGGTAGCAAGAGCGATTGCTGAGCGCGTAAGGTCCTTGTTCGGTTCACAGTGTTGAGAGTCGATGTGATGCCCCCGTGCCTCAGAAAGCCGTGGAGTCGTTGTTCCTGCGGCTGATCTGTCTCCGGTCGTATCGAATTGTCGTCCAATCTAGTCAGATTGGACCGACCGATTGATCCTCGAGAACAGCGAACAACAGCGCAGCGGGGCCTTCCAGTGCACAGACGACAAACACCACGATCCGACAGCGAATGACTTGACCGACCAGGACAATGAGGTCGCAACGGTCAACGACAAGCGTCACAACATGACTACGGATGGCGGAACTGAACATTTTTTTACTCATATAGTCATGAGTTCACAATTTGTCCTACGCCGATGCCAAGTGTCCGCTTATATTGCCCGCCGTGGCTGGCATTCGGTCTGGAGGACCGTCGATTTATTTCAAGATTATTATTTTGCATTCTTAACTTGTTTTCTCACATTATTATCTCAGGTAGTGATATTATTATATTATTGTAACTATGGTAACTATTTTACATAAAAATCGCCTTTTTTGTGTAGAAATAAAGATTGTTTTGGCATATGAAATGCGACGCAGTATTATCCGTAGGTATTAAAAGCTAGATCGCAGACTATCAACTCCTTAATTCTATTATAATTCTATTTTATAAACTAATGATCAAGATAAGTAAAACAACAAAAATACACCCATCCTTGACCTTTTCACATTCAAAACACCGTATCCGATAGACCGCAAGTCCACTATATAATTTCTTTTTACAAAAAAACACAACTGACTTCCAAAAAATAAAAACACTACAAAGTGAAAAATAACTTCAATTTCGAAAGTCGGTGTTCCTGTTTTCGTTTCTTCGTTTTTTGACACTGCCTGCCGAAATTGAAGTAATTTTTCACTTTGTAGTGTTTTTATTTTTGGAAGTCGGTTGTATTTTTAACCGACTTCCCAAAAAGGAGGAGGTTTCTCAGTTCGACAGTATATATATTTATTTTTTTGATTGTAAAAAAGTTTTTTATTTTTCACTTTTTAGTGGTGTAAGCAGTCCCGATTTGCTGTCATTTATTGAAGAGTTTTTGTCGTATATGTCCAAAGCTCTCAACAAACTTCTTTCAAACAAAAGAAGAATTTTGCAAATCCGTTTATATATGACTGAGTTCATCATCATCTGCCTAGCCTTTTACCAATTTTTGTTGGGGTCGGCTTCCAGTCTTACTGGATTCAGCTGAGTACCAGTGTTTTACACGGAGCGACTGCCTATCTGACCTCCACAACCCAGTAACTGGGTAACCCTGTACCCCTTGGCAAGACTGGTGTCAGATCTCAAGGCTCTGACTACTCGTAACGACTGTCAAAGATCTTCAAATGACAGCCGGGACCAACGGCTTAACGTGCTTTCCGAGGCACGGAGGAAACTCGGTGTGTTGAAAATGGTCACCCATCTACGGACCGACCTCGGCAAGCGTTGCTTAACCTTGAAGATCGACCCGTGCGGCTGTTATTATTTAGCCACGAGCTCCGAGTTATGCCAGAAAAAACCATTAAAAAAAATTGAAACATCCGAACTGAGAACCTCCTCCTTTTTGGGAAGTCGTTTAATAATAAAAAAGCGTGAGCTTGTTAAGATCACAAACTGTGATCTGTTGATCACATTCTGAATCTGTCTTTCGACTATATAAAAAGATTAATCCAGACTTACTCACTCACTGACTCATCAACGCCTACGGTAAATCCTTGAACCTCTCTCTCCTCCTCGCGTCATGAGATTTGCTAGTCCAAGAAGTATAGAATACAGTGGTTGACTATATGCAGTAGAACTTCGCTGGCATGTGATGTGAGAGCTAGAGTCCTATAGTAGTCACATTTTAAAGTTGACCCTTTTTGTGTAGCGGCAGGATAATTGATTTCGCTCAGTCACCCGGGTTATTCGCCCGTACGCCAGATACTGACACATATTTTATGTATGGCGCTTGCTCCTGCTGTTTCCATTGCCTTTATGATATCGGATGTTACTTGATCCGGCCCGGGTACTTTCCCGTATTGAGCGCAGCAATCTCGGCTGTGACTTCAGATAGCAGGATCAATTATAGAAGGTTTTTATCATTTCGGGGAGTGTGCGACGGAACTGCACAATTTGATTCCGCCGAGCCCTTTCCATCATCGGACTACAAGACGTACGGCCATGCACCATCGGTACATGGTAGACATCCCTCCCATACGTACAAAGCGTTTTGCTAATACTGTCATTTTGCGCACAGCTAAGGAGTGGAACTCCCTTCCGGAGTCTTTGTTCCCTAATAGCTACAACCTTGGGGTCTTTAAGTCAAGAGCGAATAGGTTTCTTCTAGGCAAGCGTGCTTCACCGTATACCACATTATCGCTTAACATCAGGCGAGATAGTGGACAAACGCGAGCCTATAGATTATATAAAAAAGGTACCAGTGTTGTGTTGTCCCATGACATTGACATATGCGGAAGTGTATGATCGTGGGGATTCCTATAGATATCCTCGCAATATTTCCGTCATCTTTCAAGTGTAGTCAAGATCTAGTCGTCAAGTTTTGGGTTGAACAGTTTCAAAAGGCGTTTGAATTTCTTAAAAAGATCTGAACTTTGTATCTTCAGTGCGTGGTCTTCATTTTATTGGCAAATGCGCTCAACGTAGTATTTTTTTTTCCGACGACACAGTAGCTGTACCAGGCCCCTCAGAAAGTATTGCGAAAAAAAGTTTTTATATATGGGAGACTGGCCAGTTATAATGTTTTTCGAAAATATGATTATTTATAAGTAAAAATAAGTAAGTTCCAATTTCAAAATTTCCCTCCACATTTTTTGCGAGTTAATTCAAAGTATTGTGTCTCACTGAAATATGGATCTGCGCCGGGAACATTTTAGAGCTATGATTTTATACGATTTCAAGTGTCGCCTGAAACCGGATGAATCGTACGATAGACTTCAAATGGCATTCATGGATGAAGGCCCTTCCAAGGCAACCGTGTATCGTTGGTATAACGAATTCAAGCGCGGTCGACCAACTTTGGGGGATGACGAAAGAAGCGGTCGCCCTTTGACGGCTGTTACCGAAGAAAACGTGCTAGCAGTGAAAAATTTAATCCAAGACAATAGGCGAATTACATATCAGGAGATTCAACACATATTGAAGATTGGATCGGGAAGCGTTCACGAGATTCTACACAGCCATCTTCGCGTGAGGAGGATAGTATCACGCTGGGTGCCGCACAACCTCACCGATGCTCAGAAGCAGGCCCGGGTGGAATGGTGCCGTGATATGCTTAACAAATTTGAAGCAGGCTCGTCTCGGCGTGTTTACGACATCGTTACAGGTGATGAGTCCTGGATTTATCAATACGACCCAGAAACCAAGCGCCAGTCGACTGTTTGGGTGTTTCAAAATGAGCCAACGCCTACCAAAGTGAAGCGATCTAGAAGCGGGGGTAAGATTTTGATCGCTAGCTTTTTTAATTTGACTGGCCACTTGGTATCAATTCCCTTACGGGATCAAAGAAGCATTAATGCCGAATGGTATACTACCAAATGTTTGCCAGAAGTTTTCTCTGTTATAAGCAACAAGCGACCAAACACAGGGCTCCGCGGGCTACTGCTCCACCACGACAATGCACCTGCGCACACCGCACTCAAAACGAGGGACTTCCTGGACAGCACGCCAGTCAAACTCCTGGGTCACCCTCCTTACAGCCCTGATCTAGCACCGTGTGACTTCTTTTTATTCTTAAAAATAAAAAATCAGCTCAAAGGGATACAATTTTCGTCGCCGGAAGATGCGCTGGCTGCGTTCGAGCAGGCTGTAAACGAGGTGTCTGCGGCGGACTGGAAAAAGTGTTTTGAAAACTGGTTTAGGCGCATGAATCTTTGTATAGAGGCTGGTGGAAAGTACTTTGAAAATATTTAATAAAAATATATGTACGTATAGAACAATTTTTTTTAGTTTCGCAAAACTTTCTGAGTGTCCCACGTATTATCCTGCTCACAGTATCTTTCATGATGCCCTTAGTTAGCCAAACCCGCCAATTTCAGCTCTTTCCTCTCCTAAATTTTAACTGCTGTTGGGGCTTACACCACGACAATGCTCAGAGTACAGAAGCTTGTACTCAACCTGAGGGTGATAGTTCTATCACTAATTGAGTTGTTTAACCCAGTGCAGCGTTGTTTAGCTAATGCTGTAACCATATAGCAACTCCGTTGGTGCTGGAGTCTGACGGGGCTGAGAAATATAACGTGTTTCCGTTGGTGCTGTAACCGAAGCGGCTGAGAAATATAACGTCTTTCCATTGGAGGTTTTCTGGTGTCCTTGCCCTCTCATGTGCGTCGGTTATGCCAAGTAAAGCCAGTTTATGGCTTTCTGCTTATTTTTCCGCATTGTCCAATTTTTCCGGATCCAGAAGTCGACGGACATTCCAGGTTGCGATCCGTCGCTGTTCTCGAATGGAAAAGTTCATTTTTTGTTCACCAGTAACGTGTTAGTGCAGAAGTATTTTCGAAGTTTTGTAGTCTAAAGTCAAACTAGATTTGATTGCCAAGCAAATTCTGCTACCAGACCATAGATGGTGGTATTCTCAGTGGTCGCAATTATAAAGTTAATTGCGTTTGCCGTAAGTTTGACATTCGTATCATAGGTCGAAATTTACTACTACTCAACCAAGGTCACATCAGTGCAGTATAATATATTGCATATTAACCCAATTTCTTAATTCGAAAAAATAAGACTTGGCTTTTTTAATTTGGAGCCTTATATATTTTTAGGGTAGCCAAAGGGTAAAAACGGGACCCTTTTAAGACTCCACGATCTGTCTGTCTGTTCGTCTGTCACCAGGCTATATCTCATGTCGGGCAGCTGGTGCGGGTGGGGCCGGATCTGGCGGAGACTCAGTTTGGTTTCCGCAGGGTTCGCTCTACGGTGGACGCCATCATGCGCGTGCGAGCCCTCACGACGGAGGATGCAGTGGCCCGGGGTGGAATCGTCTTAGCGGTATCTCTAGACATCGCCAATGCCTTCAACACCCTGACATGAGCTGCATCAGGGGGGCACTCCAGTATCACTGGATGCCACCCTACCTCTGTCGCGTGGTCGAGGCCTATCTGAAGGTCAGGGCCATCATCTACTCCGGTCAACAGGGAGAGTGGAACCGACGAGAGAAGTCGTGCGGTGTCCCACAGGGATTGGTCACGGGGCCGCCTCTGTGGGACATCGGGTACGACTGGGTGCTGCGCGCCGATCTCCCTAGTGGCGCGACAGAACCAGCGTGACACGCTGGTTCTGGCGCAGGGGAGGTCACACCAGGCGGTGGCTGAACTAACGACACGCGGGGCTGCGAAAATCGTCGAGAGGATCCGGCAATTGGGACTCGAGGTGGCCCTGCACAAGTCCGAGGCCATGTGTTTTCACGGTCCTCGGAACGCGCCACCGCTGGGTTCCCATATAACGGTAGGAGGGGTTCACATCGGCGTCGGCTTGACGATGAATTACTTGGCACTCGTCCTCAACAGCTGTTGGAATTTCGTAGAGCATTACCCGACGTTTGGCACCCAGATTGGAAAAGGCCGGGGCTGCCCTCAAACGGCTCCTGCCCAATCTAGGGGGTCCAACCACTTCCTGCCGGAGGCTCTACGTGGGGGTCGTGTGGTCTATGGCCCTTTTAGGGGCACTGGTATGGGCGCGTTTTATTAGACGGCGACCAGCCCGCCGGTTGAACGCGTCTCAAAGAGTAATGGCCACCCGGCTGGTCCGCGGATACCGTACGGTCTCCGGTGAGGCGGCGAGCCTCCTTGCCGGATTGCCGCCATGGGATCTGTGAGCAAGAGTCGCGAGGCGGAACGCGTGAGGGAGACGCAAAGGAGACGCCCTCACTCCCCTAGCCACTGCAGGAGACGCCCCGGGCTTCGGGAGTCGCAAGCCCATTCCCGGCCACCGTAGGCGCGGGCTTGCGGGTGGCTCGCCGTCCGATAAGGACCAGGCCCGAGTTTACGGCGCGAATGTTTCACGCGCGCCTCAAAGAGATGTCAGCAAAAGTGACGGGGCCCGCCAGGGCCGAATAAATTTGAAAGAGAGTTACCGCGGCCCTGGCACAGGCAACTGAAATAACTCGGGTGGGTTTTAATCAGTAAAAGTCTGACACGCCCACCCGCTGTACCTAGAGCGTGAGAAGTCTTTGGATGATATACAAGCCAAAAAAAAAGGCTGTATCTCATGAACCGTGATAGCTAGACAGTTGAAATTTTCAAAGATGATATATTTTATTTATGTATTTAAGTATACATATATAACTTTACGATGTGTTTCTGTTGCCGCTATAACAAAAAATACTAAAACTAGAATAAATAAATGTTTAAAAACGGCAAAAAAACACGTTTTTAGTATGGGAGCCCCCATACTAAAAACGTGTTTTTTTGCCGTTTTTTGCAATAATGGAAACCTTCGTGCGCGAGTCCAACTCGCATTTGGGCAGTTTTATATAAATAAAAAAAACTCGACTGCTTCAAAAGCGAAATAAAAAGTCGTAAACTAGGAAAAAATCATGTTGTGCAGTCGGTGGATACATGTTTGCGGGCTGGCTGACCAAAATCTGGTGTATCCTCCGCCTGCACAGCATGATATTTTCCTTGTTTACGACTTTTTAGTTCGCTTTTGAAGCAGTCGGGTTTTTAGATTTTTTGAATTAAGTTTTTTTATTTATAACCTTTTAGTTAGTTTTTTTTCGAATTAGATACATTTAAACATATAAGTGTTATATATTTTTGAAATCACCTCTTATAACCCTTTATTTTGTTACCCCACACGATGGGTTTGGAAAAAAAAAAAATTTGGGCCCCCACAATATGGCACCCAAAATCCGCCATTTTTCTATTGTGCAATTTTAATGTAGCCTATGACACTCGCAGGGTTAAGACGCATCGATTGACGTATGAATCATCAAAATCGGCCAACGCGTTTGGTCTCTGGAACGCCATATAGGAACAAACATACTTACATACATACATAGACTGATAAATACATTACCCTCCTTCGGCAGTCGGGTAAAAAGAACGAACAACTAATCCCCGTGGAGCCAACGCGCGCTCATATCGGCTCCTTTTGCAATTGTCGTCCTTCATATAGATTATTTATTGCATCTTATTTACGTTAGTTGTTTGTTACTCTCATTGATTAATTTGATTTTACTTTTTGGTAGTTGAGTAGGTTGTTTGAAAATACTCATACTAAAATATTTGATTTCGGTTTGTAAATATTTGAAGATTTTACGAAGACTATCTCCGTAAAAGCTTTACTGCAGTGTGCAAATTATTAAGTGACGCTGGTTATAAATCTTTATTACAAACGCTTGCTCTACCCGCGGTGGTACTCGAAGAGATGATATTTTTTCTTCACTTCACTTGTGTAGTTGGAGTTTTTACCCGACTGCCGAAGGCGGGTAATGTGTTTAACAGTCTATGTATGTATGTATGTAAGTATGTATGTATGTATGTATGTATGTTTTTTCCTATATGGCGTTCCAGAGACCAAACGCGTGCCGATTTTGATGATACATACGTCAATCGATTTGTCTTAACCCGGCGGGTGTCATTGCACGCAGAACACATTGCACGCCGTGACCACCACAGGGACAAATCCAGCACATGATAGTTATCTACGTTTCCAATACTGCCATACTTATTTTTTTACAATCAACTACTTACCTACTTCGTTTTATAAATTTAAATATTTCCAAATAATGTGTTTGAGGAAATTAATTTAAACATAAAATATTTACCTCTCTTATCAATATGTACAGGAACAAGGATGTTGCAATAATGTATGATTAATTTTGTTTATAATAGCCTGCCAAGGTGATGTTGAATGCCCATGTTACACCCACTCCTATCAAGGTTGGAGACTCTACACTCGAAGTTGTGGACGACTATGTTCTACCTGGGACAAACGATCCAGTTGGGTAGGGCCAACTTCGAGAGAGAGATCAACCGTCGAATCCGACTCGGCTGGGCAGCGTTCGGGAAGTTGCGCGGTGTCTTCTCGTCCAACTTACCACAGTGTCTCAAGACAAAAGTCTATGACCAGTGTGTGTTGCCAGTGATGACATATGGCTCTGAGACGTGGTCGCTTACAATGGGCCTCGTCAGAAAGCTTACAGTCACTCAAAGGGTAATGGAGAGGGCTATGCTCGGCATTTCCTTGCGTGATCGAATCAGAAATGTAGAGATCCGTAAGAGAACCAATGTTACCGACATAGCTCGAAGAATTGCCAAACTTAAGTGGCAGTGGGCAGGGCACATTGCTCGCAAAACGGATGGCCGATGGGGCAGAAAGGTTCTGGAGTGGCGACCGCGAACCGGAAGACGTTGCGTTGGAAGGCCTCCCACCAGGTGGACCGATGACCTCGTGAAGGTTGCGGGGATCCACTGGTTGCGAGACGCATGGGACCGGTCAATGTGGCGACGCTTGGGGGAGGCCTATGTCCAGCAGTGGACGTCTTTCGGCTGATATGATGATGATGATGATAATAGCCTGCATATATTTTAATTGCGCAAAATTACCAATTTAGGCACAATGTATTTCAATCTGCGTAGCCTTTTCCCTATTATATTGGGGTCAGCTTCCAGTCTAACCGGATTCAACTGAGTACCCAGTGTTTTACATGGAACGACTGCATATCTGACCTCCACAACTCAGTAATTGGGTTAACACGGTACCCATTAAGGCAAGACTGGTGACAGATCTCAAGCTTCTGACTACCCGTAACGACTATCAAAGATCTTTAAATGACAGCCGGAACCAACGGCTTAACGTGTTGTTGAAATGGTCACCCATCCACGGACCGACCTCGTCAAGCGTTGCTTACCCTTGAAGATCGAACCGTGCAGCTGTTATTATGTGGCCACGAGTTTCTCAAACTAGACAAACTGTAGTAGACTAGACAAGCCCATTCACTTTCATGTTTTTCTAATCACTATCACGACTCTTTAATTGATTGGATTTCACTTAACTAGGGCTTCAATGTCTAGTTACCCTGCGCAAGTAGGTACATATTGTTATTCGTTCAGGCGGATCTAGTCAATACATAGTATTTTGGCATTTCGACCATCGACATCACTGACATTGAATGACATTATGTCTAGATGCTGAGCGCAAGTTTCAGCTGTCGAAAGCAAAATGAGAATTGTCACGGCCCATAGAACTCAAAGTATTTATATCAGTTTTAATAAGAGAAAATTTTTCAATAGTCAGATATTTTTTTACTGACGAATAAATAAGGCTGTTTGAAATATTTTCTGTAGAAAACCATCAATGTTATCCCTCAAGTTATCAGACTTTTGGATAAGCGGACCGTAATCAATTTTATTATTTTACAATGCATGTCCTCGAAAAGAGGTAGTCGTAAAGTAAAGTCGTCGTCGGTAAAGTAGTAGTAGTAGGGGTAGTCGAACACTGCCGACGACAACAACGGCTCCGTATTTCATCATTGTTTATAAATGTTAAATATGTATTTATCGTGCAAAAAACTAACTCAACAGTAAAGGTGTTTGACAATATCGCTATGAAAGTGTTCGCAAAGTATTCTGAACGTGAACACAGAAGTTAAACACCAAGACGATAACCAGTAATGGCTTGTCGAAATCAGTGTCAAATCAAGTGCTACTGTGACTAACGCGAACAGTATTCAAAAGTGTGATAATAAAACATTCTCTATCACCAAGTTACTTTCCGCAATAATATTAAACATAGAAAAATCAAAATTTTCGAAAAATATATTTATAAAGAATTTTATTCATATTTTGAAAAGAAACATATATTTGGTAACGAGCAAAAGGGGTTTAGGCAAAATAGGTCCACAAATATGGCAATTTACATATTGTTATTCGTTCAGGCGGATCTAGTCAATACATAGTATTTTGGCATTTCGACCATCGACATCACTGACATTGAATGACATTATGTCTAGATGCTGAGCGCAAGTTTCGGCTGTCGAAAGCAAAATGAGAATTGTCACGGCCCATAGAACTCAAAGTATTTATATCAGTTTTAATAAGAGAAAATTTTTCAATAGTCAGATATTTTTTTACTGACGAATAAATAAGGCTGTTTGAAATATTTTCTGTAGAAAACCATCAATGTTATCCCTCAAGTTATCAGACTTTTGGAAAAGCGGACCGTAATCAATTTTATTATTTTACAATGCATGTCCTCGAAAAGAGGTAGTCGTAAAGTAAAGTCGTCGTCGGTAAAGTAGTAGTAGTAGGGGTAGTCGAACACTGCCGACGACAACAACGCTCCGTATTTCATCATTGTTTATAAATGTTAAATATGTATTTATCGTGCAAAAAACTAACTCAACAGTAAAGGTGTTTGACAATATCGCTATGAAAGTGTTCGCAAAGTATTCTGAACGTGAACACAGAAGTTAAACACCAAGACGATAACCAGTAATGGCTTGTCGAAATCAGTGTCAAATCAAGTGCTACTGTGACTAACGCGAACAGTATTCAAAAGTGTGATAATAAAACATTCTCTATCACCAAGATACTTTCCGCAATAATATTAAACATAGAAAAATCAAAATTTTCGAAAAATATATTTATAAAGAATTTTATTCATATTTTGAAAAGAAACATATATTTGGTAACGAGCAAAAGGGGTTTAGGCAAAATAGGTCCACAAATATGGCAATTTACGAGTTTTTACATAACGTTATGAATAATATGGACAAGAGAATCCCGGTATGCGCTATTTATTGCGATATGACGCAAGCTTTTGACTATGTTGATCATAACGTACTGTTACAGAAACTGGAAGCCTATGGCATAAGGGGAAACATACTGCAACTTATCGAATCGTAACTGACTAATAGAAAACAATACACAGAAATAACTAGAATTAATATTAAGACGAAGAGAGAAGAAATTTATAGGTCAAACGAACGCACACCTATGTATGGTGTACCCCAAGGTAGCGTAATGGGAGCTTTGTTTTTTATTATTTACATTAATGACCTACCTAGTGCAATTGACCACCCCATGACACTCTTTGCCGACGACAGTACAATGACGATAGCATGAAATAATATTGACATATATGAAAGTGACATAAATCAATCCTTAACATCAATAATATCATGGTTAGACAAAAACAACCTTTAAATCAATCTAGATAAGACAACCATTATGCATTTTAGGCAACGAGTCCAGGCGGTAAATGACATAAATGCTATGTACAATGACACATTACTTAATAAAGTTGACGACACAAAATTTTTGGGAATTATGATAGACGCAAAGTTGGACTGGAAAGTACACATCGAATACTTAAGTAAAAGGCTGAGCTCATCTGCATATGCCTTATATAAACTTGCCCCAGTACTTAGACACGGAGACATTAGTAACTGCATATCATGGGCTAGTTGCTTCGTTGCTACGCTATGGTATCATATTTTGGGGCAACTCGACTGACAAAAAAATAGCGTTTAAGGCTCAAAAAAGATGTATTCGAGCTATGTTTAATTTGAGTACCACAGACAGCTGTAAGACATATTTTATAAAATACAAATTATTAACCCTACCTTCACTTTACATTTTCGAATTAGTAACATTTGTAAAACTAAATCCGGAACTATTCCCAAGAATAGCTGACACCCTTCCCCGTAATAGACGTGACAATAGCCAACTTTGCTTGCACACATCAAAAACAGCCTTAATGTCAAAGAGTGTCTTTTGTATGGCGCCTAAAATGTACAATAAAATACCGCAATCATTTAAAGCTTTGCCAGCAAACCTATTTAAAAAAAGATGCGAGATTTATTAACAGACAAATCTTATAGGGACCATATATGTGACTACTTTAATGATAATATAATAATGTGACATTGTTTTCTTTTATTATTTGCTTCTTTTTTTTTTCTTTTGAGTTATTTTATTATTCAATGACATTGAGAGAGATGACATTCAAACTAATTTGCGTTTTGTTTTTTGTTTGATTTGTACCTGACAGCATTTTCTTATATTTCATTGATTTTTATGACATTTTATGATTTTATTGTATTTTTCTTTGACATTATTTTATGATATGATTGTACTTTTTTGACATTTTATTCTTTTGGTTTGTTTTAACAATCCTGGTTTGTATGACATTTTATAACTTTACTGTACTTTTTTGACATTATTTTTATATTAATCTTGATCTTGTAAGACATTTTATAATTTTATTGTATTTTTCTTGGACATTTTTGTATGATTTTATTAAAATTTTTTGACTTTTTATTAGCTTGGGTTAATTTTTTTATCAATACTGAGTTTTATAACATTTTATTATTTTACTCTTCTTTTTTGACATTATTTTATTTTATTAATCTTGCAAGACATTTTATGATTTTAGAGTATTTTTTTGACATTATTTTATTTTACTAACAATTTTCTATGACATAATATGATTTTTTAATATACCTCTCTGACATTTTTTTTTAATTATTTTAATTTAACTTGTTTTTTTATGATATTTGTATGATTCATTAACTCACTATCAATTTATTGTGTTTTCTTTAAAATTTAAATTTAAATGTTTAGGTCATTTTAATTAATATAAACAATTTTGTAAAATTTATATTTGCACACCTCGTTAGGCAAAACATGTATGTGCCACAAATAATTAGTAAACATCTTGCATGCATAAGGTATGTAAGCCCATGTTATGGCAAATAAATTATCTTTATCTTTACCTTTAAAAGAGCGGTTTGCCAAGCAGCCAAACTGTGCGGAAAGTGTCACTTTTTTTCACTAGTGCTCTTTACTTTCCTGTATTTTTAAAAATTTTAACTCCAACGTCAGCCCGACGCATAGAGTTTTTATTATTTGAGAAAAGTTTTAAAAATTTGTTATGTACAGATTATCATTCTTAAAAAAGGTAAAATAAAACTAATACTTTATTTTAGGCGTTTTTAATTACTCTAGATTTAGATTTTGATCAATAAATTAATTTTAAATATTCATTAAATATTTTTGGCAGAACGTATATTTTGCTCTTGCCTTATTGCGTTACGATGTGACAGCTATTTGCACATGCGCAGTAGATATGCCCGAGGAACTATTAGTTAATCTGTGGATATGCTGAACGTGATTGATTAAGCCCGCCATTTTATTAATTTATTTATTTCCTCGCACAATGCATAGTAAAATGTTGTATGATACACGTACGTAAGATGATTGCCGACTCGTGTCAATTTACTCATCGGAAATCACCTACCTTCCGCACTCGTAGCATAAATAACTATTACAGGCACTTTGAATTGTCAAGGAGTCGGTCAGTCAAAACCATGAGACTACGTAATTGTACTTTTCAATGAGTAGATGACTATAGAGAAAAAACTCGAGTATGTAAGCCTCGCATTTTGTAGTGTGTTTTATATTTATAGACTTGGACTTTTCCTTCAAGTTCATGCGTGAATGTTAAATTAATTCCTACAAAGGATTCGGCCGGAATAAAGCCACTTGTTTATAGTAAAAAAAAAACAGCAAAAAAGAAAATAATTTCAATAACGAAATATGCATACCAAATAACGGAACCGCTAAATCAAATCAAATCTTTTATTGTAGGCATGGGTTATACATACAGATGTTAGGTAGATTACAGGGGGGTGACCACAAGCTCTAAGAGAAGGTTATTTTGAGATCGAGTAAGTGACAGATGTATACACGTCATATACATCTGTCCCTTACACATACTCAAAATAACCTTACTCTAAGAGCTTGTGGTCAACCCCCAGTTCCATTATGTTCTGCCGAGTAGGCATACAATAATTATGTCAACAAGCAATGAAAAAATCATCACATATAAAGCAAAACTTATAAAATAAGAATTAGGTGCATGGTAACCGATTGTAGTAGGTACTAATTATTAAGCTAATATTAGGGTAATCTGACGCAAAAATACATTTGAAGATCTTTGACAGTTGTTACGGGTAGACAGAAGCTTGAGATCTGACACCAGTCTTGCCATGAGATATTGTGTTACCATAAAGTACGTAAGCGGCGGCGCGCCGCAGACAGAGGGGCCACTCTCACTTTGACATTTCGGTTTTACAGGGAATATTGGGCAATATTGGACCGAGCTCAGTCGCGGCTGTCATGATTGCTTTGTGCAGGCGTTTATCACGTCATTCATACATTAAGTACTGTAACGAGGTTGGTTGCATTGGATGGGTTACCTTTATTCAAGAAATACGTATAAGGTCTTTGCCTTTATTATTTATTACAGACCGAATTTACTTTTTTGTTTTTAATTCTTTCTTTCAATTATTTTTAGGTTATAATCTTTCAAGATGACAATTTAGAAATTCATTATCTAGGATTATTATAAATTATTTTAAGCCCATAGATGAAATTGGGAACTTGTCATAATAATAAGGTTCAAGTCATACAGCTTACAAATATGTTTCCTCCGACTGCACAGCATAATTTTCTTCTTGTTTAAGATCATCTTTGGTTTTTTGATTTTATTAGGTACCTGTTTTTTCACATTTATATTTTTGTCGAGCTTGGAGCTTTTTACTTTTTAATTTTTTAAGTGGGATCATTATTACACTATTACTACGTCTTTTTACTCTCCAATATTCATCGTATGTGGCGTATTATTAAATGTTTCGTGATATTAAATGGATATTTGATGCCCTGTCTACCCTTTAAGGCATGTAAGCATGATATGATGTATGTTTAGACGAATCTATGTATTTATGTTTGTAACTTGGGCAACCTACTCTTTTTTAATTCGGAATCAATATAGTAGCAACCCTAGTGAATCTGTCAAGTTTAGCTGTCAATTTTCTAAAGTGCGGGAGTGGCCCTTCTGTATACTTACTATTTTGTGGTGTTACCCAGGTACTGGGTTGTGGAGGTCAGATAGGCAGTCGATCCATGTAAAACGCTGGTACTGAGCTGAATCAGGTAAGACTGGAAGTCGACTCCAACATAATTGGGAAAAGGGCAGATATATTGGTAGGCAGATTGATTGGTTGTCTAGTCTTTCAAAATGTAACGTGATATTTCCCTCACCTTAGGCTCTAGACAAGTGGTATTCGATAACGTAATTTCTAGATATTGCTTATCAATCCCATACAATGTTTGCCTTTTTGAGAATCACTATCGCCACGCTTTCGATGATAGAATGTTATTTGTCTGGGGTCTTCTCTGTCATTTGGTTCATTGCCATCGCTTATGGAATATAATTTTGTCTAGAACCTCTAACCTCCTGTAAAGAAAACCCTGGTAAACGGTTGCACATATAATCTACCAAAATTTACAAATTTAATTTTTGCTTATTAAGATAAGCCATATGAGGTGAGGAAATCGAATTCAATTTAACTGTTTTAATGAGTTCCTACCTTTTCCTTATTCCGAACTAGCTGTTGCCAGCGGCTGCGCCTGCGTAAAAGAAAGAAAGATATTATACCAAGGCAACGTACCTAAATCAGTGCTAAATTTGCTGAATTTCGTGGTCTAACCATGTACCAAGTTTTATAATAATCCATTCAGCCGTTGAGGCGTGATTGATTAACAAACATACATGATTTTTTACGGTAACAAAAGTAGCCTGCACTCACTCGATTTACCTCTTTACAATATTAATTTGGAAAATAAAATAATAATAACTGAAACTGGAGTGCGATACATAATACATGGCCATGTTTTAGGCATTCATTTGCATTTCATCAGTCAGTGTGGATTGTACATAGCTTGTAAGAAAATATAATTATGAAGTCCATAATATCAAATTTGTTTGTGGTCACATTTTTCGTCTGTTTGTCCGTGGAACATGGTAAGTTTTGTGCATATTTGAGGGGGAATTTCAAAACAAGGATTACTTATAGTTTTGCCAAGTCCTTCCATCTGTCTGCGGTTAACTCAGAAACTCTTAGCACTAATCACTCAAACGAAGTTTTGAATAAAATCTTGAAAATATTTTTTTTGGCACCTCCTGATGTCATTCCCAAGGAGGTTTTTTTTTTACTTGTTTCAACCTTTGGGGTGACATTATAAAAATAATAATAATTCTAGAATGTCATGTCATTTTCGAATAATAATTATTTTGATTTGTAAATTTTATAATATATTTGCATGCCTGGATACTAGCATGAAAATACATTATAGGCACATGATGATCTGTTATTTTTATTTTATATATTTATAACATGTTGACACTTTTTCGTATGTGCTGAACTCATGTTTGAGCAAATAAATAATTATGATAGTAATTATTTTGTACCCTACTAACTTAAACTTTTTTTTCGACATGTGAAGAGTATTTACGATATTGAGTACATAATTATTAAACGAAGTTAAAAGGCAAACAATGATAGCTAGGAACTCCCGCAGACAAACATAATAGACTTTTTGAGAGGTTGAAACTGAAAACGCAGGCAATTTTAACAAGGTTTAAATATGTTTTATATTATGAGAATAGGTTTTCGGATATTATACGGAAAGACCTAAACTTATGGTTTATAAAATAGCTTCTAATGACATTTAGTAGCAGCTTACAAAATCAAATTGAAGTAATTCAATAGCTTGTATTTTTTCTAAAGGTTATACTTTCTAAGGTAGATGTGAAATTAAGTATCTAGTTAAGTGTAAATTTATAGTTAGGTACCTACCTTTTATTTTTTTTTTCAATTATTATATATTTGTATTGTTCTATTAATTATAATTAAGGAATAATATATTTTCCTTACTTATTAATTCCGTTTCAACATCACGCACCGCTCTCTTTTCTCTCATTAAAATAATGAAATCTAAATATCTGAGAAACATTTTGTTTCATGTATTATTACGATTCTAGGTCGATATTAAGTATAAAAATATTTTGGTGCATAAAATGAAACCTCGATTGGTTTATTTCCCAATTAAATCATTTTTCACTGTAGGTATTTTATTTATAATTCAAATAATATATAAAATTGAATATTTCTAATCTTATGACTAATAACAAAACAAACATACATACAAAGGGGAGAGGGAAAAGGGCTCATTGCGCATCAAAAAATTGGTCAATGTCAATGGGATGAAAATGTCATTTCACTTTTGATTCATTTTGTGTAACTTTCACTTCTAGAGAAAAATATTACTGAATGCTTTCAATTCTAGTATCAGTTATTTTTAAATTATCTATCGTTTATTTTTCCATTACAGGGTTATCTATTAAATGCTACGATTGTAAAACTACTCTATTGGCCGGTTCTGACGAGTCTAGGGATAAGTTTGGCAATAACTTGATCCGTGAATGCCAATCATCTGTCTGTAGCATTTTTATGAAGACCTTGGGTAAGTAATGATTTTATACAGGGTCGCATGAAATTAACCCCGAAGACGTGTTCAGTCTTGTGACAGTAAAAAATTATCACTCTCATTATCATTTTTCAAAATTTTGAATCGGTATAACAGCTCTACCAGCATTGTTGTTCGATTTCTTTTTGCACACGCCTGCGGAGTTTTGAAAAAAGTTTGTAAACTCACCTACGATTCAGGCGCTATTCCTTGAATTATAGGTACAAACATTTAAACTCTCATTCACAAACAGTCAAACCTGGTACATCTATCTGTAGACCATACAAACATTTGTTCTCATTGGGCAGTTGGATGAAAAGTTTGATCCAGAAAGCCGTACTCTCCAAGAGTGTATCGTCGGCGCGTATCGTCAGGAGGTTCCTCTTTCCGGAACCTTACCATTGGTATCTGAACCCTGTTCGCAATACCGGTGGTCTACATTTTTGACATGTCTAAAAGTTATTTAGTTTTGCTAGTAATTATTTTATGAGTATTAACATAATAATACATCATTATAATCATCAGCCTAAAGCAGTCCACTGTAGGACATAAGCCTCTACAATCGCACGCCATTTGTAATGATTTTCGTCAGCTCTCATCCAGCCACCCTGCGAAGATCATCGCTCCAACTAGCCTGAGGGCGCCCTACATTATGTTTACCTATTCGTGGTCTCCACTCGAGAATAAATGGAATAATAATTTGTTGCAGACAATGGGGAACGTTTCATAATTCGTGCATGCGGGTCGGACTTGAACGGAACTGTGATCGGTGCGGAGGGAACAAGTACTGATGATCATGGTCAATACACTGACAACGGAACTCACGTTTATTATAGCACTTGCACCACAGATCTGTGCAACTGGGACGTCTCACACGGACATCGAATCCGTCGTCAACGGGATACTCATAAAGTGTATAGTATGCAGGTGACAAATTATTTTGGAATTAGTCATAACCCAGGTGGTAAATATGGCACTGGTAAGTTCAGTTTCACTAACTATGTCATAACAAGAAGTTTATAACCATATTTGCATTAATTTTGCTGCACAAACATATGACTTGTGTAGTGGAACTCTGAAATACAAGCCTAGGTTTTGTTTGGACTCTACCCGCAAATTACATTTTCCCCAAACTACCTGTCAACTTAATAACATAGCAGGATGTAATTTGTAGAGATATATTTAAATATTTTTTATTATTAAATTACGTGCTGTGAAAGATCTGTGATTCATTTTG
Source organism: Orthosia gothica (assembly GCA_949775005.1). Taxonomy (NCBI): domain Eukaryota; kingdom Metazoa; phylum Arthropoda; class Insecta; order Lepidoptera; family Noctuidae; genus Orthosia; species Orthosia gothica. The sequence goes on along the minus strand of OX459062.1, from coordinate 8,964,082 downwards.
TTTTGTTGTCATTCTGTTTACTTGTCGGTGATTTAAATCTTTATGCTATATCAACAGTGGGCCTAAAATTAAAAAAAGTAAATGAAAAAAATACCTTATTAACTAGCTGAGGCTCTGTGAACTCGGGCACTAATACTAGGCATAAATTACATCTACAAATCGACCTATTCGTAAACTACCTACATATGGGATGGAGTAACTCTTCTATTAAAATATCGGCATCCTTTAGTTAATATTGATTGCTTTCTTATATTGCAGAAGAAAATAAAATACGATGCTATGACTGTATGACTAATATGTTGGATGAGAGTGATACAAAATGCAGACAAAACATGAAACCTATTGATTGCTATTTCGGTGGATGCAAAATTATTAAATTCGCATGTAAGTATCAATTTTAATTTCTCGCGACAACAATATAAAAAGATTTTTCAGAATCGGATTACAATTGAGGGCGAAATCGGTGAATTGAACTCATAAACAAAAAATAAATCCATATAGTCGAACATAGAGCCTTCCCTTTTTTGGGCAGTCGTTTAAAAATATTAGATTAAAGCGGTTTTCGGGATTGCTAATAACGAATTTGGGCTTGAAATAAAAATCAAAGCTGGTGGCGTCGACAGTTTGTATATTTTACCGTGGTTATAATTTTCGGAACGTGTAACTTTGAAACACAGGTACCCAACACCCTCTTCGCCGATTTTTTGTTTGTTTTAACGAAGTTATTTTTCGCAAAAATCTTTGATTGCCTTGAAAAATTTTGATGGTGATAAAAAATCTGGCTGTATAACATACTAACTATCTTTATCTTTTTTTTTGCCAACAGTTGCAGGAGACGAAGTAGTAATTCGCACTTGCGATGGACCTGGTTTTGACGAGTATTCTTCACTGTTTCCAAAGGGTACCGATAAGAAAAATGATAAATTATCACGTTTTGGAATAGAATTATCCTGGAGCACATGTACAAAAGATTTGTGCAACTGGGGGGTTATGAACAAATACCAAACGGTGACATTGGTTGTGAGTGCAATGTTGTCTCTATCTGTGTATTGCACATTTTTGTAAGTTTTTTTTTAAATAGTGTTTACATTAAATATTCATAATGTATCATTCATGTAGGATATGAATGTATGTTTTATTCTACTGAGTGTTTTGCCAAAAGATAATGTATATTAAATTAGTCTACCAAAGATTTGGTAAAGTAGTAGATAATTTTAATAACATTTTAAAAAATATTTTTTTATTTGTGCTTTTATTATTATATTACTTTAAAATAAAAACCCCACTCATATTGTTCAAACCAATTAATAAAATAAATTATCTCAATATTCTTCGTTTTATTTTTATAATATCAGGTGAGATAGTGGTCAAAAGCGAGAATATAGAGTATAAAAAATAACTAATAAGTTATCTCAACTTACTTGTATTGTTTAAATATGTAAGTTCCTCATGTAAGTGAATACCTTGTGAGAAATAAAGTATAACTACATATCATTACCAGGAATGGTTATGTATAGAACATATTACAGAACTTAAGGAAGGACGAGTTTTTCACCCAACCAAATAGAAAAAAATTGAAATAGACATATATTTATTCAACACAGGCTCAACACAACAGCAACAGACATTGAGTAAAAGACTAAAAAGAAGTGTCATCTCTAAAGATGGGCAAAATCCGCATGAAGAACTCGTGCTAAACTATTGTTTTACCTAATAAAATCATCTTTCATACTTCTCGCAATCATAACTAGCAGCAGATACTGTATTTTAATTATACTAAAGGTAGTTGTCGCGTAATAACATTCATTATATATGAGTATCCTGTTTTCTTTAACCTGATACCCTACGAATAGTTTTCGTTCATATTATAGATGGCGGCTTTAAACGAGAGAATATTGCTATCGTAACATTCCCCAATCAAGAGTATTATATTTAAAATTAGATTTACTGTCTCAAACGAATAAGCAACGCAGGTGCTTTGGTATTCCAAAACGTTTATGTAAGGTCCTCTAAATCGAGAAAAACGTGCACAAATAATAATAATTCGACACAGAATTCGTAAATCATCTATAGATTCTGTTTATAATACAGAATAAAATATAATAATAAGAATAATATAATATAAGTGTGGGGGTCGATGCGGGGGGGCTTTTTAAACGCCAAGACACAACCGCGAGATGTGCAGCCTCAGAGAATACTTTTTGAAAGCTGAAGTGGGTATGCACCGGGATGTGGTCGCAGTGGACAAGGGACTCACCCCGGTGTCCATGGCTAAAGAGAACTGGCGCAAACCTGTAATACTAACGAATGATGAACGCAAAGAGGTATGACAAGGCAAGGAGCTACACGGGCGCTTCTATCGGGCTCTCCATGGGCCCGATGTAGATTTCCCAGCATCCGTATCCTGGCTACGTTTTGGCGACCTTTTCGGGGAAACTGAAGGTTTTGTCTGTGCAATTATGGACGAAGTTATCCTGACGTATAACTACCGGAGACATATAATGAAGGATAATAACGGTGGCATGCCAACCGTCAACCGTCCCGCGGTTGACATATGTCGGGCATGCCACCGTCCGGGAGAATCCATCAGGCATATTGTCTCTGGTTGTTCTCGTCTGGCTAACGGCGAGTACTTACACAGGCATAACCAAGTGGCCAGGATTATTCACCAGCAACTTGCTTTGAAGTACAATCTAGTGGAATCGGAGGTACCGTATTACAAATACGTGCCCGACCCAGTTCTCGAAAATGACCATGTCACGTTGTACTGAGATCGGTCTATCATCACCGATAGAACTATTGTTGCCAATAAGCCAGATATAGTGGTGATAGACCAATTAGCGCGCCGCACAATGATAATCGATGTCACGATCCCGCATGACGAGAACCTCGTGAAAGCTGAGAAAGAGAAACAAATCAAGTATCTCGACTTAGCACACGAGGTTGTTGACATGTGGAATGTGGACTCGGCGACCATTGTGCCGATTGTCGTTACGGCCAACGGCCTGATGGCCAAGAGCCTCGACGACCATCTGTCGAGGCTGTCATTGGGCGGTTGGATCAAGGGTCTGATACAGAAGGCAGTACTCCTCGATACGGCTCGCATTGTGCAGAGGTTCCTGTCTCTGCAGCCCTATCCACCGGTAGCTTGGACCCTGTTCCCGATACCGGTTGGCCTCTATTTTTTATATTTTTAAATGTTTTTAAGTTTTCAAATATTTAAAAATGTAATAAATAAAGGCAATAATAATATTATATAATTAATATATATATATATATTTTTTTTTTTAATGTGTATTTTACATATTGTTATTTGTAGATTGGGAGTAGTTATGAAATTTAATTTCAAATTTACTCTACTCTGGTATTTTTTAAGTAAGGCATGAAAAAATTACAGCCATAACATATGCATGGATGAGTTGGGCCCAGCCATAACAGAAAAGTAAATTATGATGTATTCCGTTTCTTCCTGTATAAAAGACCTAATTTTCTAAAGTAATTTGCATTAATAATCTGACTGAACGAAATAACCCCTTATTGACACTGCAAGATCGTTCCAACACGAAACTGTTTCTCTAATGCTACTGTTCCGTGGTAGCGGGCGCTTCACCCCTAAGGCCGGGACTCCACCAAAGCGAAGATGTGCGGAGAAGTCCAAAGCGGAGACGAAAGCTGTGTGAATTACAAAATTCTATTGGTTGGTTTCGTCTCCGCTTTGGACTTCTCCGCACATCTCCGCTTTGGTGGAGTCCCGGCCTCATGCTTCTTCACACTCAAGCTCAGAACTTTGAAGCGACATAAACTTCACCGGATAAGCCATGGTTTAAAAAAAAAAAATAATACATAATAAAAAAAAAAAAAAAATTGAGGGTAGTCAAAAGTGAAACAACCAAAATTTTTCTCTATATTTAAAATTCAAAGAACAATGGCAGGTGCCCATACATTTTTTTAGCTGAGATTAAATTCCTACGTCTTTAAATGAAAAATATCTGGTTTAACTCAGGGTGATGTTCTGAATTAGTTTGTACAATAATTTTTGTTCGAGAATGTCGAGAATAATAGATATTCAGTCATAAACTTTTGTAGGTTATGTCTGGGTAACTTTTAATAATGTGTTTAATAGGTAATATTATTCAATTTCGTGGAAGTAAAAGGGGAATATCGCATTAGCATTTCCCTTACCTAGTTATTTCAGCATGAAATGTATAATATACTCTTTGGAAAGAGCATATTTATTTAAACTAAGCGACTTTGACGTTTATCAAAAGGTCGTCGTCCTCGTCAACAACCAAGCTATATTTTTTAAACTTGGATACTAGTCTTTTTGCCAATCATTAACTAAAAGTAATTCATTTTTTTCTTCTACACTACAATATTCTTACCTACCTGCGAGGAACATCTATACTTAGACATAAACTGTATTGTTAACTCATTTACTGCAATAAATACATTAATTACATTATTAATTAATATAGTTACTACTTGTCACTTAGCAGATAAAATATATAATGGCAACACTAAGCTAAATAAATTAACTGTAAAATCAAATAACTTTTTATTTATTATGATTTTTTTTATCCGTTTTGAACCAGCCCAAAAATATATTTAAAAAATGTAGACAATTAATAGAACGTCTTTCGTATATAACTCACTTTTAGACGCTCAAATTTAAGTCAGCTAAAATCTCGCCATTGTTCTTTAAAATAGTAATTATTAACATTTATATAAATTAATGACAGAAATTGATAATTAATTGTCACTACCTGCCAGCCAAGTGTTATCTGCTTAAAAATACAAAGTTTAATTTATTTACATAATGGAGGCAATCAACCGCACCATCACAGATCTGAGCAACATCTTCAGCCAAAGAATGGCTGATTTTGAAAAGGAGCTGAAGACCCCATCCACCACAGCAGTCACCACCTCGGGTCTGGCAGCGGAGTTTGCAACATTCCGGACATTTATTGTACAGGCGCTCAACTCTCTACAGCAGCAAGTTGCCATGATGGCGCAGAGCTTGGACAATATGGAGATGCGTGGGCGGCGTAAGATCCTGCTGTTGCACGGAGTGGCGGGGGAGCAAGATGAGGAGACTGCACGGGTGGTGTCACAAGTGGTTAAACAGCATCTAAATATTGATTTGGCTACATCTGGCATCAAGAGGTGCCACAGGATGGGGCGCAGCTCAACCCACAAGCCCCGACCGATCCTCTTCAAGCTGCATGATGTGGCACTCCGCAGTAGGATCTGGTTCGGCAAGACGAAGCTGAAGGGGTCCGGTATAACGATGTCGGAGTTCCTCACTAAAGCCAGGCACAACGTCTTTATGGCGGCGCGGGACAAATTTGGAGTGACCCAATGCTGGACCTCGGAGGGAACTGTGTTCGTCCTTGACTCGAAGGGAACTCGTCATCGAGTGACTTCCTTAGCAGAGTTCAATAAGATCGCGCAGCAGTCGGAGCTGATGGCCGCCCAGCCGGAGCATGTCTCTGGACAGCCGGAGCCGGGCGCTGTTCAACCAATCGCAGTGGGAAGGATAGCCGCAACAAAAAACAAACGGACTGTGGCCAGAAAATAGGTTTTTCCCTTGTTTCTTCTTTTTGGTAGTCCAGGTAGTTCTTGTGTATTGTTTTTCAGTAGATAATTAGCCATCTTTTTCTATAATTTTGCAGTTATTCTTCTTTCTCGTTTATTTGTGTACCCTTTGTGTTTCTATTTTGTTTTCTGTCCTGTCAATTCAAAATTGTCATGCCACTAATGTCACCAGTCACTGTCATATTCTTAATCTGTCCCTTCATGTTGCGTTCCAAACTGCAATGACAAATGTGAACCAGCATAAATAATCTCGCTCTGTTACACGATCCTATTCTGTATTTTTGTGTTTGTGTTGCTATTTTATTTATATATTTTTATTTTCCTTTTCTTTGTTTTTTTTTTTTTTTTTTTTTTTTTTTTTTTTTTTTTTTTTTTTTTTTGAAAAATACACGTTCTAACTTTATTTACATAATATAATACATAAGAACAGTATTATTTATAAACTAATATTAGAAATAAAATAAGAATAAAGATATGTACATTTACGGGGCGTCAAATTTCTTTGTTTGTGTTATACCTGGACTACAGAATACAGAATTTTGTGTTTTGTTTTTATTTATTCTTGTGTAAAGTCAACTGCCCAGAGTATTCCGGCCCACTTCCCCGATATGCTGGCAAGCTTTGACTGTAAGAATATTCATGCGATTCTTATTTCAGAATCATGGTTAAAACCCTGTCTTCCCTCTTCTTCCTATTCTCTCCCAGGCTTTCAACTTATCAGGAATGATCGTGCGGTCGGTGGTGGTGGTGCGGTGGCCATTTATCTTCGTAGTTATATTCCTTTTTCTATTGTTAATATGTCCACTCAGCCGCCTCCGCCAAACGCTGGTGAACATCTTTTCCTTGAAGTTGAATTGCATCATTCTTAGATTCTCCTTGGGGTTTACTACTGCCCGTCTCTTCGGATTAATTTCTTTTCCTCTTTCGAACGAATTCTGGAAGATTTAATTCCTTCTTACAGTCATAGTATCATAATGGGCGACTTTAATACATGTCTTCTTAAAAAAGATTCCCGCTCCACTTCTCTTCGTCATATTATTGAATCTGTCAATCTCTCTACTCTCGATCTTGGTGCCACTCACCATTTTCCTAACTCTGTTCCCTCACTTCTCGATCTTATTATAGTCTCATCTTTAGATCATGTCACTAAACATGGTCAATGTTCAGCTGACGCCTTTTCCTATCATGACCTAATTTTCACTTCATATAAAATTCGACCACCTAAGCATAAGTTCAAAACTCTTCTGCTTCGCAATTTTGATGGCATGGACATTGATTGTCTTCGAGAGGATGCCAGTAACATTGACTGGACACCGCTGGTGGAATCATCATCCGTCAATGAACAAGTTCAAATCTTGACTTCTACCTTGATTCACCTTTACGACAAACATGCACCTATTCGAGCCGTGCGAGTTAAGCATCTTCCAGCGCCATGGTTGACTGAAGAAATTAAACTTTTACTAAGTAAAAAAGCAGCTGCTAAATTTAAGTTTAAAATTAGGCCCAATGACGTCAACAGGCAAAAATACGTCTCAATCAGGAACCACTGCAGCAAGGTGTGTAGAATCGCAAACCGCCAATATATCCATAGTAAAGTTCAAAATGGTGATCCAGCTAAGGTCTGGAATTTTCTCAAATCATTAGGTATCGAAAAAAAGTCTCATATCACGATTCCTAAAGACTTAGATTTCAATTTACTTAATAGTCATTTTTCTACTTCACCCGTACTGGATGGGGCCACCAAAGCTACTACGCTAGGTAATCTTTCAAACCTTCCGGTACCTGTTTTTCCCCCTTTTGTCATAAGTCAATTCACTGCTTGTGATGTTAAAAAGAGTATTGTATCAATTACTTCCGACGCTGTTGGTAGTGACTGTGTCAGCCGTAAAATGATTATCCCCATCCTTGATGACATTCTTCCTGTTATCCTTTACATCCTCAAATTTTCTGTTTCCAGTGGTGTCTTCCCACAAGCCTGGAAAGATGCCCAAGTCATTCCTCTACCCAAAAAATCTCATCCTGCATCTTTCTCTGACTATCGTCCCATTTCTATTCTTCCTTTCCTATCCAAAGTCCTTGAAAAACTTGTCCACCATCAACTCAGCTCGTTCCTTTCCAAAAACAAACTACTAAATCCTTTCCAATCTGGTTTTCGTCCGGGACACAGCACTACATCAGCACTTGTGCACATTACGGATGATATTAGGTCAGGCATGGAGATGGGCAAGTTAACTGTACTTGCTTTGCTTGACTGTAGCAATGCATTCAACACGGTTGACTTCGACATTTTACTGGGCGTCCTATGCTCTTTTAACATATCTCCTTCGGTAATTGACTGGTTTCATAGTTACCTGTCTGGCCGCCGGCAGCGTATTTGCATTGAGGAATCTTTCTCTTCTTGGTGCCACACCTCTGCCGGTGTGCCGCAGGGTGGCGTTTTATCTCCTCTACTTTTCGCACTCTTTATTAATGCTATCACTCAACGTCTATCTTCTTTCTACCACCTGTATGCTGATGATCTCCAAATTTATACCCAAGCACCTCTCGGAGAGTTATCTGACGCTATTGAGACTATTAATATGGATCTGGCTCGAATAGGTGACTGGAGCACTGAGTTTGGGTTGCAGATCAATCCGACTAAGACTCAAGTGGCTGTTGTAGGTAGTTCCCGAACTGTCTGTAGGATTGATTGGGCGTCACTTCCCCAGGTTTCTTTCAACAATACCATTGTTCCTATAACTCACACTGTGAAGAACCTGGGGATTTATATCGACGGCACTCTTTCTTGGACCAAACAGCTGCAGGAGGTTAGTCGTAAACTGTTTGCTTCTGCTGGTTCCTTGAGACGCCTCCGTAATTTTCTTCCCATAACCACTAAAATTGCGATAGCACAATCTCTACTTCTCCCTATCCTGGACTATGCTGATGCCAGCTATCTTGATCTCACCCAAGACCAATTGAACAAGCTTGAGCGACTTCAAAATCTCTGTGTCAGGTTCATATTTGGTTTGCGCAAGTATGATCATGTTTCTGAATTTCGAACCAAGCTCAAATGGCTTCCTATTCGCCTTCGCCGGAATGCTCACATATTTTCTTTGCTATATAACGTGCTCTTTAATCCATCTAGTCCTTTATATCTTAAAGAACGCTTTAAGTTCCTTTGTGACACACATTCTAGGTCCTTGAGATTATCGGAGAATCTAAAATTAAGTATACGTATGCATTCCACATCCTTCTTCGACAAATCTTTTACAGTTCAAGCAGCGCGTTTGTGGAATGCATTACCTATTGAAGTGAGGCGTGCTCAATCCTTACCAACATTAAAAAAAATGGTAAAGGAGCATTTCCTTTCATTATAATTAGTCTTCTCCTTTCTCTGTGATATTTTTTGTTATTTATTAGTATATTAATTATTATTGTATGTATGTATTTTATATTATTATATCTAAGTATTATTATTTAAGATATACACTATATTGTACACTGACAACCCTAAATTCCTCTCCTCTCGTACAGTCCATCCAAAGGTTGTCTGTAAGAGATTGCCCTGTGCGATAAGACCGCCCATTGTACACTTGCTTTTATGTTTTTTGTCCTGTATATATTATTTTTTTGGTGTACAATAAAGAATATAATAATAATAACAATTTTTTTTTTTGATTGTTGTGTAAATAATGACGAGTTCAGAATAATAAAGATTAAAAAAAAACAAAAACGAAATACTCCGTCTGTTACAATTGAAATTTAAATATTAGTAACGTCTTGGTTGTTCTTCGACTAGATAAGAAAATAAAACATTAAAAAATAAGCAAAAATAATCATTTGCAACAAAAGATAACAAAGCACAAAAATGCAACTAATGTGTACGCTTTACAAATACCTGTTTGTATTTATTATATAAAAAAAAAGGAAACAAAAAGAAAAAAATGTCGCTGAAGACAGACAGACAACGATTTTACCGTCGTATGTGCCTGTAATAGCATCACGTGATACGATATTAGGATGTGTAAATAAATAATGTGTAATAAAATAAAAGAAGAATAAGCAAATCATGGCAGACTCTCATTTATTTATTTGGTGTCTGGGATATTGGTCCATATAGTCTGACCATAAATACTGTTAGAATTAAAAATAAACAAAATATTACATTTGAATTTGGAATCTGTCATTTTATATGATTTTTCATTGTTTTAAAAAACTTGCAGCCTATAAGAGACGTACTGGTCATTTCTTAACTGATAATTTAAAAAAGCATAGGGTGGTAAAATCGAAACAACTACTGAAGTGGTACGCAAAGGAAGGTCGCAGAAAAAAATTGTTTACGGATGAGATTATTTTTTACAATTGAGCAACATTCTAACAAACAAAATGACCGTATTTATGCTCAAAGCTCTAAAGAAGCTTCCCAATGAGTCGCCAGAGTGCAACGTGGGCATTATCCGACTTCAGTGGTGGTTTGGTGGGGTGATAGCTATGAAGGAGTGGCTGAGCCATACTTTTGTGAAAAAAGTTTTTACTCTGCATAGTGCCCTACGGATAGTAGATGATGTATAGGACTGTGCAAGTAAAATATAAAACACCCGTTGTAGACATTGTATAATATCAGAAAAAAAAAAAAAAATTTAGGTCCTTACTGCCTACAGATCCCTACCACCTGGCCAGTGTTTTCCTTATCCTTATCAATTTTGTTTTTTTTCCATTTCCTTTCCTGAAACAGGAATATTCACATAAAACACGTAAATTTATTGAATGTACATTTAGTACGAGTATTACAAAAGCACGATGAAGTATTCTACATCTTACTTGTGTGTGGTGACGTTGATCGTCTGCTTGTCTGTTAAATATGGTAAGTTATGGTTATATTTTGTAAAAAGTATTATAATGATTGTCTATAAAGCTCGTTTATCTATATGAAGTGTTCTGGGAATAACTGAGGAGTGAATAGAAGCATGCTAAGGTCTTGACGCCCTTTGTTACTTGTTCAAGCAGGTGTTTCTGGACACTGATGTTATGGGAAGTACTAGCGTCGCATAGGCTAGGAACTAAACATACCTACTTGCCATCAAAGTGCTTTTTGCCCCGAGGAAAATGAGAATACGTTGGAGAACTTTACTCTTAATTGTATTCCGTCTCTCTCTTTTGTATTCTGTCAATAGGGGAGAGCACTTTTTTATTTTTTATTCTGTTTCCACCAATTCTTTTTTATTAACGATAGGCCCGCGTTTGGCTACTATCTCACCTGGTGGTAAGCGATGATGAGGTTGATGATAAAGCACGCTTGTCTAGAAGTATTCTTTTCACTCTTGACTTAAAATCAATACACAGTAAAATCAATTCCACTCCTTAAAGTATTGTCAAAACGCTTAGTGCGTATGGGTGGGATGCCCACCATGCTGATGTCCGATGATGGAATCAAATTGTGCAATTCAATCGTTCACACCCTGAAACTCACTATTTCAACTATACTTGCATTTTACAGCATCGTCTATTAAATGCTACGAGTGCACATATCACAAAAATATATACTATAACTGCCGCAGTGGTCTCGTAGAAGACTCATCGCTTAAACCATGCCCAGGCGACTCCTTTTGTGGAATTGTTGAGCACTCGACTGGTAAGTTTAATCAATTTTAAATCTCTGCCGTATCGCTATCGGCTTACCAACCATCCAGCTTGTATGGATATGTGCCAGTTAAGTTTTTCTAAAAGTTAACAACAAGAAAACTTTATTAAGTTAATTTATTTATTACAAAACGGTTTCACTATCTTCCTATGTTACTTAACAATATCGTAAAAAAATAGTGTTAAAAAATTTAGTATTTTTTTCCTTTCGTTTAGAGGGTTTGTGGAATACAAAAAATACCGAGACGAAACGTACGTGTGGGTCAAAAATGCATCCAGAACTTAAGGGAATTTCTGGCAACAGCCACGGGGTACATACCGTTGACGGTGTAAAATATTATTGGAAAACTTGTTCCACAGACCGTTGTAACGGTGGGAATGTTGGTGAGTTTGTATGTTTAATTTTATCCTGCGACTACCCGTTGTAGAGTAGAAATTTATTACATAACTTTTAATTTTTATATTTTGTAATGCAGTTACATACATTGAGTACCTACCTATGTATAAACAACAATATGTATTCTGTCTTTCTCTCTACTTACCTACGTATCTAAGTCGAATAGAGTATTCAATATTTGTAAATCGTTCTCAATCAATTTGTTTAATTTTGCCAGAATTTTATTTTGTTTTTTTCACATTGCAGCGATTCAATGTTACGTATGTGACTCAATAATTGACAAAAACTGCATAAATGAGCTCAATAACAATATGAAAAAGGACTGTTCAGGCGACGATTACGTATGCAGCGTTATTATTCAGACAGACAGTAAGTATCTTCTTATTAATGTTAACAAAAGCCAAATCTCAGGTCACATTGCCAAAGCCAAAAGGTTATAGAGTTCTGCGTAGCGGCAGCACAGCACCATCTAAAGGCTCTGAATAAAGTGACATTCTTTCAGCGAGGGCGATAGTCGAAATGCTAGAATGTAAGGGATTGGTCACCTAAACCGACTCAGCGCCGAGAAGGAGGCGCATCATGTTCCGGGCGTGGCTCTCTAGAAGAACTGTGGCCGTGCAAGGCCGCAGAAGATGACAGGGACCGATGAAAGTCATGTCACTTAAACCATCCCATACATTTTTAATTTTTTCGGCGACGACGCTTTTTAACTGACTTTCCAAAATGGAGGCGGTTCTATGTTCGACTGTATGTTTGTTGTTTTTTTTTGTATGTTCACTGATTTCTCCGATAGTTGTGAACCGATTTTGGAAATTTTGTTTGAATTAGTATGTTCCTGGATTGGTCCCATTTAAATTTGGTGAAGTTCTGATGAAAATATTCAATGGAACTCTTCATTGAATGACGGCAAATCTCTGGGATTGCTGCAATCGCACGTGTGTTTATTGTTTTAATTTCATTTATTTCATTATGTTCATTATAGGAACCATTAGTATACAACTTGCCCACTAGTCACCACCACTAAAAAGTGAAAACAAAAAACTTTTTTACGTAAAAATAAAACCGACTTTCAAATAAAAACTCTACTAAATTAAAAATAACTCCAATTTCGAAAGCAGGTGTCAAAAAGATGTAGAGTTTTTATTTGGCAGCCGGTTGTAAAGAAAAAAAAAGAAGTATACAGTTCTTTATGTTGATGGAATGTCACTTTGAGCCATAGTTCTCCCACAAGGTGGACCAATGAGTCCACTAAATGCTAAAAGGACAGAGGGTCTAGGCAAGTGACATTTTATCAAAGAAAGCGTGATGATAGGGAATGGCAAAATGTATGGGATTGTCTAGGGGTATCAAAAAGTAACGTGATCAATACCTTACATTTGGCATTTCGACTGTCGCCATTGCGTATATAATATTTTTTTCTTCCAACTACGTAGTAATGTTATCATTAATTACTACAAAACTGATCACAAATGACGTATTCATTGCTTAGAACTAAAACAGTGCAGAATTTTTTTTATCTATACTAATCTTATAAAGCCGAAGAGTAGGTACTGTTATAGTAGGTAAAATATATAGAATAGGTAGAGTAGGTAGAGACGGTAGAGTAAGTAGAGTAGGTAGAAAAGGTAGAAAAGGTAGAGAAGGTAGAGAAGGTAGAGAAGGTAGAGAAGGTAGAGAAGGTAGAGAAGGTAGAGTAGGTAGAGAAGGTAGAGTATGTAGAGTAGGTAGATAATGTAGAGTAAGTAGAGTAGGTAGATAAGGTAGAGTAGGTAGGGTAGGTAGAGTAGGAAGAGAAGGTAGTTTAGGTAGAGAAAGTAGAGTAGGTAGAGTAACTAGAGCAGGTAGAGTTGGAAAAGTAGGTAGAGAAGGTAGTGTAAGCAGAGTAGGTAGAGAAGGTAAAGTAAGTAGATTAGAAAAGGAATTAGAGTAGGTAAAGTAAGTAGAGAAGGTAGAGTACGTAGAAAAGGTAAAGTAAGTAGAGAAGGTACAGTAGGTAAAGTAAGTAGAGTAGATAGAGTAAGTAGATTAGGTAGAGAAGGTAGAGTAAGTAGATTAGGTAGAGTAAGTAGAGTAGGCAGGGTAGGCAGGATAGGCTAGGCAGGGTAGGCAGGGTAGGTAGAGTAGGTAGGGAAGGCAGGGTAGGTAGGTAGTGGTAGGTAGGTAGTGGTAGGTAGGTAGTGGTAGGTAGATAGGTAGCCAGTTGACGGGAGCGAAGCCGCGGGGGTTAGCTAGTTTAGATATAAATTTACCACAGAGGTTTAATGTTTCCCATTAAGTTTAATATAAAATGTATGCAGTAGATCGAAAGGTACTGGCTTAGTAAAAAATCGGCGTATAAAACCAATTAGGTGAAAAAATGTCCCGCATTTTGTACCATTGTAAAACTTTGATAGGTAGGTACTTCATATTTGGCAAGAAAAGTATAAAAAAACTGGAAATAGATAAGAGGTAGATTGATAGTTGAAAGAAAAGTAGATTACGCACCTCGCTAAAGTGAGTAATTAATGCACTCGTGTTAATTAAGTGCCCTCGCGTGCGCTCGGGCACCAACATAACACTCATGCATTAATAACTCACGTTGCGCTCGATGCAACAATCTACTATTTATCACATCTATTCCAAAAGAGCTAGTTTATGCCTCGTAAACAGGGACCAAAATAGCTCATTAATCCCGTAGGGACCAAAATTGATTTGAATTTGGATATTGTTAGTAAATGTTCCAATCAGCAAAGAGATGAATCACAAACCATGCGGAAACAAAGTATTGAATATGTGACTGGCTGAAAAATGCGAGCACGCCAAATTAAAAAAAAGTTGATGAAAAATAAACATCGCGCGAAATTAAATGCATTCTGCCTTCGTTCGTAGTTGTTTCAAATTCAGATTTCAGAATTATAAAAAGTGAACGCATCTTCCTCAAGTGAAAGTATTATAATCAAGTTTCTCAAAAACTACATCCTGAAACACCGTTTTCCGAGACTATTTCTAATTCCCAAGCTATAAATAAATCTAAAACTGTAACGGATGACACTAATGAAATTGTTACGATGCACTTCCAAAATTGTTAAATAAAAACATTAGCCTCTAATTAATTTGTTTTATGTCTTATGGTATTTAATTTTATGTAAATAAATAATCGTAACGTTCTTGTTCATAAGTTGCACTTACTTATTTTCTCATAGAGGGTAGAAGGTATAGGTAAAAGTAAAGTGCCTACCTCGGGAGCAACACTTTTTTCAGCTTGAGTGACGAACTTTGAATCCCTCGCTGCATTCAGGTTTCTACTTTAGAACCCCTCTCTACGCTCGGGATTCTACTCCAGAATCCTTCGCTCCGCTCTGGATTCAAAAAAACACTCTCGCCTTTAAAATAGTTGTTTGCTCCCTAGGTAAACAATCTACAAATATGCCATCGGCTTGCAAAAATCGTTAATTTATAATAAATCGCGTGAGATTTTAAACTTTTTTTTTTCTCATAAAGGTACGGATACATTAGAAAATATCGAACTCGGGTGGGCTTTTACTGTATTTGAAATTATTGGCTCACAATGTATCGATATATTATCATCTTATAAGATTTATTACAATCTCGCAGTGTTTGCAATAATCTGGTGACTTAAATAACACGTGGTTTAGAGGCTCAGGATCGGTAGATTTTGCGACCCTTGGGGGAGACATTATGCTCAAGCAGTGGATTTTTTTCGGCTGAAATGATGATGATGACTGTGTGGATTCCTTGAACATAACAAAATTTCGATCTGTACGCAGAATCCGGAAAAGTCACAACGAAACGATCTTGTGGTATGCCACATCCATTAGAGGCCATTAAAAATGATGTGGAGAAAAAAGGCGTAAATCACGGAAAATTCGATTCTGATGGAGGCAAGATTTCTTGGAGCACATGCGATAAAGATCTATGTAACACACCAGGTAAGGTCTATTTTAACCTTTGTTTTTGTTGAAATTTTATTGAAAAAAATACTAATTCAATTGTATACTAACTACATCTATGTAATGAATATTTATCTATGTTGCAATTGCCATCTTAAAATTAAAACAAAAAACATTCTTCATGTGAAAAATCACCGGTTGTTTCTTTGGTTTTCAAGCCATTAAATATTGTTTTCTGCACAGTAGTGTGCGCAGTGCTCGGCACCATACCTTCAAAAGATAATGATTGTGTCCTATGCAGTCCTATGTAAATAATTTGAAAACAGACACAGGTAAAAACGTCTTTACTCTAAAATGTGACTTTTTAGAATTTAGTAGGTATTTATGCAGACACAACAAATACCGAAATAACTTTGTCAATGAATACATTAGTTTTGTATGCCTATACCCAGTTTATGAAACGAAAATTGTACCTAGTGTGATAATATCGAGCACGTAATATGCTGTCTTATTGTGATTAGTTGACGATTTATAATATTATTTGCAATGCATGTCCTCGAAAAGAGCGGTTTTCCAAGCAGCCAAACTGTGCGGAAAGTGTCACTTTTTTCACTAGTGCTTTTTACTTTCCTGTATTTTTTTAATTTTTAACTCCAACGTCAGCCCGACGCATAGAGTTTTTATTATTTGAGAAAAGTTTTAAAAATTAGTTATGTACAGATTATCATTCATATAAAAGATAAAATAAAACTAATACTTTATTTTAGGCGTTTTTAATTACTCTAGATTTAGATTTTGATCAATAAATTAATTTTAAATATTCATTAAATATGTTTGGCAGAACATATATTTGGCTCGTGCCTTATTGCGTTACGATGTGACAGCTATACGCACATGCGCAGTAGATATGCCCGAGGAACTATTAGTTAATCTGTGGATATGCTGAACGCGCTTGAATAAGCCCGCCATTTTATAAATTTATTTATTTCCTCGCACAATGCATAGTAAAATGTTGTATGATACACGTACGTAAGATGATTTCCGACTCGTGTCGATTTATCCACTCACTCGCTTCGGTTGCTCAAGAATAAAAATGCCACTCATCGGAAATCACCAACCTTCCGCACTTGTAGCATAAATAACTATTCTCATTTTGATACTTAGGGTTATTTTGGTCAACGAACTGAAATTGTATGTGGGTTAATTTGATTTCCTAGAAAACAGTATTGCACTTCTTGATATAAAAACCAGATTAGGTAAATCAAAGGATGACTTTTATTTTAAATTGCCTACGATACAATTCGCATACAAAGCAAAAAAAAAACTAGGTAACGAACTTATACTCTATTACCGCGAAAGTTTGTGAGGATGGATGGATGGATGGTTTTTTGTTACTCTTTCATGCAAAAACTAATGAACGTAATTTGATGAAACTTTACACTAACATAGTTTACACATTAGAATAATATATAGGTTAAAATTTATGAGATTAACGTACTATTTCAATATTTATAAATTATCCACCATATAGCAAGAAAAGTAAATAAATGCGAAACTAACTCTTTTGGTTTGTCACCTTTTTACGACTAAACAGCTGAACTGATTCAGATGAAATTACGTATAGAGATAGATTGAATCCTGAGAAAGGAAATAAAATAGTTTTTATCCCGATAGTGTGTTCCCTTGGGATGATAAAACAAATCTTGCAAAATCTTGTTTATTTTATAATTTAATTTGTTTTTTTTTTGCCATGTTACTTTAGCTAAACTAAAATGCTACGAATGTCAAAGTAATCTATTTGACAGCGATGATACAACATGCTGGAATAAGTTCGATGACAGCATGGTCCGCCCATGTCACGACCCCGTATGTAGCATTTTGAAGATCGAATGTAAGTACTAAAATATATTTGTTACTTTTATGTTTCACAGTTATTAATAGTGAAAAATAAATAGACTCCGCACTCAGGTTGGCCGCAGCAAAGACATCCTCCACAGGTGGGGGTTCTCTGATGGCACTAGTCTTCAGTGCTTGTGCATCATATCACCGCAGACCGTGGCCCACCTCAAGGAGTGCGCAGCATGCCCTGTCACCTGTACTTGCGAGGACCTTATGACTGCGTCACCGAATGGTGTTGCCGTGGCTGAATTCTGGGCATTTCACAATATTTAAATTTTTATATTTGCCATCGTCACGCTAAGAAGAAGAAGATACTGAAAAATATTCATAATAAAATCTTTTTATTTATAAATAACCCGACTTCAAAAGCAAAACACAAAAAAGTGCAATAATGATGATAAAAAAATAACGAAAGTTATTTTGCAATATTTAGTGTGTTGTTTTTAAGTCGGTTAATTTTTTGTAAAAACTTTTATTTTCTCTCTTTTTAGTTTTAGTCTACTAACACTAAAAAGTGAGCAAGTTCTATAGTAAGGTACTTAAAGTATTGACAAAATACTTATAATAACTCAATTTACACATTCGTGATGTTTATCGCTAAGGAGTTCGGTAGTATGTTCCATATCTTGAAAACTGCTAAACCGATTCGCTAAGTTGAAAGGTATTTAATCCAATAAAAAAAGAATGATCACTATCCAATCAGTAGTTTCGGCGAAATGCGTGGACAAACATACATATATGAAATATTGCACACGTGTTTAGACGGCCACATAATTGACTTATATTGTGCAATTCTAAATACATACGTATCGAATAGATTACCTCCTTTTTTTTGAAGTGGATAAAAGTACCATTCGAGGTTTGCAAATTGAAAATCTGATCAAAGGAATTTTGCAGTCGCCAAAAATAATACCTTGTAGAAAATACCAACTTGAAAAAATTCATGGTTCTAATTTTTTATCTTTTTCCTACAGTTCAAGGAGACGAATTTATTCAGCGCTCATGTGGGTCTGAAATGTTAAAGAAATATGGAGCTGAGCAGGACAACTCGAAGGTCGGCCGGTTTTCAGCACACGTGGCCTGGAGCAGATGTACCACAGATCTGTGTAACTGGGGTGTTATGAATAAATACCATATGATGACGCTTTTCATAACCGCCATATTTTCCCTGTATTTTAATTACTATTCTTAGTTTTTCGGTAAAAATTATAACTTTTATGTACACTTAGCAGCACAGCGATTTTGGGTCATTTTGTTGACTTTTTTGCTTTGGTATCTGTAAGTTGTGTGTTAATAAAGACAGTTACTATGTTCATCTGCTTTTTATTTCATTTCTAAAATATTAACCACTTACAATCAACAGCCTACAACAGTCCACTGCTTAGGCTTCTTCAATCGTACGCCATTTATTTAGATTTTTAGCAACTCTTATCCACCTGCTGCCAGCAGTGTTTCAATCAGTCTCATTGATGAATGACGGTTTTTAAAGTATCTACTAATCATGATGTAGTAGATTTTAGGAATTGTGTTTCGTTCGATTTTGGATTTTAACGACCACATCGTAATGTTTTGTGTGTGTAAGGATCTCTTCTCTCACTGCTAAGAATCGTGACTCCATTTTAGACCATCAACGGGTTTTCTCCATATGTTACAATCAACAGCCTGGTGGAGTCCTGCACTGATTGTTATGTCCAAATGTACCGATATTTGATACGACCACCGTTTGGGACTTTGGCCTCTAGGTCTTTTTAGGGTTACGTACTCGAAGGATCCAAACGGAGCCCTATTACTATCACTCGCGTGTCCGTCCATCTGTACGTCTGCCCAGCGTCGGTCAGACGTACAGATGGACTCGGGTTTTACAGCCAAACGGTTGGAGCAACGTACAGTCTTCAAATTCACAGTAAGTGTCTTGTTGACTCATGTTTCCTAAGGGGGGCTCCCATACATGTAAAGGGGGAAACAAAAAAACAATTTGACTTACCCTATTGAGTGGGAGAATCGTTGTTTAGAACTCGTTGATTAAATAATTACATACTGTGTGTTTTAAAAATATAAGAAAACAAAGGAAGCCTCAAAAGTCAGCTTCGTTTTGAAAAATTTTATGCCGATGAATTTTCTAACTTCCCAATGAAATATGAACTTCGAATTAGGTGATAATGTTCATTATTACATATATTTTACTAGCAAATAACGATATAATGATAAATCGGATTTTTCTTTGAAATACCCTCATTTTTCCTAACACAACCAACTTAATTTTCCGGTCAGGTCATCATCATCATCATCATATCAGCCGAAAGACGTCCACTGCTGGATATAGGCCTCCCCCAAGCGTCGCCACATTGATTGGTCCCGTACGTCTCGCATCCAGCGGATCCCCGCAACCTTCGCCAGGTCAACGGTCCACCTGGTGGGAGGCCTTCCAACGCAACAACTTCCAGTTCGCGTTCACCACTCCAGAACCTTTCTGCCCCATCGGCCATCTGTTTTGCGAGCAAATTTGCCCTGCCCACTGCCACTTAAGTTTGGCAATTCTTCGCGCCATGTCGGTAACCCTGGTTCTCTTGCGGATCTCTACATTTCTGATTAAATCAGGCTAGGAAACTCCGAGCATAGCCCTGTCCATTGCCCTTTAGGTGACTGTAAGCTTTCTGATGAGGCCCATTGCGAGCGACCATGTCTCATAGCCATATGTCATCACTGGCAACACACACTGGTCATAGACTTTCATCTTGAGACACTGTGGTAAATTGGACGAGAAGACACCGCGGAACTGCCCGAACGCTGCCCAGTCGAGTCGGATTCGACGGTTGACCTCTTTCTTGAAGTTGGCCCTACCCAACTGGAACGTTTGTCCAAGGCAGATATTGTCGCCCACAACTTCGAGTGTAGAGTCTCCGACCTTGATAGGTGTGGATGTAACATGGACATTCAACATCACCTTGGGTTTTTCCATGTTCATCCTAAGCTCAGCATCATCTTTCGGAAGCTCTACTGAAGTTATTGAGCATTGTACTAAGGTCCTCCATGGTCTCAGGCAAGATTATTCGTTTTTGATTCAATTGTCGCTACGTAACTTAGTGAAGTTCTTCATTAACTAAATTTATAGCTCCTGTTTACGGAGACTTTAGAGCCTCTAGTCTTTCCGAACATAAACATCATTATAATAATTGAACAAAGTAAACAATAAAACTCAGAAATATCTAGAAAAGTTTAATTCATAAAATATCATCATTAGAAAAAATTTAAGGGTAAACATTAATATTTTTTGGTTATTTAATTACAACGGATGGGGAGGAGCTTGTGGCGAAATAATAAAAGTCGCACGGGTTGATCTTCAAGGTTAAGCAACGCTTGCCGAGGTCGGTCCGTGGATGGGTGACCATTTTCTACATACCGAGTTTCCTCCGTGGCTCGGAAAGCACGTTAAGCTGTTGGTCCCGGCTGTCATTTGAAGATCTTAGACAGTTGTTACGGGTAGTCAGAAGCTGAGATCTGACACCAGTCTTGCCAAGGGGTATTGTGTTGCACAGTTACTGGGTTTTAGAGGTCAGATAGGCAGTCGCTCCATGTAAAAAACTGGTACTCAGCTGAATCCGGTAAGACTGGAAGCTGACCCCAACAACAATTATTGGGCAAAGGCTATGCAGATGATGAATTACAAAGGATGGGAACCAATTTCAGTAACTACAGAAATCGAGACTTCAAGCTATTATTGAGAAATTCCCAAAAAAAAAATCCCGAACCAGGCATCGAACCCAGGGCCTCATCAATAGTAGCGTTTGCGACCATAAGAACAGGTAGTTAAAAAATCAAAGTAAGTCAAAGTCCGAGTCGAAGACCGAAGAGTATAACCTGCCTCTCTGTTTAGCGTTTGTGGACTACGAGAAAACCTTCGATTCGATCGAGACTTGGGCTGTACTGCAGTCTCTCCAACGGTGCCAGATTGACTACCGGTACATTGAGGTGTTGAAGTGTCTTTACAAAAACGCCACCATGTCAGTCCGTCTTCAGGATCAGACCTCGAAACCAATCCTTCTCCAGCGCGGCGTAAGACAGGGAGACGTCATTTCGCCGAAACTGTTCACTGCTGCGCTGGAGGACGTCTTCAAGGTTCTGGAATGGAAGGGGCTTGGCATCAGGCCTATGTCCAGCAGTGGACGTCTTTCGGCTGAAATGATGATGATGATGAAGTCAAAGTCTCTCATTAGTCTCACATGCACTTCATCACTTCCTACTCGTAGTTACAGTAATTTAAATTGAAGTTGGAAATCTCTCATATAAGAAGGTCCGATTAAACCAATGAAACTAATCGCAATTAGTTTAACTAAACTCAGTTCATGCAAATAACGAGTAATTAACGGCTGTCTCTTGATAGCGTTGATCTAGAAGTTTGTTTTTTTCACAGCTGCAAGGAAATGCAAACTTAAGAATAAGCTATTAATTTCAACTCGATACCTCAACGCGTTCCCAAGACAAAGGGTCTTGACAGGCAGGCTGACAGACAGACATAATACCGACTTTGGTGACATTAATCAATCAGTACTTAATATGGTCTTCGTCATTTTCCGTCTCATTTTTTTACATCTACAAGTAGTCAACGTACATCCTAAGATTTACACGTGTGATAACTGGTAAAAGCGATAAATTAATGATTATAATTTATAATATATCATTTCAATCTCTTACCATTAAGACTTCGTAAATCTTACGTTTAACCTGTAAATCCTAGGTTTACCCATAGTTCGGGCTTTTACAGAAACATATATAAAAAAGCATTTAAAATATATAAAAACTTGTAGGGAAGACTATGTAATTGTCAGGAAAAGCCATTATTGCATGGATCCTTTTCGGTCTAGGATTAGACAAACGAACTTCTTTGGTTGTATTTACCTAGGGACACAATGAAACTAATCACGTTATGTAACGTAAACGACATTCAACCATGCACGTAGTTTGATCTACACGAACAATCGGTAACTTTCATTGTATTTCTCACGAATTCACAACTCAATCCAAACTGCAATTTTCTCTCTCGATCTTCTGTCTCATCCTCCCTTGTTCTCGCCAAAAACTAGTGCTTAGTGTTACGTCAAGTTGACATCTGTCAGAGTCATTCAAATGTATATATATCCTTCTCCAACAGAGCAACACGGACCACCGGTGTGCCGGAGGGGAGTAGCCATAGCGTTTTTTCCCGATACAAAACTGTCTGTCATTTTTTGGGGGGGGAAATCTGCTCTACCCACACTTTAACAAATTCTCACACAAAAATAATCGTCTGTTACTACGAAACTCACACATAAAAATTAAAAAATACACTAACAATTTTACACACACATGGATACATTCTGTGTCATGACAGTATAATGAGATGACGCAACTACACTGACAAGTTGCTTACAGCCGTGGTTGTAACTACTGTCGATACGCATTATCGATAAATTCAAGAACTCGGTTCGGGATATACGGTTTAAAAAGTGATACAAAGTTAGTTAGTGTTATAAAGATTGACTTTATTTATTATGAACTACAATAATTATCATCTAACAAATAAACTTAATGTTAATTTTAAAAACCAGTGATAGTTGTATCTATCACTGGTTTTTAAAATAGATTAGTTTTGTATAAATATGACGAATACATTTTTGTGGATCTGCTTTTTTCATTAAGAACGAAATTCTTGTAGCAGTATATTTTTCCATTATTAATATTGCCAGTTCCAAATTATGATTTGTAAAATCATTTTTGTGTAAATGGTAACTAATAGAGGTAAACAAGTCTTTGCCAATAAACTTTTGTCACGATTTTATGTGTAGTACAAGATCGTGTAGGTTTATTGTCGTCACTTAAACGACGTCTTATTTCTTTTTCACAAATCCGGCCATAAAAGAATTACCTATTTTGAAGCAAAAAGTAACTGTCCTCTGCTATTTTGGTGTATTAAACTTTTTTCATCAATCGGCCCAAGCCTTAGAGCATTTAAACTAAATGCTCTAATAACAAATTCAGCTATGTATTCTACAACTTTCTCGGCAAAAGGGGATAAAAAAGTTAGAGCTTCAATCTCATCAATTAAATCGTTAATAAAATTGGTAAAATTTACTTCTTCTCTTCTTGATGTGCAATTTAGTATCAATTTTTTTTCCAATGGAATACAGTTTGTGCCGCTTCCAGTTTGTGTTAATTCTGTATTAACAAGTTTTTCTTATTAAATTGCTTCAAACTGAGTGCTTGAGGGATTATCACAACAACCACCATGACTTCTTACAATCGAAAAAAGAGTTCGATGTGATCTTGACTTATCCTGTGGAGTGGCATATATTTCAGGCCATTTTGTTGGTTTTGTATTATATCTTGGAAGATAGACTTGGTACTCTCAATACAGATCAAAATGCCCAAAAACCTGTGTATCGTGGTGAATCTATTTTTTTATTTTATTTTCTATTATGGTTGTTTGCAATTTATTTGCAACTAAGCAGCAACCTAGTTCTGTGGCCATCGCCAAATTTGCTTTTGCGCCTTCACACGTTAATGCTTTTATTTCCGTTCCAGTTTCATGTACTAATTCAAAGGCTTTAGGTACAAGCTGAGCTTTTAACTTAGCACTTGTGCCATTAACAAAAAAATATCCGATTGGGACTTTCCATGGAGTGTTAATGCCTACTAATAGAAATACTAGGACATCTGTTGCTTCATCTGTATTATTTGTTAATAAATCAAAACCATAATCAACGTACCCGAATCGTCTATCACCATTCGGACTGTCATGTGGTTGTGTCTGTATATTAAAATAAAGCAGCAAAAAACAGAACAATTCAGCATTTTTTTAGGACGTCGATTCAGTCGCGCAACTAGATTTAGTCTACTGAGCAGTGCGGCTGCAACTAGTTTTATTGTACGCATAGGACCACGTGGACTTGTACTTTGACAGAGGGGAATGCCTGCGTATGGCTACTCCCCTCCGGTCCGCCGGTGGTCCGTGTTGCTCTATGTTCTCCAAGGAGATATCTATTTTTTTTTCCGGAATAGTGATAAATACTCAAAAAAGTCTTGTCCTCGAATTTGAGGTAATCTAAAACTGCATCATTGGATTTATGAAAAATCTATATCCAAGCCGTTGAATTTGATAAAAAAACACTGTATTACTAAACCATCTCGCTAATAAGGTTAATCCTTATTAGCGAGATTCTGGAAAGTAATTTTGGAGTTTCCTTGCGTCATCGCATCAGAAATGAGGATATCCGAAAGAGGACCAAAGTTACCGACATAGCCCGAAGAATTGCGTAATATAAGTGCCAATGGGCAGGGCACATTGTTCGCAGAATTGATGGTCGAAGGGGCTGAATAGTTCTGGAGTGGCGACCGGCTTCCCACTAGGTTGACCAACGACCTGTTTGAGGTTGTGGGAATTCAATGGATGTGAGATGCACGGGATTGGTCAACGTGGCGACGCTTGGGGGAGCTTGGGCTTTTGTCTGTAAAAATGATGAAGAGGATGAATTTAGGTAGCACATTGTATTGATTTATAATATGAAACCTTTTGGTCGGTGCACGTCAATTTGACTGCTTCCAATTAACCTTTTGTTCATCGACTTGCTTAAATTCATGGTGAGTTTAAGCCACATTCAGCAATAACGTAGGTTTTGTAATTAGATACTTTCAGAGATTATCCATAACAAACAAATGTACAATACTTCCTCTTTCTATTATTAGTCAAAATAACTGAATTTATTTATGGAATAATAGGATAATTCGACTCTCACGCGTCGATTTATAATTGTGTGTCAGTGCGTTTCGCGAGCATCCCTGAGGCAGTCGAAATCTTGTAATTAAAACCCGAAGTTGCTTTTTTTTATAAATTAATAAACAGTGCTAGTGTTTATCCTAAAAAATACAAATAATCATCATGTGTTTCGAGGTCAAAAAGTGCTGCTTCTGCATAGAACTGAGAACGGGGTGCCTGATCATCGGATATCTGAATCTATTCAATTACGTCGTGGTAACCCTGATGTTGATTTTTGTCTTGGCCATGGCAAACGTGGCCATCGCGAATGCCGACAGCAAGGAGTTCCAAGACGCGAAGGTCGTCATGTTCGCTGTAATTGTGACCATCCTCGTGTTCGCCATCCTGTTCCTAACATTCAATATAGTCCTGCTAGTTGGGCTGCATAAGAACAAACGCGGTCACGTTCAGGCCTACCTGATCTACACCCGGATTATCATCATTCTGTCCATCATCCTGTTATTCGGTATGTTCGGTGCGACTGATCTAGCTGAAAACTTCGTCATCCAAATCGTCAATATTTTTTTCACCATTTACATCTATCTGGTGATCAAAAGCTATCACTTGAAGATGGACAACTCCGCCAACAATCTAGCAAACGCATAAAGCCACAACACGGCATAAGTTAGCTGCTTATAATACAGTGTTTTGTTATATTAGAAAAAACTTTAATTATCAGGTGTATAATTATCATGTATAAAAATTTCTAAAATAAGTATGGTTTGCATTTAACCGTTTTTTTTTATATATAATTTGAAATAATTTAATTACTATAATTTTACTACTTTTTATATAAATAATTTATGATATAATATATTTAAAAACCTATACAAATAGGTATTGCGGATCCAATCTGAACTTTATCCTCAACAATATAACTGTCTCGTAGTATATAACATTCAAATAGGTAATTAAGAGTTTGACACATAAGAATATTTCTAAATGTTGTTGTCGTGGTGAGTTTAATTGGTTTTAATCATTTATTTGACTGGCATCAATGTATTTGACTCAATTATTTATAAGTTTATTTCTTAATAATATAGTGCAGGAAAAAAAAAATGGTTACTACGTTTAGTTGTTTAAGTTTCTTATACTTAGTTGTATGAATTGAGTCCTTTTTTAAATTTTCGTATGCAGTTACGTTTTTCATGACTATAAATATTTGTACCAACATTCAACGAAACAGTACAGTAACATTAAGTAAAGTTAATAGTTATTATATTTTAAGTTAATTTAAGATACCGTTTTAAAACTACTTAGATAATACGCAAAAATCATTTTTTCGTTTCTCAAAATTGCAATCAATCAATCATTTATTTTATAAAACATTGGAAGGTATGGTTACAGATAGTAGGTATATTCTTACAATATGTGCACTATGTTTTGCCAATATCTGGCGTACAAAATTAAAACAAAAAAGCAATTGCAATAATTAAGGTGGCATGTCAATAAATTACATAAAACAAAAAAAAAACAATTTAAAATATGTCAACTAGGTAAAAAAAGGTCATTAATTACAATTTAAAATAAATATACACATTCATTTTCAATCAATTATTAAGGTGGCCTGTCAATTACAGTTATTAAGGTGGCATGTCAATAGATTAGATAACAAGTAAAATTTCACAATTTAAAAAACCCCCGACGCATTTATCTTGCGAAAACACCCCGATTCAAACAGTAAAATGCCCATAACTTTTGAACGCCTGAACCGATTTTATTCAAACATAGCTAAGAACACTCTCGACAAAATTACCTATCAAACAAAAAAAACTAAATTGAAATCGGTTCATCCGTTTAGGCGCTATGATGCCACAGACAGACACACAGATACACAGCAACACACGTGAAACTTATAACACCCCTTCTTTTTCCGGCGGGGGTTAAAAAATGCCATCATGTAAATTTTAATGACTGGTTATTTAGAAGTCTTTAGAGCATCTCTTAGAGACTTAAGAGTAGAGTTAATCTGGCGGCGTTTAAATTAAGCTAGAGTTTGAGAGAGAGCATTACAGTGCAACGCATGCAAAACGCCGCCAACGTCTGACGCTGTATCAACTCTCATATATCCTTGCATTTACCTCGCTAGGTAATAGTATAAGGTTTTGAAATACAAATATAAGATAATATGCAAAAATTTAAGCAGGCTGTATTAAAAATCTCGTTGACTTCGATATAATAAAAATACCTAAAATGTGTTTAAAATTTCGGGATTACGAAAATTGGCCATTTTAAACAAAGTTCAGAAATAACTTACTTTTTCTCAAGCGAAATCGCTATAATTTTTTAACAAAAAGAAACCTATTGTATCACAATTTTTTTCTTCGCTATCTTTTTTATGATACAATCTATAAAAAAATCTAGATAGCGATTTGTCTCAAACTATATCCATGCCAAATTTCATCTAAATCACTCCAGCAGTTTAAACGTGAAAAGGTAACAAAAAGACAGCAAACAGAGTTACTTTCGCATTTATAATATAACTAGCTTCTTTCAGCGGCTTCGCCCGCGTGAAAGTCGAATATTATCCCAAAGGAACATATTCCCGGGATAAAAAGTATGTGCTATCCAGACTATAATCTATCTGCGTGCAAAATTTCATCCAGATCCGTCCTGCCGTTTTATCGTGACGAAGTAACAAACATACAAACACACTCACAGACTTTCGCCTTCATAATATTAGTAAGTATGGATCAATAAACTTTACAATGTCAACAATAAAGAATCATGTCAATAAGGTGTTTGTTGATGTTTAAGAGGGGACTCTAATGAGACTTTCTCCATACAAACACATTCTGCTGTTTTCTTCGTGGATAATGCCTCTAGAGCAATGATTTTTTCCATAAAATCTAGGTCTAATTAATACGTGCCTGTATCATTTCCTTTTTTCCAAAACATAATCACAAAAAGAAATATGACAATCCAAAAATCCGAAAAAAATGCCCGTTTTTACCGCCATGTTCAGAAGACTTTTAGACAAAATTTATAAGTTTTTAACAAAAAAGGAAATGATAGGAGCATTGATATACTTTTCCTCTAAATTTTGATATAAGAATTTTTTAGATCAAACCAGTTTTCATGAAGAAAACAGCAGAATACGAAACGTCTTTTAGTTTAAGTTTTTGTAGGTAAAATCAGCCTGAGCTGCAGTTGTCCCTTTCGCACTTTACGGGGTGAGGTTGGAGGTGACGCGACGGCAATAGTTTCTTCAAATACCTATTTTTCAAATTCCTGTTGACTAGAGTCCGCTCTGAGCATATAATTCAGTTCTGCAGCAATTTATATCAAGGGTAACCAAGAAATATGCTGGTGCAGTATCCACTAGTTATTTTAGCGACGGTATTTAGGGTGACCTAAGTAAATACTTACTCATGGTATCCATTGATTTCGAAAAGGCATACGACCGGGTGCCTCGTGAGGTTTTGTGGTGAGCCCTTAAGAAGAAATGTGTGCCTGGTAAGTATGTACTGTCAACAATGTTAATTTACCTTCAGCCAAATTTATGTACAGAATTTCTAATACAATTAGGTCTAATTTTGCTAAAATGTAATTATTTCTTCAGCAAAAAACTTACTATCGATTTAATAAGACAGTGACAATTACTTTATCCATCTCTCTGTCATCGGTTGTGATATCATCCACTGACTTCTCCCGCTTTACCCACCCGTGTTCCTTCACGGGTCGTCACCCGGTTGGAAAGACTTTGGAAAAATTCACAGCTCTTGCAGGATAGGCTGCGAGATAAAGCTACCTACTATCACTAGCTACTCCATTTGAAATAACGTAAATAAGCATAAAAAGCATAAACCTGTTACCAAAAATAACTTTTTACTACAGCTGCCATCTGTCATAACACCAACGCAATAGAAGTCAAAATCGGTTGAACTGGCTGTAAAATGGGCTTATTTAAATGTCTAATGTAATCTTACCCCCACTTAAACCTTATTGACATATCCATACATAACCTGGGTTATCCAATAACTATAGTCGTTTTCTTCTTTCTATAGGGGTTAAAAACCCTTGTTGTAAGTTACGAAAGCAGCGCCGATCATGTTTATATCTACCTTCACGGCCTAAGGAAGAAAAGAGGGTTAAGTTACCCAATTCTGAGTGGGAACCAAAAATAGCCCCATTAACCCTGCATTTGGGCAGTTTTATGGGCTACACTTCATTCATTTGTGAATCACACTGAGTACAGACTTAATACAAACGCGATGTCGTTAACGGTTACCTTGAACCGTATGAGCTGTGCCGCCGGGTAGTTGCCGATAAAGGTATATATTGTTGTAAGCGAACACAACACCTTGAATATATTTTTGGGTTCCGTACCTCCAAACGAAAAAAAATCATATACTCAGGTCTGCAATCACCAACAGGAGACGACCCGGGCGTCGGGAGTCGCCAGCCGATTCCCGGCCACCGTAGGCGCGGGCTTGGGGACGGCAAGTGATGGGTAGCTCACCGTCCGATAACGACGCGACGGCGCGTATTTTTCCACGCGCGCCTCAAAGAGATGTTAGCAAAAATGACGGGGCCCGCTGGGGCCGATGCTTGTCTGGGTCGCGGATAAATATGAAAGAGGGTTACCACGGCCCTGGCACAAGCAACTTTAAAAACACGGATGGGTTTTAGTCAGTGAGTCAATCAATCAGTGAGTGTGACACTCACGCTTCACCTAGAGCGGAAAAAATTATATTAATAAAAAGGTCTGCAATCACGTTATTTTTATGTAAGTTCAAATTTACGGTTTTTATGTTTTCCTTTACTTTACTTGTGCTGTTAGACATTGCTTCTTGCCAAATTTCATCAAGAAGCAATGTCTAACAGCACAAGTAAAGTAAAAGTACCCAGTAAATCAAAATTTCATGATTTTAGGTTAACAGGAAATACTCTATGGGTTTTGATTCCCTTGCGATTCGTCAAATATGCGATATAAACAGCCGTATCTTTTGATTGCGTAAATTAAGAAGTTTGTTTTTTTCACAGCTCCACACTCCACCTTGCAGACCATTTGTTTGACCGTTTGTTGTCCGTGTGTCAAGACTTTTTCTCAGGACCGTGCGAAGGTTTGATCTATTGTTATTGATGTCTAAAAAAATGAAATATCCATAGAAATAAAGAATTAATAAAATAAATACTAGATTCTGCCAGCGGTTTCAGCCGCGTGAAAAGTGTTTTGTCAGACCAAGGGAACATTACACCCGGATAAAAAACCCTATATTCTATTCCTGACTATAATCTATCTCTGTGCTAAAGTTCATCTAGATCCGTTCAGCCGTTCTGGCGTGATTGAGTAACAAACATACATGCATCCATCCAAACTTACGCATTTCTAATTTTAGTAAGAAGTAAGATTGACAAGACTGCCAATAGAAGATTGGCAAGTTGCTGTTCTTGCTGTGAAGATATAAGGTAAATGCTGTTAAAACTAACTCACTAGTTTTTCCCATGGCTTCACCCCCGAACCCAATCACACAGAAACCGTGCATGTTTTTGGCATAAAAACTTTGGTAACCAACGACAGTTTTGCTTCCTATAAAAGACTTGTTTGTAATCGGATCACACTTTGTTGGGTATTTTTTGTCAGCTTATATTGCACCTCTATTCTGGGCTTACAAAAAACGCTAAGAAACGCCACGCCGCACTCTAAAACGAGGATCATAGACGTAGGAGTAAAGACTGCCAGGCTAAAATGGGAGACGGCGGGATATTTTAGCCGCAAGACCAGAAACCGCTTGGCAATAGTCTCCACAAACTGGGTGCTTAAGGATGGACGGCGCAGCCGAGGCCAGCCCAAAAAGAGGTGGTGAGACGATCTAAATACCCTCTGCAGAGGCTGGTTCGAGGTGTCTCTGGAAAAGAAGATTTCGAAAAACTTGGGGGAGTCCTATGACCAGCAGTAGGAAAGTATAGGCTAATATAAAAAAGTGGATAAAGGTCCTATATATACCTATTTCGAGTGTGTTGACTTCGCCGACCAATCTTTCGTAAAATATTACTTTACAACAAATTAATAATTTCACTTATTTACTTTAGTATTATTGTTTTAATGATTTTATCTGCACGCCCAAGTCAAACACAGCCCTTACGGTCGGCGTTACCATTTTGTAGTGATGCGCTGTATAAACATACATACTATAATATGTGTATAACCGTCTTACCGCCGTTCATGAGGTCATTTGCCAAAATATATTATTTCGTGTGGAAACTCAGATGAAGAGACTAAATGTGGAGAAACCTTCGCCTTTGATGTTGTGGCTGGCTTTATTATTATGAATATTGTTTGTATTTAGTACTGCGATATTTCCTGTTAGATATGTCTGCAATAAACAGGTGCATTTGTTTGATTTTATTTCTTGTCCTGTGCGGGTTACAAATAAATGTATTTCTTATCTTTATTTTCTTTTTTAAGGAAAGAACGTTAAGCCGTAGGTCTCGACTGTCATCTCATCACATCTCATCTCTAACAATCAGATAGAAGAAACGCTAATACTTGAGATACAGGACATTTTCTATTATGTATGTTTAAAGTTGCCCTTAGATCGCCGAATATCTCCAAGTTTCAGCAACTGGCAACCACCAAACAAGTTGTTTGTTTAGGACGCATTTTATATAATTTGAAGAAATCGCGCAGATATAGCAACGTAGTTGCGATTTTCGGTGATCGATATTTTTTTTTGGATTACTGCAATTAACGAGAACATCGATTCCAATGTTGCCCTTCATCATCATTTCAGCCACTGACTTCCACTGCTGAACATAAGCGTCACCACATTGACCAATCCACTGCGTCTAGCATCCAGCATGTTCCCGCAACCTTAACCAGGGCATCGTTCCGCAGTGTCTTCCGGTTCACGATTGCCACTTCAGAAATTTTGGGCCCCATCGAACATCCGTTCTGCGAGCAATGTGTTCTGCATTCTTAAGTTTCGAAATTCTTCCAAAGTTGCTATTTGCACATTATTCTTCTAAAAATTATATGAAAATCGACAAAATAGCCCATTGCAAGTTGCTTTAACTCGGAGATCAAAGTTGCTCCGTTTGCGGAGCGCCTTAGGATACCTTGGAACACATAATTCTTTGCACTAGCCGATACCTTATCTCTCCTCGTCGTAGTTCTAAAGCTCTAAGCAGGAGTTCTTGAACAAAAGATTAACAGTTCGATTCCTGTTGCAACTTATCTTTAAGCTCGTTCTTTATGGATGGGCAGAGCTATCTCATAAGAAGAATTAGGGGTAACATTGGTTTCGCTGTTCTAAGTTTCGACAAGATAGTAAAAAAACAGCGACCTGCCCCCGCGTTAATGACGTAATACAATACTTATTTTATTGGTTCTTTTTAGTTAATGGGCACATAGAACTATTATTTTTGTTGTGTTATATTTAAGAGTCGCAAAATTTGATTTTAAGTGTTTTTTTTTTACAAAAAATCAGTATATTATAAATGTGTGTTCGTGTTTGTAATTTCGAGCGTATGGCGCTCGTGGGCTGCAGCGGAAATCAGCGTCAGGTGATATACCCTGTATTAACATTTGGCATTACGCTGAGCTGAGGCCCTTTTGGCATTAATCGTTTTAATTATTTATTTGGTTTTATTTTAAGGTTTTTTGTTTTTGTAATATATTGCGATGTGGGTACACGAATAATAAACTAGTCTCGCATGAACTATCTTTGAATTTACATCGATATCCTACATTGGCGACGAGTAATTATAACAAGCAGTAAAATATCAAGATGCCGATCGGGTAAATACACGTATTTGATCTGGATGGAGGTGAAAACTGGCCAGCATATGTGCGTTTAGTGGAACAATTTATTTTGTTAAACGATAGCGTGGCCACGCTGGTGACGCATGTCGGAGCGCCGACCTACCGATTGATTTGTGATCTGTGTGCTCCTGACAATCCGGAGGAAAAAACCTTTACCACGTTAGTGGAGCTCGTGAAAAATCATCTGGAACCCATAAGATCTGAAATAGCAGAGCGCCACGTGTTTCGTCAGCGGCGGCAAGGTGAAGGCGAAAATATCAACGTGTTTTTACAAAATTTTAAACACTTGGCTACCTATTTCAATTTTGAGA
The DNA here is from genome assembly GCA_949775005.1 of Orthosia gothica. Taxonomy (NCBI): domain Eukaryota; kingdom Metazoa; phylum Arthropoda; class Insecta; order Lepidoptera; family Noctuidae; genus Orthosia; species Orthosia gothica. The sequence continues at coordinate 8,930,811 of OX459062.1, read as the reverse complement.
ACCAGTTGGAAGTAAACATTCGAGATCAATTCGTGTCAGGTCTTCGTAGCGAAGAGATACGGTCTCGCTTGTTTGCGGAGACCACTCTCGATTACAAGAAGGCAGTGGGGCTAGCGCTAGCGCTGGAGTCGGCCGAGCAGCACCCGGCTAAGGCCGTGGAACGCTTGCCGGCCGTGCCGTGGGCAGCAGCCGGGCCGGCGGGACTCCAGGCAGACGCGGGCGAGCGGGTGCACCGGGTGAGCGTGGGCAAGCAGTCCAGCGTCGCCGGTCGTGATGTCGTGGCTCCGCGACGCAAAGGGTGCTGGCGCTGTGGCTGGGACGGCCATGCGCCGCACAGGTGTCGATACAAGTCGTATGTGTGCGACAAGTGCAAAGTGAAGGGCCACTTGGGGTCCGTATGTGATAAAAATGATGTAAGTGCGGGCAGGTCTGGTTCTAAATATCAAAACTTCATGGAAACAGATTCATCGGAGTCGGGTGGTGAGGAGTTCGAAGGACTGTATACTATTAAAGGTCAGTTAGTTCATAATATAAAAGACGGTCCATAGTATTGTGAACTTATTGTTGAGAATCAAACTGTGTTATTTGAAATCGACACGGGCAGCAAGATTTCGGCGGTGTAAAATATGCACATTTATCAATATTAATAGTTGACTCGCCAACGCACTACCGCACAGGCCGACAGTCTGATAACGACTGATCGCCCCACCACTCGGACCGGTATTTATAACCGAGCGACACATGCGCACGAGGCATCGCTACAATACTGTTATCGGCTTGTAGTGCGATCTACTGATATCTACATACACTACATTCCCTTCCTTGTTTTAACCAGTTGTATGACACCTGTTGGGAATTCTACCCAACACTTCGGGCAGCTGGAGCGCGCCGTCTACGCTGCACACACATCTGCGTGACCCACACGGCATCGGTGTGTGAGTGCGCACCGCGGCGGCGACGCGACGCGGCTCGGCACCACTCGCTACCACGGACTCCACCGCGGCAGTCGACACCTCTTCCTAACATTGGTCTTTCAAGGATCTCGCCGTCTTATTTTGAAATTAACGGTCTCCGGTAAAATTTCGACTAACTCGAAGCAGTGGTCAACAGTTGCGGTCTACAGCAGCGGCAGTTCCAGCAGGAGTCAATATCTTGCTCAGGAGACTTCGCCGAGCACCCGCACACGCCCAGAGGAGAAGAAAGCGTCAAGAGGTCGACCAACGACGGACTTCGGAACATCGTCGAACGGTCCAGTCATCGCAACGGACACAGAACTTGGCGATTATCGTCAGTCCAGTGGAGGGTATAGACATACAGTGAGTTCGTTCCAATTCATCCCTTATTTTCTCAATTCAAATACGTTTAAACAGCTATATTTAAGTGAGTGCTATCAACTACCTTCATCTCAGCCTGCAAAGGGAAATCACTATTTCATAGCCTAATATTTCTCCATCATCATCATTTCTGTTAAAAAGCAATAACAACCAGCATCTAAAACTAAAAGATTGTTTACGCAAAGCATTACTACATATGCTTATCAGCTGATCGCGCGGCGACATACATAGTACAGCTGTTTCTTTCATAGGTACATAACGCATTAGTATTTTTTTTTGTCTTTCCATTCGCAACATCAAGTAAACAAGTTTATATTCACCAATAATATTTGTTAAAAAGCAATAACAACCAGCATCTAAAACTAAAAGATTGTTTACGCAAAGCATTACTACATATGCTTATCAGCTGATCGCGCGGCGACATACATAGTACAGCTGTTTCTTTCATAGGTACATAACGCATTAGTATTTTTTTTTGTCTTTCCATTCGCAACATCAAGTAAACAAGTTTATATTCACCAATAATATTTATAACCAGCACTTCCCGTTAGTCATTTCTTAAACGTGGAAGCCAATCCTGCCTTTGCATCTTATTCCCTGGTATCAGATACCGTGGCAGCCAAGCATTCTCGGTTCCTTAAGAAACGTAGCCGTAAGCAGATCTTTAGGATACGCTGCGCTCGGGACAACAGACACTTTGTGGTACCCATGCCGCTGAAGAAAAACCTTTATCTTGGGCGATTCACTCAACGCTAAGTGTCAGTTCATGTCATCTGAGCGGTGTCTTAAAGCCTCAGGCTTCAAGCACAGGTACAAAGACAGGGAGCCTTCGCCTAGCTGTCTTCTTTTAAATTAGTGTTTTTTATCTAACATACCACTTATTTTTTTGTGGGTACTGTAACGTTACGTTTAGCTCCGGAGAGCTAAACGTAAGCCACGTTAATAAAATTAAAATAAAAGGTAAAAATTAAGAGCCGGCTTCGTACGACGTTGGCAGCTTAACAGGCAGGACGGGCAGGAAGACGTGGCACGGTGAGATGGGACGGCTGGTGGGATGCCGTGGCGCGCTTGTTTTCAGAGCGCACCAGTGCGTGCTGCGAGTGCATCAGCGCGTGCTGCGAGCGCACCAGCACCGCGCCGCGCCAGGCCGTTGGGGACCTGTCTGCCGCAGTACATACGTGCACCTTGTGCCAGAGTGGCACATCTTGATATATTTAGCAGTAAAAGTACACTTAGTCCAGATGTTATTTATTTATAGTTTTTCTAAAGATTTTAACCACATTCACATACAGAATACATTTAGGTAATAATATAATGACTGATTATTAGAGTTTTAGAGAATTTGCCGATTAGAAAATAGACTTAGTAATCCTCAGTAGGAAACAGTCTTTCGGCGTTCAGATCAGATTCAAGACTCAAGACTAAAAAAGCTGAAGCCCGTTTTTCATTCGTTCTCCATTTCTTCTAAATTTCAAATTCAAATCTCAATAAGACCAGAACGAATAAAAACGGCTTTACAAAAGCGGGACACTCTGCACTGACCATACAATAATGTACAACTAGTTTAAGGAAAGGTCTAGGTAGTCCATGGTACCTATGGTATGTCTATGGCTTTAAGAAAATAAAATAGACAGGCAGATGTCATGTCAGATGAAAATGTCAGAGTATAAAAAATTCCATAATTTTGCAAATAAGCAATACAAATTAAGTTAAAGAATATAAATCAACCAGAAATAACAAAAAATATGCTTTACAGGTAATAAGAATATCAAAGAATACTTATAATAGAGTTACAAAAATTGATACAATATCAAAAGATATGAAGATGGTTTGTGGAGTGTTATGAAACGTAAGTAGATCTTGAATAAATACCACAGTGCCTACCCTCTTGTACAAAACTTTTTTTATCTTTATTTATTTATTTACTTTTCACCCTATCTACCGTCAACAGACAATACGGTGGATCTTGTTTCCCGCGGGCTGAAGGCTGATTCCATCAGTTTTTCATCCTAGTGTTGGGCCAGATCCACGCTTAACGAGAGACACGATCTCATACTGGTTTCTTGTTTTGTTGTACCTACATACTAACAATAATTCTAGGTAGATTCTAATAACAAAAAATAATAACAAATTTATTGTTGCCACTTATTTCCTTTCATTATATATAATGTATCCTTGTTAGCGATACAATGTATTATAGCAGTCACGCTGAGCCAGTGATGCTAGCAGGCGGGTAAAGCAGAGATCGCACCTTTATTTACGTACAATCATTTTTTTCGACTTTATCCACAGTTGTACACGGGCCAGTCTTCTCGCGCCTGTTAAAAAGCCATCTAGGTACTGGTCTACTATTTGTCGGAATCCACAATACGCTTTCTTTATTTATAAACTATTCTTCCATCTGTACTTATTTATTTACTTATTCATTATGAGAAATGGCTAGCTGCCTCACTCTAATAAAGCTAGTTTAAACTTCCATACTCTTATTTCTTGTTCCTCTAATCCCCACAACTCTTCTACTCCTATTCCTTCTGTTTCCATTGGACATCCACTTTATTCTACTCTCATCCACAGGTTTCTAATGGTGACGAGAAGCCTTATTTTGAAGAGCCCTCAAGTGACGGCTATTTTATTAAACGAGGATACCTGTGATAAGATTCTGTCTAGACTACCAATAAATTTGTCTGTCGTCGTAAATGATGGCGACCTATACACAGCCAGTATAGCCAAAGACCTATCTATAGTGCAAAGTAAACCACTTGCTTCCTCAAGACTGGGATCAGCAACTAAACAGTTCAAGCCGTCTTTAGCGTAGATGACGACACCATCATTTTGATTGTGAGGATTTGACGACCGGAAAGAAGAATAGCAGTCTAAATGGGGAATAACTGATATAGTTCTGAGCCAGCATTCCGATCATATTATGACGTCACATGTCAGATTTATTACTGCTAAGAAAGCTTGTAGCGCGTCAAATTTTTTGTTTAGACTTCTAATATTAATGTGAAGAATTTTTAAGCTATTCTTAGTATTCCTGACCATTTTAGAACATTGATCCGGCAGGCAGACGTATGATTTAGAAATTTGAACAGAATCAAGGTCCGCAATAACGTGATCTATGTTAGCCATGTATAACAGAAAGAAACGCTAGCAAGTATTTCACTACGAAAGATAATATTGTTTAAGAGCACAATGTTTTGGCCGAGGGAATATTTTATAACACTGCCAAAAGGAAACGGGAGATAAATAATATAAAGCGTACTTTTTACATTTACGATATGTGTGGGATGAATATTGAGTCGCCGGTGACTGATTTGTGTGATGTGATAAGAGATTGTGATATGTGTGATTTTAGTGAAATTAAATGTTAAAGATCTTAGAATAAACTTATACAAAAATAAATTAACATGCAGGCATTTGACAGTTGTATTAACAATGAGTTCAACATCCATTTTTGTGCTATAAACTATGCGAAGTTGACTCTGAATTCCCCTGAATTCACTTGTGAGTTGTTTAGGGGGCGATGGGCAGCTGGTGGTGTAGCGGGGACACGGGTCTCAAAGGAGACTATCGTTGTATTGGTTTTGTAATAACCTAGAAGTCGCAGGAATAGAATCAAGAATCATCCTAGAATCATAATATCACCAAAGCCACGAAAACCCGGCTCATACGGGCACTTGGGTTCCCCATATTTCTATACGCAGCCGAGACCTGAAAGCTGAAAGAAACTAAGAGGAAGTGAATAGACGGTCTGGAAATGTGGTGCTGGAGAAAATGCTTAAAGTGTCGTGGACTGAGTTTCGCACTAACATATCCATCCATCAAGAGCCCTGTATCAGGCAGCGTCTATCGGCTATAGTCCAAGCTCGAGTACTCCAGTTCTTTGGACACGTGTCCCGACGAGGCAACGACTCTATCGAGCGGCTTGTAGTTCAGGGTAGAGTGGAAGGAATGAGAGCGCGCGGCAGGTCGCCCATGCGATGGACCAACCAGATTAAGTCTGCAGTGGGTAGCCCATTGCATAAGTAGTTCATGTTTCAGTCAATGTTGATTTCGATAATGATGATTGATGAGCAAGCTGTAGAAGTTCGATAAATTCAGTCTATCGACCGTAGTGTATGTTCAACCGTACCAGTGGTTAAGCGTAGTCGTAGCCGTAAATTGGTATATCTTGAGGCAACACAAGTAGTCCGTAGGTGCGCGATATTGCGTTTAGTCCTGTCGGAGGTCTGGTCTAGATAGACCGTTGTGTGAGGGCAAAGTGATTGCTAAAATAATAAATCAAAGAGCACACAATTGCAGTAGAGTATACCTACTGGTCATTTAATTGACAAGCAGTGGAATATAGATACTGGTCATTAAATTGACATGCAGTAGAATATACCTACTGGTCATTAAATTGACAGGCAGTAGAATATACCTACTGGTCATTTAATTGACAAGTAGTGGAATATACCTACTGGTCATTAAATTGACAGGCAGTAGAATATAGCTACTGGTCATTAAATTGACAGTCATCAGAGCATGACAGTAATAGCAGTAGATTATAACTACTGGTCATTAAATTGACAGTCATCAGATAATGACATTAATAGCAGTAGATTATACCTACTGGTCATTAAATTGACAGTCACCAGAGAATGACAGTAATAGCAGTAGAATATACCTACTGGCTTCAGAAAAAGAGCTTGCTGATCTGTTTCACAAAAAAGAATATGAGAGTGGGCTGCTTGGATAAATAAGTCGAAGACAAAAGTCATGCTCACGGACATATCCGGTCAACTCTCTAGAACGAAAGAACTCGCGGACCTAGAATTTGTCAGCGAGTTTATATACCTCGGATCGCTACTTCCTGACCGGGGCGAAACCGAAAGAGAGATCAGGAGAAATACTCAAATGGCCAAAGCGGCGAAAGTAAGCTGACACGTATTTGGCAGGACAGAAAGGTCAACAACGTCACCAAGATGAGACTAGTCTGGACACTGGTTTCTCGATATCCCTTTTCGGATCGGAGTCGTGGACGATTCGGGCAATAGAACGGAAAAAGATAGAAGCTTTTGAGATGTCGTGGTGGCGAAGAATGCTCCGCATACCATGGACCGCCAAGAGAACGAACCAATCTATCCTTGATCAACTAGGCATAAAAGACATTACTACACCAGTGCTGCTGCAGTATGCTGCTAGGCACTTTGTTCACATTTGCCCGTCGAGAACCAGACAATCTAGAGAAGTTGGTGGGAAGGCGGATGGAAAAATAACTCGCAGCTGGTCACCTAACAGCTGGTCAGACCAGGTAACCGCCCTCACTGGACTCTCTGTTACAACCGCCCTAAGAGAAGCTGAGAACCAATTGAAGTGGTAGAACATCGTGCATAAGCTTTCAGGGACGCGACCTTCAGTAATCAAAAGAAGAACGCGATCAAAAAGAGATACCTTCTGGTGGTGAAGGAAAAACATCGTGAGGAAACCGACATGTTAAGTCAGCAGTAGTGGTAATTTATGTACATGACAGCTATATCATCGGCGAACCGAAGGTGAGTGATGTGCTCGCCGTAGACGTCGATACCTGGCCTTCTCCGGTCCGGAGCCTTGAAGGCGTCCTCCAGTGCAGCGATGGACGGTTTCGGAGGTATGGCGTCTCCCTGTTCTACACCTCGCTGCGGAGCGATGGGTTTCGGGCCAGGTCGCAAGGTGGAACTAGCATACTGGTGTTTTGTGCAGGCGCTTCGGTACCTCGATGTACCGGTGGTCAATTTGGTGCCGTTGGAGGGACTGCAGTGCAGCCCAAGTCTCGATCAAGTCGAGGACTTTCACGTGGTCCACAAACGCTGAGTGGAAAGGCAGGTTGTACTCTTCGGTCCTTAGCCTGCCGCAGCGTACGTGTGTGGGCTACGGTGCTGGAGTCTGTTCGGAGGCCAGCTTCTTCTGGAGGCTCGAAGTAGTCGGGCCTGCGCGCGAGACTATTTCGTGTATTAATTTATTGGTTCCAGGTAACTAATTAATAACATGAGTTCTCAACTAACGTTAGAGTAATTTGATGGTGAGGGGTAACCTTCATCAGTAGGCCGATATGGGAATCAGAAAATGGAATAGAAGAGGAAGAGAAAGGTTAAAAGGAAACAATAAAGTAAACCAGTAAATGATTTTTTAAATATTATTGTGCTGTCATTTTGTTATGCCAGAGATGCCAATTAATTATTAATACAAATAAGAATTTGGTAAAAATCTTATTTATAGTTCTGGTGTTGTTAGCTCGTGGATGAAATGAGTAGACTGTATTTCTAGGCGAGATGGTTCAATGCCGTTAGAATTACAAATAACTGTCCCGGTCAAACAATATTATAGTTTTAAGAGAGAGGTGTTGACTGTCGCGGTGGAGTCCGTGGTAGCGAATGGTGCAGAGCCGCGCCGCGTCGCCGCCGCGCTGCGCACTCACACACCGATGCCGTGTGGGTCACGCAGATATGTGTGCAGCGTAGATGGCGCGCTCCGGCCGCCCGAAGTGTTGGATAGAATTCCCAACATGCTGCCCGGGTTGAAGCGGTGGCTTCAAGAAATCTGGAAGGGGGCAAAAATGAGAACTTGCCCCTCAGAATGATACTCCTTTTTAATCACCTTGGTGACTCCCGTCACTTGAGGGCTCTTCAAAATAAGGCTTCTCGTCACCATTAGAAACCTGTGGATGAGAGTAGAATAAAGTGGATGTCCAATGGAAACAGAAGGAATAGGAGTAGAAGAGTTGTGGGGATTAGAGGAACAAGAAATAAGAGTATGGAAGTTTAAACTAGCTTTATTAGAGTGAGGCAGCTAGCCATTTCTCATAATGAATAAGTAAATAAATAAGTACAGATGGAAGAATAGTTTATAAATAAAGAAAGCGTATTGTGGATTCCGACAAATAGTAGACCAGTACCTAGATGGCTTTTTAACAGGCGCGAGAAGACTGGCCCGTGTACAACTGTGGATAAAGTCGAAAAAAATGATTGTACGTAAATAAAGGTGCGATCTCTGCTTTACCCGCCTGCTAGCATCACTGGCTCAGCGTGACTGCTATAATACATTGTATCGCTAACAAGGATACATTATATATAATGAAAGGAAATAAGTGGCAACAATAAATTTGTTATTATTTTTTGTTATTAGAATCTACCTAGAATTATTGTTAGTATGTAGGTACAACAAAACAAGAAACCAGTATGAGATCGTGTCTCTCGTTAAGCGTGGATCTGGCCCAACACTAGGATGAAAAACTGATGGAATCAGCCTTCAGCCCGCGGGAAACAAGATCCACCGTATTGTCTGTTGACGGTAGATAGGGTGAAAAGTAAATAAATAAATAAAGATAAAAAAAGTTTTGTACAAGAGGGTAGGCACTGTGGTATTTATTCAAGATCTACTTACGTTTCATAACACTCCACAAACCATCTTCATATCTTTTGATATTGTATCAATTTTTGTAACTCTATTATAAGTATTCTTTGATATTCTTATTACCTGTAAAGCATATTTTTTGTTATTTCTGGTTGATTTATATTCTTTAACTTAATTTGTATTGCTTATTTGCAAAATTATGGAATTTTTTATACTCTGACATTTTCATCTGACATGACATCTGCCTGTCTATTTTATTTTCTTAAAGCCATAGACATACCATAGGTACCATGGACTACCTAGACCTTTCCTTAAACTAGTTGTACATTATTGTATGGTCAGTGCAGAGTGTCCCGCTTTTGTAAAGCCGTTTTTATTCGTTCTGGTCTTATTGAGATTTGAATTTGAAATTTAGAAGAAATGGAGAACGAATGAAAAACGGGCTTCAGCTTTTTTAGTCTTGAGTCTTGAATCTGATCTGAACGCCGAAAGACTGTTTCCTACTGAGGATTACTAAGTCTATTTTCTAATCGGCAAATTCTCTAAAACTCTAATAATCAGTCATTATATTATTACCTAAATGTATTCTGTATGTGAATGTGGTTAAAATCTTTAGAAAAACTATAAATAAATAACATCTGGACTAAGTGTACTTTTACTGCTAAATATATCAAGATGTGCCACTCTGGCACAAGGTGCACGTATGTACTGCGGCAGACAGGTCCCCAACGGCCTGGCGCGGCGCGGTGCTGGTGCGCTCGCAGCACGCGCTGATGCACTCGCAGCACGCACTGGTGCGCTCTGAAAACAAGCGCGCCACGGCATCCCACCAGCCGTCCCATCTCACCGTGCCACGTCTTCCTGCCCGTCCTGCCTGTTAAGCTGCCAACGTCGTACGAAGCCGGCTCTTAATTTTTACCTTTTATTTTAATTTTATTAACGTGGCTTACGTTTAGCTCTCCGGAGCTAAACGTAACGTTACAGTACCCACAAAAAAATAAGTGGTATGTTAGATAAAAAACACTAATTTAAAAGAAGACAGCTAGGCGAAGGCTCCCTGTCTTTGTACCTGTGCTTGAAGCCTGAGGCTTTAAGACACCGCTCAGATGACATGAACTGACACTTAGCGTTGAGTGAATCGCCCAAGATAAAGGTTTTTCTTCAGCGGCATGGGTACCACAAAGTGTCTGTTGTCCCGAGCGCAGCGTATCCTAAAGATCTGCTTACGGCTACGTTTCTTAAGGAACCGAGAATGCTTGGCTGCCACGGTATCTGATACCAGGGAATAAGATGCAAAGGCAGGATTGGCTTCCACGTTTAAGAAATGACTAACGGGAAGTGCTGGTTATAAATATTATTGGTGAATATAAACTTGTTTACTTGATGTTGCGAATGGAAAGACAAAAAAAAATACTAATGCGTTATGTACCTATGAAAGAAACAGCTGTACTATGTATGTCGCCGCGCGATCAGCTGATAAGCATATGTAGTAATGCTTTGCGTAAACAATCTTTTAGTTTTAGATGCTGGTTGTTATTGCTTTTTAACAAATATTATTGGTGAATATAAACTTGTTTACTTGATGTTGCGAATGGAAAGACAAAAAAAAATACTAATGCGTTATGTACCTATGAAAGAAACAGCTGTACTATGTATGTCGCCGCGCGATCAGCTGATAAGCATATGTAGTAATGCTTTGCGTAAACAATCTTTTAGTTTTAGATGCTGGTTGTTATTGCTTTTTAACAGAAATGATGATGATGGAGAAATATTAGGCTATGAAATAGTGATTTCCCTTTGCAGGCTGAGATGAAGGTAGTTGATAGCACTCACTTAAATATAGCTGTTTAAACGTATTTGAATTGAGAAAATAAGGGATGAATTGGAACGAACTCACTGTATGTCTATACCCTCCACTGGACTGACGATAATCGCCAAGTTCTGTGTCCGTTGCGATGACTGGACCGTTCGACGATGTTCCGAAGTCCGTCGTTGGTCGACCTCTTGACGCTTTCTTCTCCTCTGGGCGTGTGCGGGTGCTCGGCGAAGTCTCCTGAGCAAGATATTGACTCCTGCTGGAACTGCCGCTGCTGTAGACCGCAACTGTTGACCACTGCTTCGAGTTAGTCGAAATTTTACCGGAGACCGTTAATTTCAAAATAAGACGGCGAGATCCTTGAAAGACCAATGTTAGGAAGAGGTGTCGACTGCCGCGGTGGAGTCCGTGGTAGCGAGTGGTGCCGAGCCGCGTCGCGTCGCCGCCGCGGTGCGCACTCACACACCGATGCCGTGTGGGTCACGCAGATGTGTGTGCAGCGTAGACGGCGCGCTCCAGCTGCCCGAAGTGTTGGGTAGAATTCCCAACAGGTGTCATACAACTGGTTAAAACAAGGAAGGGAATGTAGTGTATGTAGATATCAGTAGATCGCACTACAAGCCGATAACAGTATTGTAGCGATGCCTCGTGCGCATGTGTCGCTCGGTTATAAATACCGGTCCGAGTGGTGGGGCGATCAGTCGTTATCAGACTGTCGGCCTGTGCGGTAGTGCGTTGGCGAGTCAACTATTAATATTGATAAATGTGCATATTTTACACCGCCGAAATCTTGCTGCCCGTGTCGATTTCAAATAACACAGTTTGATTCTCAACAATAAGTTCACAATACTATGGACCGTCTTTTATATTATGAACTAACTGACCTTTAATAGTATACAGTCCTTCGAACTCCTCACCACCCGACTCCGATGAATCTGTTTCCATGAAGTTTTGATATTTAGAACCAGACCTGCCCGCACTTACATCATTTTTATCACATACGGACCCCAAGTGGCCCTTCACTTTGCACTTGTCGCACACATACGACTTGTATCGACACCTGTGCGGCGCATGGCCGTCCCAGCCACAGCGCCAGCACCCTTTGCGTCGCGGAGCCACGACATCACGACCGGCGACGCTGGACTGCTTGCCCACGCTCACCCGGTGCACCCGCTCGCCCGCGTCTGCCTGGAGTCCCGCCGGCCCGGCTGCTGCCCACGGCACGGCCGGCAAGCGTTCCACGGCCTTAGCCGGGTGCTGCTCGGCCGACTCCAGCGCTAGCGCTAGCCCCACTGCCTTCTTGTAATCGAGAGTGGTCTCCGCAAACAAGCGAGACCGTATCTCTTCGCTACGAAGACCTGACACGAATTGATCTCGAATGTTTACTTCCAACTGGTTCTCAAAATTGAAATAGGTAGCCAAGTGTTTAAAATTTTGTAAAAACACGTTGATATTTTCGCCTTCACCTTGCCGCCGCTGACGAAACACGTGGCGCTCTGCTATTTCAGATCTTATGGGTTCCAGATGATTTTTCACGAGCTCCACTAACGTGGTAAAGGTTTTTTCCTCCGGATTGTCAGGAGCACACAGATCACAAATCAATCGGTAGGTCGGCGCTCCGACATGCGTCACCAGCGTGGCCACGCTATCGTTTAACAAAATAAATTGTTCCACTAAACGCACATATGCTGGCCAGTTTTCACCTCCATCCAGATCAAATACGTGTATTTACCCGATCGGCATCTTGATATTTTACTGCTTGTTATAATTACTCGTCGCCAATGTAGGATATCGATGTAAATTCAAAGATAGTTCATGCGAGACTAGTTTATTATTCGTGTACCCACATCGCAATATATTACAAAAACAAAAAACATTGTGCTCTTAAACAATATTATCTTTCGTAGTGAAATACTTGCTAGCGTTTCTTTCTGTTATACATGGCTAACATAGATCACGTTATTGCGGACCTTGATTCTGTTCAAATTTCTAAATCATACGTCTGCCTGCCGGATCAATGTTCTAAAATGGTCAGGAATACTAAGAATAGCTTAAAAATTCTTCACATTAATATTAGAAGTCTAAACAAAAACTTTGACGCGCTACAAGCTTTCTTAGCAGTAATAAATCTGACATGTGACGTCATAATATGATCGGAATGCTGGCTCAGAACTATATCAGTTATTCCCCATTTAGACTGCTATTCTTCTTTCCGGTCGTCAAATCCTCACAATCAAAATGATGGTGTCGTCATCTACGCTAAAGACGGCTTGAACTGTTTAGTTGCTGATCCCAGTCTTGAGGAAGCAAGTGGTTTACTTTGCACTATAGATAGGTCTTTGGCTATACTGGCTGTGTATAGGTCGCCATCATTTACGACGACAGACAAATTTATTGGTAGTCTAGACAGAATCTTATCACAGGTATCCTCGTTTAATAAAATAGCATTGATTGGGGATATCAATATTGATATAAAACAAAACAATATGGATCGTTTTTCTAACTCATACCTTACCCTCACATCATCCCATGGTCTACTTCCAGCTCACCTGAAACCCACAAGACTTGATAACTGCTCAGACCACGTAATCCTGAAGTCTAACCAAATCGCAACGACCTTAATTGTAGAAGGTTCGTTGAAATTATTTCAACAATAGTGAGAGACCACACGGCTATCGTAAATATCCCCCGAAAACGAAGAAACATAAAGCCATGGATAACACCTGGTCTTATGCGCTGTATTAAAAAACGCGACAAAATGCACTGCAATTTAAAAAAGTCCCCAAATAATGTTACTCTACAAGTCACATACCGATACCGTCATGTTTGTAATGCCCTGTTGCGGAAATTGAAAATAGCGTACGAGCAAAATAAATTTTCTAAAACAAAAAATAATCCGAAGGCAACATGGAATGTTATTAAAAACATAACCCATACCCATACATCCAAAATACCATGTACCGAACTTCTCAAAATTTGTGACAAGCCAGAAAACTCACTTAATTACATAAACCAATATTTTGCCGAAGTTGGTACCAAATTAGTGGAAAAGATACTGTCTAAAAAAACACAAACAACAGTGGCCCCACATCTTGACCACTCTCAGTGTAATTCTTTCGTCCTGCAAGAGGTGGACGAGGCCGAGATTGAGAAAGTCATCATGGCTCTCCGCAGCGACACCGCTGTAGGCTGGGATAGTATATCTACTCAGATGATTAAAACTTCAAGAAAATTTCTAGTTCCGGTAATAACCTATATATGTAACCTGTCGATAACCACCGGCGTTTTTCTAGATGCCTTCAAAAAAGCGCTTATTCACCCAATTTACAAGTCAGGTGACAGAGACTGTGTCAATAATTATAGACCTATTTCTGTGCTCTCGGCGATGTCTAAGATACGGGAGCAAATCTTAAACCGTATGTTAATAAAATATCTAGATGCCAATAACATCATAGCACCCAATCAATTCGGTTTCATGTCGGGTAGGTCCACAGAGGATGCTGTGACGGGTTTGAGTGATTTTCTGTCCCGCAATTTGGATCAGGGTAAGAAATGCATTGGAATCTTTTTGGACCTATCAAAGGCGTTTGACACAGTCTCTGTCTCTAAACTTCTACTTAAGCTGGAAAATATTGGCGTAAGAGGAACACCCTTGAGTCTATTTAAAAGTTATCTCACGGAGAGAACACAAAGTGTGATTATAAATAATCACATAAGTAATGAACACCCTCTAGGTGATTACGGAGTTCCACAAGGAAGTATCTTGGGACCAACACTCTTCCTAATCTACATTAACCAGTTATGTACACTGAAAGTTACAAACTGTCATATCCTTACTTACGCGGATGACACAGCACTCATTGTGCATGGCTCAGATTGGAATGAAACGAGAGGTCACGCTGAGAAATGTATATACACGGTATCAAATTGGCTAACCACTAATCTTTTGACGTTAAACCTTGACAAAACTAAATTTATACCATTTTCTATAAGTAATAAAAGTCAGCCTCTACATGATTTTAACATTAAATTTCACAACTGCCAGTTGACGCCAGATTGTACCTGTCTATGCTTGGCCAAAGTTTCTTCTATTAAATACCTTGGAGTGGTAATAGACGAGCGTTTAAATTGGCGCAAACACATTACGTCACTAACATCTAGGATCCGCAAAGTTATATATATTTTTAAGCAGCTTAGAAACTCAGCAGACACTGACACGCTCAAGACTGTCTACTACTCTTTGTACCAGTCACTACTGACATATTGTGTGACTGCTTGGGGGGGAGCAACAAAAACATCGTTTTTACCGCTGGAGAGAGCCCAAAGAGCTGTTCTGAAGGTTATGCTACACAAACCGTTTGAGTACCCGACTGAAGTACTATATCGGCGGGCTTATTACGAAAGGAACAGCAAGTAGCAATAATTGTACAATTATTGCGCGATCACTTTAGTGACCTGGCTACTGAGGCCTTTAAGTAAGTCTTTTTTTTTTGACAGTCACTTTTAACAGAAGCTATTTTTACTGTCAGATGATTTATAAAATGTATCGTTTGCTGAATTAACCAGCTTATGAAAGAGCAACACTCCGTGGAGGCTGTTTTTTACAATAGTCAATTTGATTACGATTTACCTCCAATATTCCGATAAATTAATATTCGGAGATGTGAAGTGTGTGTAAAGTAAATAAGGCAGTAAAAATTGGATATTTTTATTTTATTTTCATATTAGAATAATTGAATTAAAAAATTGGATGACTAAAATGTGAATATGTAAAATCCATTAAAATTTCTTCGAATTTTCGATTGTTATAAGAAATCGAATCGATAACGCATTAGATAGGACATCACTAAATAGACTACATCATCTCATATTTAAGCAATGAAACGTAAAATAGATTTTTCCAATTTACTTTAGACATTGGCAGAATAGTCGACATCGATGCTTGCCATATAAAAAAATAATATAATAGAAGATACATATTGCGGACATAGCACATTCTAATGTTTTTGTAAGTATTTAGTAGTAAACATATAAGCTTCGCTGAGGTAGCCAACACTACAGTATAAAAAAATCCTACACTTTACCGAGATCACGTCTGTTTCAATGATTTAACAAATAGTCTAGTTGCTTAGACATTAGTGACACAAAACAACACCAATTTGTCATTACAATATTCACTAGGATTTTTTTATTTCAATATTTACTTTTACATTATAATTCTAATTTGCGGATAATTAAAGTAGAAACAAAATAACACACAAAAAAAGCCGCCAAAAACTCAAAAACTTCTGTACCTACACAGCCATCAGCGAGCGATTGACAATCGACCAACAAAAAGGGAAAAACTAATCGCAATTGGACAGCCACATTTGCTCGCCGATGGCTGTCGCTCTGCTGTCAAAAACCATACGTAATACGAAATGATCGCGATCATCTTGCGATAAATACACATTTCAGCTAGCAGATTTTTATTGTTAGCAGTGCTGTCATAAAATTAATATGGTGTGGCTATAGCTCATATATAATGTGGATTCGCGAATGAAAAGCAATTATTTCGCAAAAATAAGCCTGCCAGTTTTTTGACGTAAAGCGATAATCGCGCGATGATTGTACAATCTCTGCGCAAATATTGCTAATTGCTGTTTCATACGTAATAAGCCTGCGGGACCGCAAATTGCTCACCGTCAGACAGCTATTTGTTTATCACTCAACGCTCCGCAAACATGCTTCCGTTCCACCACGTAACGCACTCCATACCCGACGAAGGGCTGCACGAATGTGCCAAGTCGAACATTACAGAACCGCATTTGCTGCCCACCAATATTTCATCTTGAGTTTCCGAATTTACAATAAAGTGCATAGGATATTATTAATAAATAATTTAAATAAATACGAATTAAAAAAAAAATTACTAACGTGGCTCTTAAATTTGAATTATGGTGATACCGAGGACCTCATTAAATTAAATGATTAAATCAAACTACATAAAATGAATAATTGAATTGTATCATTAAAACAAGTTATTACATGAAATTAAATTTAATTATCAAATTGAATTGATGAAATTAAATTATAGAAATTAGTTATTTAAATAAGTTATTACATGAAATTAAATTAAATTGAATTGAATGAAATTAAATTGTAGATATAAGTTATTAAATTGTTTAATTTATTGAAATTAAATTAAATTAAATAAAGTTACTTATAAATATAAATTTTGGTAACTACTATTAATGTGATATTATAATTATTTGATTTATCAAATAATAATATTAAACTTATACCTACTAACTTTTACTTTTTATTATTGTGTGTTTGTCCTAATCCAGATTATGATCTACGTGTGTGCCAAGTTTCATCCAAATCCTTTCGGCCATTAAGACGCGAAAAGATAACAAATAGACAGAGTTACTTTCGCATTTATAATAATATCAGTATTAATAAATTAAAAGCAGTGTTTAAACATTGAAACACGGAAACAGGTTAAATAATAACATAATAATTATTATTATGTGAATAGGTACTGGCAAATTGGTTTTAGTTTATCTCGTTGTGGTTGTTGAAACAATTTCAAAGCTGATTAAACAGTGCATTTAAATCATGGCATAGGAAGAAAACACCAAATGTATATTTACTAACCAACTTCAAAAGTTAGGAGGTTCTCAATCCGATTCTATGTTTTTTACGAGATTACTCCGCCGATTATGAACTGATTTTAATGTTTTTTTTTTTCAGATCTAGCGCTTTTCATGTGGTTCCATTTATTTATGTACTAGCTGACCCCCGCGGCTTCGCTCCCGTCAACTACCTACCTACCATAACTACCCTACCTACCCTACGTTTTTAAGATGTATTCTGCTACTCGGGGCGGTGACAAATCCAACGAATCAAAAACCATGAAAATTGGTCCAGCAGATCTCGAGTTATAAGTGTTGTAACAAACCCGTCTTTCTTTTATATATATATAGATTTTCATGGTAATATAAGGTACCAAAACTAAAAAGCTTTTTAATAAAAAAAAAAAACCGACTTTCAAAACAGACCTACAATGCAAAAATAGTAGTCGGTGTTTTAGAAACTTATTTTTTTTCGTTTTTAAAGTATTTTTTAAAACAATAAATACTGCTATTATTTGCTCAACAAGCTCTAAACAATGATACCCCACTCGATTGGGTAGTCCAAATTTTTGTTTTCGTTCCCCCTCTTTAGCTGTATGGCAGCCCCCTCAAAAACTTTTAAAATATTTTGGTTTTGGGTCAATAAGATGCTTATGCTGTGAAAATTTGAAGACAGTAGCTCCAACAATACCAAATTGTTAATACTTAATCTTTTAACATAATAATAATAATGAAATATATTTTAAAAATGGGAGGAAAGCTATTTTTACAGCTCTATATATTTCACAAGGAAAACAAAACAACAATAAAGTTCTTGGTTCGGAATTTAAATTATTATCTATCTATACCAATATTATAAAGAGGAAAGATTTAGAATAGGCTCCGAAACTACTGGACCGATTTTAAAAATTCTTTCACCTATGGAAACCTACATTATTCCCAAGTAACAAAAGCTATAATTTATTTCCAAAAAAATAATTTAATCCTTATGAAAATTGCAATAATGTAACCCAAAGTAGCAATATCTTGCCTATAAAATTGTGTGCATTGTTCTTTTTGCACATTAACGATATGCTAAAACCTAAAACCTTTGAGTATGCTGACGACAGCACTGTTGCTGAGAGATACTTGCCAACGCACGTGCTACCGGGCCGCAGATCCGGTCTCTCCGTGAGGCCATGGTGGAGCGTTTGAACCTGTCCTAGCAGGCAGTCTCCGAATGGGGCGATGCCAATCTGTTCAGGTTTAATGCTGCTTAAACCCAGGCGTGTCTTTTTTCCGCTAAAAGGAGCCAATTCCACCTAGCTCCTTCTTTCCGTGGTATGACCGTGCCGATAACGGACCATCTTGAGCTTCTTGGTGTTTCGTTGACATCGACTCTCAATTTTGGCCCATACATTGAGGCAAAGGCTCAGCTGGCTGCCAAAAAGTTGGGGATCCTTGTGAAGGTGCTTTGTACATAAGCTGTCCTATTGTATCTGTGTCTTTATGTTTTTTTTTGTGTACAATAAAGAATAAGAATAAGGTGAGAGGGTACTTCATGCCGGAACAGCTGCTCAACTTGTATCAAGCGCAAGTTTGATCATGCATGGAGTACTGTTCTCATCTCTGGGACGGATCTGCCAAATAACAGCTTGATGCACTCGAGTCGATCGAAAAGCGGGCCAAGAGACTCATCGGCAATGAAGCACTGGTCAAGTCAAAGCTCCAGAGCCTTGAAAATCGTCGCCGAGTTGCCCGCTTGTCGGTTTTTTATCGGTTGCATTTCGGGGAGTGTGCGATGGAATTGCATAATCTGATTCCGCCCAGCCCGTTCCATCATCGGACTACCAGACGTACGGCGATGCGTCATCGGTACATGGTGGATATCCCACCCATACGCACAAAACGTTTTGGGGACACTTTCATTATGCGTACAGCTAAGGAGTGGAATTCCCTGCCGGAGTCTGTGTCTCCCAAAAGCTACAATCTAGGGGTCTTAAAGGTCACCGTTGACCACATCATCTCTTACCATCAGGTGAGATAGTGGTCAAGCGCAAGTCTATAGACTCAAAAAAATAAGTACTTTAGCAACGATCCGAATATCCTTAATACGACAAGGTCGCCTTAGTTGAATGATGAACATTCAACTATAAGGCGACCTCTGCTAAAACGAAACGATTATAGCAGTTCGATCGTTTTAACCTTTTTTACGCAAAGCAGAAGAATAAAAGCATTTTTAACAATTTTGTAGAGCTGTATTTTTCTGTACTAGTGATAATAGCGTTTGCTATAGCACATATTATAATGGTTGTATAAAATGGTGTAGTAGTAAACGTTTACATCCTATGTTTATGGGTAATTTTAAACCTATAAGCTTATATAGCAACATTGTGTTGACAACGATTGTATATAACACGTTGTCAGCGCTAAAACCTTAATAACTCATTTACATGTATTTTTAGAGGTATAGCCTATAGGCTTAGATTATAGGACTGCTTTGCAACATCTGAGAGGTTAAGAGGAACGGCAGGCTAGCAGTTTGCTGGTGGTTGCCGAACGTTATGACATCAGCAGCTGTGGCGCGCAAGGTTGGAATGGAATAGTCGCTTCCATGCTATTTCGATAGTGAGTTCGAATGTTGTCTAGTGAAGAGATGCTATTTCGAGTTTTAAGTGTTCGTTTTTTATCACGGAATTGGTAGTGTTTATACCTAGCACTATCACTTGGTAATTAAGACGGTTCTCCGCCTTTTCGCCGAAAATTGATTTGCAGGTTTTCACTTGCCAACCAACGTTTCGCAGAATTTTATTTCGTCGAATAATCATTTGCCAAGTTATCATATAATTTTGTTTTATTTCCCAACCTCACAGTTACCAACTGAACGTTTGGTCTGCTTTTCATATTGACATTTTTTTAAATGCCAACTTCAAAGTAGCAGAATGTTTTAGTTTGCGTAATATTCATTTATTTGTTTATTGTTCACCAAATCTAGTAGGGTTTCAATTAATAATTATGTAATATTATTTGGGTAAGCGCAAAAACAAACACATATGATTAACACACGTGTTATTATGCATATATATATCATGCAGCACACATGCAAACAAGCATACACCTAACACCATACATGTAGCATGCAAGCAAGTATGCAACATGCATCAGGCATGGTTTCTGTCACGGCTCTGGCACTGCGGGGCTCCGGCGGTCCCATGCGAGCTTATCGTCGCAGATGTGTTGCACGCTCACCACCGAGGCTTTGGCTTGCTCGCCAGCTTGCGAGTGTTAAAACCACCTGCTCCACAGCTCGCGGTCCGCCTCGTCCCTCCGCGCCTACGCGATTTTAAATAACACTAGGGGCAGGGCAGACAAGACTACGTGGAGTCGGTTTTGCAGCGATTCGTTTCTGTCACGCCGCTCCTGCAGCACGCTCGCTTTACTCGTTTGCCTTCGCTCGTTAATGGTCATTCGTCTAATAGTTGTGTGGCCTAGATGACAAATGATAAATGCCCCAAACGTTTTGTGTCATTATAAGTTTAACCTAAATTTAATAATGTTTATGGAGCACGGACGTGGGAATGCATGCTACCATGTTATATGAATGATTAACCTCTGGAAATATGTAATATAATAAATTCAAAGAACTGCTAAAGAGTGCTGAAGAAATACGTTCTAGATTGCAATGCGATCTGGAAAGTATCTTTTCAAATGATCAACTATAGTTATGTACCTACTGTTCATTTAAAACTATGTTGTGGCACCGAGTTGCCGCGTCTGACATACCGCTGTTAAACCCGGCATTGTTTTGGGTTGGTATGCTAATATATTCAATAATTGTTTGTAAAAATGCTTTAGTTAATAAACGATAAAAAAAACAATAATTCTACCAAATGAAACGTTGTCATACCAAAATTTGCTAATTATTAGTTGTCGAAGTGAAACATCGGCGAAACGTTGGTTGGCAAGTGATAATCTGCCAAACAATTTTCGGCGAAAAGGCAGGATACCAATTAGGACACTCTGAGTAAAAATCAAGTAGGTAATGAATTTCCTATTGGCGATATAGTTTCAACATTTGGTTCAATTCGAAGTTTAGGATGACATATCCCATAAGAAGGAAATGAGATGTCAAAAGCTGTGCACCACAGAAAGTCACAAATAGTGATTTTCTGTGGCAAAGCGTGTTAAATGCGTTTAGTGTTTCTGTGGCAACGCAATAGTATCGAGTTAGTAATGGTACTGGTCATTTACGGGTATTCAAAACAGATCTTATGTTGCGTTCTTGCGATCGTTTTCCTTACATAAAACTGAGTTAGTGAGCGATAATAAAAGTAAGGTTACTGTTGATAACCTGATTTTAACGATATTGATCCGAGTTATTCGTGAAGTTCCATCACACGACCTATTAAGAAGCATATATTATCAGGCTTAATTGTTCCCCTCATATTAACAGTCTGTATGTTCTAAGATTTTTGAGTAAAAAGCGCGAATCTTGTGATAAGGATACCCGATCACCAAGTTCTTTGAGAATTAGACATCATAGTTGATGACAGTGGTAGTGAAACCAAATCTGATTAACATGTCTACTCATGCGACAAATTCTGGACTGCACCTCATGAGTAACATGTGGTGATGGGTCTACGGAGAAGTTTCATGAGTTGAGTGTGCATTGGCGACAATTACTGTGTTGTAACTTGTTGATCGTCGGACCATTTTCGGACACAGCACAGACGATCAGTTTCTGAGATCAGAGAGTTGAGTTGACTCGACATCGTGAGGATATGTAAGTAGAGCAATTGTGATTTCTAAGAGCTATGAGACAGCTAGGAGAGCTATGTGATGGCTAAAGGTCGTGAATAAGATACCTGGTGTCTTTTTTTCTTTTGTTTCATTTAATGTGACATTAATGACTATTAGTGGTACTTGGACTTCGTAATCACAAAGATAAGGTGCTTTAGGTACCAAATCGATGATTAAGTTGTTATTTTCTTTAAATTGGAATTAGAATTACTCGTTCCTTGCAATAGTGAACAGAGAGATTGAGATCATGTTTGATTGTTTCAAAATGTTTCCTCACTCACCTAGAGTCTGAGTCAGGAATGGTCGAGCGAATACTGTTTGGCAATTTTGTATTTTCAGTAATTGTATGATGGGAGACTGGAAGGACTTGCGGTGCAACGCGACATGAGGTGGCATGGATTAAGGACTAGATGATGCCTGCGGTGAGCAGTGGTGGCCCAGTGGTATCGGCCGCGACTTACAAGTTGTAGGTCGTGGGTTCGAGCCCAGGCAGGCGCTTTACTTTTTGTAAATTATTTCACCTCTGCTCTCAAAACGGTGAAGAAAAACATCGTGAGGAAACCGGCATGTCCTAGAACCAAAAATTCGAAGACATGTGACATCCACCAATTCGCACTGGGCCCGCGTGGTGGATTAAGGCCCATTCCCTCTCACAGAGAGGAGGCCTGTGTCCCAGCAGTGGGAACATTAATAGGCTGATGATGTGATGATGTGATGTGATGCCTGCAGGTGATAGATTTGGGGAGTCTGTCATCTGAAGGCGACATGCTTTGTTCCACGCTCGCCACTCAAAAGAAACAACGGCCTAAAGAACACCATATGGTTTCAGTCAGTAGGAGTCTGACAGACCCCTCAGCTTTTCCCAAGGGCTGAGGACATCCACGAAGATTTCCACATGATTCGATACACTGTTAACCCAGGCGTCCTCGTCTGTTCCTCATTGACAATTGTTTGTTGTTCTTGCAGGATGGCCGTGTCAGGTTTAGTCAATAGTACGGACGTCACAACAAACCACAAGCACGCCTCTGGCGGCAATCAAGAGCAATTACGCATTGGCACGCTTTTTATAAGTACTTGCGTGGTGGGGATAAGGCATCACTCACCGCCAGCCGTCGCCCCGCGCGGACGTCTCGCTGCCGCATCGCTGCTCGCTTCCCCCACCGCGCACCTCACCGCGCCCCACTCCGTCTCGTCGCGCCACTGCGTGACGTCACTACGGCCGTCGCGTCTCCACACGCCGCCAACAGGTGTCGCTACTAGTAACTAAGGTTGCTAGTAGAGAAATATTTTTGACACCTTCCGGGTTAAATCCACGACTTAGTGGTCCTTGGTATACACTCTACTTGGCTTCGTTAACACCGTTTGGTATCCACCAAACGGTGTTAACGAAGCCAAGTAGAGTGTTGACCCGCGCACGGCAGTAAGGAGACGGGAGCAGGGTAGTTGGCCTTGGTAGATAGCCTAGTCAACCCCTGTCTCTGTTCCCCAGCAATCACCTGGTACGGTAGGATGTGTCTACCCCTACGTACCAGACTCTTGGTACACAGGAGGAGGGTGGCCCACCTTCTGTGGGTTCACCGGTACCCTAGGACCCCTGTCACCCAATAAGATTGGTGACAGGATAACTAGCTTAGGGCTCACCCAGGTACACACCTCCCAGTCTCACCCGATTGGGAGGGAAGGCTCTCACACATCCCCGGGCGTACCCACCCGGGGAAGATCCCCATATCTGTAACGATGCCTTCAGCAGAGTTACAGTCGGCCATCAAGCTCCTTAGGAAGAATCTTATGAAAGTCACTGAAATCTTTAGAAAATACGGAGAAATACGGAAAATACGGGTTTGCCTTTTATAGGCTAATCGAGGCCCTTCCGCCCACTTCGGGCCCGACCGGGGCCCTCGACCTAGCACGGCCCTCGTTTCATGCGAAGTTCGGAACTCGCCAAGGTCGCCCCCTGCCTGTCAGGTCTATTACAAGACCTAGGTCGCCCACCCTTTCCCAGAGTGAAGCACAGACCACTTAGACTCATGCTTCTCTGAGAGAGATCGCAGCCCTGTGAAGCCCCAGGCATCGGCCGTCAAGCCAAACCCACGCCCATCACGAAAGCTTCCCTCGTCTGATAGACGTTAGTACGATGAGTACAAAAAACGCATAGCCTCCTTTCAATCACAGTTCAAGTCAAAATCATGGGCTGATGACAAATATGACTCCCCCATTGAAATGGCTACAGCCCCAAGCATGGACGAAGAGTGGGAAGCTTTAGCTGACCATAATGACTCAGTAGACCCAGATATCCCCGATAGGTCAGAGGACTATGTCACCACGTCCTCTGAGAAGGACTCTATAGTCCATTCTGGGGGGAAGAGGAGAAAGAGGAAGAGTCCCTCTCTCGCTACCAAGACCAAAAAGGCGGTAACAATAACCTCACCTCAGCCAGTTTTGCCACCGGCCTTGCCCGACAGGCAACCCACTCCCGCCCCCGTTAATGCTTCTCAGCGGGTTAACCGCTCCCCCACGCAAATAATTTGTGTGATTTCATTTTCACGATTGTACCCACCGACACACCACACGATGTCTTAACCTAAGGGAATACATCCTGACTTCCAAAAGGTTTACGTCTATCGGCCAGCCTTGATGCAACATATGTAAAACTGACTAACATGGTTATGGCTAGATAACCTACAACATATATTTTCAACTTAAAATAAGATAATAGCGTCGTAGAAATCCCGAAAGCACAGGACAACTTTATAGTTTTATAGTTATGTGCTATCTTTTCCCGAAGGAACATTGTTCGACAACCATTACTTTCTGATTACAGTATCGGATTTCATGTTTTGAACATTTTTAGACCTGATTGTGACATTCAGGGGTTATCGAGATACGAAAACTGTAAGGTTATCTAAAATAGTTTAAATAAAAATTCGCTTTTGCAAGAGGAAAAGCAGAATATATTAATCATATTATTATTATAGTTCAAAATTGTAGATATCAAGTAAGATTTCAGGAAGTTTTGTTTACAAACATTAGCAATTGTTTGCTACTCTCTCTCTCTTCAAAGTTAGAGTGAACAGGCTTCTTCTGGGTAAGCTCACTCCATCGTAGACTCTGTCTCTGTCACCTAGACTAGAGTCAAGAGCAAACCCATCACAAATAAAAATATAATTATTTATTTAATTTACTTACACACACATACGTAGAAGTATGATTTATTTTGTTATTGTAGATGAAAGATTGAAGAGCAAAGTTGCAGATACAAGAGCCTATCGGGGTTCTAATGTGGGGACTGATCAATATCTGGTTATGTGTCGAGTGGCTGGTCTGTTCAAGCATTGGCGTCATCTAGTTAAATTCCTGTGACTGCGTTAGAAAGAATAAAAGTAGAAAGATTAAAAGAACTAAAAGTAAAGGAAGACGGATAAGATATTGGATGATATAAATGATTTCAGTTTAGAGGATGTGTGGGAAATAGTGAAAAGTAGTATGGTGAACGTAGACGCAAAGTTATGTGGTATAGCGAAGAGGAAACGTGGTAGTAGAACAAATTATACTTGGGTAGATGATGAAGTAAAAGAGGCTTGGCTTAATGTGTTAGCCGGTAAGGCCCAAAATAGAATGAATGAGGCAACAAACGTGATGAATGATCTGGCAAGAGTGAAAGTAACGTTAAATCAAATGAAAACGAAAGTCAAAGAGGTGGTAAAAATGAAGAAGGATGAAAAGGAAGAAAAATATAACAGGAAGTTCTCCGATAACTTCAGGGCCAATGTTAAGCTGTTCTGGAAACAGGTAAGATTGGCTCGCGGAGTGACAAAAACATCGAGCATGAATGGAATAAGAGCAGAAGATGGCTGCTTACTTAGTGAAGAATGTAAGGTCTTGGAACGCTGGAAGGGATATTTTGAAAGTTCATTGGGTTGTCTGGATAGTGTGCAAGGAGTGGGTACTCTTTCAAAGAACTTAATCCTCCGTATCTCTGTGCCTAGAATAGAGCACAGAACGCCGCACCCGCGATGGTAATGATGCAGATCCTCATGCTCAGCAGTAGCGCTTGTGACCACTAGACCAACGAGGTACATTGATTGCTAATAATAGCTTTTTGCAATCAAACTAACTATATTTATTATAATCTAATAAAATTATACATTCTAAGCATTAAATTAGATTTCAAAGTCCTAATCAGAATTGTCAAGGGCCCCCAGTTTCTATGAGTTAACATTGACACCACAGACATAAATCTAACTAGCTAACGCAAGTCTCTCCATCTGTATGAAAACCTAGCGTGCCACTTTATCACACACAATTTAAAAACAAATTTACTTATTAATGAAAGAAAACATTTCTAATGACTCAGCCAAATTTTTCTATACAGTCTTGATTGGCTTGATTGTGGTATTGGAAGGCTTGATTGCTCCATCATCTCCCACTGTTGTAAGCGACATGTGGCAGGCTGATGCGACTGACAGACCTGTTTTTTTTTATGAATTATGAATGTTAATTGAGTTATTTTTATTTTATTTTTAGTGTTAGACTTATTATAATGTAATTGAAGTAAATGAAATTGTTTTTAAATATTGTGTATGTAATGTAACTGTGTAAATGTATTATTTCTATTATGAGTCAGTGTTACTTGAATTAAATGATTTTATTTTATTTTATTTATTTTAACAGTTCAATAAGGTATTTTTCTAGATTTCGGTGGATTACCGACGTCGATAATGGTAAATGAAAAGCTCAAATTACGATCATTGATCTTAATTTTATAGAAAATATTGCCACTATTTTGAAATTTAATGTTTATTACTATGTTTGTCCCGCGGCTGCGCTCCTGTGGCCAATTTCACAGGAAGCGCACGTGTTTCCGGTACAAAAATGCCAATTGTGTGAGTAAAAAGAATGATCGTAATCGGATTACCTTGTACAAATATGCACTGGCCTTCAAAATTCAGTACCACAATTTTGAAATCTGCTACATTATAATAGTTTAGAAGTCAGAGTTTTAAAATAAAAAACGTTTTATAGAAATTTTTTATCATGTTCCTGTTCAACTTTAAAACGTTACTAATGTAAAATAGAAATTATAGTTTATTTTACATGAGTAACGTTTAAAACTTAAAAAAAAAACCGGCCAAGGGCGTGACGAACTTCGCACACTTAGTTGCGTACAAAACTGCAAAATCCGCTAAACCATTGGTTGTAAAAGGAAAAATGAGGGAATTTTAAAGAAAAATCTGATTTATACTACACCTGCTCGGAAAGTAACTTGATACTTTATCAAATTTACGGTAGAAAGTACGTCATTGCATATCGAACAAATATGCGGCGAGAAAACGCATCTGAGCGGGAGAGAAAAGTGTATGAAAATCCATTTCTTACGTGGTTTTCTTTTTTAATTTTGGGTAAGACTATGCGCTGGTAACCTAAATATCAAAAGCCAAAAAGTTTTTACAGTGAGTTTTTATCTCCAAGTTCGCAAAATGACACTGGCCACTAGCTGTGTGTTGGATGGTGTCAAACAATTTGAAAAAAGAACATGTGAAAATTGCAGACGCCATTGGTCACTAACTGCAACAATTTCAATATAAATTTCAATTAGTAAAGATTTAGTTTTTTATTTTCCTCGTAGGTGTAGTATAAAGCACTATGTATCACTCGAGAGAAAGTGCGATTCCCGATCTCGGGTGTTTTAAAGCCCTCGCCAACGGCTCGGGCTTCAAACGACACCCTCGACGGTAATCGGTCACTTTCTCCTCTCGGTGAACAATGTACTATTTCGCCCACCCTTTCACAGTATGGCCCTTAAAAGCATTTTAAAATAATTTTTGAAATGTTCATCATGGCTTTGGGTAAAAAGATGCTTATTCTGTGAAAATTTTAAGACTGCACCGTTTGGCTGTAAAACCTGTGTGACAGATGCACAGAAAAACGGACAGACATACAGGCAGGCACGTAAGTGACAGCAATAGGGCTCTCTTTGGATACTTCAGGTACGGAAACCTGAGAAAAAGAGTAAATTTATTATTATAAATAACTAGCTGTTAGTTCGAATAGCCTATTTTCTATATCGCGCAATAATATTGTACATTTTCCATACAAATTTCCACCCCGCTTTCCACCACCTTAAGGATGATTTCCGGGATAAAAATGTATTTTCTCCTTCCCAGGACATCACACAATGTCCATACCAAAGTTCATCTAAATCGGTTCAGCAGTGTAAGCGAGAAAAGGTATCAGACAGAGTTACGTTCGCGTTTATAATATTAGTATGTAAGAATGGATAATACCAACCTGATGCAGTCCCACTGAAGGGCAAAGGCCTCTTCTCATACAGAGAAGACATAATCATCACCACATTAACTTTAAGTCCAGATTTCCTCACGACGGTTTGTTTCACCGATGTTAGCGATATCCAATAGAGAAAGAAGGAAAGAAAATATATTATTTGTGACCCGCACAGGAGACACAAGATAGGCAAAACACAAACAATAATAAAAAATAAAAATAAATAACCCCGTGCGAGGCATCTATCTCAGCATGCTTATGTTAAATATGTCTATTATGTTTTTTCGATAAGAATTATTAAGTGCACTTTGTTTCTATAAGCTACCTGGGGACCTTAATGAAGACTTATTTTGTACCAGTGTGTCGACCTTGAGACGGCTATTGGCACAGACATTTTTCAAGGATATTTAACTTATCTACTACTCTAATTGTATTAACTTGTATGTACTTTCTATTTATCGACTTTTTTTTTAATATATGGATCTTTGTTATTAGTTATATTTTTAATATTACATTCTTTATGTCATTAGTTTCTTAGTCTGAAAGCCTTCTTTAAAATAAACTTAGAAAGAGCGTATAATTTAAATATTATAAACCTACAAAATATAAAGCTTTGCCAATTTAAAATTAAAGTAATATCTTTGCTAAAACCGCTACAAAGACACAGATAATATATTATAAATCAAGCAAAAACTTATTCCATCGCCGTATCCCCCAATGTAACCAAAGTAAATGAAAGCGTATCCAACATTTTCAATATAAGTTTTGTTGAATGTCGACGAAGAGAATGATACTATAGTACGGATCCAACTTGTAAGTTATTCATTAATTATTAACTTTGTACTGAGTAAGGTTGTAACGGAAGTCTTCTCAGCGGAGGCGATGCGGAGGCAAAAAGCTTCGACTCCGCGGATGCGGAGGTTAACGGAAGCGGAGGCGGAGACGAATTTGGAAGTGTTAAAAATACCTATATTATAATCATGATTTGATTATGAATGACGAAAATATTTAATTAGTACAATCAACAAAAGTAGTACAATTTCTTATAAAAACTTTCGCCTTAATAACATTAAGTGTAATTAACATGATTTTTAGGGTTCCGTACCCAAAGGGTAAAAACGGAACCCTATTACTAAGACTCCGCGGTCCGTCTGTCTGTCTGTCTGTCTGTCAGTCTGTCTGTCTGTCTGTCTGTCTGTCACCAGGCTGTATCTCATAAAACGTGATAGCTAGACAGTTGAAATTTTCACAGATGATGTATTTCTGTTGCTGCTATAACAACAAATACTAAAAACAGAATAAAATTAATATTTAAGGGGGGCTCCCATACAACAAACGTGATTTTGTTGCCGTTTTTTGCGATGATGGTACGGAACCGAGTCCGACTCGCACTTGGCCGGTTTTTAACGTAAATATACATCCGTTACAAATCCGCAAAAATTTTACGGAGGCGGTTACGAAAGCGAAGGTGGAGGCGAAGTTACGTTACAACCCTAGTACTGAGAGACGAGATCGAGATCGTATATGGTTGCTCTCGAATTTGATCGATCGATTTCAGGGTTCCGTACTAAAATAGTGCTAGTGAAACACTAGCCAGCACCGGCTGTCTGTCAAAGCATGAGGCTGTAATATCAGAACATACGAACTACAAAAGAAATAGACATGAGGTCCCACAAATCCTACATAGTGCAATCAAACTTCTCCGCGCGTGTTGAACAGTTTGAGTTTTGTAGACACGAAATTGACAGAAACGGTTGATTTTCGACGATCACAGCTGGACATAGGCCTCCTTCAAGTGTCGTATTATCGACCAGTCCTGCCCCCCTAGCCAAGTTACAAACATTTCGTATTGAATCTCTTTCTACAAAAGTTGACACCTTCTATTCATTTGGTCTGACCACGTGATATAACGTTTAGACGAGTTTTTCCTTACATTCATTTGTTTTCTAATAGCGTTATCGATTGTAGTTTGTCAACTTGGCGGTGCTGTGCTTCTGGCGTCTCGCAGATTTCCGTGGCCCTCACCATCGTTACGATCTTCGGACCTCAGAGATCTGCCCATACTGCGTCTTGTGGAAGGCAGCCGCTCCAGGACGTTTCGGCCCATCGACCATCCGTTGCCATGCGATAAAGTTTGGCATTTCGTCGGTGTATATCGGTTGCTTTAGTAATAATTCACTTATCTGCATTTAGTTGACGTAGTAACCTGTCGGTAGGTACTAATTAGTTGCCATTACCAAGGACGTGTACTGCGCAGTTGAACAGAAATATTAAATTAGAATATTGAAATTTATAACCAGCGGTTTTCCGTGATAAACAGTTTGATAATTTGGTTGCTATCGCAGCCATTCGTTGCAGTTTATAAATAAGTTCACTAATTATAACCGCAGTTACCTTACTTCCTGTTGTTTGTTCCAAAAACGGTTTGATACTGGTTGGGTTAAAACGACTAGTTATACCCCTACTGGTTTTAACACATTTGTTCCCTTTTAAGGATCCAAGTGCAGTTGAAAGTTCTGGGAAAAAGTCAACTTGCTTCAGGCATTTTTCCACATCAAACCGTTTGTTCATACCAACTTCCCTGTTACTGATCTCAGACACTTTATCAGAGTCAATGGTTTTTTATTTCAGTCCACGTTTTTGGGACACGCTTCACATAGATATGAACACTATGGAAATTCACCAGCTTAAGTAACTTAAATTTTTGATCATTCGGAGCACGAGTCAAAGGAGCTAAACGCTGGATCAGTTCGGAAATGAATTCATTAGCCACTTTTGAAGGTGAGATTAGCATCAAAAGTGGAAAATGGTGTCATTGTCAGCAATTGTCAAAATGCTAAAATATAAGGTATTGATCACGTGACTAATCCATTGCACTTGTTAATCCCAGTAACTGGGCGACCGAGCTCTGCTCGGGTGAAAATAGAGAAAACGACGTTTTCTAAAACTGAAACCTAGGTAGATCGATTTATCACCCCCGAAACCCCCTGCATCTAGTTCAAGCAAAAAAGGAACTGGTTAAGCTTCAGCTGTGTGTTGCACGAACGATTTGAAGCCACTTTTACATCTTAATAACTCAAAATCTATTTAACATAAACACATGAAATTTGCTGTATGAATTAAAATCCTTAAGATGAACTATAGACCAAAATTTCATAAATATAGCACGATCGGTTATTAAGATATTAACGTCCAAAAATCGTAATTTTTATCACTGACTGACCTATAGATCAAAACTCTAACCCAGTTGCAGATGACCTAGAAAGTTCAAATACGTGGGACACTCAGAAAGTTTTGCGAAACTAAAAAAAATTGTTCTATACGTACATATATTTTTATTAAATCTTTTCAAAGTACTTTCCACCAGCCTCTATACAAAGATTCATGCGCCTAAACCAGTTTTCAAAACACTTTTTCCAGTCCGCCGCAGACACCTCGTTTACAGCCTGCTCGAACGCAGCCAGCGCATCTTCCGGCGACGAAAATTGTATCCCTTTGAGCTGATTTTTTATTTTTGGGAATAAAAAGAAGTCACACGGTGCTAGATCAGGGCTGTAAGGAGGGTGACCCAGGAGTTTGACTGGCGTGCTGTCCAGGAAGTCCCTCGTTTTGAGTGCGGTGTGCGCAGGTGCATTGTCGTGGTGGAGCAGTAGCCCGCGGAGCCCTGTGTTTGGTCGCTTGTTGCTTATAACAGAGAAAACTTCTGGCAAACATTTGGTAGTATACCATTCGGCATTAATGCTTCTTTGATCCCGTAAGGGAATTGATACCAAGTGGCCAGTCAAATTAAAAAAGCTAGCGATCAAAATCTTACCCCCGCTTCTAGATCGCTTCACTTTGGTAGGCGTTGGCTCATTTTGAAACACCCAAACAGTCGACTGGCGCTTGGTTTCTGGGTCGTATTGATAAATCCAGGACTCATCACCTGTAACGATGTCGTAAACACGCCGAGACGAGCCTGCTTCAAATTTGTTAAGCATATCACGGCACCATTCCTCCCGGGCCTGCTTCTGAGCATCGGTGAGGTTGTGCGGCACCCAGCGTGATACTATCCTCCTCACGCGAAGATGGCTGTGTAGAATCTCGTGAACGCTTCCCGATCCAATCTTCAATATGTGTTGAATCTCCTGATATGTAATTCGCCTATTGTCTTGGATTAAATTTTTCACTGCTAGCACGTTTTCTTCGGTAACAGCCGTCAAAGGGCGACCGCTTCTTTCGTCATCCCCCAAAGTTGGTCGACCGCGCTTGAATTCGTTATACCAACGATACACGGTTGCCTTGGAAGGGCCTTCATCCATGAATGCCATTTGAAGTCTATCGTACGATTCATCCGGTTTCAGGCGACACTTGAAATCGTATAAAATCATAGCTCTAAAATGTTCCCGGCGCAGATCCATATTTCAGTGAGACACAATACTTTGAATTAACTCGCAAAAAATGTGGAGGGAAATTTTGAAATTGGAACTTACTTATTTTTACTTATAAATAATCATATTTTCGAAAAACATTATAACTGGCCAGTCTCCCATATATAAAAACTTTTTTTCGCAATACTTTCTGAGGGGCCTGGTATGGCATCCAGATAGGTAGTTGGGTGAATACAAAGGAATAAATCAGAAACTAGTATTTTTAATTAATTTAACATTTTCCCCATCGCTATCGCTTTTATAGTCTAGAGCCTCAGAAGCTGCCAACAGTATCATATCCACTGGTTGTTCTTAAAGTTACATTCTGATTCATATGTTGTTCTAGGTTGTGGCTACCCCGGCCCTGGCAAAAGCAACTGAAGGAACACGGGTGGGTTTTAGTTAGTACAAGTCTGACACGCCGTCCCACTTCACCCAGAGCGGGAGAAGTCATTGAATGATTGCCAACACTACAAAAAAAGGTCAGCGTATTTTAAAGCCTGCTTCTGCCCATTTTATAAATAGATAACTTTTACCAAGTAGGTACGGCATACCATATTCCCAAAGAAAAATATTTATGTTCCATTCAAATTTTTTTTGCCTGACGACAACTTTGTATGCTTTTTTTTTAAGTTGCCTATTGAAGATAGTTCAATTTCATGGGCAGAATCAGCCCCCAAAATATAAATAAATATGATCACAACTTTTCCATACACTCTCGTCTCGAAATAATGATTTTGTCATATAATGCCACTTTAGCTTGAGGACGGCAGTATGATAGAGATTACAGATTCCATCTCAGATCCGCGTATGCACTCAAAGTAACACAAAAGGATAGCTGTCGTCATATTCAATTCTCTTCTTGTTAGTCATACGAAGTAATTACGTGAACCAGTCGAGCGTATGTTGAAGCTTTGTAAGAGAAAATTCAAGTATTTGTTGTACTTGGGGATAGTTATTTTCTCATGGATAAAGTAGATAGACATAATCTTTATACGAGAAAACTTTGTTGCCTCGTTTTAAGGGCCGGTTCCTGTATTGAGTACTTGGAGTTATAAGAACGTGTCATACTCTACTTTATTGCCACAGTTTGACAGGGGTTCAGGCTAAAATAAGAGTTTGACAGGGTACTTCAAGCTTCAAGTTCTTAATAAAAACAATGGTATCTAAGCATTATTCCACGCACGGAAGTGTGTGAGATTTGGTATAGTTTATAGAGCTTGAAAAAGCTTTTTTATGAGTTTGTGGAGATAGTGGTCAAACGCGAGCCTGTAGATAAATAAAAAATAGAGCTACGGTCAAATTTTGACCGCTGGGCAAAATAGTATAATTTATTGTACACCAAAAACAGAACACTGCTCTAAAGTACTATATTATCGAAATAAGGTACATAATTGTCCCAAAGAGGTAATAATGATGTGTAATGCAAATTATTTGTGACATAATCTAATACCTAAATAAAAATCAATTGTTGTTCTTTAGTCTAGCTAAAACTCAAATACAATTTATTTTTAGGGAAAGCCCAAAGGAATAACTGAATAAACAAAATTGATACATTTCTGTGGGAATTGTCAACCGCCAGTGGATAGCATTCGTGTTGACGTGAGTGACGCCACGGACAAAGTTTGATAGGTACATATATATTTCCGGGTTCAGACACGTCCTGCACGCGTGTATTTTAAATATTGTAATATATATTTTTTTTTAATACCTTATTGAAAATGTATTTAAAATTTCTGTTATTACGTCCTTTCCTGTTGATAAGGTTCACGTGCCTTTTTAATGGTATCCGGATAAGGTGACATAACCTTGTACCTGTACTGTGCCTGTACTAAATGAAAATGATGAATTAAATAACTGTAGAGCCTGTGAGGCTCTCTACAAAATAATATACGATATTTGCGACAGATATAAGGGATATATATTAATTCCTATACAATACACGAAATACACAAAACGATACATATGCGAAACGAAACGACAACGATATATTTTACGAAATTATAAAATCATTCGCGCCTGTGCACCCTGACAATTGTTGACAATCTAATCATTCTAAATACGAATGATGTGAAAGAATTTTTGAAGTCGGTCCAGTAGTTTTTAAGTTTATTCGTTACATAAAAAAAAACAAATCTCACCTCTTTATAATATTAGTATAGAAGTAAAGATTATTATTTCCTTTGATTTATTTCCTGATTTACTATTAATCTAATATTAATATTAATTGGCATATTTTGCCGCCTAATTGGCCAACTAATAGACCCTCGCAAACTACAGACTTTTTATCGGCCGATATTTGGTCGGGCCTATAATCAGTATGAGGAAGTATGCAAGCGCACATTACAATTCAAATTAAAATTCTTTATTGCAAACTAAGTGTACAGAAATGCGAACGGCAGGCTTGTATGGGAGTTTCGTACCGCTAATGGAAATTTCGTGTTTTGGGATATTTTTTGTTTTATTTGGTAGTTAATATGATAGATAATCCCTTTTTAAATTCTTAGATTTTTTTAGACTTGGGACGTAAATGTTATAAACAGTATTTTTTTTAAGGTTATGTACTAGTGTACCAATGTAGATTGTTACATATAAGTAAATGCTGCATAATGTGTTAAGTAAATTATTTGTTGCTATCTTTGTAGTGTTTTACTTACCATTAAGTAGGAAGATTGAGGTGCGGATCGTACCTACTTAGGGCATTAGGAGATACCTATATCCAGCAGCGGACTGCAACAGTTTGTTAATGATGAGTATATTTGATTATATTTAGAGTTATTTGTATTTCTAAATAATTAATTATCTTTTCAATATTTGTGTTATTTTACACAAGGCAACTTTTAAAACATAACTGCGTTTAATTTACGATTTTATTACGTTTATTTATTAAAATATTTTTACTGATATTATTAATTAATCCGAAGTTCTAAAAATAGTTTACTTACATAAAAATAAATGGCTTAGTTAACATAATAAGTGGTACAAATTCTATAACCGAACAACAGAAAAAGTATGCGGTACAAAATCTGCCATTCACCTTTGAAGATGTTCACATAAGGTAGGTTCTTAGAACTTAGTTGCCTGTTAAGGCATCGCAATTTAAATGGTTTATACTCAATATTACAGTTACATATACAGTTATATTAATGATCATTATTCATACATTTTATTTTATATCATACAATTCTTATACTGATTCACATCACATTATATTAAGTATCACAAGCATTTTAATATATTAAATAATTATTTTTCTTCAAGGAATTCTTTTACAGTGTAATATGCCTTTTTAATCCGGAAGTCTTTTAGCTTCCTTTCAAAAATACAAATTGAATGTAGGTTTTTAATATCTATGGGTAACTTATTATATATTTTTATGCTCATAGAAAATACTATTGCTATACACTGTAGTGTGGGATGTTTCATTGCGTAATATATTTTTAAGTCTACTGCTTGTCAATGTGTCATAGGTACTGATGTTTGATTTAACTAGAATTGAGTCCATATAGATATATAGAGCAGGGAACAGTGATTCGGTAACGAATGTAACTTTCGATACGTCTAAACTGTCGGCCGAAAAAATGTATGTAGTTTGCAGGAGCTCTAGCTTACCCAACTGGTCGGTTCATCTCTATTGAAAACTAATACCGTTTCCAAAAAAGGTACAAAGTAAATATTTTTGTAACCGCTTTACTCGTGTTGTCGGGTATTTCCAGTGGTAATCAAAACTGTGGGATACCTAACAGGAATTTTCGTTTACGATGTCAAAGGAACCGATAGGTTTTTTAATATCAAAGGATTCCTGAATTAACTGTGTTCAGTGAACTATCCAATGTTATTTTGATACAAGAGAACTTTGTGTTGTTGGCAAGCATTTTGTTTTTACCCCCGACACTGGAGATCGCGTCAAAGTGACATTCGCAAACTACCAAAAGGTTTCGAATTGACCATGTGACATTTTAGTGGCGCATGCCCTCCCTGCCATTTATCGATTTCGACGATCAATATTGCCTTTGCCTACTGCCTCTGGGAAAGTTATGACTTTAGCAGCCTATGTGTGTGATGCTCATCTGATCCTTCGTAGCTCCTAAACTGTTAATCGTATTTAGTCAAATGAGGTATCGCTGTATTTTATGAATACTTCGCATACCAATGAAGGCTACCGCATTTGTATATACCGCTAGGGGCGCTGGTGTACAGTGAGGTCATCAAAATGACAAATTGTATAGTTTTTACTACAATTTTCTTTCGCGAGTTTGTTACTACTTTTTACTGTTATGAATATTTTCCAAATATGGCCGATTAAGATTTACCACTGCTTTAATAGAGTTTTATGTTCAAGAAAAGGTTATCATCTTTATTTTCGAAAAAAGAGGCCGCGCCAAACTGCAGCGTACTCAATTTTATATTTAATCTCACTTCTACAGCATTAGAAATTATTTTAATTCAAAATTTCCCCCTGTTCGTGTAATAACAACGTTTAACAGCTATATTATATTAAATGCAAGCCAACTTATGAGTACAAAAACGGAAGCCTCATTGACGTCACGTCATATCTAAAACCGGCAAAAAAGTTAAAAAAAATTACAATTAAGTATACCGTAACTGAAGGTTATATAGAAAAACGTACATTCCGGAAATATAAATAGATACCTACTTTAACTGTATCAATTTTCCGTAATTGTTAAAAATGTACAAAATGCAATTTTTTTGTCCCTTCTCGGGTTTTAGTTTTAAACTTCGTCCCTGTCACAAGACTAGACCTAACATTGTTAAATATAAAAAAATAATATAAAGAGTAAAGATTTGTATTTTTGTATGTAACGAATAAAGTACTGGACCGATTTCAAAAATTCTATCACTGTTGGAAAGCTACACTATTCCCGGGTGAAATAGGTTACTTTTTATCCCTGTATTTAATAAACGGGAATTACGCGGATGAAACCGTGAGGCGACCGCGCTAATGTAAAATAAAATAAAATAGTTAATTATGCACTTTATTTATATCTACAGTATATGAAAGTTCCTATGAACGTGGAGTGTATGGAAAGGGTTTTTAAGAAGAAAATCCAAGATAGACAAAACTATACTTCATTAAAGATAGATTGATCTCTGCGACTGCTGTCAGTATCAATACCGTAACAATAGCGCATAACAGGCTCACAATACCGTAACAATAATGTACTTACGTCAGTTTGACATAAGTCGCAGAGAGCTATCTTTTATAAAGTATAGGCTAGTCAATTACATTGACAATCCTAGTTTCTAATTGAAATAAAGAAAGAAAGTTGAGTTGTAAAGTTGTCCGTTCGCTTTAAAAGTAGGTTAAATGATATATGCTTACAGTTGAGATGGCTTTTTGGTAAACAAACTTCTCAAGCGACCTAACTCAAAGGTTCAATGCACCTCCGATTTCTGAATTAAATAGTTGAGCATTTGTCAAAAATTATATTAGCCTGCAAATATGACAATCTCTGACAAAAAGTAGGATTTGACACGTTCTTAATTCTAAATAGATACTCGATTCTGAATTCTTTAAGTGATTTTTCAAAGTTTATTTATATGAAATATCAGTGACATTGTTTATGAAAAGATCTAGGTTGTTTTAGTTTTATATGGTATGCGTCATACTTGGCGCAAATAATTTCTCCCTTTTTTTCGTGTTTCCCTTAACTTATGGAATATCTGATGAATTTAATTCAGCACAATCACTATTTAATATTATTTAGCTATACAAGGGGATTTTTTTCTCATTTTAAATCTTTCGGGGGTGAAAGTAAGTACTCATAAGTATGGATAAGTTTTACTATGGAAGTAACTCTAAAATACGAAAAAAGACCGCTGTTCGATCATCATGTTGATGTTGTATCATTTAGTACTTTGTTGGCTGTAAATCGACAGAAAGAAAAATCCGTTTTTTTTGTCATCTAGAAAAGTATCTGTTTTATGTAAACAAATCGACTAACCAGCCAAGTCAAATCTTGAGCTACAATTTATCGTAAGTTATCTGCTATAAGTAAATAATTCGAATTTTCAAATTTATGAAATTATATTTAGAGCTCGTGGCTAAATAATAACAGCCGCACGCGTCGATCTTCAAGGTTAAGCAACGCTTGACGAGGTCAGTCCGTGGATGGGTGACCATTTCAACATACCGAGTTTACTCCGTGCCTTGGAAAGCACGTTAAGCCATTGGTCCCGGCTGTCATTTGAAGATCTTTGACAGTCGTTACGGGTAGTCAGAAGCCTGATATCTGACACCAGTCTTGCCAAGGGGTACCGCGGCGTGTTACCCAGTTACTGGGTTGTGGAGGTCAGATAGGCAGTCGCTCCATGTAAAACAGTTGTACTCAGCTGAATTCGGTAAGACTGGAAGCCGACCCCAACACAAATTAGGAAAAAGGCTAGGCAGATGATGAAGAAATTATATTTAGTAATAGAAAATATTGTTGTTGCAGAAAAAAGCGAGAAATTGTGTTTTTAAATTTATTTTAGAAAGATTAAAGGTCCTTGTTAATAAATTTCAGGATACAGAACTTGGCACCCATTTAGATCTCAATTCTTTTGTCGGCGTAGTCAACAACCGCGCATATTCTTAGTATTGAACTTGGCTCCCTTCATCACATTTATGTTTTTGATGGGCTAATATTTATCAAAGTTGTTTTCATAGACAAGAGAATACCTGTCATAAACAGTAGAGAATGCACGCATTTAAAGTATGTAATTAATTATTATCTGTGCTAAAACCGTATAGAGCTCATTGCCATGAACGTAGCTAGAGTGCGCGCAAGTTAAGTCTGCGCGCGGGCAAAAACGGAACTAATCGATTGTCATTTATGTCAGGTGTCAAGAGAATGTGTTGTATTCCGTGTTTTTATTCGTTTCCGCAGTAAACAATCGCCATCATTATGCTAAAAGTAATTTAAAGTGATGACAGGGATGTTTTCTTCAAGTGCACAAAACAATAACGGGCCAAAGGTACCGTTTTACAATGATAGAGCCCGCGTTGCTTATTTGACAGGTAACTCTTAGGGATACCACAATACTAAAATTTCCCTAAATTTTCGTACTACCGGTGCCCGACAGTATTGGTTTTTGGGTGGTACATAAATATACCGGCGGGACAGTACCGGCATCATGTTATATAATGCATGATCGTTATTTTGTTTTAGGCGTTTCTGAACACACCGTCACCCAAATAACTCAAGAGGGTTATGTGGCAGCAGCTTCTCCAAAAATAGTTGAAGAAGAAATTAAAAAAGAATTGAAATTGAAGGTATTAGCCACTGCAGGACCATTGTTAGACCAAATTTAACAGTAGGTACTACTAAGTATTCAATAAAAGATTTACAATAATTTCATGAAGCTTCTTTCATCATATTCTTTGCAAGTAGAAAAAGCTAGTAATTAATTATGCTTAACTTAAATTACTTTAAAGTTTCGAGAGAAAAATGACTATTGATTAAATGTAGTAAAAAAGATCAGTTATGCTGGCAACATTAAGCACGCCACCCGTCGCGCGCAGACTTATCGTGCGAGCACTCTAACTTTACCTTTGCTTGCCTAACTAAGGTAATTTTTGTACTTGTGTGCAGTTTTATAAGATAAGTTATATTTATTTGCCCAAACATGTGTATACATACAACAAATCATTACACTTGCATGCAGGATAAAAAAAACTGTTAAAAAAATATTAAGAAAAAAATATA
This sequence comes from Orthosia gothica, assembly GCA_949775005.1. Taxonomy (NCBI): domain Eukaryota; kingdom Metazoa; phylum Arthropoda; class Insecta; order Lepidoptera; family Noctuidae; genus Orthosia; species Orthosia gothica. The sequence continues at coordinate 8,890,494 of OX459062.1, read as the reverse complement.
TATTATAATTATTTACTCCAATGAATTTAAAAATAAAATAATTCCAAATGTCAACAGTAAAAAAAAAAAAACATATAGATATATAGCTAAACTATGTAGAGATACAACATCTAAAAGGTAAAATACCGATTCACGCTACAACGTCAAAAACATTAGGACTTGACGAAGGGGTAATAAGGACACGTAGGGGTGGCGGGGGTCTAACGAGGCGAATACGAGGTGTCCCTTCGTTACTCTGTAGTGATGTACGGTGAATGATGATGTGTCATTCCGAATTCCCGCACACGGGCTGGGTTATGAGCGCTTTTAGTTGCTAAGGATGTTCCGTAGGAGGGAGCAGTGGTGGCCCAGTGGTATCGGCCACGACTTACAAGTTGTAGGTCGTAGGTTCGAGCCCAGGCAGGCTCTTTACTTTGTGTAAATTATTTCATCACCTCTGCTCTCAAAACGGTGAAGGAAAACATCGTGAGGAAACCGGCATGTCCTAGAACCAAAAATACGAAGACGTGTGACATCCACCAACCCGCACTGGGCCCGCGTGGTGGATTACGGCCCATTCCCTCTCACAGAGAGGAGGCCTGTGTCCCAGCAGTAGGCTGATAATGTGATGTTCCGTGAAGGAAAATGAGAGATTTGACTGTTAGTGGAATGTAAGCAAGATATTGGTCCTTGCTTTACTGAACGCCAGTGTAATATAAAAATACCGATGTTATATTTAACAAAAAAATACTACTTAACATCACGCTTGCAGTATGCCCCGAAGCGTTGGGCTTGTGTGCGAGCCTGTGGCCTTGAAACGGACAAAAATCCAGACGGCTGCTACTGAGAAATAGCAGATGAAAAAATCTCTATAATATTTACCTGTCTAACTTTGTCATTATAGTAGAGTGAGAGAGTTCAGAGGCCTTAGTGCGAGTTTTTACTCACGCTCAATCGCGTTAACGTAAACCTCAATTTGTATTGAAACTGTATAAGCGCCGTCTGGTGAAGGTAATGAGAAACCTCTTTTTTGTATAAATTTTTACATAAGAGATCGTTTACGTTATCAGGAGTGAGTACGTTAAAAAACTTGCACTAAGGCCTCTGATCGTGTCAAAAACGTCTCAACTTCAAATTGTCAAGATCAAGATCCGACCTAGTGTCACTCACTAAATACAGCCAAATTGCGTACATCGTGTCGCATCACTATTTCGAGAGAAAATTCCTCTTAAATTAAAGATGTTATTACCTACTGCTGTACGCAATAAAACCTGTAATTTATGCTAGTTTGTTTCAACGAATTTAAAATTTAACACGGAAGGAATGTTAGTAACGCAATTTTGTGTCAGCCATTTCTTCGTTCAAACTTTCTTAATTGTTTTGTTGAAACCTTCTGAGGCCTATAACGTGTCAACGCCATCATGATTCCGCTGTTAAAAGAAATAGTGTTATTTAAAAGGGAAACGAAAAAAAAACTTTATTTCAACTAAGCCATTAAGGTTCCCCTAGGCGACGGAACGAACTATTTTGTGACAACACGTGCGAAAGAGATAGTTGCTGCGTTGAGCAGTAAGATGCTAGTTCTCGTACAAATTAGCACTTAGGACGAAAACGAGCACGCGAAATTTTATGAACAGACCTTTGAGAGTCTAGATATCATGAAAAAACAACTTAATATATATTTTCAAAATAAAATTATTTGCTTTGTTGAATTACAGGGATACATTATTACCCCTGTAGGGAAGCCGTTTTGCAATATTCCTCGTTTTATGGTATTTATTTCCGCCCAAAGAGGCGTTAAAATTAGTGTTGAAATATGGAACTTTCGACGCTCATAACTTTCAAATATTTTATTTTTGTACTTTTTTCTATCCATACAGGGCTAGATAGTGATGAGACAAATTGATATCATTTTTTATTTTGAACGTACATCATACTACAGTAGAGTAATCGGCAGACTACGTATGTATGGAAGAATGATCGACTAGTGTAACCATAAGCGGTACTTTTAAACGTCAAAATATAAATTTAAAATTAATAATAATTGATTCTATCGTCCATTCGGAAAAGTAGGTTGTTATAGAGAAGAACGAACAAGAAATCCACACTTACTCATTTTAAAAAATGTTGTTGAAAAATGTGTTTTACAACATTTACTACATACATACATACCGAGCACTAATAGGTAAATTCCTTCATTTGATAAATAGGAACATGGTTCTCACATACTTACAAATATTGCAAACATAGGTAAATTACCCAATTTTGGCCCGACAGAGTAGGCCCCTGTTAAATTAAATGTTGACAAAGATTTGTAAACGTTAATTTGTTTACATTATTAACATTTCAGCTTCAGGTTTAGGAATGTTGTAAACTATGTTTTAATGAGTAAGAAACTGAGTAGTTTTTGCATTCCCAGAGGAATTTCGGAAACGAAGCGCAATGCTGTTTAGAGGCAAAAGTAAGAATAGCCAGTAATTATTTTAGTTTTCTTCGTTAATAGACTTCTGATACTAACTTTGTTCCACAGTTTCGCTACCGGGAGCTATCTCATAGATATTTTGCATTTTGCCTGGTAAAAAATATCCTATGACCATTGATGTATTAAAAAGAGGAAGATACGGGACTGCTCACAGCGCTTGGTCCTACTAATCTAAGTGAATGCCCGTAGCTGGTACTCAGTCGCGCACGGCACATTTTTGATCACACAGCTCATTAATTTCAGTGTTTTTATGTTTTTATTGCAATAAATACGCATCAAAATGACTTATTGTGTAGCTAAACAGTGTTTAAATAAAACCAGGAAGAAAAATAAGTCACACGGAATCACTTACCACTCGTAAGTACAGTTAAAAAGGTTAATTTGTTGAAAATTACAATAATATTTAATGTTTGCTTCGCCATATTTGTGAGAGCGAGATAGATATTACAGACATGCGTGAGAGACACGATACGCACATATTGCAATGTCATTTCATTCATAATAGTAAACATTCGGTGATTCGGCCAACATTCGGCGGCTAACACGATTTCGCTTGCACTACAGCGCCGTCTCATATCTCTGTCCTTGCCTATCGGTAACTGTAGGTTTGGGACTAGTGATGACACTGAACACACGTGAGTTTCGGTGCATGTAGTCGTGCGCCGAGCCCAGGTTTTCTGATCGCCATGTTAGCGCGTATCGTATCTTCCTCTTTTTAATACATCAATGCCTATGACACTAATGCCCAGTTTTTTGATCCGTAGTTAACTCAACTAATGGTTAAATATGCTATAGAACTTTCTTTCAGTGAAATATTTTATTAAATCAGGGGTGGGACCATAAGCTGTTAGAATAAGTTTATGTTGAGTGTGCGTAAGCGACAGATATATACAAGTCATATAAATCTTTCCCTTACACACACTCAAAATAACCTTACTCTAAGACCTTAATACCTCTACTGCGAATTTTATAATTCCTACTAAAATTACAAACTAGCTTCTGCCAGCCACCCACGTGAAAGTCGAAAATTATCCCGAGAGAACATATTCCCGGGATAAAAGTTCTTCGAGTTTCGAGTTCTTTGTGCTATTCCTGACTATAATCTATCTATGTGCAAAATTTCATCCAGATACGTCCAGCCGTATGAGCGTGAAGAAGTGTCAAACATACATACACACACTCATAAATTTTCACCTTTATAAGATTAGATGCGAAACTTTGGATGGCTGGATGTTTGTTACACAATCACACCAGAACGGCTGAACGGATCTGGATGAAATTTGGCACAGAGATAGATTATAGTCTGGAATAGCACATAAGCTTTATATCCCGGTGTAATGTTCCCTTGGGATAATTGCCGACTAACTGCGGCTGATGCCCCTAGCAAAAGTAATTATTATAATAATATACCTAGTTTGTAGATTAGTGACTGTTCCAATTTGTCAGTGCCTAGTACATCTCATTTAATCTTATGAGACTGAGGGTACTGTGAGGGGTAGACAGGGAGAGCTACTTGAATGAAACTCAGGAATCACTGTTCTACTTATATTTCAGCAGCAAGGTGCCTGTCCTCAGGCACCTTCTATCGAACTAATACATCAAAGCTCAGAGGAGCCTTTATATACCCGGAAAAAGTCTAGCGAAAACATCTTCATTTATTTTATATTCGAAATTCAGTTCCCTTTCAAGACGTTATTTGTTGCCAGTCTTAATATAGGCAAATAGGTTGCCTTCTCAAATGGTAAGTCCTTACATGAGCTACGCCCCTACGAATAGACGCAAAGAATCATATGAAGTGCTTCTATTCTAAGTCTTGAAAGGTTACATGAATCCTACCTAATCCTAACCCGAACATTTACCTAACAGATGAATCAAAATACAATTGAGGTACGACCCTTAAAAGGGGAAGGCTTAATCATGACAAACGAGTTATCGGATACTCCGATATGTGCTTTTAACTTCAGCTGACGTGCACATACGCACTAACAAATCAACGCAGTCATGCTTGAACCTCCTTGGCCAAAACCTCTGAAAAAGGTACAAGGCGTCCTCCCAACACTAATAAGAATGATGCGTCAACTCACATCGACCCGGATGGGGTTTAAATTCAAAAATTCAGATATGATACAATATTTCGATCTCGTGCGTTTATCAGGCCAGAGAAGGAAAGGCTGGATTGCATCGAATTTAAATTCTACTCATCAAACTTACACCAGGGCATAATATCATAAATATATTTACTTTTTTTAAATAACAGTCATCAACTGGACCGATGATGTCAACTCGACATCCTTTGCAAAGGCTATGCCCCGTTAGCAAAGTCGGATTCAGTTACAACTATTCCTCATCTATTGTATTTTATCACTAGGAGGGCCTGGTGGAAGTTTCGCACCTACAAACTTGCTCATTATATAAATAGTCGTTTCTTCGATGCATAGTTAATGTTGCCAGCCTCTTCTTCGCCCAGCAGCATACAACCCATCAGCACATCAACAGCTCATGCAACGGAAAGAAATAATTTTATTATATCTATCGATACTATTTGAAAATTTCGACAAGAAAACAATCGATACATTTTTCCTACTTTCCCATCCCTATTAACTTCCATAAGTCAAATTTGATAGTTGCCATTTATTTTTATTTTTTTATTGACAACGGGCCTTTTCCTATAAACCTAACCATAACTTATTCTTATCTATTCTATTCTAACATTAAAAGGTTTTTATCTATTTACATGCATCTAATCTAGGCCTAACTCTCATATTCGCCAATTTTCTATATATCTAGAATGGACCATATATCTCTAAATAACTATTCCTATCTATGGTCCGGCCTAACTAATCTGTGGCTAATACGGCGCATAGAGTATTATTTAATTATTATGGTGTGAATACTGCTTTATTATGTTGTTTATAGCACTATGTCAACCAATTCTTTTAATGAAAACTATGCTTTACTTTTTTTTTGTATTATCTGTGGGACTATGTGTCAAACCATTTCTTAAAATGACATCTATGCTTTCATAGCATTTATTTGCCTTAGAGGCTTAAAAGACTTTTCTAATAATATTTGACCGTTGTAGACTTAGTCCTTATGGATTTGTATTTGGACTTTGTCTGCAATTTCATAAGCTAATCCTATTCAGTAAATATAGACAAGACAAGGGAGTATTTAATTTCATCAAAACATATACAGATAGAACATTCAAATAATTGCTTCTTTCGATGCCCAGTGCGCATCGCAAATTCCTTTTAGGTTGGACCGTATTCATTTGCACGACATGAAAAGAAAACATTAATTAATAAAGCACAAAATACAACAATCATAAATCAGTTTACATAATAAATTATTTACAACACTCTATTATACCTAAACTTCTTTCTAAAAAACTTTCAAAATTTGCATTTTACTAGATCGAATTGATGTATGTGATTACAATGCAAATTTCCTAGTACTATGTTACGACAAAGGCATATATAATGGGAATTCTTCCTTGCCACAATCCTAGTAATATCCTTTACACCAAACATAGCATTCCAAGAAGTTTTATCATAAATTCTTAAGTATTTAATTCGGTTTATAATCTTCTTATTGATCGCCTTCTTTAAATGTATGTTGGCGCAATAAGAAACCTTACTAAATACTCCTTTAATTTTCCTATGGATCTCTTTTGGTTTACTTTGAGAAAAATTCTTAATGGCTGTCAATTTCTTTCTTTTCAAAATGACATTTATTAAATTTCGTTTTATGTCACATTGAGAAAATTCAATATTATTTTCAATATTATGTTTGAAATCAATGGGATTCTGGTGTATGTTAACAACAAGATCATTTTGGTGTTCAGATGGAACAACAACTAGTCGTTCTAACGAAATCTCATCATTGGTCTCTGCAAAATAAATGGAATTAGTTGAGTCAATTGGACTGGACCGATACATTACAATACTCTCGTCCGTGCACTCGCTGTTGGGCAAGGACTCCAACTCGTCGTCACCACCGACAGCGTGCTCGCCCAGGAACACAGCTTCTGCCTCCAACTTGACATCGACGAGGCCGTCATCTCCGCTGGTCTGGTCAACATCGTCCTCGAAGATGCAGCTCTCTTCGTCGGTGTGATCGCCATCGCCATCAACTGCGTCGCCTTCTCCGTCAACGTGGTCAACGGTTTTCTCACTGCACTGAATATTGTTTTGTGTTCACCATACTAGAAAATAAATGTGCATTAAGATCTTCACACAATACATCAGGTTGTTTTTTTATCCGCTTTTATTTCAGCGATTATTATGCGCTGTTCGCAATATCGACATCTACGATGAAATATTGAAAATTCACTCCTCAAGCGATCGCATAATACTGTAAAGTCCATATCATATTTAAAAATCATATGGTAGAAGTGATATGCAGCCCCACGTAAAAAAGCTCCTAAGATCAGGCTATAGTCAATCTTTCTCCATTCGTTTATTTCAGCCACTGACTCGAATTCGGTCAAGAATTCCTCCAAGCAGTATCTGTCCGTGCCTGAATAATAATGATCCATCATGCTTTCCATAAGTTCATTTATACTAAATAATAAAACCACTTAGCTTTTTCATATATTTCCATCCGCTGTTTATTTCCGTTCACTGCTTCGTGCGCTGATCGCCACACACACGCGAAATGTCTTTAAAATACTCATAAGTATACTGTACGCCGTATACACGCGAAAATTTATAACTTTTATTTTTTCTGGGATTTTCTTACCCGGCGCCTCCACCATTATGTGAGGGGTAGACAGGGAGAGCTACTTGAATGAAACTCAGGAATCACTGTTCTACTTATATTTCAGCAGCAAGGTGCCTGTCCTCAGGCACCTTCTATCGAACTAATACATCAAAGCTCAGAGGAGCCTTTATATACCCGGAAAAAGTCTAGCGCAAACATCTTCATTTATTTTATATTCGAAATTCAGTTCCCTTTCAAGACGTTATTTGTTGCCAGTCTTAATATAGGCAAGTAGGTTGCCTTCTCAAATGGTAAGTCCTTACAGTACGTTGTAGTTGCGGTATGCGGGTAGTAGGTATTTACTAAATCCAGTTACGACTACATAAAACTAAATTACAGGGATTTCCTCAATAGCATTAGTCTCTTTTATTTACCCGACTGCCGAAGGAGGGTAATGTGTTTATCAGTCTATGTATGTATGTATGTATGTATGTATGTATGTATGTATGTATGTATGTATGTATGTATGTATGTATGTTTGTTCCTATGTGGCGTTCCAGAGACCAAACGCGTTGGCCGATTTTGATGATTCGTAGGTCAATCGATGCGTCTTAACCCTGCGAGTGTCATAGGCTACATTAAAATTGGATAATAGATAAATTGCGGATTTTGGATGCCATATTGTGGGGGCCCAAATTTTTTTTTTCTTCCAAACCCATCGTGTGGGGTATCAAAATAAAGGGTTTTAAGAGGTGATTTCAAAAATATATAACACTTATATGTTTAAATGTACCTAATTCGAAAAAACTAACTAAAAAGTTATAAATAAAAAAACTTAATTAAAAAAATCAAAAAACCCGACTGCTTCAAAAGCGAACTAAAAAGTCGTAAACAAGGAAAAAATCATGCTGTGCAGTCGGAGGATACACCAGATTTTGGTCAGCCAGCCGGCGAATATGTATCCTCCGACTGCACAGCATGATTTTTTCCTTGTTTACGACTTTTTAGTTCGCTTTTGAAGCAGTCGGGTTTTTTGATTTTTTTAATTAAGTTTTTTTATTTATAACTTTTTAGTTAGTTTTTTCGAATTAGGTACATTTAAACATATAAGTGTTATATATTTTTATATAAATTACAGGGATTTCCTCAATAGCATTAGTCTCTTTTATGTTTAGTACTTAGTTTAGTTAGGTACCGTTTTAGGGAGTAACTAGTCACTTGTTCTAGCTTTGGTGAAATCTACTAATTTACAATCATAGAAGTTTATGAGTTTGCGAAAAGCGATTTCATATCATAGTATTTATTTGGGGACAGAAGTAATGGTTGGTTCAAAGGTTGTCTGTAAGAGATTGCCCTGTGCGATAAGACCGCCCATTGTACACTTGTTACGTGTTAGAAAATATTTGTTCTGTATGTATTTTTTTTTTGTGGTGTACAATAAAGAATATAATAAATAAATAAATAAATAATGAAAAATGCCTATACATAGGCTAATAATAATAAATATTAATAAATTTATTTATTTGTATAGAATGCAGGTATTACAATAATGGTGTTAGTTTAGATTAGATATATTCCCAGTACATTCTGCCTGTTGGCATACAAAAATATGGTGGTTAACATACAAATATTTTAGAGACTAGGTACTTAGATTCAAAATGAGATCATTAATCACCTAATTCTTAAACTTATTTACATAATAATTCACTTTGTAAGTGAGATAAAGTGAAGCGAATTTTACAATTGATCATTTATAAAATCGGTAACAGAGTAATAACATTTCTCTGTCAGCAACGATGATAGCAGTTTCTTGAATTTTACTAAGGGCTGATCCTTAATACAGCTTGGCAATTTGTTAAATATAACAGGTGCCATACCAATAATGTTTTTTTTAAGCAAAGCAGTGTTATATCTACCAGTACACAATAGATTCTGATATTTTGATCTCATGGCAGTAGTTCGCATCCTCGTATCATTAAATGCAGGAAATAGATGCTTGTTAGTTTTAACGAATATAGCCGTTTGGTCTTTTCCGTCTCCCTTTTGTATTTGTATATAGGTTTGTTTTTGTTTTTAGAATTTTCAATTGTATATATGTTATGGTATCAATAAAATAGTATGTATGTTTCCTAAAAAAAAAAAAAAAAAAAAAAACGAATATAGCTACTTCGAGAATGTATATACAAGGAAAAGTTAGTATTTTGTGTTTCTTAAAAAAAGGAATGCAACTATCTGTAACCTTGAGACCAAAAATGGATCTTAAGCATCGTTTTTGGGCTTTAAATATGGACTCCCGTTCGGAACAATTACCCCAGAATACTACACCAAACCTTAGAACAGAGACCACCAAACCGTGATATGCAACCATTAATGTATCCAAGTTAACTTTCTTGGACAGATTGTAGAGAGCATACGCAGACGTGCTTAATCTTTTGCAAACTTCTTCAGCCTGCGGTTTCCAAGTTAATTGACTGTCTATCAAAATACCCAAGAATTTAGCCACGCTAACGTTATCAATAGTTTGTCCTTTATAATTAATTTTTAGGTTTAAAGGAAGAATGTTTTAATAGAAATGCAATATATTTGTTTTATTGAGGTTTATGATTAGATTATTGTCGTTGAGCCAGTTTATTATTAATGTTACAGAATTATTTATTTCATGTTCATAAAGCTCTTTGTTAAGGCAGTCTATTAGGATAGTACTGTCATCGGCAAATAAAACACAAGGGTATGGGATGTGTCGGGGTAGATCATTTATATACATCAGGAATAATAATGGCCCAAGAACGCTGCCCTGTGGAACGCCACATTTAATTTCCCTAGGACCAGATAAAAATTTAATCTCACGTTTTGATTTGACGCAGCGAGGCTTTTTACAAGCTGCACCGGGTTCAGCTACCTTATTGTGTAATGAATTTGGGAAGGCAAAGGGCAAAAAAGGGAGGGAAAGGGTGTATGAAAAATCGACCATTCACATAGACGGAAATCCACATCGCGTTTTCCATCTCGCATGTGATTGGTCGATTTTTTATGCTCTCTGCCCTTTTCCCAATAAGACTACTGGGCTTTTGAAACAAATCTATTAAATAATCATTACTTATGGTGTCTGACACAATAAAAAAAGTAAAATTAATAATTAACAAAACAATGTTTAAAAACAATATGCATATTGCATACTGCGTTTGATAAGGAATTATCAAACCCAATATCATGGGGTGCATAAAAAATGTTCGATCCGCTATCGTTAAGACGAGTTCGTCCTATTCACCGACTGATAGTCAATAATTTTTTTGTTAGATTTTCACAGTGTGAGACCTCAGAAGTTTTTTGCAGACAAAATACCGTCTTTAGTCTAGCAGAAAACCACTGTTGACAGAGCAGACTATCCTCATTAAACCAATTACAGCTTCGCTAATTGTCACTGCGAACTGTAGGCAAATCGAGATACAGACAGACAAACAGACAGCCCAATTAAACAGTACATGGTAGTTGGTATAACTTTCTCAAGATTTATCTAGCAATTAGTAGTTGGAAGTTCCATTCGGTCGTCGGATTACCGAGTTTCTTTTTAAACTGTTCCTCTTGAAACTTCGTATCCACACGAAGTTTTTAGTTTGTTTAGAGAGGTGCTTGTTCCTCTTGTGAATTGAATATGGTAATCTATTTCTTACCGACTTCAAAAAAAAGGAGATAATTAATTCGACAAGTTCTTCAAAATTGGTCAGCAGTTTTCAAGATATGGATCATACAACCGAACTCCTTAGCGAGAAACAGCACGAATGTGCAAATTGAATAATTATGGGTATTTTGTCAATCCTTTAGGTACCATACTATAGAAATTTCTCATTTTTAGTGTGGTTTACTATAAAACTTTCGACTTTCGTTTCGGAAGTCGGTGTCGAAAAATGATAAAAACAAGAGATACCAAAGACACCGATTGCCAAAACGAAAGATACTTTGCACTTTTTAGTGTTTTGCTATTGAAGTCGGTTTATATTTTTGTGAAAAAGTTTTTTGTTGAAGACGCATTTTGTTATTAATATTGAATTAACTCAGGAATTATAGTCTTTTTTTTACCAAACAGCCAGAGGGCAAAAGTTTCCCCCAAATCCTTCCAAGTATTCTTTTCATTATAATCTTTTTTTTTATATTAGCTTAGACTGTCCCACCGCTGAGCATTTCTTTATTGTATACTATTTTAGTATGTTACAGAGATATGAACTTTAAACAATCGCAATCGTCATCAGCTTTTTGGAGTAAGTAAGTACTCACCTAGATAAGTATCCACATTTTTTTTGTGAGGATACCCTCTGTCTGGGGAAAACGGAGGATAATACCTGACTTATACAGACTAAAACCTCACAGTTCTTGACACAAATAAATTCGCGCTTATACCTGGGGGTTTACTTCCTAAGCACGAAGTCCGTAGTTTCGGCCTTCGTTATGGGTGCTTCCTACTCCGCATCACGTACGGATGCATGATTCGTTCGGGGCCCATACTACTCATGAATGACAACGCAATTTGACAGATGTACCTAATCCTGATGTGTTTTACCGGTCGGAAAAATTTAATCATTACGGAGTAGGGTTCACTCCGAAGATCCAGAGTACTTTCGGACGGACCCGTAATGTCGACGGAGCTAGGGAGTAGACCTCATGACTGGCTACGTACTCAAATAATTTTAATTAGTAACCATACATACATTTTATTAGTAACTATACACGGTACGATTAAAATAATATTAATAAGGAAAATAAAATTAAAATACTTATAATTTTCCTGATGGTAATTTTTTGTCGATCCAGACTAACGATAACTCCTATCAGTAAAACCTATGCATTTTTGTGGCATGGAATATCACCGATATTTCACATTGTCCACTATATATTATACACTATATATTGTCCACACGGAAAAACTCTGATACCAGAGGTGGTCACATCCTCACACGAAAAGGAAATAAAGAAAGGCAGACGTTGTTAAAAATGACTTCTTCTTCTTATCCCTGTGTTTTCAAATATATTTTTAAACCAAAAATTCCGCCCTCCCCCCCCACCTTTGTCTGTATGGGTCCCATATAAACATTGTTGGTGACTTGTATGGCTTTGGGTCAACAAGATGCTTATACTGTGAAAAGGTTGGTACGGTGGTACTTTTAAGGTAGTAGCTCCAACAGTTTGGCACTTAAATCTGTGTGTCAGACGACGGACAGACAGACGCGTGAGTGGCAGCAATAGGGCTTCGTTTGGACCCTTTGGGTACGGAACCTTAAAAACTTACCACTTAGCCAACTAGGAAAATAAAGTAGTAGTACTTTCCACCTTTACTGTTGATTCAGACAAAAGTGCGTCACTAAAATATGATAAATAGATCGGGCAACATTTTTTTATGCACAGGGCGGCCAAATACGATGAATATACAACTTTATATTGCCACCATTTATATTTTAGAACAGTTTTTTACTGTTGTTTGATATTCCTATTTCAATTAAAGAGTTCCAATTTTGTTTTAGACAGTTTTAAGACCATGAACATGAACACTACATTAACTTCAGTCATTGTATTTGTATACTGAATTGAAAAGCGAACAAATTTTGATGGATCGGTTTCGGCCAACAAAACTGATTACGGCCGGAATTTCGGTGTTGGCAAAAAAAATTGCCGAATATTTAGCTCAACTGATACTAGCGTTTTTGAGCTGATAGATGTTATGTAGACAATAAAAACGGACTACATCGTTCGTTCATGAGTGTAACTTCACAAATAAAAATAAAAAAAATATTTTTCTAATTATTTGTAGCTTCGAATCCCTTAGGTCGGTCAGCACCCTGGAGATAAAATGTGTGAATGGCAAATAGCAATACGCTCGCGTCTATTATGTGGAATTTCAACCTAACATCTGGACAAATCTGGGTGCACTAATGCACCTAGACTTTTCTCTTCTGGGAACGTTACATACATTACAGACTTAAAAATAATAAGTTTGTTTGAATTGTAGTTTTATAGGAATTGGTAGTAAATTTACAAAACATGCAAGCGATTTATTTATTTAATCTATTATGAAACTCTAGTCCGATAACGGTATTCCAGAATTAATCACGAGTTTTTGTTATACCGCAAGGTTTGGTTTCGCTTTTGGCCGAAACTAGACAAGGAACCGGTTTCGGAATTCGGTTACGGTTTCGACTAAAAATCGGGTTTCGGTGGGACACAATTTTTATTTTTGGGTAAAGTCGTTACAATTTCTCCAGATTCGACGGATCCGGAATTATTTAACACTAAAAGCAGGATAACATAACTTTGTTAGTGGGATGTGTAATAAACTATTTGAGAATTTGATATAAACACGACAAAAGCTAGCGTCTCTTAAGGCGTCCCATATACATTCAAAATTATAGCGCAAAATTGATGACTGCACAATACAATTAAATGTTTAGGGCAACCTGTCAATACTACCCGTATTGACAGGTTGCGCGGTGATCGTACACAAGTTTGAGGAAGCAATTATAGGAGTTACACCTAGCTAGTTTCACTAACGTTTTTAAATTTTTCGTAATAATTGCGTAGCATTGGTAGATTTTAACCTCATGCACCGCCATTTTACTTCACTCGTTTTTAGTGGAAAAACACCCTAAAATATTAAACCGTCAATAATAATCGTACCTACACTTTATGTAGTTATGGTGGTTTTCCTGGATGATAAGGCAGGCAGGTATATAAACCGATGTGCATTTTAATATTGATTGACTTCACATTAAGTATTTCTTGTGCTCGTCGATAACACGAAAACCATAATGAAGTTCTCAATGGCTACTTTGTTTTTGGTCACGCTGTTCATCTGCTTATCTGTTAAATATGGTGAGCTATATTTTTAACGATTTAAATATTTACATATTTTCTTTACATATTCAAATATGGCCGTAGTTTTTTTTTATATTTTATTTAATTATTTTATAGATGATTTTTACATTGTGCCCCACTTTGCCCGGTTTATATTTAATACATAATATACTTACTGGAATATTGCATATTTCAAATGGGGTATTTTTTTTAATTGATGTCCGTCGTTTTATGGATACTTTAAGGCCTACTTGTACAAAAAAACACGAAGTGCATTAAATGCTAAACGTATTAAAACTATAATTTAGTGTGCGCTGTCTGTGAGTAGATCGAAACATTTAGATTGTTTTAACCGTTTTTTAAAAACGTAAGCGTTTTGTGTTAAAAACGGTTAAGCAACAGTTTCGTGGTGGATTAGAATTGTCGTAATTAATAATAATTTTACTATCTGTCTGGGTAAACGATCGCCAATCAAACCAAAACCATGTTTGTGGCAAGAGAATGAAAACCCCAGTTTCATAGTTCCAAAAAACAAATTGAATGACAAAATTCAAGCACGCGTTAACTACTGCGATTGGTTGAAAACTGCCAATCACAGCAATTTGTGCACTTAACTATTTTTCAAATTAATTTAGCAGTAATTTACTAGAGAGCCTAGGGGTAAATTGCCTTAACTATATTGAGAATAATAATTAGTAGGTACTTGCGAACATTATTTTTTATAGCGCTATTAATTTGCTAATTAGTTTTGTATTATTTTTTTGAAGTTTATTTTTTAATAAATAAAAAAATATTGCAAAAATGTTTCGGTTAGTACAAAACGTGTTTTGAAATTTTGAATTAAAGCAAACTTCAGTTTAAAATAGTACAAAACCGGTTTTGTTGCTAGTAAACGGTTCACAAGTTCCAATATTATTTTCAGTGTAACAGATATAGTTATAAATAATGAATTTTAATATACATAAATGAGTTTTAAGTTCAAAACGTTGCAGATACGGTTGGCGTAGTGGTTGAACGATCGGCTGCTGCGCCGCGTGTCGCGGGTTCGATTCCCGCCCGGAACAAATACTTGTATGGCCTACAAATAGTTGTTCCGGATCTGGGTGTCTTGTGTATGTGAGTTTGTAAACGGATACAGGATGAAATTCTAAGTGGTGGCAAACGTTTTTTTTTAAATAACTAAATTATATTTACTCATTTCAGCCTCGTCAATTAATTGCTACGTTTGTGACTCCGTATCAAAACCAGATTGCTTGGACAATTACTCCACCCTTGTAAAGACTTGTTTAGGCAAAGATGTCTGTGGCATTGCAAAAATTACTATGAGTGAGTAACAATGTTTAATCATTCATTTAACAATTAATGTAAGTAGCTCGTGGCTAAAGAATAACTGCCACACGAATCGTCGTTACGGGTAGTCAGAAGCCTGAGATGTGACACCAGTCTTGCCAAGGGATATCGTGTTACCCAGTTACTGGCTTGTGGAGGCAGACGCTCCATGTAAAAGGTTAGGCAGATTGATTATTTAACAATTAATGTACGCACTTACAATAAACAGACAAGAAGAAAAACAGAAAATAGGTACAGTAGTCATAGCAGATTTTTGTGTCTCTGAATTTAGGCGCTGCGAACCATTTCGCAAGGAACATTTTGTCATCGTATATACTGCATAGAGTAAGCAAGATAGGACGATGCCAAAAAATTAAGCGAGTGAAAGAGCCAATTACACAATGCTATCTTCACCTTCAACATTTACACAACAATAGCTATTGCGTAGGGTCTTGCAGCCAACTTCAGAGACACAAAGATCCGTGTGACTACCGTACAAAGGTTACGTATATTTCTACAGAAATCTCTTCTAGCATACCTGCGACTTAAAAGAGATGTAGACGACGATGACGGTGATGTGTGTGTGTGTGTATGTGATATGTGAGAAGGGAAAAAAAGGCGTAACTTTTCTTGCTGTATTCGATTTCAGCGAAAGCGATAGTCGAAATGTCAAAATTTAATGGATTGATCACCTGATTTTTCGCATACAATTTTGCCTATTCGAGAATCGCTATCGCCACGCTTTCGATAATAGAAATGATTGAATGTTACTCACCTAGGCCCACAGAATATTATAATACTCTGTTTTCAAATATTAAATCCCCCGCCGGTGTTATAAGTTTCATGTGTTTTGCTGTCTGTGTGTCTGTCTGTGGCATCATAGCGCCTAAACGGATGAACCGATGTTGATTTAGTTTTTTTTGTGTGAAAGGTGATTTTGTCGAAAGTGTTTTTAGCTATGTTCGAATAAAATCGGTTCAGCCGTTCAAAAGTTATGGGCGTTTTACTGTTTGAATCGAGGTGTTTTCGGTCGAGGTTTTGTTAAATTTTGAAATTTTACTTGTTTAAATATGCATTTGAAAACCCTATAAGCAATTTATTTAACATTTTTTACGAGTTGCTATCCCGTATTTTAAATACCTACGAGCACCTCCGATTTTTGGGTTATCATTGCAGCTGCTTTGCTGTGTGCTGTGGTTCGAATCCCGCACAGAGCAAATGTTTGTATGGCTTGTATGTTTGTTCCTGTTTGTGTATGTGAGTTTATATGTTTGTAAACACACCCACGTCCCAGGACAAATCCTAGAGTGCGGCAACTTTTTTTTTTAAATTACGCAATCTAAGTAATTTATCTTTTTTCTAACTAGATGACGGGACAGAAACTATTGAACGAAGATGTAGGCCAAAAGAAAAGGAGGATCACGGGGAACATAAAGATGCGCTTGCAACGACTGCCTGGAGCACTTGTGACACCGATCTGTGTAACTGGGGGGTAATGAACAAATCTCATATGATGACGTTAGTTGTAAGTGCCATGTTGTCTCTAAGTCTTTATTGTAAATTTTAAATTATTTTGACCCTTACTAAAAAAAACAAAAATACAAATTACAAAAATATATATATTACGTGCTATCAATTAAAAAAAAAAGATTTTTCAAAGTCACCAGACCCGGTGTTCAGAATCTCTAGATGAAAAATGCTTGTTTCTGCAATTTTAAGTGAAGAGTTATCCGGTAATGTGTTAATTTTGTTGCAAAAAGTATTGTATTAACTTTTGACGGGTAGGGAATGCCTAAGGCAATAAGTCCACCTTTGTAACTTTGTGCATGAAGTCTGACCACACGTCACGGATTTAGTTTTCATCTGCAATTCATTCTCTATCGGATACTGTATAGTTACGATAATAAAATAATAATGTCATTTGCCAACGAAAATCATGTTAACTTTGCAACTTTCTATGAGTTGGTTTCTGTGTCGAACGCAATATACTATTATATGTTATTTGAGTTTAATATTTCAATTATTATTTAATATACTTATGAGAACCTTTTGTAACCTTCCTTAAATGGCTTATCAATTATATTTTATTAATTAAAACTGTTCATGTTATTTCTGCGTTTAACTGTTTCCTTGGTTCAAATTTGTTATAATAATATTAATGTTCAGAATCATCAGATAGTCAAATAAATTCTTTATTAGTCTGGGGGGTAGTGCTACAAATACAAAAGTCACAGTAAACCGGCGGATATTAACATCGATAGCTATTGATATTATATCTATACTAAAACAATAAGCTGAAAGAGTTTGTTTGTTTTTTTGTTTGACTCTGGAACTACCAGACGGATTACAAAAAATATCTTTGTATATGATAGCCACGTGGCTATCATATATAAACAGATTTTTTGAAAGCCGACTATTGCCTTCCTCGTGAATGTTCACATTTACGCTAAATGTCTTGGTTAGCCTTAAATATTGATATATGTAAATTAAGTCTGAAGAAAAAGCGCTATCAAACTGCTGTATCCGTGTGCGCTTGGCTGATTGTAAAAAAAAAACCAAGACACTATGCAGAAAAGGAGATAAAAAATCTGAATATCCAAATACAGTCTTAAGCAATTTCTAAAAACCACACCAACACCAGAACAGATTTTTTCAGATGAATCCTGGACAACAAACTCCATTGCCACAGACCTAAAAAAGCACGAATTTGGAAGGATGATTAGGATTTTCGGCGCGCAACAATGCGTTGGTCTGGCCTACACAATACGAAAAACAAATGATTTTAAAAAACAAAAAAAACACGGCTGCTAAAAATAAATGTATAAATTGTATCTAGTACTTGTTTTTCTCTTTTCAGTTAATTCATTTTGAGCAGTCGGGTTTTTGTTTTTATAATAATTTGTTTTATTTCAGACTTTTTAGTTTTAGTAATGAACGGGATTTTATGGGAAAATAAATTATCTTTTACCACATAACTTATGTAGAACCATATAAGTTACGTGGTAAAAGATTATTTATTTTGCTATAAAAGTTACGCTTATCTTGAATTTGTGACAAACTAGGATCAAAAAAGTTTTACAATATATTATTATAATAGGTTGGGGAAAAAGTTTCTTCGCATTTTTTAAGAAAATTCAAAACATTTTTTATATAGTTTATTTAAATTTAACTAAAATATGTAGGTACCATTTTGTTCGATAACTTCTTGCCATCTTGTAGTAGGGACATGATCCCATTGCTATAGAAATTTTGGGACTTCTGATCAAAATACCGCGACAAGTGGTTTTGGCAGTCCTCTCATGGAGTTTCTTGTGCATTCTTCTCCATAACAAGCTACTTTCCGAATGCACGGTAGAATCAACTTTTATTCCATGTAAATTTAAAAAGTATGGAGTTTCTTGTGCATTCTTCTCCATAACTAGCTACTTTCCGAATGCACGGTAGAATCAACTTGTATTCCATTTAAATTTAAATTGTGACATTCAAAAGTGCCGCTTGGTGGCCCAGTTGAAATAAATATCTTTTGTCTTTTGTCTTTTGTCTTTTCTCGTGATGTTAACCTGACACTGCCTAAAGAATTCTGAAGAGACCGAAACAGGTGGAAATCTGAAGGTGCAAGGTCAGGACTATACAGCCAAACTTTCTTAATTTTTGCTAAGTGGCTAAAGATGTGTACACGAGTACATGAGTACACGGTTTATTAGGTTTCTTTCAGTGAGCTCGTGAGGTACCCAAATATCGAGCTTTTTGTGTACCCAGTTTTTTTCAAATGCGCCAAAACTGTTTTGTGGTCAATTCCCAGTTCTTCAGCTACGTCGTAACTACTGATATTGCTCCACTTTTTCAAAAATGGCATCCATTTTAACCGTAATAGGGCGACCAGAGTGACGTGCATCTTTGACATCAAAATTGCCGGATTGAAAACGCTTAAACCAAATTTGTGCTACTCTCACAGACGCTGCACTAGGTCCATAAACATCGCAACTCTCAACACAGCACAATTGCTAAGCTTCCCTTTAAGGTTACAAACAACAAAACCCAAAACATATATTAGTTACAAAATAAATTATAGTCTAGGTTATACGTATAACTTTATAGAATGCTTAAAAAACCTATCTTGGACAGATAAAAAACGATGCAAATATAGCATTAAGTTGTATCCATGAATTATTAAGTCTACTTTAAAATCTCTGTTTTCCAAAAATGAGGATAAAGATTAATGTGAACATAAAATAAAAAGAAATTGGATAAGTAAGAATCTTAAAGTTTAAACCGATTTCTAAAACAAAGCGCTTCCTACGATACAATTACTACAAGAATAAAATTAAACAAACAGGACTAGTTACACTAGGTACATAATTATTCTACGTAAGCAACGTAGAATAATTATGTACCTTACATTTACCTACCTTATAATTATTACAAAATTACTTACTTGTTCTATTACAAAATGTATCTACAATGCTAAACGAAATGCAAACACAAAGTTTATGAATAATAATGACAACAAATGACAGTTACAAAATACAGAACACACAATGTGAACCCCAGACGCCATTGAACACATTAAAATGTACAACACAATACTCACTAAACCAGCAGAAAAAGCCTCTGCCTTTATGAATCACTTTACAAATGCCATCCTTACACCAAATTGTACAAATAGTTCCCACAGTGAAACCTTAACTGCTAACTTGATGTTCCTCGCACCCATATCCGAAATTTTCTTAAGGTGAGACAACAAATACTATCGTTGACTAGTACCAACTCTGATGGCTACAATAAACTCCACACCGGAATAATTAAGTCATGTGTTGATAAAATAAGTGGAGTGTTGACTTATCTAATTAAACTGTTCTTTTCACAAGAAGTGTTGCCTAAAGCAATAAAATATCTATTGATAAACCGATATTTAAAAAGGGTGATAAAGCTGATATAAATAATTAATTATGCTCAAGTGGCTCCCTATTCGACTTCGCAGGCACTCTCGGATTTTGTGTCTGCTATTTAACGTCCTTCACAACCCTAAAACGCCTTCCTACCTCCGCAAACGCTTCTCCTTCTCCCGTCCTTCCGATGCACTTTGCAGGTCGCATCTTAAACATCTCCTTGAAACACCTATCCACACTACCGACTTTTACTCCTACTCCTTTACTGTACACGCGGTGCGGTTGTGGAACTCGTTACCGCCTGATATTAGGGACTGCCAATCTCTTGCAGTTTTTAAAAAGAGAGTGAAAGAGCATTATCTTTCCATTCCGTCTTAGTTGCCTAAAATTATGTATTATTATTTATGTATTTATGAAATTAGTTAGTATTTATTATTGTAATATTTATTTTATTAATATGCATGTATATAAGAGTATATATTAATGGGTGGTATTTAATACTTTAACTGTAATTCCCCTTTTTTCAATCAAAATATTCGAAATTACTACCAAAAATACTGAATTGCACACTAAATTTGCTCATCAAATAAATGAATTATACTATACTGCTAGATCTTTAAAGCTTAACTGTTTTACTGAATAACTATCTGTTAACTAAAAGTAAATCTAATAATTCTTCGAGTGCAACAAAATATTCAAGTTTTAAGGGAGGGGGGGAAACGAAACAAAGTCGACGGAGCCCCGCTGCGCAGGGCTCCTATTTCTGTCTGCAGGGTCTAAAGTAACCTAACATGAAGGAGATGACGGGAGCTGAGTTCGCTCGCTTTGCTCGCTCACTTCAGCTCCCGTCATCTCCTTCGAACCTAACCTATCCGTGTCGGGGTGCCCTAAGCTCCCGAGCTCGCTTCGCTCGCTCTTGGACTAATTCACATTTATTTTATATTTAATTGAATAATTTGTGTGCAAATCAGTATTTTTGTTTTACGGTGAGTAATATTGTTTTGCAGTAGGTTATTAGTGGAGATATTTTGTTTGCTTGAATTTCTAAATAGAGGTGCAGTTAAAAATTCCCCAATATTAATTATCTATACTGTATTCTTCTTTATTGTGAATTGTTCAAAATATTTTTATTTCGCCTCTACACACGGTGTCTACATATCTTTTTTTGCAACTCTCCTCTCGCAGGTATGCTGGAAGAGATTTCGATAGAAATAAGCATACCTTTGTACCTATTTTCTGTTCCTTCTTCTTGTCTATTTACTATGTGTGTGTACATTAATGGTTAAATAAATAAATAAACAATAATACCCATCTTGTCAAAAATATTTGAGAAATGCATGTACCAAAGAATAATTAATTATTGTGAGAAAATTCATGTTATCAGAAAAGAGCAATTCGGCTTTCAAAAACATAAGTCCACGTCCTTAGTTTGCCATTATTTCACTGTTTAAAGCAATACTGATTAATATCAACTCCGAGTTAGGCTGTGTCATGTGGGGTCACCGGGTGGTGATACCGGAAAAATGCCGGGATAAGATTTTAAATATTATCCATGAGCCGCACATGCGCATCCTAAAGTTCAAGGCGTTGGCACGCAGCTACGTATGGTGGGCGGGCATCGACGAGGCGATGGAACGAGAGTGCCGTGCGTGCACCGTGTGCGCCGCGTACGCGGACGACCCGCCGCGCTCTGCCCCTCGCCTTTGGCCCTGGCCCGCCAGGCCATGATCCCGACTGCATCTGGACTTTAAATGCAAAATTGCTTCTTATTTAAGATAAATTATATTATAATATTTTTTGAATGCAAATGTGACTTATAATGAAACTTATTTAGTTGTAGTAGACGCAACGTCCAAGTGGCTGGAGATATTTCAAGTTCCCTGTTCGGCAGCGAGCCATACGATGGTCAGGTTGCGCGTTGGCGAGCTGTGGAGTAGGGAGTCCCTAGGCAGATAGTCACTGACAATGGGCCGCCGTTCACTAGTAGTGAATTTGCACTAGTAGTGATATTTTTTTAAAGAGTTATTAAAAAAGCTTATGAGTAAGCTTGATATTAGCCTAAAATCTAAATTTTAGGCTTTAAACACATTTATAGTTATTAATAAAAACCGGCCAAGTGCGAATCGGACTCGCACACGAAGGGTTCCGTTCCATTATCGCAAAAACCCGGCAAAAAAAATACGTTTGTTGTATGGGAGCCCCACTTAAATATTTTTTTAATTCTGTTTTTAGTATTTGTTGTTATAGTGGCAATAGAAATACATCAGCTGTGAAACTTTCAACTGTCTAGCTATCACGGTTAATGAGATACAGCCTGGTGGCAGGCAGACAGACAGACGGACAGTGGAGTCTTAGTAATAGGGTCCCGTTTATACCTTTTGGGTACGAAACCCTAAAAATGAAATACCGGTCGTTGCTATGCGGAACTTAAGAGCGGCTGGAATGATCTGGGTAGTTTTACTTACAAAATGTTAAAGTAAGATTAGGAGTAGAACAACGTCTGTCAGATCATCTAGTTATAAACAAAATAGTATAGTTTGTTTTTTGTTTATGCCATTATCAATGATGCTGCAGCAAGCCTAATTAGATCAATTTGTAAGTGTTCGTTTCAAATATAACATTTCATCTAACAAGGATAATAATTCATTTTTATTATATTGTAATAATACGTATTAATAATGGGACTATCATGCAGTTTAAACACATATTTCAAAATTGAATAAGGAAAAAACCGTGGATTAGGTTATTCTGGTTAGATAAAACCGGAAATTTATTTTAAAATGAGTTAAAAATAAATATTAAACAGTTTCGAAACCCCGATTTTGTGATAAAGATCTAATAAAAATGACTTTCCCGCAGCATTTCCTAGTTCATGGAAACGCATATAACGCCCTTGCTCGTGAAATTCAGTCCAATTTTGGTAATCCATTCGATCAGAGAGAAGAGCTAACAAAAAAAAATCAAAATGTCCAAAATTTCTAATTTGTTACTGGTGACGTTTGTCGTCTGTTTGTCGGCTAAATATGGTGGGTTTGACATATTTATTTGTGACTACCTCGTCAGTCTAGTGATTGCAAGCACGACTACTGAGGTAATTCGATGCTCGAGTCGGGCATAGTTTTCATTGTTTTTTCCATCTAGAATTTCTCAGTAGCAGCCCGATGTTATGGTTTATATATGTTTTTGTATATTAGTGAAAAAAGGGCACAAAGTTAAGGGATAGACCCAGGGTTGATCAAATAAAAAGTCAAGATGGAACGATGCAAACACCAAGTTGACGCCGGTTAAAACTACGTCTTGCCGTATACATACACAATTACACGCACACACGTACTACGAAACTACGCCTTAGCTTGTCAGTCGAGCTTTTTATTTGATCTGAGGTCGTGCTCGTGACATGACTGCAGAGGGAGCGTGGCTTATTGCACGTGTTCTTTTCGGACCGAGCCGATTGCGATTTTAGACAAACACAAACTTGTCTCATCATTCAATAAGTTTTAATACTTCATTGCGGATGAAAGTGCCGTTATTGCATCTTTCGTAAGCTGTTGTGAAATTTTATAAAAAATGGCACCCTCTTTGAAAAGTGAAATATGGGTGTCCATATTTTAAATTAGTGAACCTACTAATATTTCACTTAAGATATCTTGAAGAGCAAACGTCTTGATGAGTTTGAAATGTTTTTAACAAGTGAAAACGAAATACTACAAGCTTTTACCCTGTTTTATATTTTTTTTTAATTCTTTCTAAAATAATTTAAATTTGGATCAGCATCCGCTGATATTAATGACAAAATATCAACATCAGCGAATGTGAAAAAATTTGCATCAGCAACAACCCTGGACCAATAAGCTAGTTGACTCATATTAAGACGGTACCCTGACCAAAAAATCGGCATAAGATAATAATATGAGCATTCCTATTGGTCTAGCGGCACTGGTGGCGCATGAATTACAGTAGTGAATACGCCCAGATTTTAGAATATTTTTTTTATAAAATCGAATTTTGGTCTTTTGAAAAAAATAAATCTACAAAAATGTTCGTTATTAAATTGTCTATCCATTAGTGTTAGTACAAAAAATAATTAATGAACACTTTACGAGGAGATGCATAATATCAATAATTATTTCTCATTTTTATGTTTTTTTGGAAGGAGATTAGTGAAATATATACAACATTTAAAAAAAAACTAAATCTACCATTTTAGAATCAATATTATGTAGAAATTTAATGTATTTTTTTAAATTGATATTTCTTTTTAAATAACGAGTAGATAGCTCCTAAAAACAGCACAAAAAACGGCTTGCGCGGCGTTTTGCTCGGGGTACCGCCTTAATAATTATTTCGTATAGAATTTGACCAAGGACGTATGTAGAAATTCAATTTGAAAACTTTTTTTAACACTTTATATCACCCAACTATAGAACATCCTAGTATCCATATCAAATTTATTTTGCTCAGTCTCCTTCACTTATACTACCTGACACTAAGCGGCTAGTTTTGAGTTATTTTAGGCTTTTCATAAAACGAGTGAGATTATAATATTGACATTCAAAGTACTTGGAATATTGCTATAAAAACCAAGTATTGTCCAACAAAAGAAAATAAAATTGATTTTATCACATTGTAGCGTCATCAATAGAATGCTTCGTGTGTGGCTCCATTAGCAAATCTACTGAGAATTCCGTGGTGAAATACAAAGAGGGAGCCACCAGTGGATCCAATGAGAGTCCTGAAGAGGGCGACGATTATGGTTCCGATGATGGTGACGATGAGGATTCCGATGAGGATTCCGATGAGGATTCCGATGAGGATTCCGATGAGGATTCCGATGATGATGACGAAGAGGATTCCGATGAGGATTCCGATAAGGATGCCACTGAAGTCACGGGATGTCATAAAGTCAACCATAAAATGATCCAGCAATGCTCACAAGAACAGTGTAGCATTCAAACGCTGATAAAGAGTAAGTACTCATTGTTTATCCAACAAGTCTACTACTGTCATAGTTATACAGTGTACTGCTGAGTGCGAGGTCTCGATTTCGATTCCTTGATCAGGCAAAGTATTATTGTTTTTTACCATTTGGAATATCCCCGTGCCTCGAAAAGCACGTTAAACCGTTGGTCCTACGCCTAATCTCGCTTCGGTCATGTTGGGATGCAGTCCCATTGTACTATGAGAGTGCACCTGTATTTGCGCTTTTTTTTGAGTCTCGAAATTAAATGAAAGTGATTTGTTACTGCTTAACCGGGCGATATACAAATGTTCGCTTTAATAAAATTCTGTATAAAGGGGGCTATCTTTACAGGCTTAACTTGAATTAGCTAGTGAACTTTTATAATTCATTTAACCATGTACTATAAGAGTCAAAAGTGCAGTAACACTCTACCAAAACAGAAAAGGCAATTTTTTTATGTGCAGCAGAATTTCAACGTTAGTAGGAATAATCTATACTCTAATTTCTATACAAAATATTAAATTAGTTGTGGAAAATTAACTCCTTCTACAAAAACTAGCCATTCCAGTTTTGGGAGAGAATGACTGCACTTTTGACCCTTGACTGTATGTACCTAATAGTTTTAATCAAAGACTGCCCTTTATTCATTTTCATGAAATCTTACATCATCGATTCGTTATCTACATTCTGATTATGTTAATAAGACCGCAAACACGGGTAACACTTACTCGTGTTATTTATTTATTTTGTATGACTCTCGGTTTTGGTAACTAACGTTATATTATTTTATTGCAGTTATTATATTATCTTCTCTTCTTTGAATTAACATATATATAAAAACTTAATTGGTTTTATTAATATATATATCTAAAACCTTTAAACAAGCAATTCTTGCATATATAATAATCTGAATCTTGGAAATGTCTCCAACTATTTTCATGAAATTTAGTATGTAGGGGTTTCGGGGACGATAAATCGATCTAGTTATTATTAATACATCGTACTATCTACCTACTAACCGATTTTTTTTGCTGCCCGCAGAAAATGGAGATATAATAAAAGTAGCAAGATATTGTGGTATACCGAACCAAAACATCAAGACACAGTGGGATGCTGACATAATAGAAGGGGCATTCAAAACAAGTAATGGTCGCACACTAGCATGGAGTGTCTGTGAAGAAAATCTATGTAACTGGGGGATTATGAACAGATACAAAACGATAACGATGTTTGCTAGTGTAATTTTGTCTCTAACTGTTTATTACAAAGCTTTTTAGTATTTTTTTTATAATATAGAATATAGTAGTGTCGGATGGAAAATATATTCACACTTTGTATAGTAACACTTTGTACGCCAAAATATTTTATTATTAAGTTCGTCAAATGTCCCAAAAATCAGTGCCAAAAGTGCAGCCGCACTGTCACAAAGCTAAACTGTCTTAAAATAGAAGAAAATCAGAAGCCCACAAATACTTTAAGTTATATTTTAGATTCTATTATATAAATTTTAGAACTTTTCGGCCCCATCGGCCATCCGTTCTGCGAGCAATGTGCCCTGCCCACTGCCACTTAAGTTTCACAATTCTTGAGGATATCTCAGTAACTTTGGTTCTCCTGCAGATATCCTTATTTCTGATGCGATCAATGCAATCAATCAGCAAGGAAACTCCAAGCATAACCCTCTCATTGCTCTTTAGGTGACTTTTTCTGGTAAGGCCCATTGTAAGCGACCACTTCTCGGTCCCATAGGTCCCGAAAAGATCTGGAATGGCGACCGCGAACTGGAAGACGATGCCTTGGAAGGCCTCTCACTAGGTGGACCGATGACCTGGTTAAGGTTGCGGGAATGCGCTGGATGCGAGACGCGCGGGCTACGCCTGAGGGAGGCCTATGTCCAGCAATGGACGTCTTTCGGGTGAAATGATGATATAAATTGCGACTGTAGTTTTGACTGACTATGCCTTTATTTTACTTTAGTATAAAAAACAGTGACGCTGGAGCCGCTGTGATCTGATAATAGCAGGAATCGGTCAACATATTTTGAGGTTTTATAAACCATTACGTAGTTTTGCGTTACTGGGGAGTTTGTTGCGCCGTTTCTTCTGCCCAGCCTTACGCTAAGAAGCGGTGAAGAATGAGAGGTTTAAAAGCTGTTTTCTGTGACATTAATTAAATTATTGCTACCTGTCAGTTTAAAATTAAAATGTAAATAATAAGTACTTTCTGACTCCTAAGTCTGACTCCTAAGTCACAGGATCTCCTAGGTTAGGAGTCAGGGTTTACTCTATCTGTATGACCTTTATTTACTGAAATTCATGCGATCTAGTATTTTAAGGTTTTTGTATAAATAAAGATTTTTATTTTTATTATTTTTTACTTTTGTGTTTTACTTTCCCGCTGCTGAGCATAAACCTCCCCCAAATCGTATTCTGTCGAAATTGGAATTTACGTCATGTTGGAGTAATAAGATACATTAAGTGGGGGACCTCTGAGTCTGTATCAAAATCAAAATCAAAGAGTTTATTTCAAATAAACCTTAGAGGTACTTTTGAATTGTCAAAAAAAAAAAAAAAGAATCAAGTTGCAAATTCGCAAGCGTCAGTAGGTCTCAATGGAGAAGAATTAGCAAGAAACTCCACGAACACTCTTTTCCATCAGATTTAATTTCAAGTATTTGATTACATCATTCTTGTTAAAAAAAACATATATGTGAGAACGAAGTAAAAAAACATGCATGTATAGCCCCTAGAGTAACAAACAATAAAAAAATATACAATAACAGGCCGAGGCAGCTAAGTTATGACCAATCCCAACTGATGGCGCCTGTTCACAAACATGACGCATGGATGGCACCACTCAGCTCAACCATCATGAAGGGAACCGAATGATCCAATACATGTGCCACCACCAGAGAGACATTAGAGCGAGCATGACACACTCAACTGCCAGGGCAAACACGTCAACAAACGACATATAGGCACAGTAATTGGTAGATTTACAGTTTGTACATAGTACTCACACATGTGCTGTAGTTATACAATACAAAAAAAATATACAATACATATTATATTCTATTTCTACAATACATATACACAGTTTTCAGCAGGTTCAACAATACTTCAAAACAATAATGTTATGCTTATCACTTGTTTTTGCACCCTAGTGGTTGTGGGGCAGGACTAGTATTGAGCCAAGCGTTTTTATCAGCGATGTAATCCCCCAACTTATAATATGCTTGCCTGTATGACTTACTTGACTTAATGTCCTTTAACCCCTAGATGGGGCAGAGGGCGTCCACAGATGTCCTCCATCGCGATCGGTCTTGAGCTTCACGCTTCACCTCGCTCCATGTCATTCCGATGCTCGACGCTTCTGCCAACACGGTGCGACGCCAGGTTTGACGGGGACGGCCATGCTTTCGTTTCCCTTGGGGATTCCAGTCCAAAACTTGTTTGGGTATGTGATCGGGACCCCTTCGGAGCGTGTGGCCAATCCATCTCCACTTGCGAGGCTTGATCTGGCGGTCGATTGGGCTCTCTTGGCATTTCTCCAACAGCTCTACATTGGAGATGGTCTCGGGCCAGTAAACTCCGAGAATGCGACGAAAACAGCGGTTGACGAAGACTTGTATTTGGCGTGAGATGTCCTTTGTGACCTTCCACGTTTCGCACCCGTAGAGCAGCACGGATTTGACATTGGACCCGAAGATTTTGAGTTTAATCCTTCGGGTCAGTTGCCGCGATTGCCAAACAAGTCTCAGCTGTGCGAAGGTTGCTCGGGCTTTGGCGATCCGTGAAGCGATGTCCTCTTCATCTGACACGATATTCTCGAGGTATGTAAATTTGTAGACGTGTTCCACTGCCTCTGTGCCAATCAGCAACGGTGGGTGGTTCTTCACACCAGTTCTCATTTCCTGGGTCTTCCGGATGTTTATTTTGAGCCCCGTTATTGCCGCTTCCTGACGTAGATCGTTTAGCTTTGCTTGCATATCGGCGTGGGTATGACTCAGCAGGCATCGGCGTAATCCAAGTCTTCCAAGACGTTGGATAATCCCCACTCTATGCCACGGCGCCTGTTATCATAGATGCAAAGCATAATTCTATCAAGAACGACTAGGAATAGGAGCGGCGACAGGAGGCAGCCTTGGCGGACACCCGCGTGCACTGTTACGTCATCCGATATGAGTCCGTTATGGAATACAGAAATATTTCTTGTAAATACTCTGCAACAAACAGACTATATTCGGCGGCACTCCAATTTCCAGTAGGCGGGACCAGATACTAGACCAATTCAGCGTATCAAAGGCCTTTTCGAAGTCAGCAAAGGTTAGATAAATTTACCTCTGCCATTCTGATGCCTGTTCCAGCATGATACGGAGAGTGTTGATCTGGACCGGACAGGAGCGGTTCGAGCGAAAACCAGCCTGCTCCTTGCGTAGAAGAGGATCCACGGCCTTCGACAATCTATCCAGGATGATCTTGCAAAAAACCTTAGAGGGAATCGAGAGCAACGTTATACCTCTCCAGTTATCGCACTGGCTAAGATCACCTTTCTTACCCCGGTCACTCACATGCGCGCAAACATTCGTACGTTGTACGAATGTTTGCACGCATGTGAAGGGCCGTCAGCCATTCATTCGCAAACATAGCAGATATGCAAATGGGTTCGCATACTCTATTTGCGAACCCGCTTGCGCTTCATCCTACACATGTTTACGAATGTCTCAGTCTTGCTTGCTTTTTATGGGATTTTTTTGAGGATCCCTTATGTTCGATTCATTCTGCAGGAGTTCAATGAACTCCAGCACCTTGGGGTTGCATCATGAAGTTAGTTTAAGTACCTACGGTTCACAGTAGAATTCATGGACTATGAAAATGGCGAAACGTCCGTTAACTTCGCAATCGTGTGCGCAACTGGTCGCACGAATGTGTGAGAGACTACGCGAAGGATCGAGGTTCGCGCGCTTTGATGTTCGTTAAAAAACCGACACAGCTTGGAAAACCGCGAATGCAGCGAAAACTTTGCATAATCATTTGCAAATGTCGTCCTACACTTGTGGGTTTGCGTATTCGTGCGAATGTGAGTGACCGGCATTAGGAACAGTTATAAGAAGACCTGGAATGGAACAACCATTCGTCTGGTAGTTACTCGGCGATCCAGATCTTTTCAATGAGCGGCGTCAGGACGTCAACTGCGGTGGGTAAGTCGGCTTGAAGCATTTCCGCAGTTATCAGGTCGAGTCCTGGTGCTTTGCCTGTCTTAAAGAGCGGACTGCCTCCGCAACTTCAGAGGCTGACGGTGGTTCCGTGTTAATGTTGAGAAGCTGGGATGGTGGAAAACTGACTTGCAGCGCGTTAGGCGTCGATGTAGCTGACAAACGGAAGACCTCTTCAAAGTGTTCACGCCAGCGAAGTAGCTGCCCTTCTGACGTCACAATGAGCTGACCATCTTTGGATTTCAGCGGCTTCATCCTCGACTTGCTGTTACCTGCCAAGGTTTTGGTAGCATTGTACAACTCTTTCAAGTTGCCGGAGTTTGCTGCTTGTTTGCATGGATCGGCACCACTCCAGCTCACCCATCATGAAGGGAACCGTGTAAGGTTGAATTTTACCCTACTCACCAGTGAACTCAGGAGTAGGTGATCAGCATGAGACAGATACAGAGATGGTTTCGCATGAAGTTGATATAAGTACAAGTCACACAGTTTGGTCAGCTAATTTAATCTTCCAACACACAGTCCGTCAATACAGCTTCTTTGTATATTATTAAGTAAACCATCAGAGAGACATTAGAGCAAGCATGACACACTCAACTGCCAGGGCAAACACGTCAAAGAACGACATATAGACACAGTAATTGGTAGATTTACAGTTGGCGCATAGTACTCACACCTGTGCTGTAGTTATACAATACTAGCTGTTCCCCGCGGCTTCGCTCCCGTGGGCCACCCTACAGGACCCGTTTTCTGGATTAAAAAATAGCCTATGTCACTCTGGAATAAAGTAGCTTTCTATTGGTGAAAGAATTTTTAAAATCGGTCCGGTAGTTTCGGCGCCTATTCGGTACAAACAAACAAACAAAAAAATCTTTCCTCTTTATAATATTGGTATAGATTAACAAAAAATGGTTTATGCAATACAAATATATTCATACAGTCTTCAGCAGGTCCAACAATACTTCAAAACAAAAATATTATGCTTATCACTTGTTTTTGCACCCTAGTGGTTGTGGGGCAGGACTAGCATTGAGCCAAGCGTTTTATCAGCGATGTAATCCCCCAACTTAAAATACTCCTGCCTGCATAGGGTGCGTTTTATATAAGTTTTAAATTTCGTCTCATTCAGTTCTAGAATGTGGAGAGGTATTTTATTGTAATATTTTAACTTAAACAGAGTCTTCTTAACCATCGCAGAAGCACGTGAAAACCTGCGGGCAATCAAAAACCTGCGCTCTGACCGACAGCTCTCCGCTCTCTCTCAACTTTCTAAGGCCACAGACTGAGGCACTGAGCAGCACCAGGTCATCTGCGTAGCTAATGTTGTTGACACATATGCCATCAATATAACATCCGACTCTGGTGCTGCTCAGCTCCTCAATCAACTGCTCCATGTACAGGTTAAAGAGTGTGGGAGAACTTAGACCCCCTGTCTCACACCACACTCCAAACCATATGAACTCGAGTACGCGCCGTCCCACCTAACACTGCTGACCTGGTTCCCGTACCAAAATTTTAAAATATTAGTTACGAGTACTACAGGTGGTAGGTTAGCATCGTTTAGCTTCTTCCAAATAGTGTCGTAGGAAACCAAATCAGAAGCACTCGATAGGTCGAAGTAACAGTCGTACACTGCCGTGCTACGGCTTGTAAAGTACTCCACATAGTTTTTATACCATTTAAAACTAAATGACTTAATTGACTAATGTCTTGATTTTATTTTCGCTGCATTCGTTTTTTAATATTTTGGCTAACGTCAGTTGACCCGATTGGACTAGTTTTTTTTTTTTTAATTTTGAGACAGTTTTCATTAATAGATTGAACTTAAACGAGGTTTTGCATATAATTTGTCTGATATGGTGTGCAGTATTTTCTCAGATGATAAGCTATAACAGGTAAGGTATAAAAACTAGTGCGCATTTCAATAGTGTGATTGATTTCACATTTAATATTCCTTGTGCTCGATTACACGAAAACTATAATTAATTTCTCAATGGCTACTTTGTTTTTGGTCACACTGTTCATCTGCCGGTCTGTTATTTATGGTGAATTTTAATTTAACCGCAATTTTATAAGTTTACATAATTTATTTATGATTTACATATTATGCTCTTTACATTTTTAAATGTTTAGCCTATAAAGATTAAAATTAACATTTTTTTTTTATAAAGTTGTAAACATTTCTTTTTTTTTCTGCCCCGGCATTGCGTAAGTTGTATTGAATACATAATATTATACTAAAAAAGTCTATTTACATCTGGAATTTAATTTTAAAACGGTGAAAGTTTGGGACGAATACAATAACTTTTAGGCTTTAAGATCTTCCCTTGTTGAACAATGTATTTTCTGGAAAATTGAATATTTTGAATTTGTATTTTGAAAATAGTGGGTTTGGAAACTAAAAATTCGCACTGCCTCTTGATAATATAAATACAGTCATCATCATCATCATCATCAAAACAACTGAAAGACGTCCACTGCTGGACATAGGCCTCCCCCAAGCGTCGCCACATTGAACAGTCCCGTGCGTCACGCATCCAGCGGATCCCCGCAACCTTCACCAGGTCATTGGTCCACCTGGTGGGAGTCCTTCCAACTCAACGTCTGTACGGTTGGCGGTCGCGATTCCCAAACTTTTCTGCCCCATCGGCCATCCGTGTGCCCTGTCCACGGCCGCTTAAGTTTGCCATTTTTTCGGGCTATGTCGGTAACCCTGGTTCTCTTGCGGATCATTTCTGAAATCGAAGATCGAATCGAAGATTCGATCACGAAAGGATACTCCGAGTATAGCCCTCTCCATTGCCCTCTAGGTGACTGTAAGCTTTCTGATAAGGCCCAAAGTATGCGACCACGTCTCAAAGCCATGAGTCATCACTGGCAACACACACTGGAGTTTTGTCTTGAGACACTGTACACAGAAGGAAAAATTTTGCAGTCAAGTGAGTGTGCGGAGCTGGTGTCTGTTATAGGTGTTAACCTGTATTACAGATCACCAGGTCCTTGAACAACAGGTATAACATAACAATTTTTTAATTAAATAGACAAGCGTTTGATGGAACTTATAAACTAAAATAATTTGTTAAATTAAGGAGACAGATTCAGCAACGAAAAATAAATATCATCATCATCATCCTGTTTCATTATTCCCATTCATAGTTATTGTATTCATTGTTTTTTTTTTTTTAGAAATTGACTCACACTGTTCCGTTGTTGTTAAATTAGGTATTTTACCTGTTTGTAATATTTGTAAGTATGTGAGAACCATGTTCCTACTTATCAAATTAATTAATTTTCCTGTTAATGCTTTTTAATACTTTATACCTGTACGTAGTATAGTGTGTAGAGCTATTCTGGGTGCATCGTCCTCACATATATTAATGTATGTACGTATGTAAATATTGTAAAACACCTATTTTTTTTTAAAAAGAGTAAGTATGGAGTTTCTTGTGCGTTCTTCTCCATAACAATCTACTTTCCGAATGCACGGTAGACTCATTTTTTTTTTTATTACTTGTAAATTTAATTTTTTATTTATGTGACGTTCAAAAGTGCCGTTTATTGGCCTAATTGAATAAATATATTTGACTTTGACTTTGACATCATCATCATCAGCATATAGCAGTCCACTACTGGACATAGGCCTCTCCATTTGCACGCCATTTGCTTCGATTTTCGGCAACTCTTATCCAGCTGCTACCAGCCACCCCGCGAAGATCGTCACTCCACCTAGCCTGCCCGCCGCATTGGTGTGGTTGCCCATTCGCCAGCTTGTAGTAAGCGGGAGCGGGCATCAACGGCCACAGTGGATCCCATTGTAAGACGTGTTGCAGGGGTGGTATGTCGT
Organism: Orthosia gothica; assembly: GCA_949775005.1. Classification (NCBI taxonomy): domain Eukaryota; kingdom Metazoa; phylum Arthropoda; class Insecta; order Lepidoptera; family Noctuidae; genus Orthosia; species Orthosia gothica. The sequence goes on along the minus strand of OX459062.1, from coordinate 8,856,255 downwards.
ACGAAGCCGACCTTTAGTTCTATAACCCTTATCTTTTTATTTAATTTTAAAACTTATCTTTCGTTAACCTCTTTTAGAGCTAATCGCAACGTTACACTATGTAAAAAAAATCGATTTCAGTGTCTGTTTTCTCACTTTTCTGCCCTTGGGTCAAAAATCAAATTCCCTAGGCTGTAAATCCCTATAGATTTCGAGCTCACTTCGTATTTGAAACTATGTTAAGTTTTTCTTCGAACTGAAGCTCCATTTACTTCAGCCACCCCGAGTACCCAAAATGTTAGATCCGCCACTTGTGGTAAAAGATCAGCTTTTAACTGAATTAGGTATCTATCGAGAAGGTTTAAAAAAAAACAAATAATATTGATATAATTAATTTAATTAATTGTTTTGAACAAAATAATTAGGAAATGCAAAGGTTTTTTTTCATTAAATTTTAAAAGCACGTGTAAAATTATAATTCTTATAAAGTATTTCAAAGTTTATTATATAATAAAGAATATGTAAGTTTTACCTACGTATGTGACTATTAAAAATACATATAAATTATTGAAAAAAAGATATTGGATGAAAACGTGAGTTTTATACAAGAACTTCTACTATTGAAAAAAAATACTAAAAGATTGTGCAATAGACAGACATTGACAACATTGCACTCATAAACAATATCACCGTTTGGTATTTGTTCATAACTCCCCAGTTACACAAGTATGTGGTACATGTGCTCCAGGATAATTCCATTCCGAAACGTGATAATTCACCATTTTTGAAATATTCTGGCTTCTTCTTCGGCAAAAATTCAGCCAACCGATAAAATTCAGGGTGATCGCATGTGCGAATAACTACCTCGTCTCCTTGAACTGTTTGAAAAAAAAAACAAATGCAGTAAGTAAACTGAATCTTATACTGTATCCTGATCCATTTTCAAATCTTTTCCAGGCTGACTGCATTTATAAAGGTAACATGAGGGCGGTTACGAGTATGTAGTACTACACGTCCGTGTCCGTGATCCGTGTCCGTGATCCGTGTCCGTGATCCGTGTCCGTGATTTGAGTGAATTATGACAGATCATGACGGACAGAGTTCGGGTGTAGTGCGTAAGCTGCCCTACAAGAAGTACTACCGGCTACTTCGGAACCGAAATTTTACGGACACGGATCGGATGAAGTACGTTACCGCCCCAAGGCTGTGTATATAAGTGATATTCTATCAATATAATCGTAGCGGTAGCGATTGCAAAAATGACAATAATGTATGAGAATGCCAAAGACTATCGAAATGGCACCTTGTAGCCAATGTAGCCTTCACTGACATTGAATAAAATTTGTCTAGTGCCTCTAGTAGTAGGTACGTAGTAATGTGATAGGTAGTAATGAAGATAGCCCTAAAAAAAATATACAAAAGAACACAACTGACTTCCAAAAACACTACAAAGTGAAAAATAACTTCATTTTCGGAAGTCGGAGTCCTGTTTTCGTTTCTTCGTTTTTTGACAACGACTTTCAAAATTGATGGCGAAAGAGTTGTCGTATTTTAGTGAAGAGTTATGTTGTATAATATCCAAAGTTTTTCATCAGATTTTCACTAAATTTAAATGGGACCAATTCGGGAATATACTTTTTCAGACAAAAAAGATTTTTTAAAGTTCGTCCACAATTGACGGACAAATCGATGAACATACACATAAAAAACTAGCATACAGCCGAACATAGAACCTTCTCCTTTTTGGTAAATATATATATATATATATATTTTCAATCATTCTATATATATATATTATATTTATATAAAAAAAATATTGTATTGTTAATATTGACATTTTGTTAATTTGTGTGAACATGACGCAAAATGGCGCCGGGGTACCCGGGCATTTGGGGGATGTTCGGCCTGCGTGGTGGACAGCTGAGGGGCTAATGGTTAGGTTATAGTTTTTTGAGTCACCATAATCTAACTATAAGACCAACTGTATCACCAAAAATACACTAATAAATACTTTGACTTTGTTTAAACCGCGGATGGCAAATAAAAATGTACTATCTACGTTGGTGTGGTGAGGGATTAAAATTGATACTCACAAGCAAATTTTATAATTCTGCATGCACCGGTGTGACAAGTAACAGATTCCATGTTTTGTATGCATGTTGTGTTAGTGTCGTCAAATGGATTAGTAAAACACTGATAGCATTGGATCTTCCGGCTATTGTCGTAGGTATCTGCAATATGTGAACATAGTATACATTAAATGATAATAACAGCCTGTAACTGTTAGTTCCACTGCAGGACAAAGGCCTCTTCTCCTACAGAGAAGACACGAGCTTTGATCACCACAATTGTTGGCAATTTCGTACTTATATTAACTATATAAATTCAGGTTTCCTCACGATATTTTCTGTCACCCACATTAAAATAAAAGAGCGCAGTTTGAGTAAAATATAAAACGCCTGTCAGCTAACTGTCGTTTTTTTTGCTTAAACCCTGTGGCGTTGTAGTCAAAAGATCAAAGTCACAAACAGGCAGGAATGGAATGAAAACACTAAAAACCAAATCAATCACATTACTCTTTCCTTGCACATGTCTGAATAATTGTATGATATGGTTTTTTTTTTTTATAAATCGTTGCCCCACACTAGGAATTTCTTCATGTATCGTCGTGGGTGCGTTTACAAACATATAAACTCACAAACACAACACCCAAAGCCGGAACAACTATCTGTAAGTCATCTTATCTTATCTTGTGGAGGGGCCGAGAAATAACTCGGACACTTCGACCCATTGGGATCTATTGTGTTCCCCTAGATAACTTACTCCCCTAGATAAGTAAGTCAAGTAAGTCATACAAATATTTGTTCCGTGCAGGAATCGAACCTGCAGCACGCAGCGCAGCAGTCAATTGCTCAACCACTGCGCCAACCGTGCGCCCAAAAATGAAGCTGTTATATCAATGATATACCACTGGTTACAAACTGTCCGAGAGCGTACCTTATACCGATGATTTTCTCACTTACCGGACTTATCGTGACCAGTAGGGAAAGGAATTATATTGTTTGGACTGCCGAAAATATCAAAGGCACGGCGGATTCGATGTCTGTGTGAAACGTCCCAGTTGCACAGATCTGTGGTACAAGTGTGATAAGAAACGTGAGCTCCGTTGTCAGTGTATTGACCATGATTAGCAGCACTTGTTCCCTCCGCACCAATCATAGTTCCGTTCAAGTCCGACCCGCACGCACGCGTTATGGAACCTTCCCCGTTGTCTGCAAACAAAGAAGAACGTAACTACCAGACAGCACGGAATCTCTGCGCCGGCAGTGTCCAGAGACACAAATATTCCAAATTTTCGTGATGATGAAAGTGAGATGTCACGGACTGAGAAAGCCTTCAGTTTCTATGGGTATGTCAGCATAAAACATAAGGGTGTAATATTACTATTTAAAAAAAAGAAACTCACCCTGGGTCTTCACTACAATGCTGCAGACGGAAGCTTGACATTGACGAATCAAGTGATTGCCGAACTTATCAATGCATTCGTCGTCTGAATTTCTATTCAAGCTAGTTTTACAATCGAAGCATTTAATAGATGACGCTGGAAAGGAAAATCAATTCAAATAAAAAATTACAACCGACTTCCAAAATAAAACACTACACAGCGTAAAACAATTTAATTTCGAAAGTCAATGTCATTGGTGTTTTGTTTTGGATTCAGTTCTTTCAGTCAATTGTTTTATTTTGTAAAAAGTGTTTAATTCTGTCTTTGTAGTTCTTGTACCGTTGTTGTAGATTTGCCTTACATATTTTATTTTGAGTAAAAACTCTTCGACAAACAAACAAAGGAAGTTTCAAGATATTTTTATAGCTTGGCCTTAAGTTATGGGCCATTTTATAATTAATTGTTATTTAAGGGATTTATTCGTTCACGAGTTATCAGGAAAGTGTCAGTTTATTATCAACGTGAAAGAAATTTCTCACTATTAATTGTTTAATCGTGAGGTAGAAAATGTCCAGAAACACTTCTATATTATTTATAATAAATTGGATTGAGTTCGATAACTCGAAAACAATCCAATTTATTTAGCACTTTTTTTAACCGCGAATTTAGATTATTATAGGTAGATAAAAAGGAAAAAAATATATTTCAGGACCTTCGCGCTGTGAACTTTTCGCACAATATTTCTAGTGCTTAACTAAAGATAATCCCAGCGAGTTATCGTCACTATTAAAACTGTTTTAAATCAAAAAAGTCCTAGCTATTCCTCGTTGGCGCTCCGCATTAACATATTTTGTTCCAATTTACAACCTAGCATTATTTAGTTTCCGTTTAATTCAAACTAATAATACAATTTTGTCGGTATCATTTTTTCATTCCACTTTCACCCGAAAGTGGAATGAAACGAAGCACCTCATTATTCCCTAGAAAGTATTTTTTTTCACATAAAGACCCTAGTCAAATATGTTATAAATAAATTTAATTTTTTTGAAAGTACTTATTTAAAAAAAAAAACGTTAAAATTCAAGACGCAATCTCATTTCAGTAAAAAATCAAACCAACGACAGTATTTATTTTTAATTTTCCTACTTCTCCGTTTTGATACTGTCAAAAAGTTTGGTGCTTTGGACTGATTCAGACTGAGATATTATAATGTTCTTTAAACAATTTTATCTACACCCTTCAGCTCAATCGGACCCTGGTAAGTGTCCGATTGAGTAAATAAAACCTTGTAAACTATGCAAATCGCCCCTCTTCACATCACATCACATCACATCGTCAGCCTATTAATGTTTTTACTGCTGGGACACAGACCTACTCTCTGTGAGAGGGAATTGCCCCTCTTATCTTCATAAAACTCACCATGTTTAACAGACAAGCAGACGAACAATGTCACCACAAACACACTAGAAATTAAGGACTTCATTTTTTTTGTGTTGAAACTTACATAAACCAACTGTCACCACCTGATTTGTGTAATACGAACTGAATTTCATGCGGACGTCCTTTATATACTAGCTATCGTACTTCCCTGTATTATTATCTATTACTCTATTTTCCCAAAATTTGTTTGCAAAGAGGTAAAATAGTTTAATTGTTTATCGCTAGTTAGCAACCAACCACGGCTTTGTACGGAATAAATTATACCTATTATAGAAAGAGCTATAAACCAAAAAGGTTTTTGCCATGTACTTATTATTGGAATTAAATATAACAAACAGCTCACAAAGTTAGGAACCATTAATATTAATGCTAATTTTTATCCATCGTGCTAGGCAACTGGGCTTAACCCTTTGTGCCTATTGGTCTTGTTTGTTCTGTCTCTTGCTTGATATGGAGGGAAGTGGAAATTTGTGTTTTATCCTACTCCTCCATTATTCTTTTGTGATTAATTTCGTTGCAGGATCCAAGACAGTTAAGTTCATTCTCCGGGACTTCGTTGAGCTTCATTGCCTTTTCTGGTGGTCGCCACTGTTGATTCTGGCTTTGAGGAGTTGCAGTAGTTTGGGAATAGTGAGATGAGAATGCCACAAAAAAACCATCGTCGTTTAACGTTCTTCTGTAGTAGTGAAAATCGTACCGAAATATTTTGCGTGGTTTGAAAGAAGTAAACAGACAGCGGCAGACAGCTTTGTTTTATTACCGACTTTAAAAAAAAGAGGTTATCAATTCGACACGTATGTATGTAATAATGTTGGAATTGCACAATATTTAGATATCTCTATGTGGTCTTCTAAAGATGAATGCCAAATTTCATAAGTGTATGTTTGTCCACGTATTTTTTTGAAACTAGTTATCGGATTAGGTATGTCTCTACTTAGAGAACAATACAAGTTTCATCGAAATCGGTTCAGCAGTTGTCAAGTTATATAACATATAACCGAACTCCTTAACGACAAGCAGCACGAATGTTTAAATTAAGTTATTATGGGTATTTTGTCCATCCTTTCGGTAGTTAGAGTAGTAGGTTTCGGTTCGGCTTGACGTTGCCTTGCCTATATATATTAGAAAATGCCATGTTCTTAAGAACTAATCCTCATTTGTTTTCTTGCATGGCAGATCTATTTCCTCGTAACGGACGAGACAATACACAAATTTGTCAACATCAGCAAAAAACGGCACTTATGCGTAAAAGTGTATTTTGCATGGCTCCAGAAATTTACAATAAATTTCCAAAAAGCTGGAAGCAGTTAAGTGATTTAGCACTAGCATTCAAAAAAAAAGTTAAAAGTTTTCTAGCAGATAAAGCCTACAATAACCTGAATGAGTTTTTAAATGAAAGATTTTAATTTATTTTTTATAATTACATATAATAATAAAATATACAGTACTTTATAACTCTTGACATTTTTAATAATTTACTGCTAGATTGATAATTTGGATTTGATTTATTGTTTTAAGTTGACATTTTTAAATTTTTTTTTTTTTTTTTTTGTTCTTACGTTCTAGAACGTTAATTATTATAATTTACATTATTGTTATTATCATTTGTACGACATTTTTAAATAATTTTGACATTTAATATTTTGACATTTTTAATTATACTGACATTCTAGAAGGATAATTTTAACATAATATGCACTTTATTGTTTTTTGTTTTTATTAACTTGACTAAGTATGATATGACATTCTGAATGATTAATTTTGATTTGAATTTTATGTATTCTTTATTCTATTATTAATATTTGCATGCCATTATTTAAGGCAAACATGAAGCTCTGTATTATTATTTTTTTCTTACATCTCATACATATTGGCAATTTGTTGTGTGTAACTGTACTCATGTTTGAGCAAATAAAGATTGAATTTGAATTTGAATTTACCTTACTATAGCACTTGCTCACTTCTTAGTGATGGTGTACCAAAACTAAAAAAGAAAAATAATAACTATATCACAAAAAAAAAACCGACTTTCAAAGCAAAACACTAAAAAGAGCATTAATAACCTCTTAATTTTTTTGTCGTTTTATGACACCGACTTCCGAAACGAAAGTTATTTTTCCACTATGATTTCACAGTTTGTCACATTTATGTATCACTAGCTGTCCCACGCGGCTTCGCTCCCGGCAACTGGCTACCTACCTACCCATCTACCCTACCTACCCTACATACATTATTGTTGCGTAACTTAAACCGTGTAGCGCACGCAACGGAAGCTTTCAAAAAGGAATAATTTTTACCGGTTTTTGAAACATTTTTCATTTATGCTCCGCTCCTATTGGTCGTAGCGTGATGTTATATAGCCTAAAACCTTCCTCGATAAATGGACTATCCAACACAAACAGAATGTTTCAATTACAACTGGTTACGCTTCCTAATTTATAGTTCTTATATTTTTATTACATCACCATAGGGCGATTGAGAGGCATTGGTTTAATAGTTCCAGTTTATTAAATAAGTGTCACATATCGTTGGTTTGGTGATATCCCGCGCGGTGGCGCCTCTGTCAACGCGTCGCTGCCGGATAGACGGCCGCCGGCCATTATCGGTTCGTTATTAACCACCAAGGTTGATTGCGCGTATGTGTCCATCATCACGCATCATCTCGCCCAAACCACTTAATTGAACCTACATGAAAGTGTCATCTGTATTACCTAGACATACTGTGTTGTGTACCGCTGGCCAGCGTAGTGTATCGAGTCTATGAGCTGAACTTCCCGAACGTGACATCAATCTGCATCTGCCTGGGAATCGCTGTTTCAAAGGTATGTGGCATAATTAGTAAATTGAACTTTATCCATTGCCTTTCGTCTCATCTACGTATTTTTCTCCTTTAACTTAGCACTGCTGAATCAGCAATTATAGCCTAGATTACTCTAATAATTTAGGTTCAAGCGCGTGTGATTTTTCTAGTAATCTTCTAGAGGATAACCTCTAGAAGATTACTAGAAAAATCACTTGCTAATCTCAGAAACTAATGGTTGTTGATGCGTATAAACGCATCAACAACCATTAGTTTCTGAGATTAGCGCGTTCAAACAAACAAACTCTTCAGCTTTATAATATTAGCATAGTATAGATGATATTAGAACATACTAGCTAGGATTATCTTGCCCAACTTAAGTAAGTTCCATTGTACAATTTTTGATTTTCATGCGAGCTAAGCGGCAGACTTCACTAAAATGTCTTGGTTTCCCTATTTTTCATGTTTCCAATTAGTCAACGCTGGCATGAGCTATTCTAACTCATGCCAGCGAAATTAGACTTTATTATAATATATTATATTAATATTGCCTATTATTCATATATTTGTTTTTATAATATTAATAATTATTATTAGATCTCTGAATAAGGAAGGTTCCCCAGCCTATTTGCGTATAAATGCATGACGTCGATCGCAAACTGTTAATTTGACAATTCAATTTTATTCATTATACGCTGTCGAATAGGCTGACTTTAAACATCTACGCTAAACAAAGCGGCATAAAGTCAACTTCACTGTTACGTACATTATCCTGTGACTTAAGCGCAATTATTGCAAGGACGAGAAAATGCGTGTGAAGTAGTAAGAATTCGGAAAAAAAAGGGAACTTAAAAGGAACTTTAGCTACTATATATATATACTATACTAATATAATATACACCTAAATAGAAACCAACGTCGTGATACCTACGTGATCGAATTGACTCGATTGACAGAAACGGAAGGGTAGTCTAGTTTCCGGTCGCTGTCACCGGCAGTCGGCACACAATCCCTCAATCCCCTTTCACGACAATGTGAAATTAAAACTACTAGTATATGGGTTTGTTGTAGTACTTGTAGAAGTATATTGAATGTGAAGAAGTCAGACAGACAGAAAAACTGTGTCATCAGAAGTAAGACAAAATTACTTGATACATTCAATGACATTAGAGACCTGGCTTCATTTACATCTTCAACACGATTATAGACCTGTTTTTTTATACTTTCATATTCGTTATGATTACTATAACTGCATTATTGGGTTATGCATTCAACAGTCTGAGGCTCTATGTCCCGAAAGATTGCAACGATAACAGTTAAAACTTCTCCGTTCTTCCTTAAAAAATGTGATGAGCCCCTAATGGAGTATTCCATTAGGGGCTCATCACATTTTGATCTTGATTCTTATTAGTCATTTCACCTGTGCTTAGTTTTGCATAAGGAAAGTTCTTACGAGCATATAACACCTCAGTATGTTCTCTTTTAATATTCTTAAATTCATACTCTTCCAGAATTATAATTTTCAAAATTTCTGTCTTAGGTAGCTCACATCTACTCTCTATCGCACATCGAAACTTATCAAAACCTGTAAGCAAGCTATAGCTATATAAAAATATAAAACAGCATGACTGACAGGTCTTCATGAATGTTAACGTCCATATGATCTAATTTATCAACAGTTTCAAAAAATATACCCATTTCTTCTCGAATATCACCTTCTCCTATTTTGTGCGTATTTTGTTTTAATAAAGTAGCTTTTTTGCCTAGTCTACGAGAAGCATATACAGACTAAAGACGTAACCACACATCCCTAGACGTGGTTCTTCTCCAGACATGACGCAATTCTGAAGCCGTCATAGAAAGAATCAAATCTGTCTTTGCTTTTGCATAATTATACTTCCATTTACTGAGGGCAGTCGCATCAGTGTCATCAGGTTTATTTTCTTTACCACTTACTTACTTCCAGGCAACGTTCTTCATAAGAATAGCTTCAATCTGGATCCTCCAACTCAGTTATCTTTCGATAAGGGTTCAATGCGAATAGCAGAATTCATTTTTAAGGAAGAAGTATGCACTCTTCACTTTATTTGCCCTCACGGTCTTCTGGGCCTATAACCCCTGTTGAGAATAGTAATTTAAAGCGTAGGTATGAGAGCAGCTGAAATAGTATATTTAGTAACACATCCAATCAACCAGCCTAGCCTTTTCCCAACTATATTGGGGTCGGCTTCCAGTCTTACCAGATTCAGCTGAGTACCAGTGTTTTACATGAAGCGACTGCCTATCTGACCTCCACAACTCAGTAATTGGGTAGCACGGTACCCCTTGGCAAGACTGGTGTCAGATCAATCAAAAACACATCCATTACACCTAGAAATTTATTGCGCAATCAAATTTAATTTTCCTCAATATTATGTTCAATCATTGTGCAACCTTTCAATACTACCCCGAAAGGATCTTACCCCGAAATTTGTTAGCTTTTTAATTCAATTTGCAATTACAATTACTGAAGTTAATGCACTATTCATGTTCATAGTCTTCAAACTATCTAAAACAAAATTGCAACTCTTTAATAAAATATGAATATCAAACAACAGTAAAAATTGTCCTCAAATCGAAATGGTGGCAATACAAATTATATCTACATCGAATTTGACCATTCTGTACATAACAGAAATATTTCCTCATTTATTTGTCCTATTTTAGTGACGCACTTTTGTCTGAAACAACAGTAATTAAATATGGAATCTACTACTACTTTTTCCCAAGTTTTCCCGTAGATTTATTGTATTAATTCGGCTATCTCAATTCATTTCCTAATAAAGAACTCAGTAAAAACCCCCATTACATTCCTAATCTATAGGTACCAACCAATATGAGCTTAAACAGGTTTTTTTTCATTATGAAAACATAATATTGTATTTATCTTATTTATTTCCTGATCTGCATACATATTTAGTTCTTTCTTTTACACAAGCATTTATGTTCAGCACGAGAATAAGGTAGGAGGAGATAGTGGACAATGTGGAATCTCGATGATATTCCATGGCAACAAAATGTTTACTGATAGGAGTTATTGTTGTTAGTCTGAATCAAAATTGTTTGTAAAAATTGAATATCAGGAAAATTCAAAGTATTTTTATGTATTTTATTTTCCCTATTAATATTATAAAGATATCATTGTTAACATTATTTATTCGTTTCTTGTATTTCCTGGTAACTAATTAAAATCTTTTTAAATACCAATAATCGCCAGTCAGGTATGAGCGTGAACTTACTTGAGTCAAATTCAATCAGATTTTTAAATAAAATCTGCTCCATTGCTCCCATATGTCTAAACGGGTGCAAAACCAGGGTCATGAAGTGGCTCTTGACATTGAATTACAATAAGACTGAAGATTTACTACAGATTTCGATCGCTTAATCGCTTAACTCGTTCCACACCAATTAGCAGACAAAATAGAAATTTTATTGTTTTCTGCACACATGGTGTGCAATCGACATTTGACTGGTGATGTTTACAGACTTACATAAACACAAGTTTTCCTAATAATATTTACCTATCCCTCACACACATACACACATCCATACATAGGTACATAATTAGGCCACATCATAGATGCATTAGCTAGTAAATTTATTATAATGATAATTGTACTGTGTTCGTCTTACAACTGCTGTTACATGTTTAAATTATGGGCGAGGACGCTGGCACCCTAAACACAAGTTAAATCTTACATTGAGTGCCAGAGTTCATCGTAAACACACTTTACCCTAGTTGTAAAGCAAAGTGTTTAGATATATTATAATTTAGTAATGATAATTGTACTGTGTTCGTCTTACAACTGCTGTTACATGTTTAAATTATGGGCGAGGACGCTGGCACCCTAAACACAAGTTAAATCTTACATTGAGTGCCAGAGTTCATCGTAAACACACTTTACCCTAGTTGTAAAGCAAAGTGTTTAGATATAGTGTTTTCTGGTACAATTGAAGTAAATAAAAACTTTTTATTATTATTATAAAAACTGTGGGGTTTTATTCGGTAAGAGACCGACCAACGCGACGTAAGCCTCCGTTCTCCCCAGACGGAAGGCATCTATGAGGAGTTCCCTAAGAAAAATGGATACCTGTTTAGACAAGTACTCTCAAAAGATGATGACGATTGCGTAAAAAAATAGTAAATGTCTCTGTAACATACCATAAAGATGTACAGTAAAAAAAATAAAGCAATCATGGGGACTGCCAACAGAAGTGAAAACTATTTACAGTTATTCCAAAGTTTTACATTGTCACTGGTGCATTACGTTACATTGCATGTCTCTGGCGCAATCCCATAAGTTATGCGTGTACTAAAAATCGCCCAAAGCGGCTAAATAAGTTTGCAACTGCTCCACATTTTTTTTTATATTTTGTAAGCTCGCGCTTGACCACTATCTCACTTGTTGGTAAGCGATGATGTGGTCGACGGTGAGACACACTTGCCTAGAAATAACCTATTCACTCTTGACTTAAAGACTCCTAGATTGTAGCTGGCGGGAAGCACAGACTCCGGCAGGGAATTCCACTCCTTAGCTGTACGCATAATAAAAGTGTTTCCAAATCATGCATCTTAACACGTTAGATAGGGTATTACGTAGATGTGGCCAACTTTTTTAACCGACTTTTCAAAAAGGAGGAAGTGCAATATGGGATTGCTGCAATTGCATGCCTGTTTGTTGTTTATACAATTTCATAACATAACATCACGCCAATACACTCTAAAGGGGTACGCAGATGTGTACAGTTCACTTTGGAACACTCAATTCACCGGTTATGTTCACTTTTATGATATTCGGGTAATATATTCTGGTTATATATACGTAACTACATGCCTATTAGGTAGGTACAACTAAAAGGTGAAAAACAAAAATAACTTTTTACAAAAAAATACTACCGACTTCCAAATAACAAAACTACAAAGTGATAAAAAACTTTATTTTTGGAAGTCGGTGTCCATAACGCAAAAATATTGTACCTTCCAAAGACAGAATGAGTAAACAGATGGAGTTTCTTGTGCGTTCTTCTCCATAACAATCTACTTTCCGAATGCACGGTAGAAACTTTTTTTTTTTTTATTACTTCTAAATTTTAATTTTAATTTATGTAAATATATTTGACTTGACTTGACACCGACTTCCAAAAATAAAGTAATTTTTCACTTTGTAGTTTTGTTATTTGGAAGTCGGTCGGTAGTATTTTTTTGTAAAAAACGTTTTTTTAACGTGTTGTTTACAAACGGCATTACTAATGCGTGCTTCACCGTAGACCACATCACTGCTCATCTTTAGGCGAGATAGTGGTCAAATGCAAGTCTATGACAAATAAACATCGGGGCGCATGGATGGCGTAGTGGTTGAGCGATTGACTGCTGCGCTGCGTGTCGCGGGTTCAATTCCCGTACGGAACAAATATTTGTATTACCTACATATAGTTTTTCCGGCTCTGGGTGTTGTGTATGTGAGTTTATATGTATGTAAACGCACCCACGATACAGAAAGAAATTCCTAGAGAGAGAAAAACTTAAAAAAAAAAACTTTAGACGTTAAGCGGTAGCTCGGGTGTCGATTTTTGAATACCACTTTATGCTCATAAACGAGCATAATAGACGTAGGCAAAATTGCATTTTTCAAGATAGCACGTTGTTCGAGCAAAGCAGCGCTATATCGTATTTACAAAAGTTTTACCTATTATAAACACTACATTCGCCTCCAAACGCACGTCAAAAAAAAAACAATCTTCTAAAATTTACTGTTCAACTTTCAAAGAGCAAAAAGGTACAGAATTGTAAATTGAAGTCGGGTAGATGCAGACAACCCCGTCTAGCTTCCAGCCACATTCAAACGGCAAATTGTCACTGCATTTGCATCACAAGGGTCGCCGGTTCACTTCCTGTGCTACGTTTAACTTAGCCTTGCATTTAATAGCAGAGAGGGAAATTATTGCATACTGGGTTTATAATTGGCCCCTTTTGTGCTGAAATTGGCCTTTGCTGGCGTATCTTTATGCTGGGTCTTTGTGGAGTGGTGTAAATATGGAATAAACCACGGCTATCCATATTTTGATTATTTGGAATAATCAGAATGTCCATTACAAAAGACGTTTACTGGAACATTAAAATAAAATAAGTAGTTCGTTTTCAGAAGTTAAAAATGTTGCCGCACCTACTACCTGCTTATGCACTAAAAACTGTCAAATATATCTTTCGATTTCAGGGGTCTTTCTTCTTCTTCTTTCGTGTCGATTATCTCAAACTATAGTCTCAACCATTCAGATTTTGTCCAACCAGTATGAAGCTACTCGACAGCACTGTCATTTTCATCATCAGCCTATTAATGTTCCCACTGCTGGGACACAGGCCTCCTCTCTGTGAGAGGGAATGGGCTGTAATCCACCACGCGGGCCCAGTGCGGGTTGGTGGATGTCACATGTCTTCGAATTTTTGGTTCTAGGACATGCCGGTTTCCTCACGATGTTTTCCTTCACCGTGCTGAGAGCAGTGGTGATGAAATAATTTACACAAAGTAAAGCGCCTGTCTGGGCTCGAACCCACGAGCTACAACTTGTAAGTCGCGGTCGATACCACTGCGCCACCACTGCTCCATTGTCATTTGCTACGTTCAAATCCCGTAAGGTGCAGGTAGTCGGGCATGAAGGGCAGACAAGGAGGTCGGTCATATCTTGCGAAGGGGCCCCACTTTGGCACTGTGTGTTGGATGGGTCTATGATACTCCATTTTTCCAGGTTGTTTTTACAGCGGCCAACCTGGGTCCGCAATCGGTTAAGGGATTTCCAGATTGGCCACTGCAGTTCGTTTCCAGGGGGCAGATTCTCTAGGGTGCATGAAAGGACCCTCCGCGAGCGACGTTAAATATTCTTGATTCGTATCATACAATTTATTCCTTGTTGTTGTTACAACCACAGAGCTGGCGACTGACTGTAGCGGACTGGTTGCCGCAGGTTCTTAGTTCTTGTATCCGGCTCGAAGGACCAGACTGAAGTAGACTGGTTGCGGATTCTATCGTTTTACGATTCCAAACGCCCGGCGCACCCTGGACAGCTAGCACTCGGTAACGCTCGGTCTAGCTGACTAATCCTTTCACCGCGATGACTCAAACTCAAACTCAGGGGTCTTTGTGCAAGTTATTCATAGTCTAAAATCAAAGTAGTAGTAGTTAAACCCCTTGAAAGATGTATTAATAAACTACATACAAACCTAAATAAATCTAAAAACATCTAGGTATTTCCTATGACTTGAACTTACTTAGTGACACCTTGAAACAAAATGGCGGTTACCAAATAAAATAATAATATCAATTCACTTAGAAGACACATGATTCATCACTCCTGGTTTATTATCTTTTTATTTGAGGTCATAAAACGAATGTAACGGAGCTGGAAGGGTACAGTCTCCTTTATACGCATTTTATGAGATGGTGATGAAAATTGCGAGAGACGTGAGATAACATGAGCTGAGTCTAATTAAAAAAGATGCTCTCTTAACTTAAGCTTGTTTGTATGTAAGTACAATGTAGTCTCTGGCAGTAGGTTAAGGGTCAACAGTGCAGTCACAATGTACCAAAACAGCAGCGGCAATTTTTTTGCCAGCTGAGTTTCAACTTTTCACATCACATCACTTCGGTTAGTAGGTATAATATAATAATATACTTTATACTACACCTGTTCGGAAAGTACCTTCATAATCATAATCATTTTTATTTGTGTAACATAGGTAGTAAATACAGTTCTTAAATTAAAGTTCGTAGGCCGCTATGTTATGCCAAGAAGCGTACAAATATTATAGTTACATGAGAAATACAATGACAAACAAAATATTATTCATGCGAGAGGCAAACACAAGTTATTTGGTAGGTATGTCAAAATTAATAGAATATGATGTTAAATAAATAACAACAAAATTATAAATGTCTCAATAAGGAGTAATTTCTACAGTCAAAAAAAAATTAAATATTTGTCATGCAAGAGGTAAACACAAATTATTTGGTAGGTATGTCAAAATTAATAGGATATTTTATATAAATAACAACAAAATTATGAATGTCAAAATATGGAGTAATTTCTGCAGTCAACGCATAAATAATAATCATAAATTACAATTAGTCACAATATTCAATTAAAGATTGTTTCACCAGTCAAATCAATAGATAGGTTACATTATTTTATCATTCAGAAATTCATCAGTCGTATAATAACATTTTTCAATTAGTAACAGTTTTAATTTTTTTTTGAAAAGTGTAACATTCAAATTTTTATGGCGTCTGGTAATTTATTATAAATGCGCGGTGCCATGCCTAAAACGCTCTTACTCACTAAGGCAGTCTTACAACGCTGATTGCTTAAAGAGTTTGCGTATTGGCTACGAATCGGAACATCTCGTAACGTCGATACCTTTTCGAATAACCTCATGTTTGTTTTGACGAAAACACTAATTTCAAAAATATATAATGAAGGTAAGGTAAGTATTTTAAGCGATCTAAAGAATGGTACACAGCTATCATCAATTTTAAGACCACACATTGATCTTATGCATCTTTTTTGTGCTCTAAAAACGACGTCTTTATCAGTAGAATTGCCCCAAAAAATTATACCATATCGCAAAATTGAAGCTACTAAGCCATGATATGCTACTATTAGCGAATCTATATTTATTTTTCTCGAAATTTGGAATAGTGCGTATGCTGATTTATTTATTTTCTTACTTAGGTCATCTATGTGGGCCTTCCAGTTAAGCTGGTTATCAAGGAATAAACCTAAGAATTTTGCTTCTTTAACTTCTTCAATGTCACAGTTGCTATGTCTGATATTTACTTTTGGTACTTCAGTTCTTTGGTGAAAGTGCATTATTTTGGTTTTCTTTAAGTTTATAACTAAATTATTTTTGTTAAGCCAATCAATTATGTGCGATAGTGTATTATTTATGTCATCTTGATAAATACTGCGATCAATACATTTCACTATTGCAGTACTGTCGTCTGCAAACATCACCATTTGATGTTGAGTCACCTTTGGCAGATCATTTATATAGATCAAGAAAAGAGGTGGCCCAAGGACGCTACCCTGTGGGACACCAAACTTTATTAATCTAGAATCAGAAAAAGAACTCTTTTCAAATTTTGTTTTTTCGCATATTCTTGCAATCTCTGTACATTGCATTCTGTTGGAGAGATAAGATTCGAGAAGTTTTAAAATGTTTCCTCTGATACCGTAGCAATAGAGTTTGTTTAATAAGACGTCGTGCTTTACATAATCGAAGGCTTTGGTCATATCTGTGTAAATAGCACAAATAGGAGCTTTTTGGTCTACTGCTAACATAATGCCACGCAAAAAGTCAAAAATAGCCATGTTGATCGTGGTATTCTTTCTGAAGCCGTTTTGTTCCTTGCACAATAAATTAAATTTATTGAGATAGCTGTACAGTGACTTATAAATAATCTTTTCGAAAATTTTGGAAAATACAGAAATTTTAGCTATTGGCCTATAGTTCTTCATATTAATTTTGTTATCTTTTTTATGAAGTGGTTTAATAATAACTTTCTTCAAGTCTTCAGGATAAATTCCATCAACAATGCCAAGTGAATGCCAGTGTAGCCTCCACCCGTTCTTTTCCCACCTAGCAATTGGCAACTGAATAAAAGACGGGCGTGTACTTTAGAAAATAACATTTAATTTACCATCTAAACCAGATATAGCCGGAGGCACACAAAAATTTGCAAGGTCGTGGGTTACGGTTGTCACTTCTGCAGGGATAGGTACTCCCCTGTAGTTGCAGGTGGCCGGAGATGGAAGTTAGCCGATGATCCGTGACGTGCTGTACGGTGATGTCACTTGCACGGCGAGGATGACCGACGCGCTCAGCACACCAGTGGCGTACCTTGATACTTTATCAAATTTACGGTAGAAAGTACGTCATTGCATATCGAACAAATATGCGGCGAGAAAACGCATCTGAGCGGGAGAGAAAAGTGTATGAAAATCCATTTCTTACGTGGTTTTTCTTTTTTAATTTTGGGTAAGACTATGCGCTGGTAACCTAAATATCAAAAGCCAAAAAGTTTTTACAGTGAGTTTTTATCTCCAAGTTCGCAAAATGACACTGGCCACTAGCTGTGTGTTGGATGGTGTCAAACAATTTGAAAAAAGAACATGTGAAAATTGCAGACGCCATTGGCGCCATTTTCAATTTGTGTGTTGTTTGAGGATTCAGTTTTCGTAGAAAAGTAAAATAAAACTATCAAAGTGATAAGTAGTGATAGTGATGATGATGATTTTTTAACTCCGCCGCAGTTGAAGGAAACAGCAAAAATACTGATTGATAACCTTTTACCACAGAAATCAATTAAAAAATATAATAAAACTTATGACGATTTTTTGCAATGGAAAAGTGTAAAAAATGCTGCATCTTTTTCTGAAACTGTTTTGCTAGCTTATTTCAGTGAAAACGCGCAAAAATACAAACCAAGTACGTTATGGTCTATGTACTCAATGTTGAAAAGTACTATTATTCCTTTTTGCAGAATGCTCCAGATGACAAATATTTGTTGATGAAGGTAAGTTTATGAACAAAATGCACTGGTTTATGATTTATTACGTACCTATTTATGAGTAGAAATCTACTAGGTTTTCATGTTTGATATTTTTGTTTACAGGTTATTTTGATTTTAGGAGTAAATGGGGCCTGTCGTTCGCAAGAACTTGTGGATATGACAACAGACGATATCGAAATCCTCGAAAATGGAATGATCGTCAATATTCTTAACACAAAAACCAAAATTCAGCGATCATTTGTTATATCGGGCTTATTTTATGAGATAGTGAAGAAATATAACGAAATTCGCCCCAGTGACCCCAAAACCAATCGGTTTTTACTACAATATAAAAACAAAAAATGTACGAAACAAGTAATTGGGAAAAACAAAATAAATACTGTGCCAAGAGAAATAGCTTCCTACCTTAATTTACTCAATCCACTAGAATACACTGGCCACTGCTTTCGCAGAACTTCAGCGACTATTCTTGCCGATACTGGTGCTGATTTAACCACAATAAAACGTCACGGTGGTTGGAAATCGTCCGCTGTTGCAGAAAGCTACATAGAGAATTCCGTAGAAAACAAAACACGAATAAATAACCAAATATCGGGATCGATTAATGTGCATCAAGACTCATCTCCTCAACCATCAACGAGTGCGGCGATGCCAGATGCCCCTCAGCAGCCAGTTGCCCCTTTGGCACCACAGCCTTCTACGAGCGCAGTGCCAACAGCACAGCCAGTTATTCCTTCTACATTGTCGCAAACATCTCAAACAAACATTAATGGAAAAAGTGTTACATTAAGCTTCACTAACTGCAACAATTTCAATATAAATTTCAATTAGTAAAGATTTAGTTTTTTATTTTCCTCGTAGGTGTAGTATAAAGCACTATGTATCACTCGTGTTCGCGACGATACGTCACCTTTTAGATAGGTTGTCATATGTAAAAAATAAATAGTATTGACAGACACACGTCTGCTCACCCCAGAGCGCCATCGCATACTAAGCGATGTCCGTCAGTGGAAGTCGCGTCGCTCCCGTCAGGGAGCGATGCGAGCGGTGCCGGAACATTGTTCCTAGCCCGCGGGCGCAACACCGGGGCCCATAACAATGGACCCGTCATTGTGTTGTCCTCTGGACCTAGCTTTTGCGCGCGTTGAAAATTCTTTTTAATTTTGTTAGTGCAAAAGATATCAACGCGCGCTGTGTTTGGCTTGCTGTATGTGACTGTAGGCGCGCTACGGCGGCCGTTCTGAACGGTCCGCCGTTTCTTCACGGCCTCCTGGCGGTCCACCCCAGCCGAGTGAGACCCAGAGCGTACCCTGGGAGGCCCAGCTAAGGTAACCAGCGGCAGGAGCACCGATTTGAGCGAACCTACAGTTTGGTAATGAAAGCGACTAGCTACTACTAGCGCCGTTTATGTATGTGGGAGCGGCAATGACCTGAGTTACACCGCCCATGATAACCGATAGCGTGCGTCGACCGCAGCGCTATTCGGTGCATGTGTACTAGCGAATGTAAAGTTATGAGTGTCTGTTTACGACGCAAAGCTTGCCTATATTAACTTAGAACAAACTTCACGCCGTGTATGTCGTGTGGGATGGGTAGTATTATTGTGTGAGTAAATCGCGTGTAGTGTGATGCGATTTACTCAAGCGTCAAGTCCGGGTGGTGGATGGGGTTGCAGTGTCGATTATGAGGTCCCTGGGGAGGCGCTTTCTATCCGGCGGGCGCGCGTGCCATGGCGCGATATCTTTGATATGGGGCCAGGCAGAAGCGTCGGCCCGCGCGAATAGATTTGTGGCGAGTCGAGACACAAACTCATCCAGGCTCTCTATCCCTGTATCCCGCAGGATGACATCGTTCCTCACATAGCGAGGGGCGTCCATGATGCGCCGCAGCGCCTGGCTCTGCTGGGCGCGGAGTTTCTTCTTGTTCGTCTCGCTAGTGAGGACGAACCAAGCTGGGGCTGCGTATGTTAATATTGATCTTAAGTATGTTTTGTAGATGCCCAGCTTGGTGCGGGCGGGAAGGCGGGATGAGAGCACCGAATGTAGCAGGTTTCTGGCGACCCTGCACTGCGTCGCCACCTTAGCGACATGCAACCCCATCGTGAGCCGGCGATCGATGTGCACGCCCAGGTACTTGGCATGGGGGGCCCACTCGATGTCGGCTCCTTGTAGCGTCAGTTTTGGTGGTAGAGGCGAGAGTCCTGTAACAAGAGCCGGCGTCTTACCCACGTTAACCGATAGCCTCCACTTTTCCAGCCACTCGGGGATGAGATCGAGGGCTCGCTGCATCTTTTTTGTTGCGTGATTTGCGTTCATTGAACTGGTGATATATGCCGCGTCGTCGGCGTATAGCGCCAGCGTTGCGTCGGGTGTAGTGGGGATATCGTCGGTGTAACGTGAGTAACACGCAGGCGATAATACGGCGCCCTGCGGCACGCCCGCCAATATCGGGCGGGGGGCGGACAGTTCGCCTTCTACCACTACTCGGAAGCTCCTGTGTGACAGAAAAGATTGTATTACGCGTACCACGCGACGGGGCGCGCTAGATGTGGCCAGTTTGTACACGAGTCCGTCGTGCCACACGCGGTCGAAGGCCTTCTCCATGTCGAGGAATACTGCGACCGCGTATTCCTTCCTGTTCATCGAAGACGACAGCAGGTGCAGTACCCTCGACAACTGGAGCGTCGTACTGTGTTCCGCGCGAAACCCGAATTGTTCTTCACGCGGTGGGATGTGTGGTGTGAGATGTCGCAGCAGGAGGGACTCGAACACCTTGGAGATAGTGGGCAGAAGAGTGATCGGCCGATAGCTCTCCGGCTTCAGGATATTCTTGCCCGCCTTGGGCAGCATGATGACACGCCCTTCTTTCCACGAGGCCGGGAAGGAGCCCGTGCGGAGGATCCCAGTAAACAGGCGCGCCACTGTCGCGACCATGCGGTGGGGCAGGTGGCGCAGCGCTGTGTTTGAGATGTTGTCGGCACCTGGGGCCTTCCGGGGCCTCGTTCTCAAGAAGGCGCGTCTGACTGCGCCAGGCGAGAAAAAGATGGCGTCTTCATCGGGAGCTATCGGCGTTGCGAAGTAGTCTTCAATGTGCTTCTCGACTGCTGCGACATGTTCATGTTGAGTAGTCGGGTTCGGTTGGAACTGACGCTCCAGGTGCTCGGCGAAGACCTCTGCTCGGTCTCCCGCGACGTATTTTAGCGCCCCGTCAGTGTCTAGTAGTGGACGTACCGGAGCTGGGGTGTTTTTCAGCTGTCGGCACAGTCTGTGGATCGAGGTTAGGTCGCCCTCCACGGCGTCTATATGTTCCTCCCAGCTCGCGGTTCTTAGAGCACACAACTCGGCCTTCACTTTTTCCGTGAGTTTGTTGAGTGTCGTCTTCATGGTGGGACATCGTGTGTGTTGCCACTGCTTGCGTAGTCGCCTCTTTTCGGTAATAAGTCGTCGGATGCGCGCTGGCAGGGGCGGCTGTAGCACTCTCCCCTGCTGCTGCGTCATCGTTGCTGTTTCCAGAGCTTGTTGTACGCAAGCAGTGATCTCGTCGGCTAATAAGTCAACGTCGGCGGCGGTGGTGATAGGCCGAGTTGGCGTGGTAGCATCAATCTTTTCTGCGTATATTTTCCAGTCAATTTTTCGACGTGGCGCTGGAGGCTTCTGGCGGGTCGGCATGCCCGATAGAACGACGAGTACAGGGTGATGGTCCGACTGTAACTCGTCGTCCAACACCTGCTGGGTGACCTGGCAGTTTAGCCCCCGGTGTACGACGATATCAAGCACGTCAGGCATGTGTGCATTGCGATCTGGGTAGTGGGTGGGCGTCTCAGGGCCGGACACCGTGTACCCGTGGGCTTCAGAGTCCGTGAAGAGTCGTGTTCCACCTTCATTGGTGTAAAAGCTGTTCCACGCTGGGTGCTTAGAGTTGAAGTCGCCGGCGAGGATAGTAGGGTTTTCTGTGTTCATGAGGAGCGATCTTAGCTCACTCATGTCGAGCTTGTTGTTCGGTGGCTTGTAGAAGGCGTACACCTCAATATCCTCGCCGCCCATGTGCAGCTGTACACCCAGCGCGTATGCTGTCTGCATATTTGGTACGGGGAGTTCCTGATGAACGACTCTTCTTTTAACTAAAACGGCCAGGCCACGATATCGGCTTCCGTATGCCGACCGTTCGTCTTTTCTGTAGACGTGGTATCCTGGGATCTTGCACCTATCTTCAGGTCCCAGGAGTGTTTCACTAATCAGCGCCACGTCGATGTCCTGTTCCTGCAGGAGATGGCGGAGGAGAGCAACCTTAGCTTTGAGGCCGCGGGCGTTCCAATGAATCATCCTTAACGGCTTATTTGCCATGATAAAGCGTTAATAACGCGGCTAAGCCGTCAAGGATGACTTGCTCCACGTCCTGCCCCTGTCTGATGGCCTTAATTAGGTCCATCAACAGCTGGATGGCGCAGGCTGTGAAGTCCTTCGACTGATTGGATTGTTTTTGTGTTTGCATCTTAGCTGATTTCTGATTGGCAGTCGAGTTTTGGCTAGCGCCGGCGGATTGGTTGGTACTATTTTTAGTTCCTGTTTTACCCGCTGTGTGGCGCCTTTGTTGAGTTTCGCCGGCGCTAGCTGCCACCTGATTGGTTGGCGGAGCCTGCGCTTGTTTTGAGACAGGGGCTGTCTCCTGGTTTGCTTCATGGGTTGCTTGGGGGTTGGTTTTCCTACCCTTTCCACCCCTTTTCTTTTTCCTCCTGCCTGAGGAGGTAGCTTCTCCGCGTTGAGTGGGCCCATTTGCTGCCGCCATCAGCGACTCGCCTTGGGCCTCTTCGGTCGGCTGCATCTCTGTTTGTGTCACTTGTTGTGATTGGCGTGAAGAGGCAGTCGTTGTGACGGCAATAGTGCCCGCCCGCCTGTATTTTATTTCTCTCTGAAAAATAGGACACTTGATGTTGTTAGCCGGGTGCGGTCCCTTACAGTTCGCACAGGTGGCCGGCTCTTCTCTGGGACGTGGACAGTCGCGCGCCGTGTGTCCTTCTCCACACCTGACGCAGGCGAGGGGGCGGTGACACTGGTGCGAGCTATGTCTGAAAAGTTGGCACCGGTGACACTGGGCGGGCCCACGTTTTCCACGCCATGCTTCTATCTTGACCCCCCGCATCAACATGAATACGGAGGTGTCATATATGGCTCGGACATTCTCTGTCTTGGCCAGCACGGCGTGGAATACGCAGCCGGGTCTTCCTTGGCGGGCATTGATGTGCCGTACGTACTCCGGCTCGTAACCTTGGTTGCGGAGCTCCTCCTCAATCTCCTGGGGGTCTGTGTCCGCCGGCAGCCCCCTGATAGCTACCTTGAATTTCTTGTCAGCTGGTAAGCTATACGCGAACCAGCTGATTCCTTCCTCTTTTTCCAGGGTGGTCAGGTAACGTTGCACCACCCTGTACTCGTCTTCACTCTCCGGGGAGAATCGAACTCCCTGTCTATATGGCCGGGCATTCGGAGGTCTCTTCAGAATGTTGGCCAGAGCTTTAAAGTGTGTGGCCCAGTTGGGCAACTTTTCCACAACTAGTGGAGGGTAGCGGGGCCGTTTATTTTTTGCCGATTTATTTTGGCTATTTCCGGCGGTAGGTGGTAGTGTGGGGGCTGCATCGGGGTTTGGGGTAGGTGGAGGCTCGTCACTTACCCCTGTAGGACTCTTCCTGTGTGTGAGGGCGGAGGGCGACCTAGGTGACGTGCGTCGCACCGCCTCGGCAAAAGAGTGCAGATTCGCGCTTTGTTGGTCGTGTTCCTCCGAGCGCTGTGAGTCGACTCGGTAGCGCTTCGCCTCTTCAGCAGTCTCCTCCGGGCTCCTGCGACGTCTTAGCGCCCTACTACCCGTCTGGGAATCAAAATCTAGCTCCATAGCTATAATCGGAGTTGTTGGTGTCTGTAGGTCATCAAACTCTGCCCTGCGCCCATAAGACGCGAGCGAGGTGTTTGACCCACTTAAACTCGATTGGTCTAGACGAAACGCCGGAGAATCGGCCGCTGATGTGCGGGGTGGCGCTGGCGAGCCCGTAATGGCGGACGATATCGCCAGTGGTGCCGCCTGGCGGCGTGGTTCACCGCGGTTCGAACGCGGATCTCGGGTATTTCTTTCTATAACAGGGCCTGCTGGTGAAGGGCGAGTCCCTGAGGGTGTATTGCGTACAGCTGACGTGCTAGCTGACACTTTTGTGTGCGCATGTTGCTTGGCCGTGTTTGTATTCGAACGCGACATAGCTTGGCCGCGTTGCGAATCTGTGCGAGCAATAGCGCGGACCGTGAATGCAGGTGCATCGTCCGCTGCTAATTGACGCGGCTGTTGTGTGGGTGGGTTTGGTGGATGTCGCGTTGTATGTGCGACTGGTCGGTCCGCCGATTTTTTCCCGATGTGGGTAGGCGGGACCGTAGAGGGAGGCACTGTACCTTGCAGATGTTTGTGCTGAGGTAGGGGCGCCAGCGGTGCTCTGCCTGCTTGCGCTCCTTGGTGCGTCTCCCTGTTGGCTGCGTCTTTGAGGCTGCTCCTCGCGCTGTGGTGCATAGGACGTCACGCTGCCCAGGTTAGGAAGCGAGGCGGTCCGGTCCATCGACGGGCGAGGGCTCTGGTGGCTGGGGGCGCCGCGGCCCGATGGGCCGCGGGCGCCGGGCGAAGACATCTTCTTCACTTCTTCTTTTTCTTTCTTCTCTTGCTAGAAAGCATGAAAAACTGCTAGGGCTAGTTTTTCCGCGACCGCAACAACGACTTCGCGCAAGCAAAAGCCGTTGGGCAGCTAGGAGGTCCGCCCTGGTTGCCTCCGACAGTATAAATTGAAAAATCTATACTATCGGCGACAAAGAGGGTAGACTAGTGGCGATCCGTGCAGAGAATTTAGTGCGAGTACAGACGATACGTATGTGCGCACAAGTCGGCTAACTAGGACGTTCCTAAGCGATGTCGGTAGGTGAAAAAAAAAAAAAAAAAAAAAAAAAAAAAAAAAAAAAAAAAAACCTTTTATAGTAAAGCTCGTAACTAATTTTTGCTCATGTTTTTGAGACACTAAAATTATATTTTATGTGTCTATCAGTAGGTAATAGAATTATATAGTCTAATAACAATAAATTAGAAGCTTTAATATGCATACTGATTGTGTTATTACGGAAAGAAACAAGTATTTAACTCCGTAAAACACAACCATCATCAACGAGCGTTTAGTTCACAATGACCTGTAAGAGGGCGGCACCTTATATTTATACTAAAACCAGTTTTTGTAGAATTTTGATAACTTTAAACTCATGTTTTGGGGGTTTACATAGTTTATAGTGTGAATATAGCGCTTATGTGTTAGAATTATACATAAGGTACCTTAGTTATATGATAAATGTATAGGTTTAAGGAAATAAAAATATTTTGTTTACTTATTTTAGACCCCCCGTTTTGAGCAGGGTATCAGGTGGTGCTATAGGTATTCTATTCACCAACCAATCAGATTGCTTCCTTACACATAATTGTTTTGTTAGGAAACACCATCTAGGTGTTCTAGATAGGATGGCTGGATGCCATGACTGAGAAACTATACATAATAGCAGTACATGGCCAGTCTTAATGCATTTTTACTCTAAAAAGGGAAATATACATACATTTTACTCAAGTAAGTGTTTGGAAAATTCGATACAAGCCATTTTAGCGCTTCTAGGTGACCTAGAATTTTGTCTAGGCCCTATAAATAGACAGCACCTATGTAATTCTAGTACATAGGCGTCACTTACTTGAGAGGATGTGTCTGTGTATGCCGGCATGGACGTTTCTATGCGGCTGCCGATGTGTCACTGCGTCCAGGGACATTTGGTGCCTGGTCAGTTATAGATATGCTGTCTGAAGCATTACCTTCGTGGACCCTCAGGCAGGCGCCTACACTCAGTCATGACACAGAGCTAGTATATAGAGGTATGTAACGCACACAGACACATTAAAGATGTGAGACGACGTAAAATTTAGTATTCGGCCGCTTCCCGGCACCTTAAGCTGCGGAAAGGCTGGTGGTACACCCATCAGGGTACCGCCGTCAGACAGCCTAGTTTTCCAGCTACCCAACCACACTTCCGGAAGGAGCTTAGCTCTGGTGGTTGAGGAGTTAAGCGACCTGATATGGTGCGAGGTTACATGGATTTGCTATGTAAACAAACTTGTAACAAACGATAACTCATCGGGGGTTGGACATGTAGCTACCGGACTTCTACCTTGGGATAGCCCATCACGAGGGCTACCCGGGTGTGAATGCAACTTGAAAATCCACCCAGCGGTCTGAGTAGGAATCGAGTTTATGTGCCAAGATCAGGGGCATAAGCTAACTTCTCGCACCATTTCGCGGCTGTACGCCTGAATGTTTTGAATATAACTGTAACACTTATGTGTGTCAACGGCCCAGTGGGAGGGCTCCAAGTCCCTCGCTGGTACCCTAGAGCTAACATGTCTAGTTTTAGGAGAAACTCGATTGTAAAGCTTCAAACTGGCGGGAATTCCTTTTCTTCGACGTTCTCCTTACGAGAACTCCCTGATGGTAGGGGCTAGGGACCTGGATCAAAGACCGGAGGGAAGGTCTCCTCGAGACCTATCCAAAAGTACAAGTCTCACCAGAATCGGTCCAGTGGAAGGGTAGTTCCTGTCAGTTTCAAGCTACGAGTCTTAGCGTATATTATTTTGAAAATAAAAGTTTTTGCGGTCGGAATGTTGTGGTTCTCGTCGCAGTCGAGTTCGCTTCTTTAATAGTGCGCAGGCGCGTGAACATTTCGTAGCCATTATTTCACTTAAAGTATTTCCACGCATCATTGCGCATCGAGGACCATGAAGGAACATCGCTTCTGGCCATGAACAAATAGTTTTATTTAACCTGGACATCACGTTTTTCACCTCAACCTACTTGGCAGCCTTCAAGTGTCTCCAAGGTCCATAGTTACCAGATGACAACTGAACAATAGGTGCAAGGGGCGTCAACGCGTTCAAGCAGGAGCCTTACAACCTCCTGATTGCCTGTCGGTCTTGGACGATCACGTCCGTCCCGTACAACTCGAGAGAAAGTGCGATTCCCGATCTCGGGTGTTTTAAAGCCCTCGCCTACGGCTCGGGCTTCAAATGACACCCTCGACGGTAATCGGTCGCTTTCTCCTCTCGGTAAACAATGTACTATTAATTTCTTTGCGGATATTTTAAGTACTGCTACAAAAACTAGCCAATTGAATTTTGGGAGAGTAAGACTGCACTTTTGACCCATGACTGTACCTACTGATTCAATTACGAAAATTATGTTGATAGAATCCTTTATTATTGCTGAGTATCATGGACTTGGTGAACAGTTACTGCACGATACTTCGCGGGATATAGTAAGGCAGGTATTCTTGAAATAATGAGAAACTAAAAGATAAATTCACTAGCCAAGGTTATTCTTGGAAAACTCTTTCCAATAGTGCATATTATTATCAATAGCTGTGGGCGCTAAAAAGTCCTTAACGTCTGTTCACAAAATTACTTAGTTAACTCCGTGTTAAGGTCATTTACCCCTCACTAATCTACAAAATTCGAGTAGGGAAGTAGCAAATGTTTTCTTAAAAAAACTCTCTAAAATTATGTACATCTTAAATGTACATCATTTTAAAGAGTTTTTTTTTGTCATCTCCCCACAGTTGGAAGACCATTTTCCTATAACAGTAGCGCCTGGAATTACTGTGTAATTTTAGCGGCAACGTCATATTGTTGCAATTAAAATTCTGACAGGAATTCTTTTTAACACTAGCAATTACAGATAAAGGGACCTATTTTATAAATCATTAACATCATATGACCGTCGCCGGACATATCGTCCGTAAAGTTAAAAAGCTAACAACTCCCTTTACACGTAAATTTTCTTTGTTAAATTTGTTTCAAATATGAATGTGCAAAGTGAAATACCTATGTGAAAGTTTTTGCTAACTATCCGTTCGAAGTTTGGCCTATAGTTGGTGCAAATTCGGTACTCAAGTAAATCATATTGTTCACTTATGGTACACACAAAATAGGTCGGCGGGCCGGATCCGTACCGCGGTCCGCCATTTGGTGACCCCAGCTCTAATTTAACTGTTTTACTACTTTTGCGGCAGTATGAGAACTGTTGTCGTTAAAATCTTTTTAATTTAGTTTCGTTTTACGGAAACCTAAGTTTTATATCTACAAATTACGTTTTTCTTATTTGGTCCATGCACTTTGTATCTACCTATCGGTTTCGCAGGTTTGTTGAAGTTGGCTTCCAGTTTAAGCCGATGCAGCTGAAAATCAATATCGTTGTACATAGACCGACTGTCTATCTGACCTCTACAACCCAGTTACTGGGTGACACAATGCCTCTTGGTAAGACTGGTTTACGGACTTCTGAAAACGATTATTTACAAATGACAGAAGAGGGCTATGATCGGCGTTTCCTTGCATGATCGAATCAGAAATGTAGCGAGCAGCAAGAGAACCAGGGTTGCCGACATAGCCCGAAGAATTTCCAAACTTAAGTGGCAGTGGGCAGGGCACATTGCTTGCAGAACGGATGGCCGATGGGGCCGAAAAGTTATGGAATGGCGACCGCGAACCGGAAGACGATACGTTGGAAGGCAGCCCCCCAGCATCGATGACCTGGTGAAGGTTGCGGGCATACGCTGGTTGGAGACGCACGGGACCGGTCAAAGTGGTGACGCTTGTGGGAGGCCTATGTCCAGCAGTGGACATCTTCCGGCTGATATGATGATGATGATGACAGCAGAGACCAATAGTTTAACGGGCTTTCTGAGGTACGAAAAAGTCTATAATGAATGGATCTGTGAAGCAAAGAAAACTATTGAACAATATAAAGGATTTGACAAAGTCAAAGACCTTCCAGATGACTCGATAAGTATCGATTTAAGTCACACTGACATTTTACGAAGCGAAATTGCAAATACTTTCACATGAACGCAATGCATTGCAATTCGACTGATTTTGACAATTTTTTTTCGTATTTCGACGAACGACTACGGTCCCAATACAGTTACCTACCATGGGCGTGTTTTGATTGAACCTAGTGCCATTATTAACGTTTCACTAATTACCCACGTACGAGAGCTAACAGATAGTTAAGGCGTATATATTCCCCAATGTTAACGCGGTACTGGCCGTGCGCCCGCTCGGTGCCAGAATATCAATATTGGACCTCTTTTTGGACAGTTTTCTTTGTAATATATTTTTTTATTTACAAAGTTATCCTATGTAGGTTAAGAATAAATTGTAACCATATTTTTTTTTTGTGTAAAAATATTTTTAACATCCAAGTCGTTTGGAGGAATATGCAAAAGAAGCGAAAAACATCGTGATGAAATTTTTTATCAAAGCAATAGTAGTAGTCGTACGAAAAAACCCTGATTTACAAATAAAGTTAATTCTTTTTTTTAAACCTTTTAACCTAGCCGTTATAAGGAGTATGCTTTAGAAAGTATCCGTTTCGTGGCATTAAAACGGAGTAAGGGCCTTAAATCATAATTTTAAATGAGAACTTTGGCCCGAATTGCCAGTGTAATACTATGTAATTACGGCTAATTGTTAGGCGCTCTAAAACCATTACAATCTTAAGTGTTACGTTAATGGTTTTTAAATAGGTGCGTTTATCTCTAATTACTAGTTTAAAATAAGAACGCCTATCAGAATTTTTATTGCAACAATATGACGTTGCCGCTAAAACTGCACTGTAATTCCAGGCGCTACTGTTACAGGAGAACTATGGGGAGATGATCTGAAGCTCAGTAGACATAAGACACATGCCATTGGTTAGATTAGATTGGTAGACGGAACGTTGGAGGGTATACCACTAATAATCTCGGCTCCGTATTTAAAAAAGTTTTAAAATAATTAAGTCGTTTTTAAGTGCAAAGGATAATGTTAAAAGTGAAAATATTCGCCAATAGCAAAGTGAAAGTGTTCTCAAAAAAATCTGTGAACAAACAATACAGTTTTATGTAAATAAACATTAACGAAGTGATGTGTCATAAGACTCATAAACAATAACAAACTCAAATAAAACCGTCTAATACAGTTACTTCCGATCAATAAACTAGTACTCTGTGTTATTTTGTCACGTACGACATAAAAAACAATCTAGTGTTACACCATAATTCTAAAAAAAAAAACACCAGTGGAAAAATTCAAAACAAGAAAAATAACCGTCAACTCGTTTTTGATAAATTACTTGCAAGAAGCTAGTCACATATTTCAATGTTTTAACTATCGAACGGCTAGCGCAGGAGTTAAGAGCGTTGGTTTTTTGAGTTGCAAAGTACCTACGCACAGTGGCCGCGGGTTCAAACCCCAGATCTACATATAGCACTTTTTCCATTTATTACGATGGAATTCTTAGAGAATGTTACGTTCCGAAATCGAAAGACAGCCCAAACTATGACTCAAACTCAGTCCCGATCATTGTCGGATACGACAATTAATGAAGACAATTGTTGTTTCAAAAACATAACGCTAGATGGCACCAGTAACAGTCTACCAAACTTATCCGACCTTCTATCCGACGACGAAAACTATTCGCAAACACTTGAGTTAAAAAACGAAATTGCGAAACTTAAGTTGGAGTTATCTGGAGCCCACGAAGAGATTGACAAGTTGTCACTTGAAAACATAGAATTAAAAAAGTCGCTAAAGGACATTATTACAAAACACGAAATGGTAAAAAAAAGCTCCTAAAAAAATTACAGGCGAGATAATAAGAACCACCCCTAATAAGAATCAAATAAATGTCACACCAATAAAAAGTAGCCGACAAACTTTATGCAAAAACATGCGAGGTAATCCTTGTCCCTCTCCTAGAATATCGAAGATTAATTCAACTACCCCTTTACTAACATCTCAGACAACACAAAAAAAGGCGTTCTCTCATGAAAGGAAAAAAATATGTATTATAAGCAGCAACCCAACCAATAGAATACTGTCAACAGCAGAAGGCGTTTTCCCTAACTTTAAAATATGCCATTATCTTACACCAAGCTGCGGTATTGAGAAACTAGTTGAAGATATACAGCCTAAACTCAGAAATTATACTTTAGAAGATTATTGTATTTTACATATAGGAGAAGAAGATTACCGTAAAACACATAATTACTGTAACTTGATTGTCAAAATAAGAGAGGTCCTAGAAAATATAAAACATACAAATATAATACTATGCCTACCGACATATAAATTCGGCGGGTACTCAGTAATGTTCAACTGGAGAATTGAAACATTCAATAACATGCTTTATATGGATAACTTAAGTCATAATTATGCTTGGCTATTGGACTCAAACCTAAAATTATCTTATGACAACAACATGTTTTCCGTGCGGACTGGAAGGGTGAACAACAAAGGAATGTTAAATATGTATCAAAACTTGAAAATTTTAATAGATGAACTTTCTTCTGACGACACCAATGCAAATCTTATTATATCAGAAAATCTTCCTGATGTTGAAACAATTGAGTCAACGAATTCGAACGATTTTTTTCGTTTATAACAGAATAAACATCCTACATCAAAACATTGCTGGTCTATTGAATAAGGCTGATCTACTCACCGTCCATCTGCAAGAACTATCCAAGAAACAAAGAGACGTGGACGTTGTGTGCGTTACTGAGCACTTTATTATGCGGGGCCATGAAAAAATACTTGAAATCGCAAATTATAAGCTGGCTGCATGCTATGCAAGACGAGCAAAAAAACGAGGAGGAGCTTGCGTTCTAGTCAAAAGAGGTCTCGAATATAAAGAACTAACGGAAATATCTCGGCAATCAATAACAAACACTTTTGAATGTTGCGGAACTGAACTAGTGCAACAACGATTGATTATTATCTGTATATATAGGCCTCCGAAAATGAATAACCTGAATATGTTTTATGAAAACTTGGATAACATCCTAAAAACTGTTTGTACAAAATCTAATAAGAAAATTGTTATATGTGGGGATTTCAACATTGATATTCTGAAAAGAAACAACGTTACTAGGGACTTTGAATACTTTATTTCCGGGCACAATCTTGATCTAAAGGTGCGACAACCGACTAGGTTATCCAGCAACAGTTGCCTAGATAACTTTGCTTGTAGTTCTCAGTTAAAATGTAAGTATGAAGTACTTGACTTTGCTTTGTCTGATCATACCGCCCAGTTTTTAGAAGTAAAAGTAAATAAAACCTGCAGAATAAGCTACTGGCTCACTAAGAAACGTGATCTTTCAAAAGAAAATTTAGTTAAATTTAAGAATCACCTTCAATGCTTTACCTTTTCAGAAATATACAAAACAGAAAATGCGAACGAAGCCTTCGATTACTTTATAGAAAACTTTCGTATGTTGTATGATCTCTGTTTTCCAAATAAGATTGTAACTATAAAAACAAATAAAACAGTGAAATGGGTTTCACGTGGAATACGAGTATGTAGTAAAAGACAGCGGCAATTATTGTGGACATATAGGCGCGAACCTTCAAGCGAAAATAAAAATAAATTTAAAAACTATTCCCAAAAATTTAGAAAAATAATCAAGTTAACCCAAAAGGCTCAAAATAATTATTTTATAAATGCATCATCCAACAAATCAAAAGCTTCATGGCAAATTATAAATAATAATCCACGCACTAATGAGCAAATTTCTCAAATTAAAACCCAAGATACAATCATAAGTAATCCAAAAGATATTGCAAATGCCTTTAATAATTTCTTTATCGATCAAATTCAGACAAACAATAAGATAACACCTGTAGCTACTAACATGTTAAGCAATCCGCATTCAATGTTTATGTCTCCTGTCTCACCTCAAGATGTCATGGGAGCAATAAAATCTCTAAAAAATAAAAACAGTTTCGGACATGATGGTATAGCTACAAAAGTAGTAAAATTTGTATCGGATAACATTGCCTCACACCTCAGTCACATAATAAACTTGTGCATAAGCTCTGGAGTGTTTCCAAAAGCGTTAAAAGTAGTTATCGTGAAACCGCTCTTTAAAAAACTCGAAAGGGAAAACTTAGCCAATTATAGACCCATTGCCTTAATTCCTATTTTTTCTAAAGTCATCGAAAAAATTATATAATTATGAATCAATTAATAATTTTTTGTGTAAGTATAATATTCTATGTAATGAACAAAAAGGTTTTAGGAAGAATAAAGGTGTTAATTTAGCTATTTACGATTTGATAAATGTAATCTTGAAAAATGTTGACAAAAAAATACCAATATGTGCAATTCTCACTGATATGACAAAGGCTTTCGACTGTGTCCATCATAAAACCTTGCTAACTAAGCTTGACACGTATGGCATAAGAGGAAACGTCCTTGATCTTGTTAAATCATATCTGAGTGAACGTGAACAATACACGGAAATATCTAGGATATGTATAAAGAGCAAACGCGAAAAGAAATACTTTTCCGAAAACAGAGATGTCAAACACGGCGTACCTCAGGGCGGGGTGTTGAGTTCTCTTTTATTTCTGCTCTATATAAACGACTTACCACGGCACATTAAAGACCCAATGATTTTGTTTGCTGATGACAGCACTGCATTGATCAGTTGTTCTGATGCAGATAAGTATGAGCAGGACATAAACGGTACACTCAAGGACATTGTAAATTGGCTTGACGACAGTAAATTGGTAATTAATTTAGGAAAGACTAACATAATACATTTCTATCAGCGCACATCAATCCCAAATTTAAAAATTGAACTTAATAAAACTAAAATAGACCAAGTACAAAAAGGCAGTCTTAGGCATAGTAATCGACAGTCAAATGACGTGGAAACCTCAAGTAGAAGAGGTCTGTAAAAAATTGAGCATATCTGCGTATGTCCTGTTCAATTTGGCTAAGAAGGTTAACATCACCACAACTTTGGTTGCATACCATGGTCTCGTAGCTTCCATTCTAAGATACGGTATAGTTTTCTGGGGAAATTCTTGCTTGCGGGAACAGGTATTCAAAGCCCAAAAACGTTGTTTGAGGTCGATATTGAATATGAAAATGACTGAAAGTTGTGTTCCAGTGTTTAAGTCCCTAAAGCTGTTAACATTTCCGGCAATGTATATTTTAGAAATGGCAATTTTTGTTAAACGTAACTTGCATCTATTTACTACAGTTTCGCAAACTAGTAAGAGACCAATCAGAAGCCAGTACAAAAATCTTTTACTAGTTGAGAGTTGCAATACTGCTTTATTTAAAAAAAAATTAATAAATATGGGACCTACAATATATAACAAAATACCTGACATAATAAAAGATAACACTATACGCAATTTTAAAAAGAAGTTAACAGCATTATTGATTGAAAAGTGTTACTACTCGATTAACGATTTTCTAAATGACAATGACTAAAATTTATTCTAATTTAAATTTCTAATTTATTATAATCATAATATGTTTTATGCAATTTAACGACATACCAACTTATTTATTTGTATCCGTTTTGAACTGTAATACTTATTTTTGTATTTTGAGACTAGTTTTTGATTATCTACTCGTTTACTTAATTAATTAATGTTTGCATGCCTAATCTGGTAGATTGTACAGGGATCACAATTGTTTTTTTTTATACCTTATGTCATGTACCTACAATCTGTGCGAATAAAATAAACTTTACTTTACTTTACTTTACATTATAAAGCTTTTTTTTTAAAGAACTATGTTTGCTACTTCCCTACTTGAATTTTGTAGATTAGTGAGGAGTTAAAGAAGTGGACCCCAAATGAAAGTAATTGGTGACCCCTGCATTAGAGGATACAACAGCGCCT
This sequence comes from Orthosia gothica, assembly GCA_949775005.1. Lineage (NCBI taxonomy): Eukaryota > Metazoa > Arthropoda > Insecta > Lepidoptera > Noctuidae > Orthosia > Orthosia gothica. Next base: position 8,821,202 of record OX459062.1, on the reverse strand, counting down.
AATAAAGTTTCATACAAGCTTTTAATGTCACCTTAGGCTGTTTTATTTATGAACTCTGGTTTTAATTGTAGTGGTAATGAAACCTCTAGATACGTACCTAAAATTATATTTGTAATATTACAGTAGTGCTACTAGTAAGTAATTGCCATGAAAATCTGCAATGTACTTTCGAAAACCCGTACCAAAGTATCTTAATAATTAGGTCAAATTATCAGGTCAAAGATGAGGAATGGAGAGGGCTATGCTCGGAATTTCCTTGAGTGATCGAATCAGAAATGTAGAGATCCGCAAGACAACCAGGGTTATCGACATAGCCCGAAGAATTGCTAAACCTAAGTGGCAGCGGGCATATTGCTCGCAGAACGGATGACCGATGGGCAGAAAAGTTCTGGAGTGGCGACCGCGAAACGGAAGCCATTGCGTTTGAAGGCTTCCCACCAGGTGGATCGATGACCTAGTGAAGGTTGCTGAGATCCGTTGGATGCGGGACGCACGGGACCGGTCAATGTTGCGACGCTTGGGGAAGGCCTATGTTCAACAGTGGACGTCATTCGGCTGATATGATGTTGAGCATGTCAACCAATTATAAAAACATATAGAATAATCAATATCTAGAGCCACCTTGAGATTGGACAGGTTTAAAGATCGGTAAAGGAAAACATTATGAGGAAACCATAATGCCCCAGAACCAATTCAAAGACACGTGAAACCTAACAATGCGCACTCCTTTCTGCCCATCTAACCTAGTACAGGTAATATAACTGAAACAACGCAATTGCAGCCAAGACAACAAAATTAACTGAAAAAACTTTTATATTAGCATAACTCGACAAAATGTAGGAACAGCAGATGTTTTTTCGCGTTCACAATTTTAGTCTCATAGCAAAGTTGCTCATAAGTCACCCTTTCAGTTAGGTACACCTTGTATATCTAAACGTACATAAGTTAATACTAAAACTATTACCACATGATAGTTTATTAACCATTAACCCAGCAAGTTGATGAAGCACTTTCCAAACTGCTAAATAAAACCGCTCCCTAGGAAGTTGAGTTCGCAAAGCCAGTTAGTGTTAGTTAGACCGGCGCTTAGCTCACTAATAATTTATTTTACTGAGTTGCCCTTAGTTCGATGTTCGTAGTTTTTAGTCATTATGTATGTTGGTGTAGCGAATAGTGTGGAGTTTAAAACTTCTTATGGTAAATTTTCCTCAGGATTATTGCGAAACATATAAACATTTACAAGTCCGTCATTAGACCTGTCGTACGTACTGTATGGATCCGAATGTTGGGCTGTGAAAAAGATGGATGAAAAGAGATGATTGCATGTAGCAGAGATGATAATGTTGAGATGTATGTGCGGAGTGAAGAGAATGGATAAAGTGAGAAATGAGTATATTAGAAGAAGTTTGAACGTGGCGCCAGTGACAGAAAAGTTGAAAGGAAACCGTTTGTCTTGGTATGGTCATGTGATGAGACGGGATGAATCGCATGTTACTAAAAGAGATATGAATATAAATGTCAATGGATGAGAGGGAGGGGACGACCAAAGAAAAGATGGATGGACTGTGTGAGGAGTGATATGAAAGAAAAGGGAGTCAGTGATGGTGTGACGGGGGACATGACGACGCGACGTGTTGCGCCTATCCCAAGTAATATGGGACAAGGGCAGGAAGATGCTGATATAAATTCATGCAATCGATCGCAAACTCTTAATGACTTTCCTTATGGCTCGACGCTATTTGATTAATACCACACCAATAAGCGCTTTTTACAAAGCGCATTGCATTTGTGCTCGCACGGACGCAATGTGCGATGCAATTTGAGCGATTTGCAATTAAAATATTCTAAGTAAATTTGTGCTAGATATCGCCTACCGTAGCAATGTAAAATGCATGCATGTTGTTCAATGATACCTCAGAAAGAAACAAATTGAATTAACTCAGAAAGCTCAAACTATTTACTTGATCAAGAATTCGAAGAATAAATCAAAAACGTCATGGCAAATAATAAATAAAAGCAAAAATAATAGGGAAACAATTACACAGATAAGAAATAATAATCAGACAATAACGGATCCAAAAGAAATTGCAGAGTCTTTTAATAATTTCTTCATAGACCAAATTACTAATCTACCTAATAACCCAATGCACGACGTTAAGAAAATAGACTACAACACAAACTCAATATTTGTGCCACCAGTCATACCTCAAGATGTGATAAGAATAATTAAATCACTAAAAAATAAAAATAACTTTGGTTATGACGGGATTTCCACTCAAGTTATAAAATTTGTTGCTAATAGTATAGCTGGCCCTTTATCACATATTATATACTATGCCATGAGCAATACGGGTTCAGAAAAATTGAAATATAAACATGGTAAGTTTTGACTTGTTGAATACTAGTATGTTGAATGTTGATACTAAAACGCCTATATGTGCTATATCTACAGATATATCGACAGCATTCGATTATGTCAACCATAACATACTGCTTTAAAAACTAAACGCCTATGGCATTCGAGGTAATAATATACTGAACCTAATTAAAACATATTTTTCCGGTCGCAAACAGATGACAGAAATTAACAAAGTATGCGTAAAGTCTAAATTAGAACAAAAGTACGTATCTTCCAATGGAGAAATTAAATTCGGTGTACCCCAGGGAAGCGTTCTTGGGCCTCCGTTATTTTTAATTTACATTAATGACCTGCCGCGCCAAATCCACCATCCTATAGTACTGTTTGCTGACGATAGTACAGCACTCTTAAAATGCGTCAATAATGAAAATTATGAAAATGATATAAACTACACCATTAAAATTATAATAAATTAGCTTACTAACAACGTACAAATAAACTTACAAAAAACAAAAATAATGCATTTTACCAAAGACTTCGTATCAACGATCTAAATATTAATTATAATAGACAAAATGTGGACAGAGTATATAGTATAGAAACCATACGCTGCAAATTTAACGAACGACGGAAACGGTGAGCTAGGATAGCACTGTGTGACGCACGGACCTTATTTAGCCAATTATTGTAACTCTGTAAAATTCCATATAGCGATGATTAATTCTTTTATTTTAAATAAATTAATTTTAAAATAAATTAAGTAAATTATTTTTTGTGTCCTTTTTAATAATCCGATTGCAGTTAACGTAATTCGCGGGTGTGAAACGAGTGCGCGTTTTGTTCTCTCAAGATCGTTGGCAACTGTCGTCGTCTTAAAGCTTTGGTCTGTTGATCGGAACGCACTACGTAGCGGTATGCGGACACATAATCCTCCTCACCGCTGACGAATCCTGCAACGGATCAAAAGACCATTCTACTCGTTTTTCATTCGATTCTTTGTTTGGCACCGCATACCGTAGTGGTGAAAGATTTGTGTTTCTCTTTCTTGTTCCCTTCTGGCCCCCTGGGAATTAATCCTGTCCTGTTTGCGTCACCAAATTAATGCTTTTCGTAATCCGGGATTAATAAAAATCTGCCGTCAAAATATAAATGTAACCTTTTTTTCAAATGGAAAAAGGTATATGGTCCGTATTCAGCAAAAAATGCGCAAGGAATAACAAAGAAAGCATTGGAGATTATTTAATTTTCAAAATATTGTACAGAGATTTTTTTAAGTCAGCGTCTTCACGATGTCTTTATTCAGTAAATTGTTTCTAAACAAAGAAAGTAGTTTTCAATCAATTTCACACTGAAAAGTAACGTACTCATACTAAACTTCCAAGCTTGATTTTGAGCGTCTTTAAAACACAGATTATACTTAAGTAAACAATAATAAAATAATAATTCCTCCGATGCTACCAAGCGTCCACAATTCTTTTCTCCGAAAACTACTGTACCATGAAGCGCCTACTTATTACAAACCGAAACAAGCTTTCCTTACTGAAACACGAATCGCAAACGTTTATACAATACATACAAAATAATTGATTGTTAAGAAAAATTTAGTCCACGTGATTAGGAAAAATAATGAAAACCAAAGTATATACAGGAAAGAAAGCAAACCTTGCTGGTAAGGCTATATCCAAGCTCAGTTTATCCTACTTCTTCTTCACCACTTTCGGTAGGGTAGCCTGTGCTAATAATATGGCGCCAGGACAATCTGGTTGTCAGGTCGGGCAATTCTTCGTCCAATAGGATCTTCTTCATGCTAGTCTACCACGTAGTCGGAGGTCGTCCTCTACCTCTCTTATGTTCAGGTAGTTCCAATGCTTCAGCTCATCCCACTTATAGCAGGTAAAACTTTTTAAACAGGTAAAATTTAGCACATAAGTACATACAATGTCACTTAAACCATAGTGCTTAAACCATAACAACAAGAAGTAACATAAAGCTAAAGTTAAAAACTAAAACCCGACTAGGTACAAAAATATGATATTTATATTTTGAGTTGTCAATGGATTGTTGGCCTCCATAAGTGGGGGTTATCTGATGGCATAGTCTTCAGTGCTTGTGCAGCATCTCTCCGCAGACCATGGTCCATCTCACGGAGTGCGCAGCATGCCCTGTCACCTGTACTTGCGAAGACTTTATGACTGCATCACCGAATGGTGTTGCCGTGGCTGAATTCTGGGTCAAACACAATATTTAACTTTTATATTTGCCATCTATACGCTAAGAAGAAGAAAGAATTGTAAGTATTCTTAAACACTGAAATGTAGTAAAAATGTTTTTCTGATGCTTGATATTTATTAAATTGTACTAATTTTGAACACAGAATTTTCGCCTCTTTCGTTTAATTTACTTATCTAGATATTGTGAGCTTAGAATTTTCTCCTCTTTCGTTTAATTTCCCACACGATATGATAGCGAATAACAGTCAGGACACCCCACTTTTTTGTATGTAAGAACCATCATATATTTTTTTTATTTAAAATGTAGCTTATATCACCCAGCACAACGGCTAATCGATTGACACCTCATTCATCAAAATCGACGCAGTAGTTAATCGCTACAGTGGAACATACTTACGAAAAAATTTAAGTCCAGATCATTCATTAATTCATATAATTATATTTCAGAGACCAAATGATTAATAAATGTACTAGTTATAGGTAATGCCCGGGCATTATGAATCATGTCAATTCAAATCATCATATCAGCCGAAAGACGTCCACTGCTGGACATAGGCCTCCCCCAAGCGTCGCCACATTGACCGGTCCCGTGCATCTCGCAACCAGCGGATCCCCGCAACCTTTACCAGGTCATCGGTCCACCTGGTGGGAGGCCTTCCAACGCAACGTCTTCCGGTTCGCGGTCGCCATTCCAGAACCTTTCTGCCCCATCGGCCATCCGTTCTGCGAGCAATGTGCCCTGCCCACTGCCACTTAAGTTTGGCAATTCTTCGGGCTATGTCGGTAACCCTGGTTCTCTTGCGGATCTCTACGTTTCTGATTCGATCACGCAAGGAAACTCCGAGCATAGGCCTCTCCATTGCCCTTTGAGTGACTGTAAGCTTTCTGATAAGGCCCATTGTAAGCGACCACGTCTCACAGCCATATGTCATCACTGGCAACACACACTGGTCATAGACTTTCGTCTTGAGACACTGCGGTAAGTTGGACGAGAAGACACCGCGCAACTTCCCAAACGCTGCCCAGCCGAGTCGGATTCGACGGTTGACCTCTTTCTCGAAGTTGGCCCTACCCAATTGGATCGTTTGTCCCAGGTACACATAGTCGCCCACAACTTCGAGTGTAGAGTCTCCAATCTTGATAGGAGTGGGTGTAACATGGGCATTCAACATCAACTTAGTTTTGTCCATGTTCATCCTAAGACCCACTCTTTCGGAAGCTCTACTGAGATCATCGAGCATTGTACTGAGGTCCTCCATGGTCTCAGCCATAACCACTATATCGTCGGCAAACCGAAGGTGAGTGATGTACTCGCCATTGACGTTGATGCCTAGTCCTCTCCAGTCCAGAACCTTGAAGACATCCTCCAGTGCAGCGGTAAAGAGCTTCGGAGATATTACGTCTCCCTGTCTCACACCTCGCTGCAGAAGGACGGGTTCCGAGGTCTGATCCTGGAGTCGAACTGACATTGTGGCGTTTTTGTATAAACACTTCAACACTTCGATGTACCGGTAGTCAATTTGGCACCGTTGGAGAGACTGCAGTACAGCCCAAGTCTCGATCGAATCGAAGGCTTTCTCGTAGTCCACAAACGCTAAACAGAGAGGCAGGTTGTACTCTTCGGTCTTCTGTATAACCTGCCGCAGCGTATGTATGTGGTCTACGGTGCTGAAGCCTTTACGGAATCCGGCTTGTTCGGGAGGCTGGAAATCGTCAAACCTGCGTGCGAGACGATTCGTGATGACTCTTGAAAACAGCTTGTAGACATAGCTAAGGAGTGTGATGGGCCTATATTTCTTCAGTAGGGCATTGTCACCCTTCTTGAAGAAGAGTACCACCACACCCCTGCACCATGCCTGTGGCGTTTTCCCCTCGAGTATGACGGAATCAAAAAGCTTCTGAAGGGCCTTAAGTACTGGTTTTCCACCCGCCTTCAGGAGTTCGGCCGTAATTCCGTCATCACCCGGTGCCTTGTTGTTCTTAAGTTGTTTCAGAGCCATCCTAATCTCATACAGGCTGACGTCCGGAATGTCTTCGGTATAGTGTCGGGTCAATCTAGCTCTTGGGTCATTCGCTAGATTCGCGACGGGTTTACTTTTTGACGTGTACAACTGTCCATAGAATCTCTCGATCTCCCTCAGAAGCTCCGGTTTGGCGGACACGATCCTGCCATCATCGGTCTTCAGTTTCGTGAGCTGGCTCTGCCCAATAGACAGATCTCTTGCAAAGACCTTGGAGCCTTTGTTCTGCTCAATTGCGTCTTTAATACTTTCAGTATTAAAGCGGCGGAGGTCGCTTTTCAAGGACTTTGAGATCCGTCTATTTAGCTGCCGGTATTTCAACGAATCGTCTGAAGACTGCAGGATCATCTCACGCCTCTCCTTCATGAGCTTGAGAGTATGATCAGAGAGCTTTTTGTTTCTATCTGTACGGCGGGTCTTGAAAAACTTAGACCCGACCGTATGGACAGCTTCCACGAACCCATCGCTGTATTCGTCCACGGAGCTCCCTAGGCACTCGAAACGATTCTGGAGTTCGAGCTGAAAGCTCTCGGGGTTTTGGACCTGGATTTGTGCTGGACGGAGCGTGGACTTCATCAGTCGAGACCTTTCAAGCTTAACATTAATGTTCAATGTGCCTCTTACCATGCGGTGATCACTCCCGGTTTTCACCGAATTGATCACTGAGACATCATTGAACATTTGCTTCTTGGTTGACATGATGAAGTCGATCTCGTTTTTAGTTGCACCATCGGGGCTTTGCCAGGTCCACTTCCTGTGCTCACGCTTTCTGAAGAAGGAGTTCATCATGTAGAGGCCCTCCTTCTCCATAAAACTAGCCAGTAGGTGATCCCGGTGGTTCCGACGTCCAACTCCAAATTGCCCCACTTGCAGCTCATCCTCGTCTCGTTTGCCCAGTTTCGCGTTGAAGTCCCCCATGACAACGGTGAAGTGAGTTTTGAAACCATGCATGGCTATAGAGATATCCTCATACATGGCCTCTACCTCGTCGTCGGGGTGTGCCGAGGTCGGGGCGTAGACCTGTATGACCTTCAGCGAATATCTTGCGGATATTCTGAGTATAAGGTACGCCACCCTGGTCGACACACTCTCGATCTTCACCACGTTGTTCACAAGAGACTTGTGGACGATAAACCCAACACCACCCTGGGACTGCCGGTCTCCCTCTCGGAAATAGAGCAGGTTACCGGATTTGAGGATTATCGAGTCCTCCCCCTCTCTTCGGACTTCAGATAACCCTATAATACTCCATCGTAACCTGCTCAATTCTTCCTCAAGTTCGGCTATCTTCTCGTCGGTCCGGAGTGTTCGCGTGTTATATGTTCCCAGGTCCAGTCGTCGGTGTTTGTAGGGGTAGCCGGGTCCACTCCGGGGATTCTTAGCACCCCTTGCCACGCCATCGCCTCGACCGCTACCGTAGCCGAGGGTAGACGGGCTGCCGGGCACTCGGGGCCGTTTTTTCGTTGTGCTGTTAATTAGGTTTTGGGGGGGGTTTGCCATAATCGCCACGCTTGGCAGGCGGGTTGGCGATCGCAGTTTGTTGTTTAAGTACACAGAGAACGCTGCTGCCCATTCTCTGGTGTGTCCCTTAGTCGCCTCTTACGACACCCACGGGAAGATATGGGATGGTGAAATTCTTTACGTCCGTCACCATACGGTACAATTCAAATCCGGTAATATAATTAATACTGAATTAAAAATTCTATATTTATCACATTGTCTGGTCATTATGAAATCTACGTAACAGTTGGGCAATGATAATTCTATTTATTCCGTCAGTGGGATTATCAAATAATATTGGACACGTATTTTTGCTTTACGCTGCTTTAAAATCAAAGTTGATTTTAAAATAATTAAAAAAACAGATCTTTTTAATAACCGGCCCAACAAGTGATGGGCATTATTCAGAAAGCCTGGTCAATTTAATTATTTCAATAGTTTTTATTATATTGCCTACTCATATTGGGCATTTTTCAAATTACCCGGGTATCATCAATAATTAGGCAATCACTTGGTCCATAACATAATAAAGATTGCTAATTTCGATCCTTTCCTTTTGTCTTTACCGTGGTCGGGTAAAAATTTACGTTCAACCCTTCCTGCAAACATGTTAGGTACATATCACCCCCTATAGGTAAACGATACATCCTATTCCCCGGAGTTACAAAGTTCTCGTTGTATGGAGGTTTTGTTACGAGTTCATTATTAAGTGCACACAACGAAAACCACTCCAGGGCGTGTTATTATGAAAAATAAATTTCGGTGAAGGGTGCAATTAGCCCCTGAAATTGGTATTTCTTAAACGCGTTTATTATTAAAGGGTTTTCACTGATGTTTTATTAAGTAGGGGAGGGATTAGTGGTTTTGAGCATCTTTTTTTTAGTCTAATAAAAAAATCTTGAAATATTACTTTTTATTTTATGGAGGAGATTATTCAAATCTTTTTAAACGAACTTTGCAAATCCTTAGTTAGACACTACGCGTGACCCAAGGGCTAGTTTTTAACTGGTCTGTAGATGACTTTTGTGGCCTGTGGATGACCAAACCACGGCTACTGAGCCCCTCGCCTAGACAAAGTGGGAACCCACCGGGGGTGAACCCGCACTAGGCCTGCGTTGTAGATTATAGTCCGGTCCCTCACAATAAAGGAGGCCTGTGTGCCAACAGTGGGAACATTAAATGCTGACTATGCTTGCTATGCTCGCTATACTCGCTATGCTTGCCGTGCTTGCCATGCTATGTTATAAATGTGAATGTTTGGATGGATGGATGTGTGTGTAGATGAATGTTTTTTACATAATCATGCCAGAACGGCTGAACGATTCTAGATGAAACTTGGCGCAGAGATAGATTGCAGTCAGGTTTTTATCCCGGTGCTAAATACAGCCCTGCGGATCACAAACAAGGTCCAAGACTGGGGCCCATAGCAGTCCTGCGACCCCTGCATCTGCAGGTCCTATACCCGCGAAACTGCGATTGCGCAGCAGCGGAGCTAGGGTTCGGTTCATTCATCTTTGAGATCCTGGTTCCTGTCCGACAGGTGGTAATACATAATCTTTGCACTTACCCGGGTTCTTCCGTGCTTGCTCAATCCGGTGCCTGGTCGAGGATTTAGGGATCAGATATATATAATAAAGGAAAAGGCTGGGGTGAGGGACACAAACGCGTTCTGAGCCGGGGTCCAGCTGCCGAGCAGACACAATACACGTTCCCGGCAAAAGCAAGTTGGCTCGCGAATTATGCACAAATACAAATGCATGGGCGATACACTACACCAATCGCTAATGTCTAAAAGAGATTATAATTATCTTGGATGGGTGAATTACTTTGAAATTATAATTAAAACAACAAAACCCTTCAAAATCGTTCGCACGCGTTCGACATCCGTTTTTCAAGTCAAGTGTCAAACGTCAAGTTTGCTCACCCGCTGTCAAAATCGGTGACAGCTAACAGACAACAAACTAAGAAAGAATGAACGAACGATGCGTTCGTAACACCCGGGAATATATGCCCTCGGGCTAATTTTCGAATTTCTCATGGGCGAGAATGAGAGAAACGCAGGCAGATTGAGAATCTATTCACCCCAATCACAGCGCCATAAATCCATAGTCCTGGTCATACCGACTTCCCCATACATACGGTCAGCAAAAAAAGTCTTTGTACTTTTACACATCATCTCAATGGATAAAAATTAATTCAAAACCACCATATTGCCTACATGATACTCGTAACTAAGAGTTAAAATTCTTTAAATTATACTTTTCCGATTTACATTAAATTTTGGCTAAAAACATTTTGATCGACTTTTGTTGGTGTTTATACCACCATCTGCCGATATCCTGTGTATAACAAATGTGGGACAAAGACCTCTGAACGATATATCTTTCGCTAAGACCCGACGACATACCGAAAGATTTACGTTATTTTACGTGTGTAACGATACATAAGTAAGTATCTTTCAGACCAACTGTTGTACGTAACATTAACTTTCACATACAGAAGTTATTTTACGTAAATAAGTGGTCGGTCTAGAAGCATGAAATAAACAAGGTAGACATAGAAAGAAAAAGAAAGAAGAAAGAAAGAAAAAGTGTTTATTCGCCACAAAAACGACATATTTTTTTTAGATTTTTCCTTAAATTAAACCCATCGGTAGTATTAGTAAGTACTTAAATTATGTTAGTAAAGGAAGTTAAAATAAAATACCAATTTTGAGTAACATAGCGTTCTTTAATAATTACAACAACTATACCTAAACTACTTATGTTCAACAAATAAATATATTTGTGTTTGATAATGACGTTTTCGACGGCACGGTAGGCGTAGTGGTTGAGCGATCGGTTGCTGCTGCTGCTTCGATTCCCGCACGGAACAAATATTTGTATGGCTTAATAGTTGTTCCGGTAAAGCTTCGGCTTCGTAAACGATGGTCTAGTGGTCGCAAGCGCTACTGCTGGGAATAAGGTCCTGGGATCGATTCCCGAGTAGAGCAGTGTTATTGTGTTTACCCTCCTGCAATTTCTTAGTAGCAGTCTGGAGTCTGGATTTGTGCCCGGTTGATAAGTAGGTTGATGGTCCCCTATTACATGGGATTTATGGTGTATATATTATATTCTCCAATGTCATCGTTGCCGTGCGCCCGCTTGTTGCCAGAATATATATTGTACCTCCTTTTGGACAGTTTTGTTTGCATAATATTTAGAAATCATTGCGACCTTTGCAGATGATACTGAAATTAAGGCGACCGGATCAAGCTACAGAGAAGCAGTAGGAAAAGTTCAACTAGTTGTGAACAAAGTTTATGACTGTACACAAAAATGGAAGTTCAAACTGAATGAGTCAAAATCAATTCACATTGACTTCAAAAACAAACACTTGAGCTATCACTCTATCTTCATAAATGGCATGCAACTGCCTTATGCTAATACAGCCAAATACCTTGGCATAACTCTCGACGCCAAGTTGCGTTGGAAAGCTCACGTCAAAAAGAAAAGACAGGAACTCGATATACGTAATAAAAGTATGTATTGGTTACTCGGAAGGAAATCCTGTCTATCAATACATAATAAGTTAACTCTATATAAGCATATACTGATGCCAATTTGGACGTATTGTATCCAACTTTGGGGCTGTACTAAACAAAGCAACGTCAAAGTAATTGAAAATTTCAAAATAAAGTCCTCAGGGATGCTGTAAATGCACCCTGCTACATAAGAAATGTTGATGATCACCGTGACCTTAAAATGGAAATCGTCACCACCATCATCCAAAAATTTTCTGAAGCTCACGAACGCAGACTTCATCGACACGTGAATGTCGAGGCTATCCAGCTGCTAGATAACAGAGACTTAGTGCGTAGGCTAAAAAGAACCAAACATTTTGAATAAGTGTAGTGTAAAAAGTGAATAAATAATAGTGACAATGTTGTGCTATACATATAACACATGAACATAGTGTTTTTATAAATTATATCAGACTCTAAGAAAGTGCTACGGACTTGTGTAAAAGTGCAAATGGACACTATTCTTAGTTTTAACATAATCTATGACGTAACATATTAAGTTAGAGTTAAATTGCTTATTAGTCTTTTAGGCTGGATCGTAATTAATTATTAAGAATTTTGTTGTCATTAATAAAGTACAAAAAAAAAAAAAATGATTTACTTATCCTATGTTAAGAAGAAATTCTAACTATCAATTTTTCTGTGTAAAAATATTTTGTAATATCCAAGTCTTTTTGGAGGAATATGCAAAAGAAGCGAATAAATTGCATCGTGGTGTTAATTATTTTTTTAAAGCAAAAATATTCATCATACGACCATGTTTCACAAATAATGTACATGAATCAATAATAAATATATATATTTTCCAAACCTTTTAACCCAGTCCTAAAGCATACTCCTGCTTTAGAAAGTAACCGTTTTACGGCATCAAAGCGGGGAAAGAGCTTTAAACAAAACTGGTGAAATGTGGCTGTATTCTACCTACCTCTGCCCAACCCTTTTTGGAAACAAGCGTGATGTTACGTAATAAATATATATATTTATAATAAAAAAAATAATCTACGCATTTGTTCCATACCCTTATAACAGCAGGCCCGCTGGGTTCGCTTCATTAAAAATATAGCCACCTCCGGTACGCACCTTTATCCAAAATATACCTACCAAAGGAAGTTATTATCCTGTTTAACCCTCAGTATTGTTAGTTGTTAGGTTTACCTACACAGACATGTAATATTGTTAGTTTTCAAATTCTTTGCGCAATATAGTCTCTTCGTCCCCTTGAATAACACGTTTGAGTCAAAACTCGGTTTCTGAACGGATGATCTGGAGCTATACTTCATAAAAGATAGCTTGATCTCTGCGACATATGTCAAACTGACGTATACGTTATTTTTATGGTATTGTTAGTCTGTCAAGCTATTGTTACTCTATTGATACTGACAGAGCTGTCGCAGAGATCAAGCTATCTTTTACGAAATGTAAGAACACCAAACTTTAATTCCAAAGTTTGACAACTTAAAATCAAATGCCTGTTTCGGAAACTGGGGGATAAAGGTGTTTTTAAGAGTAACAAACATTAAAAGGAAATAAAGAAAGAAATAATTAAGGAAACAAAACAAAAGAAGCACTTAAAGAAGCCCTTCACTTTTTCTTTTTACTTGAGTAATATTCTTTGTTACTCTTTTCTCTTTATTCGAGTAATAATCGTAATGGTAATAGACTTCGAATCGCGAATCGAACGTAACCTTTGAGATTGGGTTGCAAAATAATTAATTGCTGAAAAAGGATTAAATTAATTTCACCTCCATTCAATTTTCTGATATAATCCATTTGAAATAGGGTTGTCAAAAATGTTTCAAAATAATGCAGACAGAATTTTGTTCTGGAACGGATTTGCCAGCAGTTTCATCATTAAAACTTACAGTGGGATTGTTCACAGTAGCTCGGTACTAATTACAGATCTTTTTTATTTAGATAACTTAGGAAAAACGAATTCTCGCATTGAATGCGAGGCAGTATTATGGTAAGGAGTTAATGAGCAAAAACGTTACACGTGGTGATACCTCTCTAGTCAAGCGGATTATTCAGCTGTGGACTGCTTTCAAAGTATCCTTTGAATGAAAAGCTAGTATTTAAAGCAGAAGATAAAAAGAAGTTTTCTTTCAAGTGATTGAAATATAAAATTATCTAGTTTTCTGGCTCCATTATTAATCCAGCTTTTGTATAGTCATCATTTTTTTTTATATACCAGATTGTAAGCCAGGATGTGATCGACGATAGAGCACGTTTGCTTAGATAAGTAACCTATTCACTCTCTTAAAGACCCCAGGTAACACGTACAAGGGCGTCGCCAGCCGATGGACCAGGGGGGGGCAAGTTGACAGATCGAGGATGAGAAAAAGTATGAATTTTAAATACGGTACAGTCAAAAGCATCTGAAGCTTTAAACTGGTAGTACAAGTCTTACCTCTACGGCGATTGTTATAAGAACGGGTGGGTATACAGTCCAATGGGTAACATACCACGAGCTCAATAATCGGGGGTTGTGGGTAAACTTCTCGACCACTTAATTATATAAATCTTATAAGTTTTCATTAATAAGTTTTCTGTGCATATTCATCATGGCCAGATCATTAAGGCGATTTTCGCCCATTGTACTTCTTAACCTGGTTTTCAGTCTCCTGAGGCTGCTTAACGATTTATTTTGGTAGACCCACCAAAATTTTCTTTGAATTCTTTCCATTTGGCTATTTATTTTTTATCTTTAGGGGGTTTCAACTGCCCCTCTTGGCGACGCCCTTGGTATATGAGGAAACATAGAAACCAGCCAGAAATTACATCCTTCAATCCACTACTCATTCCTACCTGTAATATGAGTAACTCAGCCACGAAACGACCCGTGTCATTTTGAAATTATGTCATGCTTCAATTCAAACCTACTTGAATCAGTCACCAAAAAAAAAATGTCGAATCCATATTTGAAAAATCCTTTGCGAAGTCACTGACAACCCTAAATTACTTTAACGGAGTGCCTGTTACACTTGATCGCGGATAGCGGCCAAATTAAAAATGTTTGCTTTTGGCATATTTATTCGGAACCCATTTACAGAAACAGGGTTTCGATACTGACAGGTGAATGAAAAAAAATGCTAAAGCGCGCGTTGAGCTCGTCTGCCTAGGATTCCGTACCGTACCTTAGAAGGAATAACATTTTTCATTTTCTGCACTATACGTATACACACTGCAACGTACTGCACTACGCTACAAGTTAAACTGCAATTTTGCCAAACGAAATTTGTTTGTAAAGCTTTTTTTTCTGATTACTAAGAAACTGTGCTAGTTAGAGACATCTTTTTATTTATTCTCTAATATTTATATAAGCCTTCATCAACTATATTTACATTTAAATTTTCAGTGACATAGGGGGAGGGAGGGTATTTTTTTAGATTTGAATTTATATTCTTGTCTCATCACCCTTCACTGTGGCTAAGACACCTTTAGAGTCTCTAATCAGTCTCGTGAGTCTGCTGGACTGGCAGTAAGTGTACCCTTCCTGAACCTGGAATTCTTGCCCACTATCCGTCTGTAACCTTAAGTCGCATAGTGCAGACATCCTGCACTTATCTATATATTTATTTATGACACACTAGGTATATGGTAGGTTAGGACTGTTAGGCTGTAGGGTCGTAGTAGGTCCTTTAACTTGTCATATATTTTCATGTGCTGTCACACCCTTTACATTACTGCGGCCTTACGTGACGTATGTTAGGGTGGGCGTACATTTTTGTTAAGCCTCCATCAACTGTTTTTACCCGACTGCCGAAAGAGGGTAATGTGTTTATCAGTCTATGTATGTATGTAAGTATGTATGTATGTATGTATGTTTGTTCCTATATGGCGTTCCAGAGACCAAACGCGTAGGCTGATTTTGATGATTCATACGTCAATCGATTCGTCTTAACCCTGCGAGTGTCATAGGCTACATTAAAATTGGACAATAGAAACATGGCGGCTTTTTGGGTGCCATATTGTGGGGGCCCAATTTATTTTTTTCTTCCAAACCCATCGTGTGGGATATCAAAATAAAGGGTTTTAAGAGGTGATTTCATAAATATATAACACTTATATGTTTAAATGTATCTAATTCGAAAAAAAAACGAACTTAAAAGTTATAAATAATAAAGATTTGACAAAATGCATAAACAAATGTATTGAAGAAGGTACTTTTCCTGATACGCTAAAACTCGCTAAAGTAACTGCTATTTTCAAAGCTGGCAACAAAGATGATCCTAATAATTATCGTCCAATATCAGTATTACCAGTGATCTCAAAAATATTTGAGAAAGTACTTTACAATCGGCTCGATACCTTTTTGAACAAAATAGACTTTCTTAATAAAAAGCAATACGGTTTCCGGAAAAGATCTAACACACTTTCTGCTACCATTGATCTGGTAACAAACCTTAAAAGTAGAATAGACAAAAAACAGGTCTCATTAGGTGTTTTCATAGACTCGAAAAAAGCTTTCGATACAGTGAGTCACGAACTGCTATTGGAGAAATTAAATAGCATAGGAATCAACGGAAAGGCTTACTCCATGTTCAAGTCATACCTAACAAACAGATTTCAGGTTATAAAAATGGGTACTTCTCAAAGTCATCCGGGGCCGATCACTTGCGGAGTTCCGCAAGGATCCATTCTGGGGCCACTATTGTTCATTGTATACATAAATAACATCTACGAACTTGACCTTAAAGGAGAAATCACCTTATATGCTGATGATACCTGTTTATTTTACTTTGGGCTTTCCATTGACGTTGTTATTGAAGAAGCACAAAAAGATCTTGACTTATTGAATGTCTGGTTCCAATGTAACTTACTAACTATAAACACATCAAAAACAAATTACATTATTTTCAAAGCTAAAAATAAAAAAGTTAAAATCCACAAATCACTTATTATAGACGGTAAAACCATAAACAAAAATAATACAGAAAAGTACCTAGGACTCTTACTTGATGAACATTTAACATGGAAACCACACCTTAGTAAGCTGCGCTCTAAAATCGCGTCACTTTCAGGTTTGTTACGACGCATT
Source organism: Orthosia gothica (assembly GCA_949775005.1). Lineage (NCBI taxonomy): Eukaryota > Metazoa > Arthropoda > Insecta > Lepidoptera > Noctuidae > Orthosia > Orthosia gothica. The sequence continues at coordinate 8,804,491 of OX459062.1, read as the reverse complement.
ACCGGCTGTCTACCACGAAAAGTACGATATGTCATTTACAACTCTCTCGTCAAACCACACTTAGATTATTTGATTGAGGTTTGGGGCTCGACCGCGAAAACTAACCTTCAAAATATTCAGACAACACAAAACAAAATAGTCAAAATTCTATTTAATTATGACTACTTAACACCGACCACTAATTTATATAAAGATACCAAACTACTAAACATCACTCAGAACTACAGATATAACACATGTGTATTAATATTTAAAATTATAAATAACACTATACATACACAAATAAAATTTACCAAAAACTATACAATACATAAAAAATGCCACAGAAGTGCTCAAGACATCCACCTGCCTTTTATCCGAACTACGCACGGAAAAAAAACCTTAACACACGAAGGTGCACAAATGTTTAATAAACTGCCAAAACATATTAAAGAGTGTAAATCACTACGATTATTTAAAAAACTACTTAAACGACACATTACTCAGCAAAAACAATAACCCACAGAAAAAGTTCGATTATGCTCAGCGTCAACATATAAATATATGTATATATATATATATATATATGGCGCTTCTTGTCAACTGTTCACTAATTCTTTGTACTTATTTACTTCTACCTACTAAAGCTTTTGTAATTTTGATTTTGTTTTGCAAGTGTTTTGTTTTTAAACGGTTTTGTTTGGCTTGCCCTGTTTTTTGTTTGGGTCAAATTTAGTAATTGAATGTTTGGATACCTTATTTTGAAATTATGTAAAGATTAACTATTTGACCAATCTAACTGTAAACATTATGCTATGTTTTTTTTGTTATCCTGTAAGTGCGCTCAACATAACTTAAATTATTTAGATATGTAAGTTTCTCATGTAAGTGAATGCCATTGTAATTCTTTTGAGAAATAAAGATTCTTAACCGTAAATAAAAAAAATATATAAAAAAAATCAAAAAAACCCGACTGCTTCAAAAGCGAACTAAAAAGTCGTAAACAAGGAAAAAATCATGCTGTGCAGGCGGAGGATACACCAGATTTTGGTCAGCCAGCCCGCGAATATGTATCCTCCGACTGCACAGCATGATTTTTTCCTTGTTTACTACTTTTTAGTTCGCTTTTGAAGCAGTCGGGTTTTTTGATTTTTTAAATTATTTTTTCATTTAAATTTTCAATGACATAGAGGGAGGAAAGGTTTTATTCCAACTATTCTTCATCATTGTTTCTAATATTATATAGTTTTTAAGGTATCCAGCTATGACAGAGAAACAGACGAAATCAAACCATGAGGGTTTATTTTTAACATTTTGATACGGAATCCTGAAATACACACGAGGAATGATAAATACTTCCCCTTGAGTGAAGTGAAATGGAGTGTGCTGGAGTTTCTCTTGATTTCAATTAAAATGGTGAACCGGTGGATTTAACTTGATTTATAGATTGAGTTTATTAATGGGTTTTATTTTAAAAGGGTTCGCTAAGTTTGTTTTAAAAAGGTATTTGCAGTGATAAAGTGCCGATTACATTTTTAATCAATATTAATAGTTTTTTACGGACTTGAGTAGATACTTATTATTTTTTCGATAGGTTTTAATATTTTCAAGATTATGAAAATGAAATTTAATTGAAAATTTGTAAAAAGATATTTAATATATCAATGATTGACTAAGCATGACTAAGTTATAAAGTGTATTGCAATATTGCTTTGTGTTTTTAACTAGGCGTTTTCATCATATTAGTCTTAATAGGTTTAATGTCTTTTGAATGATATATGTAACGATTTTATATTCAATGCATGTTATGCTTATAAAAAAAGTTATTTCAAAATTATATCAATCGTTTATTATATTAACTGATCATTATATCAAAAGCAATTATACATTTAGTAGTTATATAGTAGTTAGTTATGTTATGCAAGCCCTATAGATACTTTTTAGAGAATGCAGGGTTCTGTTTGTGAGTGGGTTGTATGTGTTACAATGTGTATTAAGGAAACATCGGCTGCCTTTCACAGTAAGTACTAAACGTCGCGCAGATATTTTCCTTCCAACAACTAACTTCCTTCGCTCAACACCAATTCACCTTCCCCAGCTATATTTAATAAAATCAAGAAATTTCTCCATATCCACAGCTTAAGGACGCTGTTACATTTTCGACGAACTCAAATTTAGGTATCTAGTCGCACACAGCAACATTACGCGTACGCACATATTGAAACTACTGAGCGCTCGATTTTATACATCACGGAAACAATCTTGGTCCTTGATATTATTTTTGAATTTTATTGTTTTTATTAAGTTGATTCAGGAAGGTTAGTTGGCACTTTGAAAATGCATTTGATAACTGTTACAAACCGTCGTCGTAAAAGGTAGGTTATTATTTTCAACCGACTTCAAAAAAAGGAGATGCTCTATCTATTCGGCCAAACTACTTATCCGATACTTATCGGGGTTTCACCGATAAATGTATGTGGTGGTATTTTCAGGGAAGGTTTTATTGTATAATATATTAGGATCTGTTAAAGATCTTTGAAGATAGACAATGGAACTCTTTAATAACAAACAGCAAATGACCTGCGATTACTGTGATCGTATGTTTATGTTTTGTTTTAACCATACCATAATAAATCATCACGCTTGTACGGTTTTAGGGGGTAAACAGATGTATTTAGTATACCCAACATGGAGTACCTACAAAAATTTAAAAGAGAAAAATAATAGCTTTCCTGTGACGAAAAACAATAGGTACCGACACCGACTTCCGAAAATAATTTTATTTTCACTTTGTTGTAGTAAGTAGGTATTTTAAAAACCGGCCAAGTGCGAGTCGGACTCGCGCACGAAGGGTTCCGTACTTGGTAAATTGCTGTTAACGATTTATGACGTATTAAAAAAAAACTACTTACTAGATCTCGTTCAAACCAATTTTCGTTAGAAGTTTACATGGTAATGTACATAATATTTTTTTTTAGTTGTATCATTCTCTTATTTTAGAAGTTACAGGGGGGGGACACACATTTTACCACTTTGGAAGTGTCTCTCGCGCAAACTATTCCGTTTAGAAAAAAATGATATTAGAAAGCTCAATACCAAAAAAAAAAAAAAAATTGTTTCAGTTTCAAGTATGGGAACCCCCATAATTTATTGTTTTTTTTCTATTTTTGTGTAAAAATCTTATTGCGGTTCATAGAATACATCTACTTACCAAGTTTCAACAGCATAGTTCTTATGGTTTCGGAAAAAAGTGGCTGTGACATACGGACGGACAGACAGACAGACATGATGAATCTATAAGGGTTTCGTATTTTGCCATTTGGCTACGAAACCCTAAAAACAACGCTACGTGAAATAAGTAGATACCTAAAACGAATTAATTGCCGGTCACAAGGATTAAAAAATGACTTGAACATTTTTCATTATATGGAATATATTAAATATTACTATCACATCATCAGTCACTATTAATGTTCCCACTGCTGAGACACAGGCCTCCTCTCTGTGAGAGGGAATGGGCTGTAACCAACAACGCGGGCCCAGTGCGGGTTGGTGGATGCACATATCTTCGAATATTTGGTTCTGGGACATGCCGGTTTCCTCACGATGTTTTCCTTCACCGTTTTGGAAGCAGTGGTGAAGAAATAATTTAGACAAAGTAAAGCGCCTGCCTGGGCTCGAACCCACGACCTGTAGGTACTTGTAAGTCAGGCTAATGACATACTACCCAAAAACCATGAAAATGACACCCATGACGAAAAGATGTCAAATTTTCGTCGGCGCCAACTTGTATTTTGGTTATGACCCCGTATTCGATATAAGCGTCCCCAAAATCCATAAAAATGACATCCATGACGAAAATTTGTCTAATTTTTGTCGGGACCATCTTATATTTTGGTTTTGATCCCATATTCGATATAAGCGACCCCAAAAACCATGAAAATGACACCCATGTCGAAAAGCGGCCAAATTTTCGTCGGCGCCATTTTGTATTTTGGTTTTGGCCCCGTATTTGTCATACCTACATACATACAAACCGGTTAAAATCATAAATCGCCTCCCACCCATCCACTTCTAAACTTCCCCGTCGGCAGCTTAACCTTACCCATCCAAATCCTAACCTTAGTCAGAGCTGTTTAAACCCACCCATCCATTTCTCAACCTTGTCAACAACTGCTTAACACCCAACTATTCAAAACCCGATCTTACACAAAATAATTTCTAAATCACATTCTAATAATAATAATAGGAAACTCAAAAATACGGCATACGTCCGATAAAATATCAACTCCTTTCGATCACGACGAGGACGGTACTCACACGCATGCACACTACAATCTTTCTATTACTTTTATCGTATTTATTTCCTGCGAGAAAGCGATACGCCCGTCCTTCCACGAGCGCTTCTGAGCGCGGAATGATGTGCGGCGGGTACAAAATGTATGAAGACGTCGGCAAGTGATTTTATTTTAGCTAATAATTAAAAAATATAATTATTTAGGTGAAAAATAATTAGCTACAACTGTAATTTTTTATAATTTTGAAGATAAAATATGCTGTAAATTTAGCTAAACTGGAACCTATTCGGACCCTACTTTTTTCAATTTTTTGCGATTATTGTAATGGGCAAAACGTATTTGTGCGAAAATTTTGTATGATGTCATACAATTTTTCTGATGCTTATCTGGAGCTGAATATATTATCTTTAAATTAAGACCATGATATCTTCACATCGGTGATTGCTTATGCATTAAAATGGTACCTCAAAAGTACTGTTATTTGTAGAAAAATGTAATAGCGTCCTTAACCAATGCAAAAATTCAGTTAAAAAATGGCTGATTGAGAAATCGTATGACGTAACCGAAAAATTGCACTTGCCATATGCCTAAAACAGGACTCCCCTCATTTCATGTATATAACACACACACACACACACACACACTCATACATACTCTCCACTTTCACATTTACTCACACACACCCCAAATACTACACCTACCACAACACACTCACTCTCACTCATGTTTTATTTTAAATTATTTTTCTTATCTATTTAAACACATAAGTAGTCATTATATTGTTAAGTTAGCTATGTTACTGGTGAAAACAGATGTTTGACTTTCTATGTACCCTTATGGAATCACTGGTCCCCAAGTCACAGGCTATAAACCTAGTTTGGGAGCCAGGAGATAATACCTTATGCACATTATGTTGTATCTTATTACTGCACTTGTAACCTTTGTTAATTAATTATTGGAAATAAACATTTATTATTATTTTTATGATTTTTAAACTTCAGTTTCTCAGGTAAGAACCTGGTGTTTTTATAGAATCTCACGGGTGTGAACCAAGGTGCAATCCTAATTTTCTATTTGACCAGGTAAATTATTTTGTACTGCACTCAAATTGTAATCTAAATCTAACTGTAAATTTCTTTCTATTCGGCAAGTGTTTAATATGCCAGCTTTTTGTAGTGTTAGGTATGTGTATTTTGATAGATTGAGAACATTAAAACTATTGTATATTTGTTTCGGAATAACACCTGTTGTTGAAATGACTATAGGGACTATTGTAACTCTATTCATTTTACAAACTCTGCTAATTTCATCTTGTAACTCTGTGTACTTCCTGATTTTTTCTGTGATAGTTTTTTGTATATTATTAGTGTTTGGGACTACTATATCTATTATGTATGTGTGTTTGTTTTCTTTATCAACAAGTGTTATATCTGGTCTGTTGTTATAAATAGTGTGATCTGTAATTATTGTGCGGTCATAATATATTTTGTTTAATTGGTTTTCTAAAACAGCTCTAGGTGAATATTTGTTATATGGTGTGTAAGGGATCCTACATGAGTTTAAGTTTGATTGCAAGTTTTTGGTGTATAATATTAACAAGTTGGTTATGCCGGTGAGTATAGTCGTTCTGAGTCAAGGCATACAAGCTCCTGTAATATGTTGTATTGTTTTAGGTTTGCTGTGACATTTTCTGCATAAATCGTTTCTAACTGTACTATTTTTTATATAATTTTTGGTATTAATGACTTGGTCTTAAATGGCTAGCATAAATCCTTCTGGAAACAGCCCACTTAATTCAAGCCGTTTTTTGGAAGCTTCCCTATCAATGTGTTTGGTTTAGATCGTTAGGATGTCTTCCATGTAGTTCTTTCTGTCTCCATTTTTTATGTAACTCTTCTATGTGTCTTGCTTTGTCTATTGTTTCAATAGTATTACCTTCGCTAAGATTCAGTGGTGTTAATTTGTTATCTATTTCTACTATTGTTTTACGTAATTGACTAGTATTCTTCTTCCTATTAAAGAATTGTTTTAGGTTTATTATTTGCCTTTTGTGTAACTGTGATATTTCAATTAGCCCTCTGCCCCCCTCCTTTCTGGACATAATCACTCTTTCGATTGCTGATTTAGGGTGGTGATATCTATGTTGTGTAAGAATTGTTCTAGTTTTAGTTTCAAGTGCATTTAATTCTGTTTAAGACCACTTTATAACGCCAAAAGAATAAATTAGTATAGGTATAGCATAAGTATTTATAGATTTTAACAAATTTTTACTAGAGAGGTACATTTTACTTAATGGCTGGTTTCTTTTATAATATTCCTGTTTTATTTTATCTTTTATAGATTTGTGCTCTAACAGTCGCGCTTGATTGTATCCTAAGTATTTATAAAAATCCTCATTTTTCATTGCTTCTATTACTTCTTCCGAATCTGTCGTGTAATTTCCGCCGACTATCTTACCCTTTTTAATATTAAGCTTTCAGCATTTGGCTAGTCCAAAATCCATTCTAATGTCTTTTGAAAACGATGTTGTTATGTCTAATAAACCATGTAAATCTGTATTTTTATTAACGTATAGTTTTACATCATCCATATAAAGTAAATGTGTTATTTGGTGTAATAGTGATATATTGTTCTTTATGTCAAATCCTAATTAAGATTCGTTTAATGTGCGAGAGAGTGGATTTAGAGCTAAATAAAACCATAGAGGATTTAGTGAGTCCCCTTGAAATATTCCCTTTTTAATTGCTATTTCATCTATAGTTAAGTTTGAGGTTTGTGTTTGTAGCTTAATAGTAGTTTTCCAGGATCCCATGGTGTTTTTAAGGACATTTGTTAACAACGGGTTGATTTTATAGATATTTAGAACTTGAACTAACCATGAATGAGATACGCTGTCAAATGCTTTTTTGTAATCTATGTACGCTATGTATAAGTTTTTTCTTGCTCTCTGGACATTTTTTAAGAAAGTGGAATCAATAATTAATTGCTCCTTGCAACCCATATGCCCTCGTCTGCAGCCTTTCTGTTCTTCAGTTAAAATATTATATTTTTCGGTGTGTTTAATAATTTTGTTAGTAATGCAAGACGTTATGATTTTGTACATAGTTGGGAGGCAAGTTATTGGTCTGTATTGTGAGGGATCCTGGGTTCTACTAGATTTTGGGTTCATATATGTGATGCCTTTTGTGAGGAATTCTGGCCAATTTTCGTTACCTTTTAAAATATCATTAATTTGTTTAGCTAATGTACTATATAGTGCTTGTAATCTTTTTATCCAGAAATTATGCAAACCATCCATTCCTGCTGATTTATTTATAATCATATTTAATTCAACACTATCGATATCTTCAAACGGCATTTCTTCTATTTTTCCTGATCTAACTATTTCTTCTTGTAACCATCTACCTTCTTTATTATGTTCAGCGTTGTCTAACCAGATTCCTTGCCAGAATTCTTTTAAACTCTCTTCCGATGGTGGATTTATGATAGTCGTATCGTTTCCTTTAAGCTTTCTATAAAAATGTTTCTCACTTGTTGTAAATAGCCTGTTGTTATCCTTTCTTTCTTTGGCTTTTTTGTATCTTGCTATCCTATGACTCTTGACTAAGAGTTTTTGTTTTAAGGTGTCTAGGTGGTCTTCTATCCTTTAATTACAATTTTCGTATGAGCTGTGTTGTTTGGTCTTCGCAATAATTTCATTAAATTTTGTTTCAAGCCTTCTTGATGTGTTACCATTTTTATATTGTGTCAACCCATTTATGTCTTTTCTTAGTAGGGTTATGTCTGTTTCTAATCTTTTTTGCCATGGTGGCTCGTTTTTTACTTTAGTTTTATAGCTTGGCCTGCCTATATTTATTTTGAATTTAAAATGTTCAGCGACCGTAAGAGCTATACAATAAATTAGAGAATGTGTATCGGATAAGTTTTCCAGAGATGAAAGTTTTAGTGGGATATTTTTTTGGTTAAATATACCATTTTTGGTAATAAAGGTCTACATGTGGGATCTATTCCATTATATTTTAACATATTTATTTCTAGTTCATTGTTTAGTGTCTCTACTAACGAAGGGTCAAATACCATTTGAGTTTGTATTAAAATTTAATCATCTATAGTTGATTGACTGCTATGTCGTGCGTTAACGGGTAGTGTGTTAACGGTGCGTTAGCGGTGTCAAAATATTCAGTCCCTAGGCTCGTGTCATATTGTAAGGATGGATTACAAGGTGTGAGTGATTGAGTTATTTGTAAAGTGTTATTTTGTTGTGAAATATTTAAACTTTCCTCTTCTTCTTTAAGCTGCTCTGCTATTTCAAATTTGATTCTATTTTAACGTGTTATCCGTTATCTGCTTATCTAAACATATAAAAGAAGAAAGTGACTGACTGACTGACTCACTCACTGACCATCAACGCACAGCCCAAACGGCTGAAGCTTCAATCATGAAACTTGGCATGTAGGTTCCTTTGGTAGTGTAGGTGAGCACTAAGAAAGGATTTTTGGAAATTCCACCCCTAAGGGCGTGCAATAGGGGATGAAAGTTTGTATGAAAATCCGTCAGTTTTAAAGTCAGGATCTTCATATTTTAGGTTTAGGCTGAAGATTAAAAAATAATTTTCACGTTTCTCAGGGATTTTGAAAATTCCACCCCAATGAGGGTGAAAAAGGGGATGAAGTCATGGGAATAATGAAATCGTCTAGAGGCTTGAAATTTTGCACATGGATACTTTATACTGTGCAGGCATCCACTAAGAAAGGATTTCTGTGAATTCCACCCCTAAGGGGCTGAAATAGGGGATGAAAGTTTGTATGAAAGTCGGTCAGGATTGAAGTTCGGATCTTCGAATTTTGGGTTTGGGCTGAAGATTAAATTCTTATATAAACATCCAATCATATTAATATCTTCTTCTTCTATCTATCTCAACATATAAAAGAAGAAAGTGACTGACTGACTGACTCACTCACTGACCATCAACGCACAGCCCAAACGGCTGAAGCTTCAAACATGAAACTTGGCATATAGGTTCCTTTGGTAGTGTAGATGAGCACTAAGAAAGGATTTTTGGAAATTTCACCCCTAAGGGCGTGCAATAGGGGATGAAAGTTTGTATGAAAATCCGTCAGTTTTAAAGTCAGGATCTTCATATTTTAGGTTTAGGCTGAAGATTAAAAAATAATTTTCATGTTTCTCAGGGATTTTGAAAATTCCACCCCCATGAGGGTGAAAAGGGGGATGAAGTCATGGGAATAATGAAATCGTCTAGAGACTTGAAATTTTGCACATGGATACTTTATACTGTGCAGGCATCCACTAAGAAAGGATTTCTGTGAATTCCACCCCTAAAGGGCTGAAATAGGGGATGAAAGTTTGTGTGAAAGTCGGTCAGGATTGAAGTTCGGATCTTCGAATTTTGGGTTTGGGCTGAAGATTAAAATCTTATATAAACATCTAATCATATTATTATCTTCTTCTTCTATCTATCTAAACATATAAAAGAAGAAAGTGACTGACTGACTGACTCACTCACTGACCATCAACGCACAGCCCAAATGGCTGAAGCTTCAATCATGAAACTTGGCATGTAGGTTCCTTTGGTAGTGTAGGTGAGCACTAAGAAAGGATTTTTGGAAATTCCACCCCTAAGGGCGTGAAATAGGGGATGAAAGTTTGGATGTTTGTTTGTTTGTGTTGTATTGTTGTTGTTGTTTGGGTTTGGAAGTATGCTGGTGTTGATTTGAGGGAGAATTGCTTTTCCCATGGACAGTTCTATGTAGCGTGTTCACGTGTTAGCTCATCAAATAGTCTGGTGATATTGGCGCCGACATCCAAAATGGTTAAAAATGTTGTTTACAAGGAAATACTATAATTTAATTGCTTACTTATGATTATGATTACTTATTATTAGTCATGGATAAACACAAAAATAATGAAGGGATAGGGACAGGACAAGGATAGAGCATATTGATTTAAAGTAGGTAAGTATAAGTCTGTCCTAAGAAAAACTTTCATATTACATTATTTTTATCATAATTATTTTTTGCTTTTTCTCTACATACTGTTAAAAAATGGTAAGGAGAAGCATGTAGTCTACGCGTGCGAAGCCGCGGGCAAAAGCTAGTTTCTAATAATAACTCGTCTTTGGTCTGCTATTCTCTGCTCTGTTACGTTCATATCTGGGTATTGTAGTTTAAATTTTTCAAATAGTTGTGTGCAATACATTGTTTTGTCCTCTTCAAGTTTTTTAACATAGAAGTATGTGCGCATGATGAATATGTTCATATCTTCCGTCCACTTCATACGCACTCGTGGTTTCCCCGCCTTGGTGGTCGCAGGCTGAGTAGCTGATGCCACCTGCGAAACATCCTCGGCAGATGTAACTGCTCTATTGTCTAGTCTGTTTGCCGGTTCGGCTGTAGTATTTTTATCGGGGAGAACCCGCCTGCTCAGTCCCCCACCGCCGATGGATCATATGCTGTGACACCCAGCATCGGTCCCAGGTGCGCCCCGACGATCACCCTCGTGTAGCGGTCCTATACGTTTATTCTTTGAACGAGTCTCCATGTTGAATGTGTTTCCAGAGCCACGTTAGCCACGCCAGTAATATCTCATTCGTGTGTCCGACCCCCACGTGATTAGATGGTCAATCAGGACGTGTGGTTGTTTAGGGGGCTTATTATTATTATATCTTCTTAATATAAGAGATTTAGTAATTATATCATATATTGCTAATCCAAAAAAAAAACGATCCACTTCCAAATAAAAACACCAAAAGTTATTTTTCACTTTGTAGTGTTTTTATTTGGAAGTCGGTTGTATTTTTTGTGAAGTTGCCCATACAAACACAAGTAGAGCTTCAACGTCAAATGTCCGAAAAAATGTGCCTGTTTTTTAATAATTTATGAAATCCTAATTATTAATTGACTTATCTATGTACCGAATCCAGTCTTAACTCAATACCCCACTACTGAACCCTTTTTGCTTGGACGCCCCCATTTTTATATGGCAGTTATTCTACGTTACGTCGTGCCTACCTTTAGGAGTTCAATACTGCGAATCTGGTTATTAACAAAATGGAAACAGCCATAAAATAAAACAAAGATAAAAGATAAAGTGCTTTTTATTCAATACAGAATTTTTATACATACTCCGCCAAATACAAAAACATCAACAGTTACAGAAGAAATTATAATCACAAGGTACCTATTATCATAGACTAGCCTACAGCAATCAAGCCATAACAGTAGGTACTTAATTGACGTACATAGACAACAGAGGCAGTGAAAGTGTGCGATAGAAACAAAAAAGAAATCTAATAGAGTATTTATAACAATATCAGTCCTTACTTAATACCTAAAAGGGTCCTAAGAAAGATTAAAGTTGGACTATTTCGCGATCTATTTGAGTCTAACGAATAAATAAGGTAACTTATACATTTAGGCTGCCGATAGACCAGTCACAGAATATAAACGCTACAGAAGGCCAATGCAACGAAAACGCACGCACACATAGACACGCGTCTACGGACAGCGAGTGCAAGCACACCAGAAACTGTCATTCGTTTGACATGTAGTGCTTTATCTGCTTCAAGGAAGGATCTAATAGATCCACTTAAATGAAATTGTTAGGGGTGTCATTAGTAACGAATTGTGATGGTAACTTTTATTGCAAAAACAAGATGGCAGCGTTAGTTCCGATTTTCCCCATGCGCCAAAAGATCATCTCTGTTTAAGATTGCCGTACTACGTACACGTGTATTTGTGCGTGCGCTTTCGTCCATTGCATGGAACATCATCTTCATCTAGGGGGGCATGCATTCTCGCACGTGTATTTGTGCGTGCGCTTTCGTCCATTGCATGGAACATCATCTTCATCTATGGGTGCATGCATTCTCGCTCGTTGTACAGAGCTAATCTTCTGTACGGCTATCTATTCTGTGGCAAGACTGTCAGTAGCCTTACATTCTTTAAAGTTCAAATCAATTAAGGACGGTGCACGCCGACGACAATTAACATCTTTAAGTGACGTTGCTGTGTTTTTAATTAGTTTTCCAAAGCGTTGCACCAAAGCAATTTATTACCACTAGAGTAATTATCTCGCTTTTCTTATTAAGTAAGTAAGTAAGACATAATAAAACTTGTATCTTTCTTGTTACAACAATTATCTTTTGAATGCATTATCGTAATCGCTTTGGTATTGTTATCTGGACTTGACGACAAGATATTCTGAAGGTCTTATAAATTAGTACTGTTCAATCCACGCCATCTATTTTTAATATTTGGCTTGTTTTTCCACTTTAAAAGTGTGTGAATAAATAAAATTATTAGAACTCATTGAGGCTTTAAATTATGAAGTTTTAGTTTCCATTCGACATTCCTATCTCTACACCATATATAACTACTTAAATGACAAATCAAATGAAATCTAAAACTACATACATTTTCATGAAATATCGTAGAAAAATACATCAAACAAAATTCGTTGCATCTCATGTACAACTTTGACAAATCTGTGACTAATATTGTCACGTCAATACATGCAAGACTTGCATGACAAATTTTAAACTTACAATGTACTTTTCTTGTTGTACTTAAAAGAAAATAATAACTTAAAAGTTGCTTGAAAAAATTAACAACAATCTTGTCATGTTAGCCTTAACTAAGCCGTCTTTCCAATCTGCAAGAGAAGAGAGCACCCAAGTATACAAATTATAGTTAATCTTAGGAACCTTCCTGATGGTGCATAGCGCGATCCAATTTAAATGGCGTTGAAGTTTCTAGAAAAAAATCAAGTGCTAATCTGTCGAATCACTTGCGTTCGTGTACTTGCAATTTTGCTTAATAAAAATCACTCATAGGTGTAAAATAAATCGAATCACGTTGAGCCATCAAGAAGGTCGCTTACTTACAGTTACAGAGTAAATAAAAATAAACATTCATTACTTGCAAAGTAGAAAGTTTACTTGCAATGTCGAAAGTATACTTGCAATGTGACAAGGTATCTTGCAATGTGGAAAGTATACGTCTTGCAATATGGAACGTATACTTGCAGAGTGGAAAGTGGCGTAAGTCGTTGGCGTGCAGCCGTCCTAAGTTGAAAATGACTACACTGCGTTGCCCGCACTATGAACGTTGCCGTTCACGCTTAGTGGAATGGTGTTAAACTCGTCCTCGATCTCATCGCCTTCTTTCCTGTGAAAGAATAAAATAAATTAATTTTGTTGAAAGTTTTTTTTTGTTGTTATTGTTTCTGATAGTAAAGTGAAAATTCCAATTAGTGATTAGATCTTGTATTTACTCAAGATACTTAGGGGTCATTTAAATATTTTTGTTAAATTATGATTGACAGTATATTTGTGACAGGTGCTGTATAATAAAACTAGCTATCGAATAGACCGATCGCCTGTCACTTTTTGACTGTTGTTTCTGTAAAAAATAAATAACCGTAAAATATTAGGTGTGTAGTGGGCATGAAGTGAGCTGGTATGGGTTTGGCAGCTCACTTTAATAAGCTCACTTCACCAAAGATATTACGGTAAGATGTACAACAGAATAACACTACTAGGACCGAGGGACAAAAAAAAAATTACATCGACAAAGGCATATTACAAACAATGTGAGGGGAAACTAAATGGGATTCAGTTTAATGAAGGCATTTCAAAATGAAAGTCGAATAATCTTTTCAATCCAACCAAAAACATACTATTTATATAAAATTCTTTCGTTAGTCTACAATACAACACTCGTAGATGCCGTCACAACAAATATTCATTAATTTAACTCTACAATGATAAACTCCACAGCTAACCTATATTTTCTAAATTAACGAAGGTATTTCTTTTGTCAAAAAAATATAAAGGCAGTTTTACATCATGTGCATGTTAGCTATTAGCTATAAGGCTGAATTCACAATCATGCCTTTGACCAGTTCTACTCTTTGTGCAATGAAATTCCAATAGAGAATTGCTGACGTTTTTTTAAGCTCTCTTTCCATCAAACGGAACCATTTTGTCTATCAACTGGATTTAAAAAAATGGTGATCAAAGCTATATCGTTCCTACGCTACGACTTGTGTTTTATTTTATATTCAGGGATTGATGGGGCTCAGGTAAAAAATACCTACGCAAAAAGTCAGATAAATTAATTATTCCCACGTTTCGAAACAATTTCCAGAAATTGAAACTTGACCATTGTAAAAATATACAAACAGTGTGGAAACTACCTACAAACGCTCGAAACGGCACACTAACACAATAATACGTGACCACTCGTCGCGACGCGGCACTTAGTACTGACAATGACTGACATTACTTAGAAAGTGCACGAACGGTCTCGTCGGTGCGTACGAAAGTGCGAGTGTACCGTTTCGAGCGTTTGCAGGTAGTTTCCATACTGTATGTATATGTTTACTGTGTCTTTAATCTCTACAAGGCTCTAGACAAGTGACATTCTAGCTATGAAAGCGTCGAAATAGTGATTGATAAAATGTTGAAAATGTATGGGATTTCCAATCGCTATCTAAATTTAAGGTGATCAATCCTTTACTTTATGGCAATTCGACAATCGCTATCGCTTACAGCAGGACAGTTTCTATGTTTTTTTTTTGGTGTACAATAAAGTTTATTCTATTCCATCATATTCTATTCCATCGACGATATTATATTATTATTATATTATAGCTCTTTAAATTGCTTTGTGCTATCAGGTAGGACCCTTATAGATTAGAAATAGCTACTTTTCTATTCAATTCATTAGCTAATTATTTGAACCAAATGTAAATTAGTTAAGGCTTTATCCTTGAAGTTAGGGTACTTTTTTAATGAAAGGGTCTTAAATCAAGATAAACTTCTAGCTAGGTATTTACAGACGAGATCGCTGACAGAACTTTGTGAATGCTGAAGTTCAGTTCAAAGAAGTTAATGTTACTGATTACAAAGTTTTTAGGGTTTTTAAAAAGGCTGGATCATTGTTGGGATTGTTTATTTTTTAATTTATATAAAAACTTTTTCGGCTGACATAAATCAGCCTGTTGTTCTTCACTTTTGATTAGAATACAGGTTGTGTTTTTTATTTAATAGAAAATTGAAACTGAGGTTATTTTTGTCTGGCTTTTACTGTTTGGTAATTAAAAATGTTTAATAGTACAGCTTAACCATGACTACGAAGACAGCTGGGTTTCTGCAGGCACAAATTAATTAGATGGGGGTACTACAATGACCACGGTGCGATTGCAGAGCTAAATCCCAAATAATCCCTCAACTCTTGTCGTGCTTTCTGTGCAACAACACCTAAATCTCTGGAAGACCCTGAAAGACTTTGTGAGGAAAATAATAATGCTGTTGACATAAAGTGAAAAAAAAAAACAACGGATGAATGAATAATAATTTAAACGTTGTACAAGGAAAAAGCGATAAAATACTTTTTCCTTTTTTCCTTTGGACACTTGGCTTTAGGATAATGGGGATGGCTTAGAAGTTAAGGGTATTAAAAACGTAGATTTTGGTACTGAAAATAAATCGTGAATTGGTTTTCTCAATATTTTTGAAGTGAATTTTTTTAGCAGCGTTGAACGATTTTTTTATACTTATCGGGTTCGCGTCACCAACGTGCTAATCTGACAGCGTCATCCGCGTGCTAATGTGACAGCGTCATCTACATTTTAATGTGACAAAGTGACAAAGTTTTCATTACTGTCGGCAGTCCCCATGACTACCTTTTTTATGTAATGGTCTACAAATACATTAATGTTAGGTAGTAAAATAAATAATTTCTACATTTACTAAATACTTCTCATACATAATACGAATACGTAAGTGTATCTTGCCTTTAATTATAATTTCCCAATTTTTTACACATAAGTGCAATTTCTTTAGGCTGATACGTTAAAATAATACGTCATAAGTTAAGTTCCGTTAGCCGTCTGTGATCCAAGAGCTTAACCAGGCCCTGATTCTTGCAACAAATCCTCGTTTCTTTTCTTGCATAATACTAAACAAAAGGAAATTCTAATTAACTTAAAAAGGACGGATCTTTTTAGTGATGTTCTTCAGAAAGGACAGGTGTACAGTACTCATAACCGGTGTGTTTTTGTTCTGGCAAAGAACTAAACAAAAGTAAATTATAATTAACTTAAAAAGGACCTTATTAGTGATGTTCATCAGAACAACAAGGTGCGCAGTACTCATACCCGCATCCGTATTGCGTAAGTGAATACGGCAATACAAAGGATTTGACCGCTATCAATCGACCAATCACACATACGGAAATCCACATCGCGTCATTCATCTTGTATGTGATTGGTCGATTTGATGGCAGACAAACGCTTCGCCTTGCTGAATTCACTTGCGCATTTCGGCTGCCGGTGTGCGTGTATGACTAGATGACTGTATGGACCAAATTGACTGTCGTTCTGTAGTTTCTGCATACCCCCACGGGTAAAGGTCTGAGTTTATGTATATATGTGAGAAATGTAGGCTAGCGGTTGTCAAATCGGACTTGCATTGCCGCGTTGCGTCTGCAGGCACCTTTATTCTTGTTCTACCAATGTAAGTACGCTCTAAACGTTAGTACGACAGGACGTCCAAGCCAAATCAACGCCAATGGAGCGACTTCCCGTCGCCCGTATGCTAACTATGCGCTGGAGTGGACAATGTAATGCTTCACATGTACCAACGGTAAAGGAATCAATGAAATAGAATACTTGGTAGAGATTGTGAACGCAATGTGGTTTGAAAGAAAAGTTCAAATAAATAAAGACAAAACAGCCGTATTCTTGAATACTTTGGAAACCCTGAACGGGTTTGGATTCCATCATTCTGTCTGACTTCTAAACATTGACTGACTCTGTATAATTATATGTAACAAAAAATAGATTTAGATGTTTTTAAAGGCGAGTTGCCTTCTAACAAATGATCACCTGTAGATAAGAGCCAAAACGATGCCCAACTGTAGTAAAGATCGTGGAGATTCGAGAGAAAATTTTAACACAGATTGGAACACAGTAACTCTTAGTTCCTATGTTCTAGTTTGAGGACAAAACTGCAGCACACATAGGTGCCCCGAACGAGGCTTCTCATTCTGCTACTGATATTAATAGAGAAAATTAAAATATTTTGTACTAGACTTACCGTTTTCTGTATTTGTATATGATGAGTACGATTAAAGCGTTCCCGACGAATAGAGCTGCTATGAGGAGCGATGGTATGACTATGTCTGGAAAGAAAAATATATGTTAATCGTCTTGAAATAAGATTGTTGCCTAAAACATCACGATTTTGATATCTTATAATATAAAAATGAATCGCAAAATGTGTTGGTAAGCGCATAACTCAACAACGCCTGGACCAATTTGGCCAATTCTTTTTTTTAAATGTTCGTTGAAGTTCAAAGATGGTTTTTACGGGGAGAAAAATTCTAATTATTGGGGGAAAAAATAAAAACAGCCCTTTTCTTTTTCCCAAAAAGTTTTCTAAACTAAAACGTAGAGTCAATTTGAAATTTACTGCTATTGTATATACTATTTTTGCTTTGTGTAGGGTAGGGTAGTGTAGGGTAGTGTAGTGTAGGGTAGGGTAGTGTAGGGTAGGGTAGTGTAGGGTAGGGTAGTGTAGGGTAGGGTAGTGTAGTGTAGTGTAGGGTAGGGTAGTGTAGTGTAGGGTAGGGTAGTGTAGTGTAGGGTAGGGTAGTGTAGTGTAGGGTAGGGTAGTGTAGTGTAGGGTAGGGTAGTGTAGTGTAGGGTAGGGTAGTGTAGTGTAGGGTAGGGTAGTGTAGTGTAGGGTAGGGTAGTGTAGTGTAGGGTAGGGTAGTGTAGTGTAGTGTAGGGTAGGGTAGTGTAGTGTAGGGTAGGGTAGTGTAGTGTAGGGTAGGGTAGTGTAGTGTAGGGTAGGGTAGTGTAGTGTAGGGTAGGGTAGTGTAGGGTAGGTTAGTGCAGGGTAGTGTAGGGTAGGGTAGTGTAGGGTAGTGTAGGATAGGGTAGGGTAGTGTAGCGTAGGGTAGGGAAGGTAGTGTAGGTTCGGGTAGGGTAGGGTAGGGTAGGTTGTGTAAGGTAGGGTAGATAAATGTTTGGTGTTTTTATGGCAAAACAAAGTTTGCCGGGTCAGCTAGTACTTGAAATAAAAATAATTGCTATTGGTACCCAAATCAAAAAGTGGAGGATTTTTTTAAAAATAATGTATCTATCAGACATTTTATTTATTTTAAAATTAACAGTTTTTATTTCTAGTTTTATATAATGTGTAGATAACACGGGCTTTATGCTGAGGTTTGATTCCTGTGGCCCATCTTACAGGCATCGTGCATTTATCGGGATAAAAGGCATCGGAAAATATCCCCGTTTCCTGTGCAGCGATAGTACAGTTTTTCTATCAATAGAAGAATTATCATAATCGGATTAGTACTACCACACACTTCTTCTCACAAACAAATAATTTTGCCTCTTTATAATATAGATATTTTGGCATGGAGAGGGAACTGTGAAAAATTTAAGGTTCAGATTCAGATAACTTTATTTGCTCAATCATGTGTGTACATACAATTATATGAAACAAAATAAATCCATGCAAGGTGTTATAAGTACATGGAGTTGTGCTAACATGTTTACCATATTGTCATGGTGTGCAAATATTAATACAATCTTGGCATTAAACAATAACAACATTCTGTAAAAAATGACAATGCCGACATAAACAAATAAATTAAATTTGATTGATTGATAACATAATTAGTTCATAAGGAAATAGATTGGAGTTACATACAAAAATGTCAAATATTCAATTATTTAAAATAAAACTAAAATAAAAAGGTGGCTATCTATTTCGGTAAAAAGGTATAGCCTTGTGTTCTGTGATAGACAGACAAACTGATAGAATGATTATTTTAAAACACCATTACCACGATTTAGATATGGAAACCTAAATGTAACATCAATTTCATAACGGTAACAGACAAAGAATTGTACTTAGCTATGAAACTTCAAAAGTACCTATTATTGTATTTTCTTATTCTTACTGTGGAAGGCAAGTACAAGTAAATTAAATTTAAAAGCCCCCGAGGTTCATTTACACATGCTTTTTAAACTCCACATCATAAAAGGTAGCTTGATCTACTTCTACTTGACTAGCTAACAAAACACTTAAATATAACACGATATCTTGCGAAAATAACCCGATTCAAAGAATAAAATGAAGATGGTTAAAAACTCAACACAGTCTATAAAAGAGCCAACTGACGACACAAATCGTAAAGGGTCAGCTCACACTGAGATTCAAAGACGCGAAACTGCGAGGAGTTTTAAAGAAAGCGATAGAGTATGGATCTTTATATACCACACAGAACACATTTCAGTTAGTGAATTCGAACACACCCCGCGGAATTAAAAATTCTATCTCACTTTTGTGTAAAAAAAGAAAGGTATCGCTATTTTACAATAAAATTATTCATTAGAAAATCAATATATAAATATTATAAAACATGCGTTTTTCATATTTTTCTCAGCAAACCCTTTCATTTGATACTCATATCATGGCAGTGCACAAAAAATAACTAGTCCGATATATTGGATTTAGAATGACGTCACTTAGCTAACCATGCATTGTCATCCAAACTAAACGTGTAAGCAAAATTTAATCTTAATCGGTGGACGATAGCTGCTTTAAACATCAATTGCAAGATTTTATCCAAACACACTTACATACATACATACATTACAAGTTAAATAAAATAGTGTTGCGGCGCATGTCAATGTGAGCTGACGCTAAAAAAACCATTGTAACAAATTACAAAATCATTTTCCTTTTTCACGTTATATGTGGAAATCTTCAGTGACACGAAAATGTACACGATTTCATTCATCAAATTGCCTCTGTCAACTCCTTGGCAATTGTGCTCAGTCATTTTATTTGCTAATATTTTATTTTTAGAATATAAATGTGTGAAAATTTGTGTTTCTATACAGAAAAGGCTCCAAAATATAATTCAGTCCAAAATATACTTCATTGAAAATGTTATTTCTATATTTAATGACCTGAATATAGAAAACAAATCTACTATGAGTAAAAAGTGACAAGACAGAAATAAAAAAGACCATAAAAAAAAAATTGCTGTTGTGGGGCAACGTTTGTAACGTAACACTAGGAATTTCTGTTGTGGGGCAACGTTTGTTTTTTTTTTTTTATATAACCTATAGGCTCGCGCTTGACCACAATCTCACCTGATGGTAAGCGATGATGTGGTCGACGGTAAAACACGCTTGCCTAGAAATAACCTATTCACTCTTGACTTAAAGACCCCTAGATTGTAGCTATCGGGAAACACAGACTCCGGCAGGTTTGTAACGTAACACACTAGGCATTTCTCCTGACATGGGATGCCTTTGCATATACAAGTTATATACCTCGGTCCCTTACACACACTCAAAATAACCTCATTCAAAGAACTTATGGTCACCCCCCAGATCAGGATAAACAAAACATAGAAAGGGCATCACTATTATTTTGGATTTTATTTACAAAAGAATGGGTACTGTTTCTCAAACACAACCGTAAACACTTCATCGCCAAAGTTAAGATAGAAACAGCTGAAATTGTTGAGAAAACTGCGGAAGAAATATCGCCTGTAACAACAATATTTTAAAGTATGAAATATTGTTGTCAATTTATGATACTGTAAACAGTATCATAAATTGAAATAGGTTACGCTCAACAAGTGGGTAGTATGCAGTTGTTGAGCTTCATATAATATTCTATCGAACAACATCAACTATTTATCACGATAATGTATTTTCCTGTATGTACGAGTATTTATTATTCAGAAAAGTGTTAAAGGCCCTTTTTCGTAACAAGATAATCGAAATGTGAGTAAAATCGAGCTTGGTAAACGAATTTTTTGACAACGCAGGTAGAACTTAGATGAGGTTCCACTGGAGCGTGAAGGAAAAAGAAAAACACAAGAAAAGAGAGGCCTTTGTCCAACAGTGGACGAAGTCGGGCTCTGGATGATGATAAAGTAAACGCATCAAGTTGTTGAGTCCTCCAAGCTACTACTACCAATAGTGAAAAAGTGGGCAGCAATCAACGTTCATGTTTTCACCGAATTAGATAAATTTCTCTTCCAATACTATGACTACGAATATTTTGATAGCTAAGATTGCATGCTAAGCGAAGACCTGCCGCCGTACCATGACGTGTCAAAACTATAATGGTTTAATGATGGCAGTCACAAGTCATAAACATCTGTCCCTCACACACACTGGAAATAACCTTGCTCCAAGAGGTTAGGTCATCCCCTATCTCGCATCATGGTAAGCGATGTTGGTTACAATGAAGCACGCTTGCTATGAAATAGAATATATTTACTTTTTACTTAAAGACACCAGGAAACTCAGAATCCAGCACGGAAAGAATCAAGAAAAACATTGGCAGTTTTTCACAAGTATATTTTTGAAGACATACTACAAATCAACATACTACAAATAACTCATGTCCAAAGAAAATAACAACAAAAACAATACCACCACCAAACTATACATCATCAATTTAATATTTCTTCTACTAACATCACAATAGCTGAAAAAATCTGACGTTCTAAGAATAAATGTGCGTCGGGGGAATCTTTATATCCAACATATAAATATACTGGGAGTCAAAAGAATCTATTAATCACTCCCTCCCCTGGTTTCTATTGCCAAAGTCCTCCCGTAGGTTTTTAGCTAGAAATCTTAATATCCCTTTTATGTCTAGACCGATTTATGGGTAAGGTACGTCTCGCTCACTTGGTCTTTGATTTAGTTGAAATGTGTAATACTTTTTCTAAAAGGGAACATTTCTTATGTAGAGGATTTCGGTTTTATGTGCTTTAAGCCGTACATAGCTTTGAGGTTTATACATGGTCTTGTTTAAGAAAAGTAGTCCACTTAAATGCTAATCTTTGGATACAAAATTCCACGATGAGCTTTACAATAAATTGATGAATGATGAGATGGAGAAATACTTTACATTGGAGGAATCAAGACCCTTAGTAATGAGGAACACGAAGCTAGAAGAGATACATACTGGCAATACATAAGTCTAGAAGTCTTCGTCAATCGCTATCTTCGTCGCATTCTCGGAATTTACTGGCCGGAGACCATTTCCCAACGTAGAACTGTTGGTGAAATGCTACGGGAGCCCGATCGACCGCCAGATCAAGTGTTGCAAGTGGAGATGGATTAGCCACAAGTTTCGAAGGGATCCCGATCACATACCCAAGCAAGCTTTGGACTGGAATCTCCAAGGGAAAAGAAAGCTTGGTCGTGCCCTTCAAACCTGGCGTCGTACCATGTTGGCAGAAGTGGCAAGCATCGGAATGACATGGAGCAAAGGGAAGCGAGAAGCTCAAGACCGATCGCGATAGAGGACTGTGGATGCCTTCCGTGCCATCTATGGGACATAGGACATTAATTCAAGATACTAGCACTAAGATTTTGTGGAACGCCCGAAATAAACAACGCTGTCACAATGCGGATTCCTGATGATAGAGATAGCTTTTCAACTGACATAATCAGTTTCAAAGACATCCTAAAAACAGATAAGGACCAAGCAAGAACTATCGAAACATTTGCACAATGGAATCCCCACGTAAATCAAGACAATTTAGATCTGAAACATAATTCAGACTAAAACCTAGTTTCTAAATCCTACCTGGCTCCAAGGAATATCTAATTAATACATCAAGGACGTCGCGGAGAGAATTGGCTGCCGTATTTGACATATTGCTAAAGTTCATCTTCAGTTATGACGGCAGTTAGGGTAACCTTCAAACTTACTGAGGGTTGGTCAAGGGCTTGGGACCTTGACAAGCCCATAGCGAGTCATAACCTCATAAGTTGGTTTAAATTACCCTGCGATATACATTGTATAGCATGACGCTTGTTTGCTAACGCACGATTGCGTGAACCAACGCGAGAACCTTCTCTAGAAATTAATGGCTACAAGATTTTTAAGGGGAGTTAAAAGAAACTATGGATGTTTTTTGTGAAAAGTGGGGGTGAAAGATGAAATGATTTCTCATAGAGATGTTTGGATATACAAGCTATTCTGATATTTAAATACATATTGTGTAAATCGTGTCGAAAATCGGTCTGGAGGATGATATAGTTTCACTGAGAAGTATGTTTGTAATGAGAAATGAAATTTAGTAGAACAACTAGAAGCGTATAATTCAGAATATTTAACACTATCAGGGAATCAAACAGGGTAGACACAAGAGTTCAATAATCGCTGAGAACCACTGCTCCTGCATTCTATAGAGAGAGGAAAAATGCGCCCGCATATATTAATAAAGGGTATTTTTTGCTCCAAATTCTTACGAATGTGAACAAGAAGATTCCTCTTGAAACGTAGGAACTAGTAAAGTTACTCCGTCTCGGGAAAGATTAGTTTGAAAGAATATTTAAACAGACAAAGAGGATATATTTAGTATTAAATTATTATAAGACAGATTATTCAATCCTTTTTACATAATTCTGATAGAAAACGACAATGGAATTATCGAAACCTCTCAGAGTCTAAAATGGAATTTGACAAACTTTCACTGAGCTACAATTATAAAGTTTCCTTACATTTTGTGTTAGATATTCAATTTGCATAAATACGAGCCATTGTCAATGTTTCGAGATAAATGTATTTTAAGACTGTGTTTTGCTATAACCAAAACTTTGGAGAAACCAGAACAATGTACAATGTTTGTACCGACAAGTGAAATACAAGAGTTGTATACAATAAGGGTTGGTTTTGGCAATATAACGTTCATCATTCTTTACAATTTAATTGTTATGAACTAACAATTACACACATAATTACAACACTACACTATATTATTAAGTATGTTTCTAAAGTAGCCTGGACTTGTGTCCGGTTAAAACGTACTTAAGGTTACCCTAGTCGGCGGCACGAACTATTTTGTGCGCGGGACTAAAATGCATGCTGTCTCATCCGACAACACGTGCGAAAGAGATAGATGCTGTGATGGAGAGTAAGAAGGTAGTTCGCGTACGAATTAGCACTTTTGCAAATTTGGATGATGATTTATGACGAAAACGAGCGCGTGAAATTTTATAAACAGACCTTTAGGTTCATGGGTATCATGAAAAAACTACTAAATCTGTTTAAAATAAAATTATTTGCATTGTAGAACTACTATTCTATCCCTGTATGGTGGCTGTTTTGCAATTTTCTTTCTTCTTACGGTATTTATTTCTGCCCAAAGATGCGTTAAAATCAGTATTGAAATATGGAACTTTCGACGCTCATAACTTTCATTTTTTTTTTTTTAATGGACAGGTCAAATGTTGACAGCGTTTTATAAGCCCCTTAGTCGTTATACACATAAGTAATTGCACACAGGTCCTTCTACGAGGTGATCCAGCAGAGAACCAAAAATGTCGACATAGCTCTGAGAATAAGCAAGCTAAATTGGCAATGGGTCTGCCATTTTAGCCGTAGAACCGATGACCGTTAGGGTAGTCATGTTCTGGAGTGAAGACCACGGATGGGTAAACGTAACGTGGACGCCCACAGGCTAGGTGGAGCAACAATCTTCGCAGGGTGGCTGGTAGCAGCTGGAGGAAAGCTCCCGATAATCGAGACCAATGACGTGCGACTGGAGAGGCCTATGTCCAGAAGTGGACTGCTGCAGGCTGATGATGATGATGATGAGGTCCTTCTGACACAACCGTAATACATTTCTTCGTAATACCCAGTACGTCGTTTTAAGCGAAGTCGCTATAAACGGTTTTGACGTTATGGTACTAGGTGATAGTGATTTTTTTGCCAAGAGGCTCTCAAAGTTCTGAACTAATTTTGGAAATTCTTGAATTGGTAGAAAGCTGTTCCATGGATTAATTCCATAGGTCTTTATAAGTAAATTAACAATGCATGCACACAATGATAGGATATTGCACGGGAGTGGGAAACCTATTAGATATTATAATATTCTATTGAAGGGCTGTTCAGATACTTACCAACCATCATGTCGGGGACGTCGTGTGGAGCCAGTTTTTTATCTGTTCCGTTACTTCTGGGGAAATAATCTCTGTTGACGGCTGGAACAACCGTCTGGCTTGCCTCTTCTGAAAGAGAAAGAAAAGGTTTTGTTAGTGCGTGAGGACCTGGGATCGATTCCTTGGTTGGTCTAAGTGTTATTGTATTTTTCGGGATTTCCCAATAGCAGCGCAGAGTCTGGACTCCACCTGGATAAGACTATCAGAGTTCAACTTTTATCGCAGGTTTTTGTCTCATTTCTGTTGAAGTTAAGACGATATATTCGAATACTTTTATTTATTTTCCTGTCTCTTGTTCCCTGACCGCTGTCTAGATTGGACCCTGTTCCTGATACCGGAGGAATAAAAATATTTAGGAGTATTCATCAAATAATTTAATTGATATAAACACAAGTTTTATGAAAGAAAACAAGAAAAATGTTGATACCTTTTTTTAGGATAAAAATATCCACAACAGTGATATTCGTGTTAGGACCAATACGGCGGGGAAGAATTAATGTACTTACAATATTCTTATAATAATTCATTGTTTTTAAGAAAAACGTACTGCTTGCGAGTACTACCTAAAGCTGTCAATGACAAATTGGTTTTTTTTTTTTTTTTTTTTAATATTTTTTATTCATGACCATAGATCTTTACCATAGACCATAGGTCTTTCAGTCGGATACATAGATGGATTAAACTTATAATGCAATAATTAGAATATAAGATACAATAATTTTATGACACGTTTTCGACAGTAAATAATAATATTATATCTATCCGTTTTAACATCAATATTTTTCTTGCCTCCCTTTCGGGTTGGGTGTATTAAACTTAAATTCATATATGAATTATACAAAATTAATTAAATTTTTTCTACCGTATTACAAATATATTTATACAACACATTAAAATATTTCTTATTTACTAATAAATCCTGAACGCAGCGGGGGACACTTTGATGTTCACTAATGTCATTGATTGACATATTTTTCTTTCAAAATAATACCATACAAAAAATCTGGACCATGAAGCATAGCATGAAGGTTGATTAGTATTTTGAATCAATCAATCTGCCAAGCCTTTTCGCAACTATATTAGTGTGGGATCCCAGTCTAATCAGATTAAGCTGAGTACCGTAATATATTTATTTTACATAGAGGGACTGCCTGTATTATCTCTACAACCCAGTAACTGGGTAACACGATACCCAGACTGGTATCAAATTGCCTGGCCTCTAAACTCCATTTGACATAGACATAATAAATAATCCCATTTTACAGTCCTTTCAATCGATTTTGACTTCTATTGCGTTGGTGATATGAATTATGGCAGCTGTATTAAACAGTTAGTTTTGGTAACAGGTTTAAGCTTTTTATGTCATCCTTATATTTACGGGATAGAACTCAAAATCACTTGAACGGAATGTAAAAAAGGGTTGTAAAAATTTCTAATGAAATATGGCAGCTGTATTAAACAGTTAGTTTTGGTAACAGGTTTATGCTTTTTATGTCATCCTTATATTTACGGGATAGAACTCAAAATCAGTTGAACGGACTGTAAAAAGAGGTTGTGCAAATTTCTAATTTTATTTCAAATAGAGTATAATATGCAACTGTCAATGATGGACAAATGACAGCCGGAACCACGGACCGACTTCGGATAAATGATTGCAAAAATTTGTTATTATTTTGAAAGGGCATTGTACAAACTGAATTCAACTCGCGTTTAAGCATTTGTATTCAGTTGTAAATTAAACACATAACGTTCGTATTTACACAAACAGCTTTGCAAACATACGTGATGCGAATAAAAGCAGATTTAATGACACCTGGCAATTTGTGTGCAGTTTTACTCGTGCGAAAAAACATGCTTAAAGGTTTTCCCTGCATTTGCTCCTCGTTGTTATATACTGACCTAAATTATGTTTACTGATCAAAACTCGAATTTTTACCTTTTAGATTTATTGAGCCGAAATCAGTACCTAATTTCTTTAACTTAATTATTGACCTTCTTTTAGGGGGTAAAAGACAGGTCTACTCATGACATAAATACAAACAAGTTTTTCTATGCAGTATTCAATACATTTATTTTCGCTTATGGGGACCAAATGTAGAGAACAGTCTTTTTAGGGTTCCGTACCCAAAGGGTAAAAAAGGGAACCTTTTAATAAGACTCCGCGGTTCGTCTGTCTGTCTGTCTGTCCATCACCGTGATAGCTAGACAGTTGAAATTATCACAGATGGTGTATTTCTGTTGCCGCTATAACAACAAATACTAAAAACAGAATAAAATAAATATTTAAGTGGGACTCCCATACAACAAACCTGATTTTTTGCCGCTTTTAGCGATAACCTTCGTGCGCGAGTCCGACTCGCACTTGGCCGGTGTTTTTGCATGTACAAGGTAAGTTCCAAAATAGCATTATTCCTATAGTATTTTTCTTTCATGTTTATGAAAGCATGGTTAAGCGTACTAACCCGGCAATAATTATATATAACCAAGTATATGCGCATGAAGGCAAATTATCAAGAAGGATCTATATTACCTAACCACAGTATAAAAAAACCATTCGTTTTAGTACAACAATACATAGCAAACTGTAAAACAAGGTAAATTAACGTCAAGAGCTGTACAAAAATAGTATTTCTTATCGCTAAAAATATAAGTTTCCTTTGTTCCGTGTTGAACCAAATATGTCACAAACGAACAAACTTACACTCGTGTTATTTATAGCTACGGATTTGTTATAATACTGCTAAAGTTATTGTGAACGTGTAACTAGGACAAGGCAACTGATATTTTAGTAGAGAACAACTTGTTTAGGAATAATATTTCGCTGTGAGGATAATCTACTCATACGTAAAGTTTTTTTTAAATTATTATTGATAGGCTCGCGCCTGACCACTATCTCACCTGATGGGAAGCGACGATAGAAACCTATTCACTCTTGACTTAAAAACCCCGAGGTTGTAGCCATCGGGAAACACAGACTCCGGCAGGGAATGCCACTCCTTAGCTGTACGCATTATGAAAGTATTTTCAAAACGTTTAGTGCGTATGGGTGGGATGTCCACCATGCACCGATGGCGCATCGCCGTACGTCTTGTAGTCCGATGATAAAACGGGATAGGCGGAATTAGATCATGCAATTCCATCGCACACTCCCCGAAATGCAACCGATAAAAAATCCGACAAGCTGGCAGCTCGGCGACGATGTTCAAGGCTCTGGAGCTTTGACTCAACCAGTGCTTCATTGCCATTGAGTCTCTCGGTCCGTTTTTCGATCGACTCTAGTGCATCAAGCTGGTACTTGGCAGATCCGTCCGAGATGAGAACAGTATTCCATGCAAGATCGAACTTGCGCTAGATACAACTTAAGCAACTGTTCTGGCTCAACTTATCTGTGCGCGCGGCGCAATGTGTGCGTGCGCTGTAATTATACATTATGCATTTGTGTGGCAGTGACGCGGCAGTCGTCGTCCGAGCAAACAACCACCCAACATGCTTACCCACACATAGCGCTGTGCGCAAAGATGAGTTGAACTATATATACACAACGTATGAACTATGTTTTTGTTAGTAATTGTGTTTTGATACGTTTTTTTTTTTTAATTTTAATAATGTTTTTATTTATATTTTATTTTTTCTAATTTAGTTGTAAGTACATATATAATTAAGGTTATTAGTTTTAAGTTCTTAGCTGTCGCATTAGGGTAAAACCTGTAATGATAGTTTAAGCTGTTATAAATAAATAAATAAATAAATAAAAGTTTTGTCAAAACTTTTATTATCCGTAACGCCACAGATAATTTAATACTAGCATACAGATGCCTCATCCCATTAAAAAAAACCGTGCCGACGTAACTAGCGTTTTTCATCTGCTTAATCTTGTTATTTTTGTGAGTACATCAATCGCGTTTGATCCCGTTTCACGGCAATAGATGGTGTTAGTAGCGCCTTGCAAGTAAAAGGGTTTACGAGGTTCGTGAATATTTTTTTCTTTAAATACAGTGAAGTTTCGTTTTATAGTATTTTTTTGCACGTTGATACAGTTTTTTTGCACCAATATGTGTTAAAATGCAAATTTTAACAATCGAGTTGAATGCCTCAGAAATTTAAAAATGCGCCATCTATGGCATCAATTTTAAATGATCCGTTCAAATAATCCTTGAAATGTGAATTAAGAGCCCAATATTCCATAATTTTGTACTTAGGAGAGTTAATTAAACAAGAACATAACAATGTTTATGTTCAATTCCAGATAATGTTAATTTTTAACACAATTCTATTGAATTGTGTGTACATGTCGCGTCATCTAGTGAGATTTATTTGAACCAAATATTCTTTCTTAGCAATGAGACCCCGTGGTAACGCTAAAGAGATATGAGATAATTTCAAAGTTCATCTTCCTGCCCTTGTTACTTGGGGTCGGTAGTAGACGTTTTCTTCTAATATCACGCTAGCATTTAAGTACCTAGTTTTTCTTTCAAATCATTCCTCCTTCATACATCCGTCCATCTTTTCTCTTTCTCTTCATATATCCATAATCATTGCTCGTTTGAATCTATAGAGGTTAATGTGCGATTTAATATTAATCAGGTTGTTATATACTTATCCAACTACTATTATAGACGTGGAAATTTGTGCGCATGGATGGATGAATGGATGTTTGTTACTCTTTCAAACAAAAACTACTTAACAGATTTTGATGAATCTTTACAGAAATATGGCTTACTAGTTTCTGCCAGCGGTTTCACCCGCGTGAAAAGTGTTTCATCATCCCAAGGGACATTATACCGGGATAAAATTAGCATATGTGCTATTCCAGACTATAATCTATCTTTGTGCCAAATTTCATCCAGATCTGTTTAGCCGTTTGAGCGTGAAGAAGTAACAAACATACAAACACACACACTCACAAACTTTCGCTTTTATAATACTAGTGTGATACAAATAAGATACATTAGAATAGCACATAGGCTATATTTTTGTAAGATATTGGGAGAAGCACTATTAACACGCGGGTGGAGCCGGGTGAGGCAACTAGTTATAAATATATGGCGTTAGGCCTTCAATCACTAATAAAGAAAGTTCGTAATAAAGAAAGTTCTTTATTAGTGATCAAAACGATCAGCAATCAAAATGAATAAACTAGTGTCAAAACAACAAAACACTAGACACAATTGGGTTGATAAAAAACTTTTTTTTTGTAATAAAATGTAAAGATCTTAAATAAGTTTTATCACAAAACTATTTTTACTCTGCTTTTTTTCGCTATAATTACAAAGTAATGTCAAATTGAAAATATTTTTTTGTATCCAGTACCGACAGTTCCCGAACAAACCCAAGCCCGTGTGACGTCACGATGTTCATTTCTACTCCTTGTAGCACATAGCTGATACAGTGTTTTGACTTTTAGCCGATTCAATCTTGTTATTAGTGTCAATATATTGAAGAATAACCAAAAAAAATACAATAAGAGTTTTTTGCAACGACAACATAATGTAAAGTTTTAAAATTCATAAAAAACGTATATTTTTTATTTCAGCTACCCAATTGTAATTACTTGACACCCAAACATAATACACAGTCCAGCGACCTTACCATTAATTTAATCCCATCAACGTTGGGAACTGAACATTGACCTCTCAATGAACTCTACATGGAAAAATAACAATATCACCAAGCTAAGCTATACAACAATATAAGCTAGTTAGATGCATCGACACTAACAAGCTTTTATACAGGGCTACAGGTTAAGGCGACCTAGATCTTTTAAGAGAGAGGGAGAGAGTTTCCATCATTCCTGACTGATTTGACTATGAAACAGCGTACCCCAAACTTAACCGTTTTCAAGATGGCTATAAAGTTTTTCTTTAAATTGCCGATTATTTGTCTATTGGGCTATTTTTTTTTTTTTGGTTTTTGTTCCGCCAATTTATTAGTGTTTGCGATGTTTTTGTAAGAAATAAGTTGCTTTATTATTCTCAACACTGAAATTGCAGTTAACTGAATCAACTGGGTCGTAGTAGACGATTGATAGTTAGAAAATGAATTAATTCTGAAATATTTTTTTAATTTTAGTATTATTAAAAAAATTAACTATGTCAGCCGCTAATTGTAGAGTCTTATAAATATCTCTGTGTTGTTTAGCGGTAAGCCACGCAATTAAATTGATAAAATACCGGCCAAGTGCGAGGCGGACTCGCGCACGTACCAGGGTTCCGTACCATTATCGCAAAAAAACGGCAAAAAAAATCACGTTTGTTGTATGGGAGCCCCACTTAAATAATTATTTTATTCTATTTTTAGTATTTGTTGTTATATCGGTAGCAGAAATACATCATCTGTGATAATTTTAACTGCCTAGCTATCACGGCTGTAGATATGCTTAAAATTATTTACTTTTCATTAGCTATCCAACAAGGTATAACAAACTAGGGTAATAAGAGAATTCTTAGAAAAAATCTTTCATGAAAGGCTTCCAGTATAGAGAGCAGGATCCAGTGTATAATTTTAAAATAACATAAGACGAATAAAATAAAATATACTTACATACATAAATACATATATACTAATATTATATTATTGCACAAGGAAATTATATTTGATCTTCCTCTTGAAGACCTCCAGAGAAAGGCTGTCGCGTAGGGAGTGTGGGTGAGTGTTCCAAGGACGCACTGCAGTAGCAGAGAAAGAGCCATCATAGCGGCTGGAAGTGTGTAGTGGAGCGCGAAGGAGAAGAAAAGTGGCAGTGCGACAAGGTTCTTAAAGAAGTTTCCTCGTGTAGATTCATCTTTATACTAAAAATACCTGAACGGTATGCTCACAGAACAAAAAGCCAACCGCTGAACTTAAGAACTATCATCGTTTAGATTTGTTTTTATTGCCCAGCAAAAACTCCATTATAAAAGTCCGAGCAATTTATAATTACCTACAAAGTTATAAAAAAATAATTATTCATTAAACGGCGCGACGCGACGATAAAACCTCCAGGTTCTAGCTACCACGGTTTCACAGGAAAAAAAAAAACATAAAAAATGTAGAAGAAAAAACAATTTAGTCTCTGTCCTCCGTCTATGTAAATTTAATTCTCTGCCGAGGATGGCCGAAGCAAAACAATCTTGTGGAACCACAAGAGACCAAGGGACGTCGGAAAAATGTCTGATAAATAGCCCCTTTTAATACAAGTCCGATTCTCTTTGAAAATATCATGTAAATTTTCTTGCCACACGGAATAAGGAGTAGTGTATAAAGGTGGGATTTAAGGAAATC
This sequence comes from Orthosia gothica, assembly GCA_949775005.1. Taxonomy (NCBI): domain Eukaryota; kingdom Metazoa; phylum Arthropoda; class Insecta; order Lepidoptera; family Noctuidae; genus Orthosia; species Orthosia gothica. Next base: position 8,771,927 of record OX459062.1, on the reverse strand, counting down.
CGGCAGACTGTATAAGTAATGGTAGAGGGGACATTTAAAGGGGTGCATACTTTTCAGTGGCGTGTGTTGCATTTTTGGAGGATTTAAGATAAGCCTTCCATTTAGGTGTGTTGACTTATTGTGGGCATATTGAGGAAATAGTGATATTAAGGAAAGTAAGGAAATAAGCTGCAGGTGCAGTAAATTAAAAGTAATTCTTGAGAATCCTGACTGGATAATCTATACTATAATATTATAAAGAGGTAAAGTTTGTGAGGTGTATCCTTCATCGAAGTTTGTGAGTTTGTAGGGGGTAATCTCTGGATCTACCGAACCGATTTTGATGAAATTTGGCATGGAGATAATTCGAGACCCTGGGAAGGACATAGGACAGTTTGTATTCCCTTGGCATGATAAAACACTTATTACGCGGGCAAAAGCTAGTTATTTATATTTTTACTACATAGGTACATAATACACAAAATAAAAATGTCTTTATTTACTTATTCAAACTACAATTGATTTACTATCGTCTAGTTAGTAGATATTACCGAATCAAACAGGGAAAATCACAATTATTATATTCATATCATATCACAAACCATGTTCATACCTGTCTATTTAGTTACTGAGCAAATTGACATATTAAATGATGTGTTAACATCGCGGTGACAGCATTAATTATGTATCAAAGGAATACAATATTCCACAGAGTACGTGGGACACTCAGAAAGTTTTGCGAAACTAAAAAAAATTGTTCTATACGTACATATATTTTTATTAAATCTTTTCAAAGTACTTTCCACCAGCCTCTATACAAAGATTCATGCGCCTAAACCAGTTTTCAAAACACTTTTTCCAGTCCGCCGCAGACACCTCGTTTACAGCCTGCTCGAACGCAGCCAGCGCATCTTCCGGCGACGAAAATTGTATCCCTTTGAGCTAATTTTTTATTTTTGGGATTAAAAAGAAGTCACACGGTGCTAGATCAGGGCTGTAAGGAGGGTGACCCAGGAGTTTGACTGGCGTGCTGTCCAGGAAGTCCCTCGTTTTGAGTGCGGTGTGCGCAGGTGCATTGTCGTGGTGGAGCAGTAGCCCGCGGAGCCCTGTGTTTGGTCGCTTGTTGCTTATAACAGAGAAAACTTCTGGCAAACATTTGGTAGTATACCATTCGGCATTAATGCTTCTTTGATCCCGTAAGGGAATTGATACCAAGTGGCCAGTCAAATTAAAAAAGCTAGCGATCAAAATCTTACCCCCGCTTCTAGATCGCTTCACTTTGGTAGGCGTTGGCTCATTTTGAAACACCCAAACAGTCGACTGGCGCTTGGTTTCTGGGTCGTATTGATAAATCCAGGACTCATCACCTGTAACGATGTCGTAAACACGCCGAGACGAGCCTGCTTCAAATTTGTTAAGCATATCACGGCACCATTCCACCCGGGCCTGCTTCTGAGCATCGGTGAGGTTGTGCGGCACCCAGCGTGATACTATCCTCCTCACGCGAAGATGGCTGTGTAGAATCTCGTGAACGCTTCCCGATCCAATCTTCAATATGTGTTGAATCTCCTGATATGTAATTCGCCTATTGTCTTGGATTAAATTTTTCACTGCTAGCACGTTTTCTTCGGTAACAGCCGTCAAAGGGCGACCGCTTCTTTCGTCATCCCCCAAAGTTGGTCGACCGCGCTTGAATTCGTTATACCAACGATACACGGTTGCCTTGGAAGGGCCTTCATCCATGAATGCCATTTGAAGTCTATCGTACGATTCATCCGGTTTCAGGCGACACTTGAAATCGTATAAAATCATAGCTCTAAAATGTTCCCGGCGCAGATCCATATTTCAGTGAGACACAATACTTTGAATTAACTCGCAAAAAATGTGGAGGGAAATTTTGAAATTGGAACTTACTTATTTTTACTTATAAATAATCATATTTTCGAAAAACATTATAACTGGCCAGTCTCCCATATATAAAAACTTTTTTTCGCAATACTTTCTGAGGGGCCTGGTATTTGTATGTATTAATTGTCCCTACTACATAAACGTTGGGTTCGGCTTCCAGTTGAGCCGAATTCAGCTGTACCCAGGGCCGGATCTAGCAATTTCGTCGCTCCGGGCATAGACAATATTTGCCGCCGTTGGCGCCTTTTTAAATGACTCCTTTCAAGGAGGTAAATGTTTCAGGATATTATCTATAGAAAAAAATGCGGTTTTTAAACGTCGGATCGGATAAAGCCGCTTTTTGACCACTTCGAGCGAAGTGTAAACGAAGTCAGCTCGAAAACTTTACCTATGAATTTTTGCAACATTATGAATGTTAAGTTATTTAACGGTGGGTTTACATCAAGAACCAATAACATTCGACAGTGAAGCGAGCTTGAAAATTTTAGCACCACACAACGAATAAGTTAGGTTTTCTGAATAAATGAAAAGGGCTGTTAGTGCAGTTTGGCCGCTCGTTCGTTTCGGCGTTTCGTTCTGGGCATTTTCCCAGCTCGCCCTCCCTTGATCCTGCCCTGTATTTTACATGGAGCGATTGCCAATCTGACCTCGACAACCCAGTAACTGGTGACCATGATATCACTTCGTTAGACTGGTATGTCGAAATGGTCGAGTCTAGTCTCCAAAGCCTTGAGCACCGGCACCAAGTAGCCAGCCTGTCGGTTTTTTATCGGTTACATTTCGGGGAGTGTGCAATGGAATTGCATGAACTAATTCCTCCTAGCCCGTTCCATCATCGGACTACAAGACGTACGGCGATGCGTCATCGTTACATGGTGGGCATCCCCCCCATACGCACCAAACGTTTTGGGAATACTTTTATTATGCGTACAGCTAAGGATTGGAATTCCCTGCCGGGGTATGTATTTCCTGATAGCTACAACCTGGGAGTCTTTAAGTCAAGAGTGAACAAGTTTCTTCTAGGCAAGCGTGCTACATCGTCGACCACAACATCGCTTACCAACAAGTGAGATAGTGGTCAAGCGGAAGCCTATCAATATTAAAAAAAAGTCTTCAGATTTTATTGCCGGACTGCCGTTACGACTGTAAAAGTTCTTCAAATGACACGCGGGACTTTACGTGGTTGCCGAGACACGGGTCTCTGTATGTAATGGATGGCCACCCATCCTCGGACCAACCTCGGCAAGCGTTGCTTAACCTTGAAGATCGACCCATTCGCCTATTATCATTTAGCCACGAGCTCTTCCGATTTAGTTACTAGGCAAATTGTTTAGGTAAATGTAGTGTTGACATCGCGTTGACAGCATTCACATAACATAGGAATGTAATATTCCACAGAGCATTCTGTCTGTATGTATGTATGTAATGCCAGGATAATAACATTTACTTTACCAGCTACATGTTAGCGGTGTCGTGAAACAGAATCCTTAGAGCTTATGTCTGAGAGGTTTTTTGCACCGAGTAAGTAGTTTTCGAGCAAGAAGCAGGGTTTGCACGCACGTAACTTTGAACTCGCTGTGTCCTTGATGTAGGGTTGATACTTTGCTTATTATCTCGTGAAAAACATGTTATTATTTTCATGACCAAACAGGCTTTGGCCTCGGTGTTTCCTAACCGACTAGACGGGTAGGAAACATCGAACTTATACAGATAAAAAAACCTACGTAAGTAAGTGTACTGAATAAACGTCACTATCAGTTAAGTTGGCGCACGGTTGGCGCAGTGGTTGAGCGATTGACTGCTGCGCTGCGTATCGCGGGTTCGATTCCCGCACGGAACAAATATTTGTATGATCTACAAATAGTTGTTCCGGCTCTGGGTGTTGTGTATGTGACTTTATATGTTTGTAAACGCACCCACGATACAAGAAGAAATTCCTAGTGACGGACAAAGTTTTTTCAAAAAAAAAAAAATATAGCTCTTTTATGCTATTTTGTATCAATATTCAAAGTATTAAGTGTTGTTAAACGAAATATCCTCAACCGAATTTTATTATGTTGAAAGATGATAAGGGACTTCCCTTACCATCTTTCAACATAATTAAATTCTCACTTCATCTTCACAAAATTAAATCAAACTCCTTTAAGATTCATGGCACAAAGCACCCTTGGATCCGATAATAAATTCGTAATTTATTACACCATTGAGTTCAATTGTACTGAGGCCCTAAAGGGCCATCGGAGAAGATAATTCAGTTCTGAGTACGCTCGGGTACATAACTAAAGTGATGTATGGCCCTTTAGGGAATCTAGGGTTGCCCTAAGTTTGGCCTCATGATGACTGTTACGAGGTTACAATTTGACTTTTGAGAAGGTAAAGGGATGTCAGGAATAGTTCTGTCAGTTCATCAAAAATTTATTTACAAAGTTTTACTTGGCAAGCACCGATTGGCAAAAACATGATTTGTCATTTCATTATTATACAGCAACAAGTTTGTCGAAACACTTAAGAAAATAATTATTGTTTTTTTTTTTGATAACTTATCTATTATTTGACAAACAATTCATTTAATGTCATAAACAACTTTTGGAATAAAAACGTTATACATATTGACTTATTATCCGGTTTCCGTATGTTTTTTTTTTTTTGGTGTACAATAAAGTACATATATATAAATAAATAAATTTATTATTTTAATGTGTCAGTGACATGGGGGTTAACCATAAGCTCTTAGAGTAAGGTTTTTGAGTGTGTGTAAGAGACAGATGTATTATAAGTCAAATACTTCTTCATAGCAGGTGGCGTTCTGTAGTTTATTATTATTATTATTATATTCTTTATTGTACACCAAAAAAAAAATATATACAGGACAAAAAACATAAAAGCAAGTGTACAATGGGCGGTCTTATCGCACAGGGCAATCTCTTACAGACAACCTTTGGATGGACTGTACGAGAGGAGAGGAATTTAGGGTTGTCAGTGAACAATATAGTGTATATCTTAAATAATAATACTTAGACATAATAACAAAATACATACATACAATAATAAAGAATATACTAATAAATAACAAAAATATGACAGAGAAAGGAGAAGACTAATTATAATGAAAGGAAATGCTCCTTCACCATTTTTTTGAATGTTGGTAAGGATTGAGCACGCCTCACTTCAATAGGTAATGCATTCCACAAACGCGCTGCTTGAACTGTAAAAGATTTGTCGAAGAAGGATGTGGAATGCATACGTATACTTAATTTTAGATTCTCCGATGATCTCAAGGACCTAGAATGTGTGTCACAAAGGAACTGAAAGCGTTCTTTAAGATATAAAGGACTAGATGGATTAAAGAGTACGTTATATAGCAAAGAAAGTATGTGAGCATTCCGGCGAAGGCGAATAGGAAGCCATTTGAGCTTGGTTCGAAATTCAGAAACATGATCATACTTGCGCAAACCAAATATGAACCTGACACAGAGATTTTGAAGTCGCTCAAGCTTGTCCAATTAACCCTATTAAGTCCAAACAATTAAGTCCTACCCCCAAGAAAAAAGGCGTGATTTTATGTATGTATGTTTACTTCTGTCCCTTTTACACACTCAAAATAATCTTACCTACTCTAAGAGCTTATGGTCACACGGTGATATGACGTGTCATTCATTCCGTTCCTCTTATAGTTAACTTCATAAAATAGGTTGAATCTGTTTCAAAACTGAATCGGAAAATATAGCTTCATGTAGTTTTTTGGTGTATGGCGACCAGCAAGCTGAAGCTGCGGAGGTGAGCATGGGTGCCTACCCTTTGTTACGTTAGGGCGACGGGGTTGCACTACCTGCAGCACCGGAGACAATGCAGAAGCTACTTTGCAGTTCAATAAAATTATGCAAAACAATACCGATATATCACTTTTTCTAGGACGCGTCACGTTAAGTCTCATTTTGTTACATCAGAGTGACGAAAGACATAACTCCTTCTTGCTCTCACAATAATATTATTTCTGAAGTTTCACTACTATCACGCACCTACGAATTTGCACGCACAATATTTTTTTGGACATTAAAATTGTCTTAATGACTTTTTTGTTTGAATTTCGAACTTCCTTCCTTGTTGAAATGCCTTCCGACCGAAAATATCTAAGTATTTACATTTTCGTAGCCGTTTCACATTCAAGCACGCTTTCCAATGGTAATAACAATCACCATAAATTCAAGTTTAACTTATACAGGCAGCTCTCATAAATCTAGCGAGAGCCGTCTGCGAAGTTTGAAAAACGAAGGAAAAAAATGTGAATTGCTGGATACCGAACTATTGTTTGTTTTGTTCCATTCAAAGCTGAGTACACATGCGGGTAAACAAAACCGAACACACGCATAATACGGGTTCCAATGTTGAAACGAGGGGAAAAAACTCTTTCGGTCGACTTGCTCGACAGTGTAGGTAGACTCTGGTAAATATACCATGATAAATCGCAATACCGATCCATCATTATAAGCGACGTAATACGGATTGATGGTCTCTAGGATATATAAATGATGCTTTCGCCTTTTTTTGAACGTATTGTTGGTTCCTAGAGTTATATTTCGTGGAATAACAAAATTCGTAACAAATTATACGGGGATGCACTTCAATATTTTGTTTTTACCGTTTTTATGTATGTAGGGAAGACTGTGTAATTATCAATCGGTCACTTTTACTGTATTTCTCCATACGTCCAGTTTTATCACAAATTAACAACTCAATCTCTAAAACGCCCCTTTTGCCTCGATCTTCTGTCTGATCGCTCCCTGTTCGCGCCAAATATTAGTACTTAGTGTTACGTCAAGTTGACATCTGTCAAAGTCATTCTAAACCATAGCTCTCCTCAGAACGAAATCTTTAGAAATGCCGACATATATGAAGGTATAAAAACAAAAATACACTGAGGACAAAATGTTTTACCTTGATATTTAAATTTCCTGAAAAGACGCAACAATATGTTATTGTAAGTGCACTATTGCTCATATAATATGTATGTGCATACATATATGTACGTAAACATCGAGAGATTCAGACTCAATAAATATTATAAGCCATGATTTTGCATACAGAAGGTTTTGATTTGCATTGTATCTTTCGATGCTTCATAAATTCTGTAGAATGTGTTAACAGTTGTTTACTTGCACTTATAATTTCATTACTTGCAGACAATTCACTTGCAGTTTTCTCCTCTTCTACATAATGAAAAATATGCCAGAATTAATCCGAAAAATAAAAAAACTCGACTGCTTAAACAAGAGGAAAATCATGTTGTGCAGTCGGAGGATACTATTCGCGAGCTGACTGACGAAAACCAGACGTATTACGACATTTAAACATTTGTAAGTGTTATATATTTTTGAAATCACCTCTTAATACCCTTTATTTTGATACCCGATGGGGAAGGAAGAAAAAAAAATGGTCCCGAACAATATTGCACTGAAAAGCCATCATTTTTCTATTTTAATGAAGCCAGTATGCATGGTTAACCCAAATCAATTGACGTAAGAATCATCAAAATTGGCCAACGTGTTTGGTCTCTAGAACGCCACATAGGAACAAACATACATACGTGGGACACTCAGAAAGTTTTGCGAAACTAAAAAAAATTGTTCTATACGTACATATATTTTTATTAAATCTTTTCAAAGTACTTTCCACCAGCCTCTATACAAAGATTCATGCGCCTAAACCAGTTTTCAAAACACTTTTTCCAGTCCGCCGCAGACACCTCGTTTACAGCCTGCTCGAACGCAGCCAGCGCATCTTCCGGCGACGAAAATTGTATCCCTTTGAGCTGATTTTTTATTTTTGGGAATAAAAAGAAGTCACACGGTGCTAGATCAGGGCTGTAAGGAGGGTGACCCAGGAGTTTGACTGGCGTGCTGTCCAGGAAGTCCCTCGTTTTGAGTGCGGTGTGCGCAGGTGCATTGTCGTGGTGGAGCAGTAGCCCGCGGAGCCCTGTGTTTGGTCGCTTGTTGCTTATAACAGAGAAAACTTCTGGCAAACATTTGGTAGTATACCATTCGGCATTAATGCTTCTTTGATCCCGTAAGGGAATTGATACCAAGTGGCCAGTCAAATTAAAAAAGCTAGCGATCAAAATCTTACCCCCGCTTCTAGATCGCTTCACTTTGGTAGGCGTTGGCTCCTTTTGAAACACCCAAACAGTCGACTGGCGCTTGGTTTCTGGGTCGTATTGATAAATCCAGGACTCATCCTGTAACGATGTCGTAAACACGCCGAGACGAGCCTGCTTCAAATTTGTTAAGCATATCACGGCACCATTCCACCCGGGCCTGCTTCTGAGCATCGGTGAGGTTGTGCGGCACCCAGCGTGATACTATCCTCCTCACGCGAAGATGGCTGTGTAGAATCTCGTGAACGCTTCCCGATCCAATCTTCAATATGTGTTGAATCTCCTGATATGTAATTCGCCTATTGTCTTGGATTAAATTTTTCACTGCTAGCACGTTTTCTTCGGTAACAGCCGTCAAAGGGCGACCGCTTCTTTCGTCATCCCCCAAAGTTGGTCGACCGCGCTTGAATTCGTTATACCAACGATACACGGTTGCCTTGGAAGGGCCTTCATCCATGAATGCCATTTGAAGTCTATCGTACGATTCATCCGGTTTCAGGCGACACTTGAAATCGTATAAAATCATAGCTCTAAAATGTTCCCGGCGCAGATCCATATTTCAGTGAGACACAATACTTTGAATTAACTCGCAAAAAATGTGGAGGGAAATTTTGAAATTGGAACTTACTTATTTTTACTTATAAATAATCATATTTTCGAAAAACATTATAACTGGCCAGTCTCCCATATATAAAAACTTTTTTTCGCAATACTTTCTGAGGGGCCTGGTATATACTTAGACTGATAAACACATTACCTCCGACCCTAAGTTGATATAAAAGCAAGAGGATTAATTACTGAAACAAATAATAGATGAAATCACATCAAGGGATGTTCAAACCCCGTTTAGTATTTCATTCGTGTCACGATCATCATCATCATCAGTCTATTAATGTTCCCACTGCTGGGACACAGGCCTCTTCTTTGTGAGAGGGAATGGGCCGTAATCAAACACGCGGGCCCATTGCGGGGGTTGGTTGATGTCACATTGTGCCTTTGAATTTTTGGTTCTAGTTCATGCCGGTTTCCTCACGACGTGTCAAGATAGTGCCTTAAAATCCGCAATATATTTGATGGGAAGAGAAAACGGTAGCAATCAATCTGCCTAGCCTTTTCCCAACTATATTGGGGTCGGCTTTTAGTCTTATCGGATTCAGCTGAGTACCAGTGTTTTACATGGAGCGACTGCCTATCTGACCTCCACAACCCAGTAACTGGGTAATACAGTACCGCTTAGAAAGACTGGTGTCAGATCTCAAGCTTCTGACTACCCATAACGACTGTTAAAGATCTTCAAATGACAGCCGCGACCAACGGCTTAACGTGATTTCCGAGGCACGGAGGAAATTCGGTATGTTGAAATGGTCACCCATCCACGGACCGACCTCGTTAAGCGTTGCTTAACCTTGATGATCGACCAGTGCGGCTGTTATTATTTAGCCACGAGCTGCTTATGCATTTATTGGAACGAAAACAAAAACCTTTCATTCGATGTATTTCGATTTTCTTATATTCGTTTAGTACTACTAAATACGCTTTTCAAAGCATTTTCCTTAATTAAACTTGCTTGAAAACTCCGACATCGACTCCAGATAACATAAAGTTTGCTAATCCACCCACGCAAGAAACAAAAAAACTTTTCTGAACTTGAAGGATTCTTAAAATGCTTGCGAAATCACTACAAACCCTTGTTATTTTCTACAATACCTACTGTGTTTAAAAATAAGTTTACCTTTGTTTTAATAAAGTTCGAGGACTTTTAAAGAGGTCTTTAGGTAGGTAAGGGTCTTTTAAATATTCAATAATGTTTTGTTTGTATTTTCTGTTCTGTTTCGTTTAGGGTAAGGCAGCTCGCCCACGGCGATGTGTTACATTACAGTACAGCGATGCAATCGTGCGTTTCGTGAGCGCACGTCTACATCGCTACTTTTGGCCGTTGCCTGGTCGCAAGCAATCTCATGACTGTAGCGATGCTACATCGCGTTAGTCCCCGATGCAGAATCGTTATTAATCGTTAAGCATAGCATAGCGACTAAAAAGCATAGCGACTTTATCGCGTTTATTATGCGACTGTATCGCGTCTGTATCGCTGCAAAAGGTCGTTGTGGGCGACCGCCCTAATATACCAGAATCAAGATTGAATTTAGTTAAGATTGATTTTAAGGGCGAAGAATTAGGGGATAGCCGTTAGGTTCTTATGTGTCTTACGAGCTGAATGACTTGTCCCTGATAAGACATATTCTTCCACATTTTCGAGAAGAGTTGGAATACCTATGAGTCTAGCAAGCTAGTTAACTTGTCCCTGATCACATCCCAGATAGATATATCCCTTCACAACTTCAAAGATCGATTCTTTGATATCAATTGGTTTTGGCGAGACACAGGATTTATGTATGGTTTCTTTAAAGGATAAGATCCGAATTGAGATTATTCAGAAACGATTAGCAAGCCGATACCCGATGAAGCAGACGAATTCTAGAGTGCATATCGCGTACAGGCAAGTGTAGCGAGGGATGCCTTCACTAAGGTGGGCCTTGGATCTTAAAAAAATACTGTAAAGACTGGAGACGGAAGGTGGAAGACTGCGTGTTGAAAGCAGCTATATATATGCGAAAGGTCTATGTCCAGCAATGGACTAAGATAGGCTGAGTTGACTGAGGCAGCTATGTATTTATCTTAATTTATTTAGTAACCTTTCCGAGAAAAACAGACCCAAGTATTCTATTTTAGGCTTATGGCAACCCTAAGTCTCTAACACTTTAAAATAGTGACGTCATCCATTAACCCACAGCATGTTCCTACACAAATATACACGAAGAAATTTCTAACTATCCATTCTAGAATAACCTGACCTTGCATTTGGAAAGACTCTCCGTTCTATTAAAGGTCAACTTTTACTTGAAATGTACGGTCTGTAGCTTAATACGAAGCCGAGTACGCCGAGTACTACACTCAACTCTACGTACAGTCGCGCACAGCATTCGAGAGGGCGACTTAACGAGTTTAATTATATTGTCGGCGAATGTACCGTCTCTCCCTATTATCTAGACAGTTACATCTTGGTCTTTGCAGATCTGTTGGTGTCTAGAGTTTTTTTTCTGTTGACTGAGCTATTCAATGGCAAAACGTTACCCTCTTTTTGTGCTCCGCTACAGTTGTGTTAAAAGGGTGAATAGAGAAGGAGTGTCTAGACTCTGTAGAGCCCTTGAAGCCCTATGAAGGGGAGATGTCTACAAAAGATGGGACCTGCGGCTGCTGTAGATATTTACTGTAACAATCGTTTCAACGTTTTTCTTTATCGCCGTTTTAGCAACCTATCACTATAAGAACTTTATTAATGATTACTTATCAAGGGTCAAAGGTGCTGTCGCTCTTTACCAAACCTAAATGTCTTAAATTTCTTAACAATGCATGTCCTCGAAAAGAGCGGTTTTCCAAGCAGCCAAACTGTGCGGAACGTATCACTTTTTGTCACTAGTGCTTTTTACTTTTCTGTATTTTTTAAATTTTTAACTCCAACGCATAGAGTTTTTATTAATTGAGAAAAGTTTTACAAATTGGTTAAGTACAGATTATCATTTATATAAATCGTAAAATAAAACTAATTCTTCACGTTTAACTTTTACGCTTTTTTTTTTTTTTTTTTTTTATATATTATAGGCACTATCTCACCTGATGGTAAGCGATGATGTGGTCGACGGTGAAGCACGCTTGCCTAGAAGTAACCTATTCACTCTTGACTTAAAGACACTATACAAAAGACTCTATAGATTTAGATAATTTAATTATTTAATAAATAAATAATAATAATAACTTTAAATATTCTTAAAATATGTTTGGCAGAACGTATATTTTGCTCGTGCCTTTTTGCGTTACGATGTGACAGCTATTTGCACATGCGCAGTAGATATGCCCGAGGAACTATTAGTTAATCTGTGGATATGCTGAGCGCGATTGAATAAGCCCGTCATTTTATAAATTTCATTTGATTAATTAATATATTTTTTTATTTACTCGCACAATGCATAGTAAAATGTTGTATGATACACGTACGTAAGATGATTTCCGATGAGTGGATAAATCGACACGAGTCATCTACCTTCCGCACTTGTAGCGTAAATAACTATTTTCATTTATATAGCACACATTTACTCATTACATAATGTAGAAAAATAGTCTTATTGTCTATGAATGCACGCGCTGCGCAGTCATGCGCAATGAGAATCTAAATTTCTCGCCATAGCGCTATTTTTTTCCGTTTCCACTTTTGTTTTATTTCAAATGTATGAGTGAAGATAAAATATTGTATGCAACGGCATATAAATAGGTATTAAAACACTCGTGTGATACTATTATCACACTCTATTTCGCCTCGTGTCCCTTACTCATGTTTTAATAACCCCTATTAGAAACAAACCATTGAAAAAACCCCGATGCATAAACAACTATTGTACAAATTCTACAATACAATCCATACTTCCATACATATACTATAGGTGCGATATATATTAATGTCATGGACCAAGTGCTTAATCAGTGCACTATGTATAATGCCCGGGCATTATGAATCAAGTCAAGTTAAATCGGGCAATGTAATGAATTATGATTTAAGCGATATATATATATTATATATATATCTGATATATTTATCACATTGTATGGTCATTATGAATATTGCTACGTAACGGTTGGGATATTCGAGATTTATGGTAAATTAATTAGTACAAGAGCGAGCTCGGGAGCTTAGGGCACCCCGACACGGATTAGGCTCCCGTCATCTCTTTCATGTTTTTTTTTTTTTTTTTTTTTTTTTTGGGACAATCCCACCGCACTATTCCCAAACCACTGCAACTCCTGAAAGCCAGAATCAACAGTGGCGACCACCAGAAAAGCGCCGAGGCAATGAAGCTCGACGAAGTCCCGGAGAATGAATTTACCTGTCTTGGATCCCGCAACGAAATTAATCAGAAAAGAATAACGGAGGAGTAGGAAAAATGTAAATTTCCACTTCCCTCCATATCAAGCAGGAGACAGAACAAACAAGGCCAATAGGCACAAAGGGTCATATACAACTGGGATAAGCCCAGTTGCCTAGCACCACGGATAAAAAAAATAAAAAAATTAGCATTAATACATATTAATGGGTCCTAACATTGTGAGCTGTTATATTTGGTTCCAATAATAGGTATGGCAAAAACGCTTGAACGCACGGAAATTTGTTCTAGTTTCCACAAGGTCCGTATAGTAAACAACTCCTGATGCAGCCTGTACATTATTCAACATAATATTACGTTCATTCTGCCAAAGAATACACTCCCATAAGATATGATGTGCAGATTGTAGATATTCGCAGTCAGATGTAGAACACTGACATAAAGGCGAGGCAACGAGCTTGAAAGAAAATAATTTACTTTTAAAGTTACCATGTCCCGTGAGAAATTGGGCAACACAGTGATCCACTTCCAGCCACGTACTGGCCAGCCGCACGCGAACGGATGGAAAGAATTGGTGGAGGTGTCGGCCCTTGATAGAATTATCCCACCTATGTTATGGGGGTTTGGTTTCCGCACTTAGTCCTTCAGCTGGACCATTGTGCGTTGGCCATGGCGGCCGTTGGGTGGATTATTCCAGCCAGCCCACCTCCCTCCAGAAGGGCTCCTGGTTTTCTTAGAACGTCCGTGTAAGTTCTGGGCGACCCGAGGGTTTGTGTTCTTATCTTGGTGACCCCTGTGCATTCGAAGAGAACGTGCGCAACGGTTTCCTCAGTCTCCATGCATGCCCTGCACAGAGGACTGTCCGTTATGCCTATTGTGTGGAAGTGTTTGTTGAGTGAGCAGTGTCCCGTGATGGTCCCCGTCATCAGGCGCAGGCCATTCCTGTCCAGGCGTAGCAAACGTCTGGTAAGCCTACTGTCCAAAGAGGGCAGAGCTTCTTTGGACTGCCTACAGCCTGGTGCCGAGGTCCACCAGTTTTCTGCCTGTGTCTGGGTGAATTCCTGTAGCCACCTGCGTATTTGATTGAAGGGGATGGGTACAACAGGCTCGGGTCCATAGACCGGCGTGCTAGATCCGCGTCACGCAAGCTCGTCAGCCGCGTCGTTACCTAGCGATCCACTGTGTCCCTTTATCCATTGCAGTGTTACCGTGTTACGACTAGATACAGTTATTTGTTCTAGTGCGTTGTGGCATTCTAGTATTAGTATCGATCTCTTTCATGTTATGTTACTTTAAACCCTGCAGACAGAAATAGGAGCCCCGTCGACTTTGTTGCTTAAACATAAATTGTACTAACCTAGACTATATTAAAATCAATGTCACATTAAAATAATTAAAAGAGCACATCTTTTTATCACCCGGCCCCATATGTGAAGGACATTATTCGGAAAACCCGGTCAATTTAATTATTTCAATAGTTTTTAGCATATTACCTTCTCTTATTGGGCATTTTTCAAATTGTCTGGGCATTATGAATAATGCCGTATTAATCACCTGCTCTGTAACATATAGATTGAATCAGTCTTGAACCATTGACCAATTGACGCTTTGGTAAAGTGCGACTGCACTTTTGATTCCTGACTGTAAAATATATAAGGCCCACTTGCACGAACAATTGAACTCAGAGTTACTTACTAACACAAGGTAAAATATGTCATACACAAAATATGGCCGGTTTAGCTACTAACACAGAATTAGTAAAGATAACACAGGGTGGCGCAAGCGGGCCTAAGAAAAATACATCACTGCTGCCTGCTGGGACACACAGGCCTCCTCTCTGAGAGAGGGAATGGGCCGTAATACACCACGCGGGCCCAGTGCGGGTTTGTGGAAGTCACATGTCTACGAATTTTTGGTTCTGGGACACGCCGGTTTCCTCACGATGTTTTCTTTCACCGTTTTGAGAGCAGTGGTGATGAAATAATTTACACAAAGTAAAGCGCCTGCCTGGGCTCGAACCCACGACCTACAACTTGTAAGTCGGGCCGATACCACTGGACCACCACTGCTCTATGAAAAATACATAGTTCAAGCCAATTTTAGTTCATACTTGTCTCACTCAACAGCAGTTTTTGTATTAAATTAATTACTTATTCATATTTTGTTATCAATTGTAGATACTACGGCGGAGGTCGAAGATAAAAAGTATAAACATTGACACATTTACACTCAATAATAAAGATGCCTGTCCTAATATACTGTGTTGCCACCGGACATTGATATGACGTCACACTTCAGCTTATCATTTCACTAAATAGATAAAACTTGTGGACAAATAGAATCCATAGGTACTAATATTATAAACACGAAAGTAACTAAAGTCTCCGCCAGATAACCAAAAATAATAATTCGTTGACACCTCTGTACCAATGTATTCCAATATTTCAAAACGATACGATAAAAACGTAAAGGCAGTGTCGCTAACACGTTCAAAATAAACGTCGTATTACCTAAGAGACGTCCTTGACATGAAACATGCTTTCACTTGGCATGAAATTATTTTCAGTTATGATTTAATATCTCCTAAACTCGTAGACCGATGTACATGATTTATATGGAGATAATGGTTCTACGCATACACCTTTAATTTCAGACCAAAATTATCAAAATATCTCAGCAATATACTTTTTGTTACAAGTCAGATCAATGACTTTTTTTTTTGTTATCTGGCGGACACTTTAGCTGCCTATTTGTATGTTATCTTTTCACGCGTAAACGGCTGAACGGATTCGTTTAAAACTTGTTCCACGAGTGTAGGAAAGTTTTTGTCTCGGTAGAATGTTTTCTTGACGTAATTTTCACTATATTATAAAGAAGCGAAGTCACTATTTGGTTTAGTTTGTTTGTAGCCTTTTTACGCCTTAACAGGTGGATAGATTTAAATAAATCTTGGCACAAGGGACCATAACGTGGATTAGGTCATAAAACTTTTATCTTGGTAGTTTGTACCCTTTGAATGATAATAGTAGTTTATGAAACTGTTGCATATTAGCGAGGCGAGGTTTTTAAAAGTATCACACGAATGTGTGAAAACAGAAAAAAGTGATATAATAAGATTCTATTTTTAAATTTCGGTCTATTTTTAAGATTCTATTTTTAAGTTTATAATTCGAATATTACGTTATGAGTGTAAATAATAATTATACTGTTCACGTGGATGAAGCCGCGGTTTTGCCCGCGGCTTCGTCCACGTGAAAAGTATGCTAGTTTTAATAAATAGACTCACGATTTATGGTTAGTTATGAGGAAATTTAGAATTGGGAATATACCAGGCAGACTACAAATACGTAATGTAATGTGTATTAGTTATCAATTACATTAACAAAATGAAGCCGGTATTTTATGTTTTGTCCATCAATGAAAGGTTCCCCAGACAGCAATCGTTCAACGAATAAAAGGTATAGTTTTGGATATTATATAACCGTAGAACAATAAATAATATAACATCGCGCCTGTGGGGATGGGTAGAGGTGCAGCTATAGTATAGTAGTTTTTTATTCCAAAACCTTTGACTGTCGAATCGCGATTGTCTGAGATAGCGCTTTTAAAATTAAAAAATATAATACAGTTTTGTTTTTTTTATATAACTCATGAGTTACGTACACGTACAAGTGTACGCTTTTTATGACTTCAGGCGTTTTGATTGCCAAATTAAACACATTAATTTATAATAGGTTAGGTTAAGACGGGCTGGTGTCCTCAACTCCGCGTCTAAGCGCGTATTTTGCGTACGGTATTAATTTATAATAATCGAGTTAATAAGGTTACGAGTAGCTTGTCGACGCCGATAACCTCCAATTCCGATATCAAATGTTATCATCTCGTTATCAGTAAATTGCTATTGTATTCTCATTAGCAATTGCATTGTGAGTTTTTTCTCATCTTTTAACAATTGTTATATGTACTGTCAACTTAACGTCATGGGTAACACTGACTTTCAGTTTTAGAACTCCAATAAATTGCGAGGCCAAGTTATACTGGTTTTGTCACCTTTTACGCGCGGCCTGTTTCTATGCGAAAGTTTGTGAGTATGTTAGTCACTTCTTCACGCTCAAACGGCGAGACGGATCTGGATGAAATTTGGCACAGAGATAGATTATAGTCTGGAATAGCACATATGATGCATTTTATCCTGGGAATATATTCCCCTGGGACAATTTTCGACATTCACGCGGGCGAAACCACTGGCAAAAGTTAGTTACAAATAAGAATATATTTGTGTGTAAAATGCCTATGTTCTTTTTCAGAAAAGTATTAAACAAAGTCTCATTGAAATCATGAGTGTCCTTTTTATCAGACTGCCGAAGGAGGGCAATGTGTTTATCAGTATATGTATGTATGTTTGTTCCTATGTGGCGTTCTAGAGACCAATCGCGTTGGCCGATTTTGATGATTCCTACGTCAATCGATTTGTCTTAACGCTGCGAGTGTCACTGGTGACATTAAATTTGGAAAACAAAAATGGCGGCTTTTGGGCGCCATATTGTGGTGCACCAATTTTATCCCAAACGAGTTTGGCAGGGAAAAACCCTTCCAAACTCCTCGTGTGGGGTATCAAAATAAAGGATTTAAAGAGGTGATTTCAAAAATATATAATATAACACATATGTTTAAAAGTACAAAAATTAAAAATATAACTAAAAAGTTATAAATAAAAAGTTAATTAAATAAATAAAAAAAAAGCGAACTGAAAAGACATAAACAAGAAGAAAATCATGCTGTGCAGTCGGAGGATAAATCTGGTTTTAGTCAGCCAGGTCGCGAACATGTATCCTCCGACTGCACAACGTGTTTTACTTCGGGTTTTTTGTTTTTTTTTTAAGTAACTTTTTTTTTGCGTGAATATTTACATGCTCGATAGAAAGCTGTACTTATCTAGTTACTTAAATGGTAATACTGCTAAATAGAGTTCGTTTATGAACACTGACCACAACTTTAATATTCACAAACAGGATAAAATACACATTTTGTATCCTGTTTGAAATTTAATTTTAATCACTATTTTTGAAATACAAGGTAGGTATTTCAAATATATAATAATAATAAGCATTTACCTCTATCTTAGTGTCGCAAAAATGACTCCTGATCGTGACTGTATTCACAGAATAAGGGCATACATACCTTTCAGTGCCGTAAAACGGTAACTTTCTAAAGCATACTCCTTAGTAACGGCTAGGTTAAAAAGTTTGAAAAAAATATATATTTATTACTAGCTGACCCGGCAAACTTTGTTTTGCCATAAAAACACCAAACATTTATCTACCCTACCTCCCCTACCTTACACTACCCTACCCTATCCTACACTACCCTACCCTACACTACTCTACCCTACCCTACCCTACACTACCCTAACCTATCCTACCCTACCCTACGCTACCCTACCCTACGCTACCCTACCCTACACTACCCTACCCTACCCTACCCTACACTACCCTACCCTACACTACCTTCCCTACCCTCCCTACCCTACGCTACACTACCCTACCCTATCCTACACTACCCTACCCTACACTACCCTACCCTACCCTACACTACCCTACCCTACACTACCCTACCCTACACTACCTTCCCTACCCTACGCAACACTACCCTATCCTACACTACCCTACCCTACACTACCCTACCCTACACTACCCTACCCTACACCACCCTACCCTACCCTACACTACCCTAACCTATAAAAAAAAAAATATATATACGTAAAAACCATCTTTGAACTTCAACGAACATTTAAAAAAAAGAATTGGCCAAATTGGTCCAGGCGTTGTTGAGTTATGCGCTTACCAACACATTTTGCGATTCATTTTTATATTATAGATTGATTCATGTACATAATTTTGAACACAAGGTTTTTTCGTGTAACTAATAGTTTTGCTTTAAAAAATTAATTAACAACACGATATTTTTTCGCAACTTTTGGAAACTCCTCCAAAACGACTAGGATGTTTAAAAATATTTTTAGACAGGAAAATTGATGGCTGGAATTTCTTCATAACTAACATAGCATATGTAAATCAAATAATATTTTGCAAACAAAACTGTTCAAAAAGAGGTTCAATATTGATATTTTGGCATCTAGCGTGCGCACGGCCAGTACTGCGTTAACATTAGGGCGTATATAGCGCCTTAAGCCAAGTGCATTATCTTTATAACCCCCGTTGGAAAATGATACGTTTTTGGCGTATACCTGTGTGTTTTAGACACTAAGACACGAGAGAGAGACGGATTATTTTGATTTCAGTATTACTTTGAAAGATGACTTTAACGAGAGTGTTCTTAGCTATGTTTAATGAAAATCGGTTCAGCCGTTCTAAAGTTATGGCCGTTTTACTGTTTGAATCGGGGCGTTTTAGCAAGATATCGTGTCATAGTTACGTGTTCAATAGATTGTCGATCGAAGCGTGTCTACTACTAGATATATATCTATTATGTAGCGTGAAATAAAAATGTGTCGTGGTTTTTTTTTGTAATTGTTCTGGTTCTAATTTGAAATTAGTTAGTAAGCGTTTGAGTCTAGACCGTGCCAGCTTTATGGCTAAAGGCTAGGCCTTTATTACATGCCTTTTGTCCAATTATGTTGGGGCCAGCTTCTAGCCGTTAGGCTAGAAGCTGCACTGGTTGCTGCTGAAACCAGTGTTTTACATGGAGCGACTGCCTATCTGACCTCTACAACCCAGTAACTGGGTAACACGAATCACGATACGCCTTAGCAAGACTGGGCGTCAGTATTTTTAGGTTTAGCGTTACGACTGACAGAGATCTTCAAATGACAGCCGAGACCAACGGCTTGCTTTCCGATGTACGGAGCGGCCCGGTATGAAATGGATGACCCATCCACGGACCAACTTCGGCAAACTTTGCTTAACCTTAAAGGTCGACCCATGAGGAGGTTATTATACAGCCACGATCTCCTCCAGGATTTAAAAACAATCTGTGAAATGTCTTTGAACTTGTGTCCCCCTACCTACCCCATCGCCTTTCTCTATTAATCAGCTTTAGAATCAATACCAACAAAACCACGACCAATAAGAAAATTAATGAATTTGCTAGACGGAGTAAAACTAACGTCTGATTAATGGTTAGTTAAGTTACGTAACAGAAAACCCTCGCCAGAGCGGGAAAACCTTGGTGACGAAACATGTCCACGTAACGGGGGACGGGCTAACACTTCCGTGTTTCGTGACAAGCCACTAGGAGTGACATATGTCGTGGTTCCAGTGCCTAACACATGTATAACACGTGTATAAGTACATACTTATGTGTGTGTTATGTCCATGGCAACGCAACTTACAGATAGATTCAAACTTAATGGCGGTTTATATAGGTATGTATATTATGTCCATGACAACGCAACTTACAGGTAGATTCAAACTTAATGGCGGCGAGTCACAGAGTTGTAGCAAATTCATGCGACAGCAGGATAAGGCGTGAGCTTGGCGTGAGTTACTGCTCCTTATCCGTTCTTCTCCACGTAAGTAGTTTCCGAACGGATGGTAAAATCACTAATCAAGATCGCCAAAGCGACGCCCATAGGGGATAGCCCTCAGTGTTTTCGCTTAGGTTTAGATTTTTGTGCCTGGCTGGAGGCTATATAGCTTAGTCTCCACAGGATCGTCCGGTTAAGGCGGTACCCCGAGCAAAACGCCGCGCAAGCCGTTTTTTGTGCTGTTTTTAGGAGCTATCTACTCGTTATTTAAAAAGAAATATCAATTAATAAAAATACATTAAATTTCTACATAAGATTGATTCCAAAATGGTAGATTAGGTTTTTTTTAAATGTTGTATATATTTCACTAATCTCCTTCCAAAAAAACATAAAAATGAGAAATAATTATTGATATTATGCATCTCCTCGTAAAGTGTTCATTAATTATTTTTTGTACTAACACTAATGGATAGACAATTTAATAACGAACATTTTGGTAGTTTTTTTTTTTTCAAAATACCCAAATTTGATTTTATAAAGATTTTATTCTAAAATCTGAGCCTATTCACTACTGTAATTCATGCGCCACCAGTGCCGCTAGACCAATAGGAATGCTCATATCTCATGCCGATTTTTTGGTCAGGGTACCGTCTTAATGTAACCTTTTTTGTACCAAAAAACATCTTTGTTCTTTTTTTAAAAACTTGTCAAGCACTTTAATGCCATAGTTTGACTAATTTAAGGCTAATAAGAGTTTGAAAAATATTTATTTGATTCAGAAAACGGGCATAATATTTGTTTTAGATATTTTTAGGGTTCCGTACCTCAAAAGGTAAAAAAGGGAACCCTTATAAGATCACTTTCTTGTCCGTCTGTCTTTATGTCTGTCTGTCCGTCTGCCATGTGTCACCACCGATTTTCTTAGGAGCGGGTGGACCTAGCAAGTTGAAATTTATACCAGATACTGAGGTCTATACTGAGGGTTATTCGCGAAAATCTAATTTTGACCATATCTTTAAAACTTAGCCACCAATAAAAAATATACCAATTTTATTATGACGGTATAATGGGTAGATACGGAACCCTCGACGCACGAGTTCGACTCGCACTTGTTTTTTTTTTGACACGGTTATTTTTTTTGTCACCTAACTATATATTTAAGACTTGAATTGGTTAAGTAACTTAGCGATAAATCTGTAAAGATTACTGAAGATACACGTTTATGAAATCAGTCAGTCTGTTTTTATTTCAAAAATAGCTTCTGCCTGCGGCTTCGCCCGCGTGAAAAGTGTTTTCTTATCCCAAGGGAGCATTGTACCGGGATGAAAAGTAGCCTATGTCCTATTCCAGACTATGATGTACCTCTGTGCCAAATTTTATCCAGATCCGCTCA
Organism: Orthosia gothica; assembly: GCA_949775005.1. Taxonomy (NCBI): domain Eukaryota; kingdom Metazoa; phylum Arthropoda; class Insecta; order Lepidoptera; family Noctuidae; genus Orthosia; species Orthosia gothica. The sequence continues at coordinate 8,750,076 of OX459062.1, read as the reverse complement.
GCCGTTGCAGCGTGTTTGAAAGAAAAAAAAAAGAAAGAAAAAAGTGTTTATTTGTCACAAAACGACATACATACAATAATAAATACCCTTAAACAATAGTATTAGTAGTACTTAAATTAAGTTAGTAAAGACGAGAAATAAATCAAACAATAATTACATACACTAGCTACATTTTGTTTTTAACAGAAAAGAAATAGGGTGAAAAAGATGTCAGGCAGATGCATGTCGTGATTGTGGCAAGAAGGCTTCCACTCAGCATAATGCTGTGCCGTGGGGGACCCACAGCACGGCGCTGATTTTCAGTTGGTCGCCTAGGACGTGACGTACGGAAACCAATTCTCTCGTGTATGTTAAAATAGAACAAAGAACATAAAATAAATACATTAAGATAAAAATAAACTACATTTCAAATTAAGATGTGACTAAAACTAAAACGAGTGTCAAGACTTGACGTAAACATAAAAGTAACAAACATACATCCACACTTCCACATACACATCCATCCAACCTTTCACATTTATAATATTAGTTAGATCCAACATAACTCAAACTTTCCTAATTTCTTAATGTATCCAAAAGCGAACCAAGCTATTTTAGAATTCCAGGATTAACTTTATACAACTTCCTGAATGTGATTGCTCTTGAATATTTCAAAGTGATTCAGACAATGTTTGGAATGGCATGTGAAGAACGGAAATAGACTGAAACTGACTTCTAATCTCAGGATAAGTCAATAATTTGGGATCTAACAAAAAATTTACGTTTTGATGCAAGTAGGCAAATTACTCTGTCATTTATTTAATACTTCATGCATACAAACGTACAGCGGCGGATACGTATTTTTTTCATATTTTTTTTTTTTTTTTTTTTTTTCGTTGAATTTCTCCCTGTATCGTGGGTGCGTTTACAAACATATAAACTCACATACACAACACCCAGAACCAGAACAACAGGTTTGTAGGTCATACAAAAATTTGTTCCGTGCGGGAAAACAACCCGCGACACGCAGCGCGGCAGTCAATCGCTCAACCACTGCGCCAACCGTGCGCCGTTTAATGTTATTTTACATTGACAATTAATTTTGATTTTTATATTTTGCACCATGAATTTTGTTTTTAATTTTGATATTTTGTTTGTTGTGTTTGTATGTGAAGACTATGTGTTTTTTTTTTTTGTTTTTTTTTTATCTTAGTTTTTAATCATTGTCTGGCAGTTTGAGTAGTTTATGCGGCCTACCTTACCTACCTTACCTATGTCCTTTCTTTGGTATTGTTCGTCGAATCGTTGAGCTCCTTAAATTCTGAGTTGAGCTGCCTATGTTTATTTATTTATTTATACTTTATTGTACATCAGAAAATACAGGAACAAAAGAAACTTAAAACTAAAAATATACAATGGGCGACCTTATCGCTTGCCGCGATCTCTTCCAGGCAACCTGGAATGGACAGTGATTGCCTGGACATGACATATGTTACTCGGGAATACTGTAGCTTTCCATAGGTGAAAGAATTTTTTAAATCGGTCCAGTAGTTTAGGGGCCTATTCGGTACAAACAAACAAAAAAAATCCTCTTTCTAATATTGGATAACATCATTGTTTTCAACACACTTTTGATGAATAAATCAATTTTTTGTAAGAACTGACTCGAGGATTTTTTTGGGCCGTGTTTGATTGTGCCTTATATCATAAATCCAACGCACTTTACCGCACGAGTGCGTATTAAAAAAGAAACGCACAGAGTATGAAAAATATTGTATTGCGAACCTCAAACGGTGCATTAGGAGACAGTTTTAGAGTAAGTGTATTGAAAAGTTCTTTAGCATAGGTACCGTGTCGGTAATAAAACCGTTCGAACAAGAAATGGATCAATAGCTCGTTTGTACAGCTGCTATAAACAATTTCTATGCTGATAAACAGCTGATATGGGCCGCTTTACGATTATGCATCTACTTCCTCAGTACGATCATGAATCAATTGCAACAAGGTGATTATTTGAAGGCTTCAAATTGAAAATTATTGCCTATCCTAAAAGTAAATCGGGTAAGGTGAATTTCTACTACATTCAGTGGCAGTAAAGTCGATATTTCTAATACTAGAGCATCACTGGTTGTTCAATTCTTGTTTTTTTTTACCAAGAAGTCATAACCTAAGAAAGAAACATTTCAAATTTTAAATATCGAATCAATAGCGCGGACTCGTTTAACCTACAGAATGGCCGTCTAGTTGTTTCTTTTTGCTCGTTTTGGAAAACGTCCAAGAATTTTAATAGAGAGTTTTTATTTTCTTTTTTATTAATAGAAAAGTTTGCGTGACGTGTGCGTGACGGCTGCGTGCCGTTACGCATCGACTGCGTATACAGACGTGTAATTGCTATTAACTACGTAGATAAAGAATTTTATGAAATGAGGTTGGTATAGAATGAATTAACCTCATTTTATTGTTGGTGAAAGTAGTCTGGTTTCATTGTTAAATGGGTCGTTGTATGTAAACATTTTCATCTCATGAATTAATCAATAGCGTTATAACAAAAAACGAAACCATCAATATAAACAACAGCAATGGGCGAAGATATCGCCAGGAAAAGTATTCGGTTCAATCGTTAACTTCCTCATTTTGGCAGTCGGTTAAGAATCGCTGTTGGCTATTGGATAGACAAAGAACACAATGACATCGGCATCGGCCAGTTAGTTACTACAATTCCTTTTTCGAAAAAATAACCCAAAGACGAGCAAATAATTATTGGAATGTGGCCAATATTGTCCATCCTAAGAAGTCCCTACCTAAGAAGACTTGCACGCAAAGGAAACAGTTCTGAATTTTCACGTTCTTACTCATTCATCATCGCATTGCATCATGACTTTGCAGATCTAATTCAATATGTACGATGGAACATCTGCCAAAGATCGCAAACGTCACAAATCATGTGAAAAGTGTGTTTTCTTTTTAGGATTCCGTACTCAAAGGGTAAAAACGGGACCCTATTACTAAGACTGTCAGCGCCGGCTCAGTACACACGACTGCGCTCACGCCCTCTACTCGCGGCACCCAGAGTCCGGACTCGTACTGCTCAATATGCCGCTACTAATCAAGCGGTTTCATTGCTCAATACACTGACTGCTCAGCATCCGGATGTGGACATATTCCACTCGAATCTACGTTTATTTTTGATTAAATGCAAAGATTGTTTTAGCACATAAATAATAATTTGACTGATTATATTATTGAAATGATTATTTTAGATTAATGAACGATGATTATAACGAATTATTATAATATTAGGTATAACTAGTATTTGATAATCGAATAACTATTTTGAAATTGAATTTATTATTAATTGATTTTGAATTTATTTTAATTATTTATTGCATTTTAATTTTGTTATTATTTTAATATTTTTATATGTGTATGTGATGTCTAAATAATGTAATTATTGACTCTCTGTACGTTTTGGGTAACACTGTAAGTGCAGAGAGTAATTGTAATAATAAATAAATAAATAAATAAATAAAATAAATAAATAAATAAGACTCCACATTCCGTCTGTCTGTCACCAGGCTGTATCTCAAGAACCGTGATAGCTACACAGTTGAAATTTACACAGTTGAAGTATTTTTGTTGCCGTTATAAGAACAAATACTAAAAACAGAATTAAATAAATATTTAAGTGAGGCTCCCATACAAAAACGTGATTTTTTTGCCGTTTTTTGGGATAATGGTACGGAACCGTGCGCTAGTCCGACTCGCACTTGACCGGTTTTTCCTTTATTTATCTTTCTGCAGGTTAAGAAATATAAGTAGTATTTTAATTGATTCGCATTCAGAGAGGAAAAAATTAAACTAACAATAAGTTAGGAGTAACTCTACCTGTTATCCTAGCCAAGCCAAGTTCAAGCAAAGACAGAACTGGCGATGCCGCAGCCGTGTGTTATATTAATATATTACACGAACCATTTGGAGCCACTTTTGATGCTTTAAGGTGGCCCTAGTCGACGGCACGAACTATTTTGTGCGCGGGGTTAAGATGCTTGCTATCCCATCCGACAACACGTGCGAAAGAGATAGATGCTGTGATGAGCAGTAAGAAGCTAATTCGCGTACTCATTAGCACTTTTGCAAATTTGTATCGAAATGGATGATGATTTAGGACGTAAACGAGCGCGCGAAATTTTATAAACAGACCTTTGGGAGTCTAGATATCATGAAAAACTACTAAATGTATATTATCAAAATAAAATTATTTGCATTGTTGAACTACTAATGTATCCCTGTATGATGGCTGTTCAATTTTTTTCAAGATAAACACAGCAAATTTGGCTTACTTATTAACCCCCTTTAGTTTAACTAGAGCCCAAAACTTCATAAGTAAAGCTTAAACGATTATTGAGATATTATTTTAAAATATCTAGGTACGTTAACAGTACCTAAATGAATATACCTAAAAATAACGAAGTTTTAAACCACATTGTGCTACAAAGCCAACGAAGCGGTAAAGTATTGCAGGTTTGAAACCTGTTTGATGTGTAAAGTCAATGCCTATTTTCTGTATCCAATTTCTTTTAAAACATTGGCAGGAAGATATAATATAGTTGGTATATTAACATTTTATTAAGTCATCATCATCTGCCTAGCCTTTTCCCAATTTTTGTTGGGGTCGGCTGCCAGTTTTCTCGGATTCACCGGCTTCAGCTGAGTACCAGTGTTTTACATGAATCGACTGCCTATCTGACCTCCACAACCCAGTAACTGGGTAACACGATACTTCTTGGCAAGACTGGTGTCAGATCTCAAGCTTCTGACTACCCGTAACGACTGTCAAAGATCTTCAAATGACAGCCGGGGCCAACGGCTTAACGTGCTTTCCGACGCACGGAGGAAACTCGCTATGTTGAAATGGTCACCTATCCACGGACCGACCTCGGCAAGCGTTGCTTAACCATGAAGATCGACCCGTGCGGCTGTTATTATTTAGCCACGAGCTAAAGCGAACATTTTATTAAGTATCTATTTTATTCACCACAAGTCGTCCGTGTGTCACACGCACAGTGGGGTGCTAATTGAAAATCAGCGCTGGGAGACTGACGTCTAGCTAATGCTGAGTTGGTAACCCTTTCGGTGTGGGCACGCCCAGTGTAACTCTTCTTAAGCCTTATTTGTACTTTTTAAGGTCCCGTAACCAAAGGGTAAAAACGGGACCCTATTACTAAGACTCCGCGGTCCGTCTGTCTGTCACCAGGCTGTATCTCATGGACCGTGATAGATAGACAGTTGAAATTTTCACAGATGATGTATTTCTGTTGCCGCTATAACAACAATACTAAAAACAGATTAAAATAATTATTTAAGAGGGGCTCCCATACAACAAACGGTATTTTTTGCCGTTTTTTTGCGATAGTGGTAAGGAACCCTTCGTGCAGGATTCTGACTCACACTTGACCGGTTCTTTTTTACTGTTCTGCCCTGTTACTTTGCAATTGTTGCTGTTGTGTTTTGTCTGTGTCGAATAAATGTTTTCTATTCTATTAGTCCACCAGACTAAATTTCGATCACGGGGCTAATCTCAGCGGATACCATCGACGCGGGAGAGCACATATGTTTACGCAAACACAGGTGCACTCTCCAATCCCTAACTCTCACACTCCGATGCGACGAGCAAATTATTATTATTTTATATTTTTTTTATAAGATAAGATATATTTATTTGCCCAATCAGTTGTATACATACAACAAATCATTACACTTTCATGCAGGATGACAAAAATAAAAGGTTCAGCCATGTTTGCCATACTATGGCGTGCAAATATTAAAAAAAAGATAAATGCAAAAAAAAAAAAATATTATAATAAATATTATTAATTTTAAATATTTATTTAAAACTCTATCTCTTATCACTTCTGGTAATCACGAAAAGAGCACATCGCACGACCTTTTATACGACACAACTACATGAGTATTATAGCCAACTCGAGTAAGAACCCCTTAGGATTAATTTGTCTGGCTTTATAATTTGTGTAGCCGCATGTATTTTGTTTCGCTTCATAATTTGGGAATACTATTTTGATAGAGACCACACGCAAGGCAATTAAGAAAACTGCTGAACTCGGCGAGGATCTAACCCAAGACTTTCGATCTTTAATTTTAAATTGAGCAGAATTATTGAGTTATAAATGAGAATAGAATAGGGATGTTTCCTGAGTAAAAAAATGATAATCTATTTAGTCCGTCAGTGAGATTATCAAGTAATATTGGACACGTATTTTTTGCTTTAATCAAATTAATGAAATCAAAGTTCAGGAGTGGAGGCTTGTGACGTCACTAAGGCAGTATAAATTGTACTAGCGGGGTGACGGAATGACGTTCCACGATATTTCAACGCAGAAAAATACTTGTCCAATATTTTTTATTAATGACGGACAAAAAAAATATTTTCAGTAAACTACCCTATTGAAGTTCATAATATGGGACTTCAAACATAAATCGCACAAAGTGGGTATAATATAAGTATATCTCTGACTACCTCTTCTGAGGTCAAGAGGCGTGATGTCGAGTATGTGGCGTTAAAATTAATGCAAGCGCTAATTGCATTATGAGTCATATACATTATCTGTAATAACGGTGTTTTGTCACGCTATTCATATATGATTCAAATCAAATGAACTTGCCTTTGTTTTTTTTAACAAAAGAAAAACTAGTGTGAATAGGTATAGAACTACTAAGTACACTGAATTAGAATAAACTATTTTTTCTCAAACATGCATGGAAAAAATGTATTGTCATTGTTTTCGAAAAAAGAACACGCGATGTATCTGATTTACGGACAGAGAAAATCAAATTCATTACAGGAGCGTTTTTTGAATTTGGAACATTGCAACGTTCCAGCAATGTTGATTAAATCCATAGCAGGAGCGTTTATTGAATTTGGTACATTACAACGCTCCAGCAATGTTGTTGTAAATTTCAATATAATAAATAATAAATATAATAAAAAAAAATAAAAAAAAATGCCATGCATACTTTTGAGAAAAGCACTATATATGTCTCGGCGGCAATGGCAATTGCCTGTCTGGTATTAGTGAAGTCATAGTCAAACTCATACTCGACCTGCAATTGCCTATTTACCGGCCTTTGCAATAATGTACTATTTATTTGTAGTTAGACAATTTTGCACAAATCTATTAAAAAGTGATGATTATTTCATATCACTTTCAATATTAAAGGCAACAAAAAGTTATGTTGCACGAACTACTATATATTATGGGCTTTACAAAAAATGTAACGTTGAAGAGACAAAGGGGCATGACCACTCAGCAGACTTGAAAAAAAGTCTGCGTCTGGTATGCCTCAGAGCTAACACTTAATACAGACATTAAACAATTGCATCTGGGTCACACAAAAAGTTTGATACTTTTTATAAAGAACTATATGGATATGTTAATTTGTAACAATTCTATTATTGTCGTATGCATGTGTGTGTCTGTCGTCTTCCTTAGTTCATAGGAGTCTAGACATTGTAATATAAAAAAATACAAAAAAATGCAACAGTGAGAGTCAAAGGGGCATGACCACTCAGCAGACTTGAAAAAAGTCTGCGTCTGGTATGCCATAGAGCTAACACTTAATACAGACATTAAACAATTGCATCTGGGTCACACAAAAAGTTTGATACATTTTTATAAAGAACTATGTATATGTTAATTTGTAACAATTCTATTATTGTCGTATGCATGTGTGTGTCTGTCGTCTTCCTTAGTTCAAAGGAGTCTAGACAAAGTAATATAAAAAAATGCAACAATGAGAGTCAAAGGGGCATGACCACTCAGCAGACTTGAATAAAATTCTGCGTCTGGTGTCTGGTATGCCTCAGAGCTAACACTTACTACAGAGTACTGCGTCTGGGTCGCACAAAAAGTCTGATACTTTTTATAAAGAGCTGTGTGTATGTGAATTTGTAACTATTCTATTATTGTCGTATGCATGTGTTTGTCTGTCGTCTTCCCAAGTTTATTGGACTCTAGACAAAGTAATATTCTAACAGGGTTAACGATTTTCCAAAAGTCCAGATTGACATGGGTAACCGAATTGTCAGGTGTTTAATCTCAAAAAAATTGTTGTCTCTGTATGGGCCCCCTATTAATAACATGCTTTTTTTTCTTAAGACATATATAGGTACCCTAACCACGAGGAAGAAGCAGACTGATTGAAGACTTAAACCATATGTTGTTATTTGCATACATAAGAATTGCAGAGGGAAGAACTATCATCCACTTGCTAAACCGCTTTTTGTAACTCTCACGAGTAATTTATTAAAACGAGTGGCTTCATAAGGGTGCAATACACTGTGATACAAATTGACGAAATTTATATTTGCGGTTGATGCCTCGGGGCAAAAACACTTTTATTGCATGCATTGCATTGCATCCTATTATACCCCGGTCATGCCAGTCAGAGTTCTCGGGCCCCCGACACAATAAAATAAATATTAAAACTATCGATACAGAAGGTCTTATCAGTGTTTAATAACAGCAGAAATATCCAAGACCGATAAGATATTGGACGTGTATTCATGGCCAATTTTTGAAATGATTACTTGGAGTTAAGAACGTGTACATTACTTGAATGACAAAGTTTTACAGGTTTTCAAAGTAAAGTAAAGTTGGACAGATACTCAACTTCCAATTCAGAAATCGGGGTTCAGTATTTGACAACGTTCCAATCAACTGCTTTGTGGAAACCAGGGTGTAGGTAAATATACTGTCACAAAGCTGACATCCATTTATTATCTACATCTAACTTAGAAACTTTCAACAAACATTTTTTTTCGCTGGTGACATATTTCTGGTGTGAAAAATAACTGTTTTACAGTAGCGGGCAATGTAACGCACTCAATACACTGAGTCTTAAATTATAAAAACTTATGATTAGGCTAAACAGTTATTAGCAGATTCTAAATTCAAATTCCATAGAAATTTTGAATTAAGAATCTCCTAATCAGTGCACCCATTGAGTTGTAAGTACTTAAATAATAATTATAATTGAATTTTTATACTATTTGAGTATTAATCAAAAGCACATTAACTTTCTTTTTGTATAGGTAATTATGAATACTTTATTGAATATAAAGGAGTACGACATGTGCCTCTAACTTATTAAATATTCAAAACGGATTTCCGCATACATACTTATTTGGAAGCGTGAGTTATTAATAAACATACAATAAGCTATGGAAATTTATTAGCACAGTGCGTAATAATTAAATAATAATTATACTTATGCTTTGAAGTTTGGACAAGTTTGAATTTTGGAGGGAAAATATGAGCTGACTCTACCGTGAATATAGAACCAACAACAGTACTTATTTTTATGTAACAATGAAATATTGCTCAAATTGTGCATCAACAATAATAATATTATGCAATATTTACTATTTACGATAATAAATAAAATTATATTATTTATAAACAGAGTCAATGTGAAACCTAACCACAAATTCCCACATAAGTAAGCTTACCGCGACTTTACTGAAAACTTCACAAAATCACTGAAAAATTATTATAAAACTAACACACCTAAAAATCACAATCAATTTGTTAAAAACCACAAGAAATATTACAAACTCACTTTGGCAGAAAACACGTGTTTCCCTCGACACGAGAACTGACAATATTCTTATTTCGAATTTCGAACTTGCCGAACGCACTTGTCGGCGACCGAAGACCGAATATCCTATTTACTGGAACGCGAGCGACTGATCACTGAAGTGATGTGGAGAAGCCCTTTGCTTGACGATGAAAATAATAACAACACACATCAATCCAATTTGATCTCTATCACCTACATATTAAAGTCAAAAGTTGACATGAAACATTATGATGTACATAATCGTGGCCCACCTGAAGTAAATATTGCTGTCTCTTTTACTCTTACGCGATATGTGTTGTGTGAAAGGAAGGGATGATCGAGAATTCGCGCATGTGCCACGCTTCCCCATGAAGACTTTGAAATGATTCAAAGAAGTTTTTATGGGGAGCGTTTATTGTTATCGACAAGTTTTGTGCTATGCCATGACATTATATGAGCTATCTATTTTATGGCAAGATTGGCAAGGCTATAGGAAGTTCTTCGAAACTGATTCACGGTATATTTCTTGCTATAAATATTTTTTTATGAAAGTTGCTAGTCAACATGAAAAAAGTTTATTTATGCCCAAGGTAAGGTCAACAAATACATTTGCATTTATTTACTACTTCATCTTGGAATTAAATTTAAACTGAGATAAAATAATAGGGAAATCACGCTTAACAATCCTTACAGAATAAGTAGAGAATCTAGCTCTCTATTTAATCTCCAATGTGCTCCATCTAGTTATATGTTTAGTTCACACACCATAATTTCATCGATTTCAGTTCAATGAAATTCAATAGACTTTGAACTGCCCGTCCAAAAATAAAACTACGATGATTGTTGAAAAAACTTACCAACACACAAAGGCACGGTGTCATTCCACCTATTGTCATCATAGCACCATATGAAGCGCGCCTTCTGTCGGGTATCCACGAAAACAAAGTTCACGTTGCAACTGTAGTGAGCTACGTCGCCATTGCGGTACACGAGGTAACCGTCAGATGGCGCTGGTAGAGTAACACAACCTATACCTGTTGGTGAGAGAAAGTTCCGTTAGATGGCGCTGTTGTATGTTTGACAATTTGCGAAAGATTTCGATATACACAGATGGCGCTGGGTGTCACAAAAATAATAAATTGGGAATTGGTATGCCAAATTCGCAAATGCTTCAAAATTTATGTAAGGTAATATAAAAAATAACTCACTTTTATAATGCAGCAGCACCCCTCTCTTTGGGTAAGCTCCTTTTGATTTAGCTTCCACCATAACATCAACCACATTGGTAACTGAGGTGAGCCTCAAGGGAAGTTCCACTTGCTCACAAGAAGACAGGAGGGCGTCTCCATTCTGGTCTTGGACTGACACGTAGTCTGTGCAGCTGTCTTTGAAGGGTTCGATGCCTGTGGAGAAGGAAAAAGAGATTTTCTAAGGAATCATCAGTAAAAGAGTTTGGAATGTGTTTGTACACCGAAAATCATGCAACCAACTAAGAAATTACAAATGACGATGCAAAGCGAATTTGTGTCATTGATGATGTCGTTAACAAAAAATTTTGACTAGGATCCGTACTGACTAAAATTATCGATAAGAATGTAAATACTTTTGTAAATCTTGACGGTGTTTAGACGGTGTAGCTGCTTAGCAGATATTATATTTAACTTCTATAAAGAAAATTTGAATAAACATAATGTGCTTCACATCATCGGCCTATTCATGTTCCCACTTTTGGGACACAGGCCTCCTCTCTGTGAGAGGGAATGGGCCGTAATCCACCACGCGGGCCCCGTGCGGGTTGGTGGATGACACATGTCTTAGAATTTTTGGTTCTGGGACCAGTCGGTTTCCTCACGATGTTTTCCTTCACCGTTTTGAGAGCATAATGTGCTAACCAATTGCTAAACAGTGTAGAGATTTTTATAAATTGGTAAAGGTGCTAATAAAAAAACCGGCCAAGTGCGAGTCGGACTCGCGCACGAAGGGTTCCGTACCATTTTCGTATAAAGCAAAAAAAAACACGTTTGTTTTATGGGAGCCCCCTTTAAATATTTATTTTATTTTGTTTTTAGTATTTTTTGTTGTAGCGGCAACAGATATACATCACCTGTGAAAATTTCAACTGTCTAGCTATCACGGTTCATGAGATACAGCCTGGTGACAGACAGACAGACAGACAGACAGACGGACCGCGGAGTCTCAGTAATAGGGTCCCGTTTTCACCCTTTGGGTACGGAACCCTAAGAACCTATGTGGGAACAAACAAATATCATACAATCCTTATTGCCTGACATAATAGGAGAAATACTTGACTAAATTACATTCCCATTTCTGAAGCGACTTCTAATTTAATATCTGCCGCGTCCATGCAATATGCAATATCAAATTATAACTGCCAGTTACATAGAATTGTTACTGTCAGAGTTAACGTCACAACAAGTTTAAAACTAAATCGCCAGCGAGATTCAGTGAATCGGAAAGGGAATTTTAAATCATAAGATGTTTCAGAAGTGTGTTCGTAGATAGACTCGGGTAATCTTTCGGCAGTCGGGTAAAAAGGAGCAAATTGCTTCTTAGACTCAACTTCTGCAACTGTAGTCAAATTCTTCAACAACAACGATTGACAATAGTCCAAAGTGTTTCAGCATCATTATTTCAACCGTGAGATGTCCACGAGTGAACATAGGTCTCAAGTGTCGCCAAATCAACCGGCTCTGTACGAAATGTTTGGGACTTTACAATTGTCCAAGTATCAATCTATTAAGATAGATTTTACACTGACATAGATAACCCCCCTTGGTAGGTAATCTGTGTACACTGACAACCCTAAATTCATCTCCTCTCGTTCAGTCCACCCAAAGGTTGTATGTAAGAGATTGCCCTGTGCAATAAGATCGCCCATTGTATACTTGCTTTTATGATTGTTTTTACTGTTCATTTAATTATGTTTGTGGTGTACAATAAATAACATTATAAAAATAAAAAAAATCAATGTCATTTCGATAACGAATGTCATTCCCATACATTTTGAACTTTTTGGCAATCGTTATATCTCTGATATAATGTTACTTTGTCTAGTCTCTGGATGCTGTGTGAATTCGCAATGTTCGCATTCGCATCTCAGTTGTAATCTAACATTTCTTATTGCCCTACATTTTTATAAGTTTTTACATAGGTTTTAGCCGAGATTACATTACGACTTGGATTTGAACGTTTTTTTTTAAATGTAAGAGAATTGGGTTTCTGTCTGATAAGAGATTCGGGATATCGCATACAAAAAATTGATCTTATTTTTCCCAGTCTATAGGTACGTACTCGTATATCTACTTGTAATAAGCAGGTCAGAAGTTAGTTTTCCGTCTGAGAAGCTCGTCCTGAGGAGCTCGTGGCTAAATAATAACAGCCGCACGGGTCGATCTTTAAGGTTAAGCAACGCTTGACGAGTCGCTCGGTCCGTGGATGGGTTACCATTTCAACATACCGATTTTCTTCCGTGCCTCGGAAAGCACGTTAAGCCGTTGGTCCCGGCTGTCATTTGAAGATCTTTGACAATCGTTACGAATAGTCAGACGCTTGAGATCTGACACCAGTCTAGCCAAGGGGTACCGCTGTTACCCAGTTACTGGGTTTTGGAGGTCAGATAGGCAGTCGCTCCATGTAAAACACTGGTACTCAGCTAAATCCGGTTAGACTGGAAGCCGACCCCAACATAGTTGGGAAAAGGCTAGGCAGATGATGATGAAGTTTGTTTTCCGTCTCCTACTTGAAGTTGACCTTAATGTAAACTTTTATACATATTTATATCCACAGCACGTTCCTTACATGATTTAATAACGGGTTAAATCGAATTGATTTCCAAAAATCCTACTACAATTACAAACGCGAAAGTTCGGGCGGATGGACGGATGCTTGTAACCCTTTCACGTAAATACTGCAGAAAGGATTTTCATGAAAATTTACAGTAATATAGCTTATACATCAGAATAACACATGGAAATAATTTATAAAGATATAAGTACCTACTCAACCCACGCGAGCGAAGTCGCGGGTGGCTACTAGCATTAGTAGTCAGTTTCATTTACCTCGCAAGCTGACATCCATGAGCGTAATCCTAACCCTCTGTTCGGAGTGAACCCTCAATCGCCAGCGGCATTCTTCACCGACGTAATAGTGTGGGTATCCTGGGGTACGAATGTACCCCTCACTGTCTTCTCCCACTTCTGCTACTTGCACCTCTCTGTTGCAATAGTGGACTGATGACGTGTCTGGAAAGAAGAAATTGAGTGATGTTAGTGAAAAGAGACACTATATTGAAGCTATCGGTGTAGCGGCACACCACGCAGAAAATGGTGGGACGAGCTAGACAGTAGTACATTATTGCACAGGCCGTGAAATAGGCAATTGCCGCCGAGGCATATATAGTGCCTTTCTCAAAAGAGTGCAGTGAAATAAAACATACTTTTTACATTATACATTTAATTTAATTAATGTTACAAGTTACAACAACATTGCTGGAGCGTTGTAATGTAATGTTCCGAATTCAAAAAACTCTCCTGCAATGGATTTGGTCAACATTGCTGGAGCGTTGTTATGTTCCAAATTCAAAAAACGCTCCTGCAATGGATTTGATTTTCTTTGTCCGTAAATTCGAGACTTCGCGTGTTCTTTTTTCAAAAAATTTGTTAATATTTCCATGCATGTTTAAGAAAAATGTATAACCAATGATCAACACTAGACCTGGATCAAAATAACGGCAAGTCATGGGGATGACTCTGTCAAGTAATGGGATGACACAGGCTGACAGTACAGTAGACAGTACTTTGCCGTACGAACTACAATTTGTACGTACTACACACTCGTGTTTTTACAAATAAACGAACATTTATCTTTTAGGAACTATTCAAAAGATGACACAGGTTAATGTAGTTTGGGTCCGAGTTTTTTGTTGGGTAGGTAAGTATTTCGTTTGTGGAACTATTTATATAAAGCAATACCATTTTTGTAATTTACTGGAACATACGGCACGAAGTCTGAAAGTGTGTTTTATATATTACGTAGAGATTTATTGCAGACATATTGAGAGAACTCTTATTTGCTGCATACAACACGGATTTAATGAAAACCACTGAATTGAATACATCCTGAATTAAAATCTGTATGTGAGTATCAAAGCCGCTGAAACTTATTTGTAACACAAAGCTACTTAGACAGATTCTAATCTAAAACATCGAAAAACAGGTAATATAATATGTAATAAATGTAGGTAATGACAATAAATATAAACATTCACGTAGGTAAGTAACTTCTATAAATAAATAAAACTTATCACGATTTTACCTTAGAGCCGTGCCATAATTTTCTTTAAATATATTGTACAGTCCACTTTTTCCTTACACAGAGGAGGTTTGACGTTTCATATACATCATTACTGCTTTTATAATATTATGGTTGTATGAAAGTTTTTAGGTTAGGAATAGGTAGTTTAGTTACTTGATATTAAAGTTCCCTCAGACAATGTGACAGACAACAGTAATAAATGACTCTATTTGTAGAACATTTCTTTGAAAACAATGTTGTCGCATCGTTGTTGTTTTCTCGCGTCGAGTCCGTATCCGTATAGACCCTGAGGAGGTGCAAATACTATTTTTAACCGACTTTCCGAAAAGGAGGAGGTTATCAATTCGATTTTTTTTTTTTTTTTTTATATTTCCTACCTCAGAACTTGTTACTGGGTGAACCGATTTTAATGATTCTTTTTTATTTGAAAGCTGGTGCTTGTCATGTGGTCCCATTTAATTTTCATCGAGATCTGATGAAGAAATTCGGAGATATACATCAGAACTCTTCAATAAATGACGGCAGATCACTCGGAATAGCTGCTGTCGCATTTCTGTTTATTGTTTACACCATTTCATAACATAACATCACACTAGTACGCTCTAAAGGGGTACGCGGGTGTAAACAGTTCTCTTTGGTATACTCTTATTCCACCGGTTTTGTTTAAGTTTCATGTTATTGGGTTAATCTATTCTGGCTTCACTTTGGGCATTATTGGTACCTAGCCTATATAACTGGTCCATTATGTACCTACCACAACTAAAAAGTGAAAATAAAAATAAAAAGTTTTCACAAAAAATACAACCGACTTCCAAATAAAAACACTACAAAGTGAAAAATAACTTCAATTTCGGAAGTCGGTGTTCTTGTTTTCGTTTCATCGTTTTTTGACACCGACTTTCGAAATTGAAGTTATTTTTCACTTTGTAGTGTTTTTATTTGGAAGTCGGTTGTATTTTTTGTAAAAACTTTTATTTTTTCATTATTTCTTTCTAACTTGATATGATTAGACATGATAGTCTATAAAGCTGAGTTAATTTAATATGCCCTTTTAGTCCGTCGAAAGCTTTACCATTCCAAAGTCTTTAGGAAGACCGTCGTAGAAGCAACAGGCGTACAACTTTGGCCCATTTATTTACTCGTAAATTTTATTTTATGGCTAAAACATTTTGACTGTATTTTGTGTTAGATAGCGTGACGTCGTGAGAATTTTATGTGTTTCTCGTATAATTATGGTGATTCACTTAGTGTGACAACGGATATTACGTGTTTATTCTTTACTTTAATGGAAAATAAGTTGTAAAAGTAAGATAGAAAACATAAATATAAAGGAGATGTTCCAGAAATGTACACTTTAAGTAAAAAAGTCTGTAATAATATAGTAACTGTTTTTTATTGAAAATTTTCTTGAATTTCACTTCGTTTCAATGTAAACTCAAATTAACTTTGTCAAGAAGAGCGACACAATTTACAATTAAACATGGCGGGTCAGATCAGCAGTAGGCGAAAAATGTCATTTTGACAATGACAGTATGCGAAGAATGACATTTTAACAATTAAAGTATGCAAATAATGACATTTTGACAATGACAGTATGCACAGAATGTCATTTTGACAATGACATTTGATTGACGTGTCATCGTAATATCTGTGTCAATAAAAAACAACACTAATTCAATTGCAAAAGAGAAGCAATCAATTCATGTCCGTAGTAGTAAAACAATCCCTAAAAACTCCGAAACACATCCAATTCAAAGTCAATGCAAAGAAAGACTCAAAGAAGTCACTTCTTAAAATTGTCAAAATCGTCATACTTCATGTCAAACACAACTGTCATGGCTGCCCTAAAAATAGTGTTATCTTCGTAAAAAACTATAAATGATCATTCTTGTTACTCCTGTACCCTTCTTCAAATTAATTTGTTAGTATTTTTATGGGATTCCTCTATTTTTTTCCTATTTATCTATGTAGTGTACATAGTGATGGCCCAAAATCAAACATCTCCTTTAATTTAGAGATGTCACTCTTCGGACATAAATAAGTGAAATGCTATGCTGACTGCAAAAGTGTCAAAAATGTAAGGCCTGCTGTCCACGGACGCGTATTCGTTACTATACGCGTGGTGTACGCCTGCCTGCAGCTTACATACAAATCTATGAAACTCTGTCGACGGAACGTTAACGTCGCGCTCGCGTTGCTGCATGCAGGCTTCATGACGCCTGCCGTACTGAATGTCATACGTCGGGGCGTACATCGCGTATCACGTGTTTTTTTTTATAAATGGCAGCGGCATTTGTTGAAATGATTGAAAACGTACGAGTGCAATATGCCTGGTGGAAGGTTCAGTAAGCTGGGCTGTACAAGCTGCACGGCGTGTTTTGAAGCGTCTTTAAAGCTACGGGTCCGTGTACAGTAGGCTTTAAGACGCCGCCTGCTACGAACCTTACATACTTCTTTTGCTACACTCACGTTCATACATCTTGTCATACACACACGCCGGTTATGGGTACTGCGAACCTGGCGTTTCTCAAGAACATCACCAATAAGGTCTATGTATATCCTTCTAGGGCGTCCCATCGTTTCTTTTGGTATATTTTTTTTCTATAATTTTATTTCTAACGTAGTGTGTTTGTTTGTTACGCTTTCACATGTTAACGGCTGAGTGGATTTTAATGAAACTTGGTATACGGGTAGACCATGTTCGGGACTACGTTATATGATAGGCCTCCTTTTTGTTCCCTTGGGATGACTTTAAACTTTCATGCGATCGAAGATATAAAACTTTAAAAATCGTGTTTCATTAGTTTTCAATATTCATAAATAACTTTTGCTTTACGATGTGCTCATTTTTTATTCACTGCAATTTTCAGATCAACGACCTTTCGCTTCGTTATTATATATATTATATTATATTATTATAGATTACTGGAACTCATTTCTGACAGCTGTTTTTATGTGCATTGACTTATACATAATTATATGCAAATTACTAGTTGCTGCACTAGTAAATTATATGCAACTGCCACATGCTGTTTCTGTTGTTATTTTTATGCTAAAACTTTTTACAACAAAATACAACCGACTGCCAAATAAAAACACTACAAAGTGTGTTCTTGTTTTCGTTTCTACGTTTTTTGACACTGAAATTTTTCACTTTGTATAGTTTTTATTTGAAGGACAGTTGTAGTGTATGTACCACCACTAAAAAGTGAAAACTATAAAAAACTTTTTACAAAAAATACAACCGACTTCCAAATAAAAACACTACAAAGTGAAAAATAACTTCAATTTCGGAAGTCGGTGTTCTTGTTTTCGTTTCTTCGTTTTTTGACACCGACTTCCGAAATTGAAGTTATTTTTCACTTTGTAGTGTTTTTATTTGGAAGTCGGTTGTATTTTTTGTAATTTTTTTTTTTTATTTTCACTTTTTATTGGTGGTACATAATAGACCAGTTACATAGGCGTGGTACCAATAATGCCCAAAGTGAAGCCAGAATAGATTAACCCAATAACATGAAACTTAAACAAAACCGGTGGAATAAGAGTATACCAAGGTGAACTGTTTACACCTGCGTACCCCTTTAGAGCGTACTAGTGTGATGTTATGTTATGAAATGATGTAAACAAAAATGCGATTACAGCTATCCCGAGTGATTTGCCGTCATTTATTGAAGAGTTCTGATGTATATCTCCGATGTTCTACATCAGCTCTTGATGAAAATTATATGAAACCACACGACAAGCACCAGCTTGTCAAGTGCGAGTCGAACTCGCGCACGAAGGGTTCCGTACCAATACCGCAAAAAACGCCAAAAAAAATAACGTTTTTTGTATGGGAGCCCCACTTAAATATTTAATTTATTCTGTTTATAGTATTCGTTGTTATAGCGGCAACAGAAATACATAATCTGAAAAAATTGCAACAGTCTAGCTGTCACGGTTCATGAGAAACAGCCTGGTGACAGACAGACAGACAGACGGACCGCGAAGTCTTAGTAATAGAGTCCCGTTTTTACCCTGTGGGTACGGAACCCTAAAAAAAAGTATCATTAAAATCGGTTCACCCAGAAATAAGTTCTGAGGTAACACACATCACACAATCATCATCATCTTCCTGCCCTTGTCCCATGTTACGGCGCAACACGTTTTCTTCTTCCATACCATTCTGTCCCCCGTCACTCCATCACTGACGCCCTTTTCTTTCATATAACTCCTCACACAGCCCATCCATCTTTTCTTTGGCCGTCCCCTCCCTCGCCATCCATTCACATCTATATTCATAACTCTTTTAGCAACATGCGCTTCATCCCTCCTCATCACATGACCATACCAGGACAAACGGTTTCCTTTCAACTTTTCTGTTACTGGCGCCACTTTCAAACTACCTCTAATATACTCATTTCTCACTTTATCCATTCTCGTCACTCCGCACATCCATCTCAACATTCTCATCTCTGCTACATGCAATCTCTTTTCATCCATCTTTTTCACAGCCCAACACTCTCCAGTTTGTGCCACCTCACCTCCAATCTGCTCTGAACCTCTAGGCCACTCTCGGAGACCAGCACAATGTCATCGGCAAACAGCATACACCAGGGTGCCTCTTCCTGTATGTCTGACGTCAGAGCGTCCATTATCATCAAGAAGAGGTAAGGACTGAGAGCCAACCCTTGGTGCAAGCCAAGCCTTTCTGAGGTAACACACATAAAAAATAAATAAAAATACAGTCAAATTGATAACCTCCTCTGTGTGACACAAGGTCATATTAACCTGGCCTGTATAAAAAGACATTAACCCTCCACCGCTCATACGTTAACAAGGCTGTCGTTACTTCACAATTTTATCAGAATATTACTTTTGTAGGGTTCCGTACGCAAAAAGTAAAAACGGGACCCTATTACTAACACTCCACAATCCGTCTGTCTGTCCGTCTGTCACCAGGCTGTATCTCATGAACCGTGATAGCTAGGCAGTTGAAATTTTCACAGATGATGTATTTATGTTGCCGCTATAACAACAAATACTAAAAACAGAATAAAATAAATATTTAAGTGGGCACTCCCATACAACAAACGTGATTTTTGCCGTTTTTGCGATAATTGTACGGAACCCTTCGAGCGCGAGTCCGACTCGCACTAGGCCAGTTTTTACAGGTCGCCGTTTACGAGATGGACGTTTTATTCATGCAAATTTTAAAAATTCACAAAACGTACATAACTTGAATAAGTCCAAATTTGAGCTTTATTAAAAGTATTATAATGATGGACTGAAATATTTTTTTAATGTAAAATAAAAGTTTAAGTTTGAATACTGACTACGTCACGGTCAACTCTGTTTTATGAGAATATGTGTTTTATTAAGAACTTTCTAATGTTATCTACGCAAACAGGCTTTACTAAATTAAGGCTCACAGACAGGTGCAACGCGACAATGCGACAACGATGTGACGTTGCATTTTCTTAGAAATAGTTCTAAAATTGCTTTACGTTTAGAGAATTTTCTATGTAAAAGCGTCATCGCATTGTTGCTTCGCAACTGTTTTCGGAAGTTTTACATGATAGGCACTCCGAATCTATTTTAAAAAGCCGTAGCAAAATGATATTTAATAAAGAAAACATCTATTTTTCAGCGTCCATCCCAAGAATACTAAAGAAAACCATATTTTCTCTAGTAAGTATTAATTTTACGCAAAATCTTCCCTCAAGGTTACCTTACGTAAAGCGTTAATTTATAAAAACTCATATTTTTCACGCAGGTAAGTAGGATGCCAGCCTTGTACGTAATTTATCGTTTAATAAAACGGCAGCAAGCGATGGTCTAATAACCTGTCTCGTTAAGTTGTCATATTTTACATGACCTTAAGGTCTAGCAAAGCTTTTGTAGTCGACACCGCCGTAGGTAAGCTTTTTACCCGACTGCCGAAGGAGGGTAATCAGTCTATGTATGTATGTATGTTTGTTCCTATATGGCGTTCTAGAGACCAAACGCGTTGGCCGATTTTGATGGTTCTTACGTCAATCGATTGGTTTTAACCCTGCGAGTGTCACTAGTTACATTAAAAAAGTTTTTTGATATTTTGATTTAACTTTTTTTTTGTTAGCGTAAATACATACAACATTCTGTTTTGGTCTAAAGACCAACTCATGAACACTAAAAAACCTTTTGTCTTTCATTCTTTCTTCTTTGTACAAGTTTACAAATCGTTTCTAGATATAAGTTTCGTGACACACAGTGTAAAGCAGCGTTACACTTTGTTTCAATTCATAAATGGCCCTAAGTGTGCTGAATTTGATTCTAAGAATATTTCATGACTAATTATGTTAAGAATGATTTAACTCTTGTATTATTTTAGTTCATCTTACCCACAATCAACTGCTAATTTTACATACAGCGCAACTATCTTCTTAATGTCCCTCGGCAATCATCACATTGCCGAATACAAACGAATACTAATTGCCAAATCCATCAATTATTAAATATATCGTGTATAATAATTTGAATTCAGAACTAAGTACTTTATTGTTGTTTTGTTTTGGTTTTTGTATGAACTATACATTAACTTAAAAGAGTATTTACAACTCTATATACTGCCAAGTTGATTAAAAGCGTCCGGACTTCACCGATTGCAAAATGATAGATAGCCGACGACTGACGAAACACGAAGTTTGCCGAGGGACATAAAGAAAATATTTGTACTATGCAAATATCATACATATTGCAAGCAATACATATTTAGGTTGTAAGAAAAATAAACAGAAGAAAAAGCCACATACGTAATACTTAAAATTCCATTTGAATAAATTACCCAAAAAAACAAGCCATATTAAATAATATGGCTTGTTCTTTGTGTAATTTAATGTTATGACAATGGTTCCCGTTGCCCGCCCTACGCCGCCCAAAGCCGCACAACAAAGGAACTGTTTTGACCGCCCCTAAAAACATAAACTACACGTAATTACTGATAATTTTGTTGTGCTGTGTGGGCTTGTATAACACGTTAGTAAATTTAATCACATAAATCCGCATTTTTTTATTTTCCAACTTTAATGTAGCCAGTGACACTCGCAAGGTTAAGACGAATCGATTGACGAAAGAATCATCAAAATCGGCCAACGCTTGGTCTCTAGAACGCCACATAGGAACAAACATACATACATATACGCATACATAAATAGACTGATAAACACTTTACCCTCCTTCGACAGTCGGGTGGGTAAAAAGCCAGCAGTGTAGTGTTAGAGCAGTGGTGGCACAGTGGTAACAGCAACGACTTACAAGTTGTAGGTCGTGGGTTCAAACTCAGGCAGGCGCTTTACTTTGTGTTAATTATTTCAACACCATTGCTCGCAAAAAGGTGAAAGAAAACATCGTGAGGAGGCCAGGCATATCCAAGAATCAATAATTCGAAGACATGTGACATCCACCAACCAGCACTGGGCCCGCGTGGTGGAATACGGCCCATTCCCTCTCACAGAGAGGAGGCCTGTGTCCCAGCAGTGGAAAAATTAAAATGCTGATGATGATATGATTATGATGTTAAAAAGGTAAGTCTAAACTAATTCTATAAGAGGAAATATAACGAGGTAAATAAATAATAGAGCAGTGGTGGTCCAGTGGTATCGGCCGCGACTTATAAGTTGCAGGTCGTGGGTTCGAGCCCAGGCAGGCGCTTTACTTTGTGTAAATTATTTCTTCACCACTGCTCTCAAAACGGTATCCAAGAATCAAGAATTCGAAGACATGTGACATCCACCAACCCGTACTGGGCCCGCGTGGTGGATTACGGCCCATTCATTCCCTCTCACAGAGAGGAGGCCTGTGTCCCAGCAGTGGAAAAATTAAAAGGCTGATGATGATGATATGATTATGATGTTAAAAAGGTATGTCTAAACTGAAACTATAAGAGGTAATAAAAAGAGGTAAATCGAACCGGAAGACGATACATAGGAAGGCCTCCCACTAGGTGGACCGATGACCTGGTTAAGGTTGCGGGAAAGCGCTGGATGCGAGACGCACGGGATCGGTCCATGTGGCGACGCCTGGGGGAGACCTATGTCCAGCAGTGGACGTCTTTCGGCTGAAATGATGATGATGATGATGAAATAAATAATTGGTTTATATGTTTGTAAAAGGAAAATACTGAACCGATGACAATTAAATTATCTGTTATTATTTCAATGATATACAGCTACACTATCGTTGATTGTTATAGCTTAATTTTTGTACTGGACAAAAAATACACGCTTTTTAGCTTACCGTGCATTGTCATCCAAACCAAACGTGTATGCCAAATTTTATCTTAATCAGTTGAGGATAACTGATTAAAATTCAGTTGCAAGATTTGCCCCGAACATACCTACATACATACATTGCAAGATAAATAAACGTTTGTAAAAATCAGGGTTCCTGCGAGCTATGCCTCGGGATTTTACAGAAAAGGGTTTAAGTAGATATATACCGTAAAATTTTGTTCGTTTAAATCCCGTGGAGAGTCGATCAGGTACATGAAAGGGTATCGATTTGTAAAGATAAAATTAATAAATTATAAAAAAAAACACAGTAAACCGTCTTCCAAAACAATCCAAAACAATGCAAAAATAACTTTCTAAGTCGGTGTCTTTGGTATCTCTTGTTTTATGATTTTGCAACAAATGACCAAAATTTAACGGTGTATGCTTTGCAAGCCACTGGCTTGAGTCACGCATTTGATCACCGTTTTTGCTCCAAAATTGTGATAAAAATTTGTGACTTAAGCCTGTCACAGTAGGCCGTGCTCGCCCGGCTGGTTGCACTTCTGATTGGTAACTTAAGAGAGGACTCGAGTGAGACTTTCTCCATACAAACACATTCTGATGTTTTTTTCGTGGATAATGCCTCTAGAGCAATGATTTTTCCATAAAATCTAGGTCTGATTAATACGTGCCTGTATCATTTCTTTTTTTCCAAAACATAATCACAAAAAGAAATGTGACAATACAAAAATCCGAAAAAAATGCCCGTTTTTACCGCCATGTTCAGAAGACTTTCAGACAAAATTTATAAGTAGATAGATCAGACTAGTTTTCATGAAGAAAACAGCAGAATACGAAACGTCTTTTAGTCAAAGTTTTTGTAGGTAAAATCAGCCTGAGCTGCAGTTGTCCCTTTCGCACTTTACGGGGTGAGGTTGGAGGTGACGCGACGGCAATAGTTTCTTCAAATACCAATTTTTCAAATTCCTGTTGACTAGAGTCCGCTCTTAACAAGCTACAGTTGCATAATTTTGAGCTAGTAACCGGCGTGGATAATGTGCATTCAATTTACTAATTAAATTATTTAATAAAATCTTGTTGACACCATAGCAAAATGTTCTCGGCCTTTAAATCCAATTTAATACAGCCTTAAGCAAGTCTAAAATTTGATATCATAATTTTTATATTACGTACCTATTTGGTCCCACCCGACAACAGCCTTGAAGCCTCAGCCTATTTAGGTTAATGGTTTAGTAGAATATAACAGTATAGGTAACGAACAAATATGTTTTGTTAAATAATCAATACAGGAAAAGGACACATTGAAATATTATGACATTATAAAGTGAAACTCCAGGCACTCCACGGACCCAATGGTTTAAAGGCTGCCGCAGAAAGGCGCGACGCGACAACAATGGAACAAGCATTTTCAAATAAATTTTGTTTGACGTTTTGTTTAGGGTTCCGTACCCGTACCACAATTGGCGGGGATATCAGTGAACATATATATATAAAAAAAAAAAACATACAAGAAGTCGAACATAGAACCTCCTCCTTTTTGGTAAGTCGGTTAAAAATACATAGTTACTGACTAACCCACTAAAAATCCTGTTACTACGTACGACTAGACCTAGTGTGATATTGTGCCGCTCCTTTGCCACCAGACGGCAGAACGACCTTGAACCCTATGTCCCAGTGACGTAGACTGTCTAGGGGTGGCAAGAGTGATATATTTTATAAATACAAGTGTACAACCCATATACATACTTGGATCTTATTTGTGATGATCTTTGGCATTTATGTCCAGCTGTATGAACGTAAAAGAAGCAAAAGGAGTATTTAAGGATCGTAGCAGGTAGCGTTCTGTAGTTTTTGTCTATGGGAAAAAGGCACGAGTTAATGTACGTGTATGTGAACAACCCTTGTGGTTACATATGAGGAGCATCTGTTCAAAAGGTGGTATTTCTATGATAAACAAACTTTACAAAAACAGAAAAAAACATCTAATTCCTATTATAAAAATTCTAAAATTAAATTAAATTTAGATCATTGTGAAGATTAAGACTACAATATTACATGCATTTAAAAAAATAAAAAAAATACACCATAACTTTTTTTTTATTTAATTTTAGTTCAGAAATAAGACTTATTGATCGGAAAAATCAGAAACACGACCTTTTGATTTGTCACTTCTAGAAATATGCCCTTTTGATTTGACAAAGATACATAGAAAAAGTAAATTAATTAGATAAAATCTAACTAAGAGAATAGGATATTGAACTAAGTACCTACCGTTATTTACTCGAACGAAACGATTTTTATTAAAGTTGTTATGTATGGAAAAAAATATGACCTTTTGAACAGAAAAATAAATAAAAGATGCTATTTGTAGAAGAAATATGCCTGTTTTGTTTAAAACAATCCAAGGGAACATTTTAATGCAGAAATACATCCGTTTTGATTGGAATCCAAGTTTTTTGGATTTTATTATTTATGTGAAATACGCTCCTTTTGAACAAGTTTTTACGCTCATTCGATGGAGTTTTCTGCTATGAGTTCAAAAAAATATAAAAAAAATAAAAGTTGAAAAGTGAAATACGACCTTTTGAACAGACGCTCCTCATATGTAGTTTAAGGAATTGACTCACACACTGTTACGTTGTTATATTTGTAACTATGTGAGAACCATGTTCCTATTTATTAAATTAATTTAAAAAATAAATTATTTCTGTTAATACTTTTAATACTTTATATAGTATGTAGTGCTATTCTGGGTGCATCGTCTTCATATATATGAATTTATTAATGTATGTACATATTGTAAAAACTTTTTTTTAAAGAGTGTTTATGGCATTTTTTGTTCGTTCTTCTCCATAACAAGCTACTTTTCCGAAGGGACGGTAGAATCAATTGTTATTACTTGTACATTTTAATTGTTGACATTCAAAACTGTCTCTTATTGGCCTAGTTGAAATAAATTATAATCCTCGAACATTGACAAAGTGACACTCTATCAGTGATGACGATTCTCAATAGTACAAAGTGACATACAGCCAGATACAGCATATTATATTTTTATGTTTTTTTTTATAATCTCTACTTTATGTAGCTTCTTGACGAAAAATATAGACGTCATTATGAAGGCGAAAGTGTTAACTTGTGAGTGTGTGTGTGTGAGTGTTTGTATGTTTGACTTCTTCACGCTCAAACGGCTGGACGGATCTGGATGAAATTTGGCACAGAGATAGATTATAGTCAGGAATAGCACATAGGATTTTTATACCAGGTATATGTTCCCTCGAGATTATATTCGATTTTCACGCGGGCGAAGCTGCTGTTAGGAGATAGTTTTTAATAATTTTGCATTTTTATTCAGTAAACAACCGTCAAAATCTATACCTTGTTCTTCTGTGAATGTTTATACAACCCTAAGAAGACTTTATACTATGCGCATTGCGGTTTATTTCAATGCAAGTTAATTTCGGGAGCTGAAAATTTTACAGCCTAAGTTATTTATAATAAACTCTGAAGAAAATTAAGCTTGCTTACAGCCGACGTTTTACGATCAATTACTGAGATAACTTTGGTATTAATTCTGTTTTTAAACCATAATAAAATAAGAAGAAATATTAAAAGATTTATACTTCTAGCTGTTTTATTTCTCTTGGTGTACGCTAATTACATTATTTATTAATTAATTAAAATTTCATGCACATAAGTACAATGGCGGACTTAATGCCTTAAGCATTCTCTACAAGTCAACCAAGTGGTGAAGAGACAACATGGCAGGTGCAATGTTTAAAACGTGACAACAAAAAAATATAATTATAGATTGCTTAAAATACACATTCATACATATTTTATATAATACATACCTATATAAATATATATATATCGGAGGAAGGTAAATGATCGCTTGTAAACTTATTAATTCAGTTTTATTTAATTGGCAACATTTAGCTTCTGATTCAAATTTCAATTAGATTTTATTCAATTGACAACACTTCATTTCCCTTATGTCAAAATACTTGAATTCGATTGGATGTTCAAAGCGGTGGTTTTGTCGGATGTGTGCTTGAGCCAATAATGAAGCGGCGAGCGCCATACTTGGCGATCTGTGTGGGGTCCCCGCCATTGTGGAGCTAGAGTTGGAAAGAAAACGCGCGGACACGCGTTTGGTGTTTGAAAAAGAGTTTGGAGGAATTCTAAAGAGGCGTGTATAAACTTGACAAAGTGTGGTTTTGTTGAAAGAAAGCGAAACTATTGGTGGCCGAATCCACTGCTTCGTTGTTGGATCAAGGATTATCTCTAAAACGGCATAAGTTACCTGCTTTGTGCGAGCATAACCCACGATAAGCCCACAAGTACGAGGGTATATGGAAGGAAGCCCTCGTGTTTCCGACATCAGAAGTATGAACCAATGCACGCACAAGGCGATGCTGGATCAAATGAGACGAGTAATGGCTGGCGCGCTCTCTTTGATGCGCAAAAATTTGCATGGAAGTACCTACCTACATAGAGAGAATTTTCGCAACTCGTCGGCTACTGGAGAGCGGAGACAGGAATATTATGTTGCCCGAATTCAACCGTATAGTGTGGCCTATCCTAGACAATATGCGAAGTCGGGTTGCAGATAATGTTAATGATGACATCGATGCCCAATTCTGACTAGATACCTACTGGGCAAACAACTGTGGTGTACAGATGTACAGGGAAGTATAAACTTGAGTATTCTGAAAATAATTAGTACCTATCTAATGTCTTGTGAAGTTAAGCCACAATACCTATTGTTTTTCTTGGTATAAAGTGGCTAAAATTTAAAATAAATTTCTATTTTCGTTATGATGCTAAAAGAAACTTAGCCAGTTTCATACTGTCAGCGGAACTCGCATGAGAATAAGACGACTTGTGTAAATACAGTGCAAGAGAGCAAACATCCTTAAGCTACAACTTGATTCAACAAAACATTACGCTTGTGTGAAAACTTGCTCATAGACATGAATTTTTCAGGCATTCGTACAATATGCAACAAATAGCATGGACGTCTGAGCCCTTCAACATGGCTGCTGTGGATACCACAAGACCTGTTGTGACCAGCTGTGTGTGGTGATACAAGTGCGGAGCTCAGGTTCCATTTCAAAAGGCAACACATAACCCGCAGCCTACAGCGATATGAAAGAGGAAATTTAGTGGTGTTAAACATGCCACTGCGGTGATCAATCCATTTAATATTTTCTGGTAGCATCTAGGAGTCTGGACTTGTGCATGTGAGCATGGTCGGCACTGCTGCCTGACCCATCCGGGAGTACAGGCTTAAGGTATGTTACTTTGATTGATCTGCATTCAACAATCTGTGCAGCTGTGCATTTTTGTGGCAGCCGAAGTATGTATTGGGTTTGGATTTACCTAAGTTTTACAATTAATTCTTGCATTCATTGCAATCTATAACTATTGCATTATTTTGTTTCATGGAAATGTGTCATGTAAGTTACATAAAAAGAGTAAAAAAAAAAAAAATATTCAAACAGCGCTATCTGTGTAATGGTGTTGATACTGTATGTTTCTTTCAATAATCATCGAAATTAGATTCGGGACCCCATTAGCCGTACTATGCTGCTTGAAATAACTTATTGAATAGGTGCATGAATTTTTTTATGATCAATTAAAAAATGAACAATTCATTTTTACATAGACAGAATGAGAAGTCAGTCCATGTCACGCCATCTATTGATATCCTTGCTTTGTTCGAGCTTTGAAATATTTTGTTTCATGAAGTATTTAATCTTTTTTGTTCACCAACAAAATAAACAACAAAACGATTTTCGCAATTTTATGTTTCTAATGTACTCGGAGCATTGGAACGTGGGGACGAAACGCAAAAAAAAAAATGAGATTTCATTACATTATTATGTTGTTAGAACAATAATACACAGTTTTGTGACCACTAGTGCTGTCACAAGCATAAACACAGATAATAAATAGGTTGTTAGTTTACTGACAATCGAGAAGTAAAGATATTAGCAATCCGTTTTTTTATATGTTTGAACACTAGGAATTTTAGCCATGCATTTTTTATTAATAGGTGTCACTTCAGATTTACCGTAAATATTAATACCACTGAGTTTGTTGTTGATTTGATCTCAAAGGGAATTTGTGAATATGCTATTCCTTGGAAACAACATACTTTCTAACTGTTCGCATTGGTATTTTCAATACAAGTTTGAATCCAGTTACGGAACGCAAAAAGAAAAATCATAATAATAGTCGATCTTTAGCATCTTTGACCGATTGGGGTTGTTTTCACAACTAAATTAAAGTATCAGGTATAAGGGAACAATATTTATTTTGTTTACGTTGAGTTCACTTATGTTTGTGATATACATTCAATTATTTTTTAAATGATATTTTGGTTCATATCAAAACAGAAAAATCTTATCACGATTTTCTAGGGTGAAATATTGATTCGCTGGATCGATTCAGTACTTGATATCGATTGAAAAAAAAACGTTTTTTTTTTTTTTTTTTTTTTGTCCGTAAATCGATTCGTCGATTAATCGATAACAGAACGTCATCCCTTGCTCATCTCTTTAAGACATAAAGACAGTGACAAGTTAGTGTCAACATTCGAAAAAGTTTGATGATACAAAACAAATAACTTTGATATGATTTTTAACTTAAAAGTTACTAGATAAAGACTAGATTATTAATAAATCGTTACAATGTGTGAGTCACTGTGAGGATTAGACTTTTAACTTTTGCATTGTTGCAAAGACATGCAATAACTTTCAGTTAAGAGCTATGTAATCAAGATTATTTTCAAACCAGTGTTAAAGTTTAGTGAAATAGTTTGTTGTTCGACTCGATTTGCAATCTTACAACCTGCAAACATCACGAGGATTAACGTTACTATAGCCTAGACAGTTGGCGTTTAGTTTTGTTGCTACCAACGGTTGAATAAAGGTAAAGTTAATGTCTGAAGTTGTTATATATCGCATTGTAGAGAACTAACCAACTGATAACATGTCATTCTAATGATACCTACAAATAAAAATGATTTAAATTGACTATGGTGAATGACAAGTGCAACTAGACATTTAGATGGTGTCGAGAAGACGTGTTCAGGTATTATGAGATGCTCGAGAGCCAATAACTGTTCCAAGTTGTGGCTGAGGATGAGATAGATGTTCAATTGGCAACATTTTAATTCACATAGAACGGTTTCTCAGTTTCGTGGGTCAGAGAGATGACGGAGTCAAGAGTTTATTCGGCGTTTAAGTTGAAAGTGCATTCTGTGTAGCGAATGTATTTGCTAAGTTATTGTGAATTGTAGACCACGGATGGGATACTTGGGTTCTATTTGATGTACTTGGTACATGGGTTTTTGTTTTTTTTTTGGAGGAAACTAGGAATGGTTTCCTTGTTCTGTGTTGTTCAACGATGCTTGGCCTCGGTAATCTTGAACATTGTTCAAAATTTTTAATAATTGTAGCATCTCTTTAAAATGAAGGTTTGTATTTGTGAATTGTGTGGTGTCATGTAGGAAGTCTAGTACCTACCTAACTTGAATAATAAGTTTGGAATTTAAAGTATACTGTCAGTAATGGCTGTGCTAACTTGTTGAATAGTCTGTGCTGGTCATTTTGAACATACCTAACGTTATTTTGTGTTATTTCATTCAAGTTGGATAAGATAATGTTAACACAGATGTAAAGTCGGTGATGTGCGGTGCATGATTTAATTTTTAGTTTGCAAAGTTGGTAATGTTTGGTGTTGTAAGTTATTATACCTATCGTACTGAGAGTTTGGTATGAAATCATGAACATAGAATAGAGTTCTTGAGTATGCTTTTGGCTGTGTATGAAATCATGAACATAGAATAGAGTTCTTGAGTATGCTTTTGGCTGTGTATGAAATCCTGAATGTGAGGTTGCCGTTGTATTCAGAATAAAGATTGATACTGAGAGTAAAGATTGAAATAACAAATTTCATTTTGGTTTAAAGGTGCTGTTTGGAAGTGAAATGGAATTCTGAATGGTGGCAATTATGTGTTGAATTAAAGGCTTTGTTTGGTTCATGATGAGTTTGAGAAAATCTGAAAGATTAAGTACCCATTGACGTAACTGAATGTAATATGTTGAAGACTGATTCAAATCAATCTAGCAATGGTGAGGTCGTGTGCATGGTCAAAGGACTGAGTGTGCGGTGAAGAGTAGTCACTGCGGTGACTACTGTAGCCTTAGATGGGCTGGTGAGTGGTCAGAGATGACTGCTGTAGCCTAAAATGGGCTGGTGAGTGGTCAGAGATGACTGCTGTAGCCTTAGATGGGCTGGTGAGTGGTCAGAAATGACTGCTGTAGCCTTAGATGGGCTGGTGAGTGGTCAGAGATGACTGCTGTAGCCTAAAGTAGGCTAATGAGTGGTCAAAAGATGACTGCTGTAACCGAGATGGGTTACGAGGCCTGGTCAGGATGACTATGGTTGCAGGATGGTCACAGGGTTGACCATCAGGAGGCACAGCAATTGCTGTGGGACCAAGAAACATTGCTGGATATGTATGGGGGGGAGCCTAGTCCCTCTGGGGCTTCGGTGACCTGTTGTTTAATGTATGTAGCATGGGTATCTGGCAGTCTTGTTGCTTCGAGAGGACCGGTTGTCTGGGGGAGCCTGGTCCCTCTGGGGCTTTGGTGACCTGTTGTCTGGGGGGAGCCTAGTCTCTCTGGGGCTTTGGTAACCTGTTGTGTGTCTGGGGGAGCCTGGTCCCTCTGGGGCCTCGGTGACCCGTTGTTTGGTGTATGTGGCATGGTATGTTGTGTTGGGTGTCTGAGTGGTTTCTGGCACACTTAGTGCTTCGAGACCGATTTGACGTCTGTTGGGAACCTGGTACCTCTGGTGCTTCGGTAACCGTTTAGAATGTGTGAGTGTTAATATGGTTGTCTAAACGGTGAGGTATCTGTTTCTATAGTACGATGATGGTTGTGTATGGTGTACGGTGTGGAGACCTAGATTTACATGGACAATGTGAAAGCTATGAGAATTATGTTTTCATGAGTAAAGAAGTTCTTGATTTTAGTTGTCGGCTGCTGATACGGTGTTGATTGAAAGTTTCACGTGGAAGATGTCACGACCACGTAAATTTTTTTATTTGGTCAGGAGCGGCCGAACTTTACCTATTGTTTAGGTAATTATTTTTTTCTCCTCTTGGTTTTTGTTTTTTTATCACAATTGAGTAACGATGTTGTTCATCTTGTTCATCGCTCTACATCAAACGTGGGACCGTTTGAATGTCAAGATGGCCGTATCGGAGGAAGGTAAATGATCGCTTGTAAACTTATTAATTCAGTTTTATTTAATTGGCAACATTTAGCTTCTGATTCAAATTTCAATTAGATTTTATTCGATTGACAACACTTCATTTCCCTTATGTCAAAATACTTGAATTCGATTGGATGTTCAAAGCGGTGGTTTTGTCGGATGTGTGCTTGAGCCAATAATGAAGCGGCGAGCGCCATACTTGGCGATCTGTGTGGGGTCCCCGCCATTGTGGAACTAGAGTTGGAAAGAAAACGCGCGGACACGCGTTTGGTGTTTGAAAAAGAGTTTGGAGGAATTCTAAAGAGGCGTGTATAAACTTGACAAAGTGTGGTTTTGTTGAAAGAAAGCGAAACTATTGGTGGCCGAATCCACTGCTTCGTTGTTGGATCAAGGATTATCTCTAAAACGGCATAAGTTACCTGCTTTGTGCGAGCATAACCCACGATAAGCCCACAAGTACGAGGGTATATGGAAGGAAGCCCTCGTGTTTCCGACATATATATTGAATAAACTAATAAAAAAGATTGACATTATATACAGTAGAATTTATTTTATAATAATAACAGTCTGTTACTGCCCTTATCCAAGGCAAAGACGTCTTCTTATACAGAGATGGCACTGGCTCAAAACACGAGATTCAGATTTTTAACAACTGTAAGTCCAAGATTCCTTACGATGTATTCTTTCACCGATGTTAGCGATCTTCAAGCTAAACTTAGAAGGTACATATGAATTGAAAAGTCACAGTGGTACTTAAACCCAAGACCTCAAGCATGAAATACGAGGTCTTAGCCCAGGCAACCACGACATTTCTATTGAATACACTAAACAAAAAACCGGCCAAGTGCGAGTCGGACTCGCGCACGAAGGGTTCCGTACCATTATCGCAAAAAAACGGCACACAAATCACGTTTGTTGTATGGGAGCCCCCCTTGAATTTTAATTTTATTCTGTCTTTAGTATTTGTTGTTATAGCGGCAACAGTAATACATCATCTGTGAAAATTTCAACTGTCTAGCTATCACGGTTCATGAGATACAGCCTGGTGACAGACAGACAGACAGACAGACGGACCGCGGAGTCTTAGTAATAGGGTTCCGTTTTTACCCTTTGGGTAGGTACGGAACCCTAAAAAAGAATCAAAGGTGTTAATATAATCCGTAAGCTAAAGAATAAAACTTAGAGGTGAAATCCGATAACAATTTCGCAATGTAGCGGTCTATATTGCGAAATTGTTATCGGATTTTCGGCGTAGCAATTCACAAGATTTGCGTAGGCTTTCGTAGCGTTTCGTATGCTACGAAAGCCTACGAATCGTAGCAAATCATGTCTACGAGCAACAGGCCGTAGCTATAATACGAGCGTTATGGTAGATTACGTCTCCTACAACATTGTGATTTTTAGGGTTCCGTACCCAAAGGGTAAAACGGGACACTATTACTAAGACTCCGCGGTCCGTCTGTCTGTCTGTCTGTCTGTCACCAGGCTATATCTCATGAACCGTGATAGCTAGACAGTTGAAATTTTCACAGATTATGTATTTCTGTTGTCGCTATAACAACAAATACTATAAATAGAATAAAATAAATATTTAAGTGGGGCTCCCATAC
Organism: Orthosia gothica; assembly: GCA_949775005.1. Taxonomy (NCBI): domain Eukaryota; kingdom Metazoa; phylum Arthropoda; class Insecta; order Lepidoptera; family Noctuidae; genus Orthosia; species Orthosia gothica. The sequence goes on along the minus strand of OX459062.1, from coordinate 8,715,974 downwards.
AAAAAACGTAATTTTTTGCTGTTTTTTTTTTGCGAGAATGGTACGGAACCCTTCGTGCGCGAGTCCGACTCGCACTTGGCCGGTTTTTGTAGCTTTGTTTATATCCCACTAGCTTCTGCCTGCGGCTTCGCCCGCGTGAATGTCTAAAATTATCTCAATGGAACATATTCCGGGATAATAGTATCACACGTGCTATTCCAGAATATAATCTATCTCGTCCGGCATATAAAATACCCCATGTCTTAATCCAGGTCATCCGTGTCCTAACCTGGTCTGCCGTTGAGGTTTGATAAACATCCAAACTTGTATACATATTTTGATGAGAATTAAACATATTATAAAATAAAATATGTCTCTGAACTTTTGTCATCCTAACTGAACTGAATTTATCGTCTTTTTGGGTATAAAAAGGGGATAATTTTAGAAAAATTAAAAATTGTAACGCATATCTTCTCCTATATTATGTACGTCATCAATAACTTTACAGTGTCTGGTTGCCGTCTCAATTTTTAGGGGAGTGTAAGAAGGAAAGAGGTTCTTCCCCCCATTCTAACAGTTCACACTTCAATCTCAATGATATACAGCTTTCTTAACAATTTAAGACTTCACCTTGTCTACCTGAGTTTAGAACTAAGAGGGTTACGTGTGGTATATGAGACTGAAGGTTCTGAGGTACATAGAGTGCTTGAGGTTTAGCTAAAATGGCTTAGGAATAGCTTAGATGGCAAGTGTGGACTGACTGCAAAAACCAAACGGTCCAACGGAACGGATGGTTTTGGCTATTGAGAAGTTTTTAATGGTTGCCGCAGATAGACGTGACGCGGCAATGCCTCAATGCGTTTTCATAGTAGATCAAATTTTTATTCGCCTTTTTTCTGGGGAAAAACGCCGTGTATTTCCAAAAAGTGTCAATTGTATAACTATGCTGCATGCAAATAGTTCTATTTGCATGCAGCATAGTTCTACAATTGACGCTGTTTACATTTTTTATGGTCGGCTGGAAAATGATCTGTCAAGCTCACGGTAGCCTTTTTTATTGAGTACAGTGTAGAAAGGACTCAACCTTTATCTTGAAGGTTCAGAAAGTATCAAGGAAAACTACTTATTACAAATAGCGGTAACCACTTTATACGGCCCGGACTCCACCAAAGCGGAGATGTGCGGAAAGTCCAGCTGAGCGGAGACGAGATGTGTGAATAACGAAATTCTATTGGTTGTTTAAAAAACATCTCCTCTCCGCTCGTCTCGTCTCCGCTTTACAACTTACTCTACCCTTTTCTATCCTACCTAACTTACCCTAACTACCTACCTACCAGCCTACCTACCCTACTCTACCTGCCTACCTACCCTACCCTACCTACCAACCTACCTACCCTACCCTACATACCTAACTACCCTGCCAACCCTACCTACTCTACCCTACCTAGTCAACCCTACCTACCCTACACTACCTACAATATTTTTTTTTTATCATAAAGTAGCCTATGCCCTTTCTCATGTTGCCATCTATCTCCTTGCCAAATTTCAATGAATTCCGTTCAGTGGTTAAGGCATAAAAAGGTAACAGACAGACAGAGTTACTTTCGAATTTATAATATTACAGTATATAGTATGGAAGTACGGTTAAGGATCATTTTGAACTTTGGCTAATTTTACTCGTTTCAACAAGTTCATTTAAGATTTAGGTACAACAAAACTCTTGAAGACTTTCCAATCCATTATTTTACCAAGTTCAAATAACATAGCAACATACACCGCCTACCAATTCGCCTAACGAAGCCATTCTAAGGCTAAGTATACATGGTCATGTATACAGGCTATCCGATATTGGATACAGTTAATCTTTCAAGCAAATCAACTCGTGTAGTGCCTATTCTGTTGAAGTAGGTCGATAACGAGGCAAGCTCTTGAGTTACTGCCCTTATAACTTGTATTGGGCTGGTATAGATGGGCTCTTAGTGTATTACTACGGAGTAAAGGAATGTTATTGGTGTTTTCAACATTCAAATGAAGGCTATAATTATTGTTACGAGTATGTTTTCTCTCCATATCTTACTAATCTGATACTATCTTACCAATATTTTAAATACGAAATTTTGAATGGATGGATGTATGTTTGTTACTCAATCACGCCAGAACGGCTGAACAGATCTAGATGAAATTTGGCACAGAGATAGATTATAGTCAAGAATAGCGCTTAGGATAATTTTCGACGATCACGCGGGTGAAGTTACTGGCAGAAGCTAATATTATAAATACGAAAGTAACTTTGTCTGTCTGTTTGTTACGATTTCACGCCTAAACCACCACACTAATTTTGGTATAGAGATGAAGTGAATCTAGGAGAAGGGTTTAAGATATGTCTCCTTGGGCTAATTACGGTATTTCGTGCGGGTGAAGCCGCTTTCTGTAACTCGTGAGAAATAAATGAGTTGGAAGCGGCCGTGGACTTTCATGAGTTCTACTAACCATAGCCTTTCAAATCCTATAAGCCTTCACCTTTCTTTCTTACTTCTATTTGAACATAGCGAATGACAAAGGTCTTTAACTTGATTTAATTTTATAGTGAAAAAATAACTTCAATTTCCGAAGTCGTTGTCAAAAAACGAAGAAACAAAAACAGAAACACTGACTGTCGAAATTGAAGTAAAATTCATTTTGTAGTTTTTTTATTTGGAAGTCGGTAGTATTTTTTGTAAAAAACTTATTATGCAATAACTTTATGCTTGTGTGAAACGCTTTAAGCAGATATTCGGAATCGTCTGCTTCTTACGATGTACTACGGTCACAACACTCACAACGTGATAATCGAAAACCATAATCATTCATTTCCGCAATAAAAAGCAATTTCTTTTTCTTTATCTTTACTGATTCTATGGAACTACTGAAGAGGAATAATGGCTAACAATACCATACAGATATACAACAATGCTTCGATGACGAATCGTAGTAACCCGTCAGCTTTCGTATTATTCTGATACTGGCATCAAATTCAAGGGAATGACTTGTAGATTCCGTACGTAGAACAACATCGATTACCTAGCATGACTGAAGGTTCTAGACGGCTTTCGGGATGATAGAGTTTTCTCTTTGTCAATAATGTATGCCTTTTACAAAATCTTTCCTTCAGATGAGGGTATGACGTATATGTCCCAACTAGGTTCTGGTATGCTCCGCCTCGATGCCAAAAACGCAAGGCAGGCGGGACTCCGGCATCATAGGTGGCCAGATTGGGGACTCTGCTCGCCCACCAAGTGACTCCAGGAAAGACGGTGGCACAGTGATCACGTGCTTCTGTCTCCCCAGCGATGTGCCCTAACTGGCGTTGCACAGAGGGGGTTCCGGGGTGGTCTTCTAAGAGGTAACTAAGAGTCTAAGAGCTAGTGATCACCGGGGTGGTTTTAGTGAGGTAAAAATCCTACACTCCCTGGTATTTTCCCCAAAATTCCGGGCGCCTTTTGAAAGATTCCCACCCAAAAACAAAAAAATATGTAGTTGGCTTCAGTCGAACTGGATGCAGATGAGTTTTAGTACCTATTCTACTCGGAGGGTCTGCCTATCTTATCTCTACAGCCCAGTAGCTGGATCACACGATATCCCATGGCATGGCCGATGGCAAGTCTCTGGGAAAACTTATTTTGCTGATGGCTGTACCTTTTTTTTTTTTTTGAGAAATGATCATGCATACCAACCTATATATATACCTACCAAGGGGAGATAGCGCAGTTATGTGGGCCTCTAACCCACTAAAACTCCACGGTGTCCTCCTGTGCCACGTATGGCGGGAACACGAGCACGCGTAAGCACTCACCGCGAACCCGCCGCGGCTGTCCGTCACCGGACACTCCTCTGGGGAATATCCCCCATCACCTGCGCACTAGAACACACTGTACGCCGTGACCACCCCAGGGTCTAAACCAGTACATAGGCGACAGACTGATAGAGGCCACATACGATATCACGGCCCACCTCAGTTGCCGCTACGTCGTCGGCTTATCGACAAAAGCCCTGACGAGTGGCCCCTCCTCGTGTTTCTCTTTGCTTCACCGTGGGTGACCAAGCCACGGCTACTGAGCTCCCCACCTCGACTATGCGGGAACCCACTGGGAGAGGGAGGGGGACTATACCTATCTAAGTCATTACTATGTCTTGAGCTACCAACTGCTCTGAGATAATTTAAGTCTGCCTCGAACCTTCAGTCATTTCTACTATTAGCACAAAAGACACCCTGAAGATCAAGCATGTGCAGATGAAATTGGCAGCTGGGGTGTGATAAAATTGGAAGGCAACGTGCAAAAAAAATGTATCTTGTTCATATAATTCTAGTTCGTAAACTTTATATACCGCACTGCGTACGTTAAGGAAAATATCTTCGATATTGTGACCTAGAACTTTAGAAAAAGGCCCGTCAAATCTTGTTGTATCTGACCCGTGTCGTTCTAGTAATAAACTTGGAACGTGTTCAAAATAAATTATAGGACAGTGCTTAGAGAATGTGAAAATTATTTTTATATGACTACTACAAGTATAGTGTGGTTGACTTCTGATTGGATAAAAATAAAAACAAAACATTTAACTTTACTTATGTAGTGGCACCAACGCCGCCACTTACCAACTAATGACATGACGTCACACAAATCCTGCATCGCGCAAGCAAAGTTTTCGGCGCGATTGGAATACATACAACAGTGCGACAACAACCGTTGGCCAGGCAGTTGCCTGGTCCAGACACAACACCCGTCTGGTCGGAGGTTCCTCCCTTTTCTATGGAGTATTGTGGGACTTTACACCCTGTTCCACCTGCCTCCAAACTTATTTTACAATGAGATTATAACCTATTTACATTCAGTATTATTTATATATTTTTTTCGGCACTAGGTTATTCCTTCCTCGTCCGAACTTTTCTTTCGACAAAGCTTCCTCCAAGGCTTTCCACTTGACTCTGTCCCTCGCTACCCGTTTCCATTCTGGACCTGCTACTTTCTTGAGATCGCCTGCTGTCTTCCCCTACTTCTTAAGACTCTGACTGGAAAATCACCCGGCTAATAATTAAAGCCGCAGTTTTCAATTCGTGACATAGTATATCGCCTGTATTCCTCGAAGAGATAGGCAGAAATGTGCCTCTAGCACACCCCCACATTTCAACAGTTATGTTAAGTCCCATGCAATATATGCAAGCCTATTGCAATCAACCGAAAACTCAACCGCTAACTTAGTTTGTTTATCGTCTAAAAATTAATAAATCTAAAAATTGTACGCTATACATTTCAGATTATAAATATTAGATTAGCATTATTCATCGATACTCGTAGTTCTGAATATAAGCCGTGGTTCTTAACAATTTTAAGCTTATAGCGAATTAATTCAAAAAATCAAAAAACCCGACTTCTTAAAAGCGAACTAAAAAGACGTAAATAAGAAGAAAGTCATGATGCGCAGTCGGAGGACATATAATCGCGAGCTGGCTTACCATAACCAGATGTATTTATATTTTCCAATTTTAAAGTAGCTAGTAACGTAAGAATCATCAAAATCGGTCAACGCGTTTGGTGTCTAAAACGCCACATTGTTCCTAACAAGCATATATACATACATACATAGACTGATAAACACATTACCCTCCTTCTGCAGTGGGGTAAAAAGAAGTGGCTTCTTCAAAAGAAAGTGTAGTAAAATTTGATGACAAGTTGTATTAAAGTTGTCTTCGCACATAAAATTAGCATTCGTGCAGCAAATTCATTATAATTCATTTTTATGTTCCAACATTTTAACTACAACAATTTGCTAAGTTTCAACATAAAATCCAAATTACAGACGAATTACTGTCTGTGTTTTTGGCAAGCTTGAAACAAAGACATGAAACATTTTCTTTACTTTTAATACTGCTTAAAGTATCATTAAGGTTTTGTTTTTACTTTTGTTGGTTTAGGACTTAAGTTTAAAAGAAAAATATTTTCATTTTATATTTCTACCGGGTAAGTCTTGACGAATTACTTCAAAGTGGTTGGGGTAACATTAGCTGGGTAGATACATAACTATAAGAACTCAAAAACCAAGTATAATAAAAAAGATGGCTACTCTATGGTCGTCTTTGTGGTCTTTTATTTGGTCGCAAGTCAATGGTAATGCTAACATAACCAGTATAAGCTAACCTCATATTTTATTAGAACTTCGCACTACACTGGGTCAGACGATTTGGATTCTGATAACAAAAGGATTATAATATACATAGGGATGTTGATGTACAATTAAGGGCATGTCAGTATACTTTGACCTTGAGCTGCCTGAAAAAGTGAAATTCAGTGACAAAGATCATCAAAAAAAATCGGTTACTCTAGACAAAGTATAACTTAACGATGGCTATGGTCAAAATGCCAACATGTAAGGGATTGATCTCTTGACATTTCGATAGCGATACTTTCATTGATTAAATGTCATTTATCGAGAGCCTTTGGATTGTCATGCAAATGTCAAATGTATTGATCTCGTGATATTTAGATAGCTAATTATTTATGTATTTTATTAGTTAGATAGTTTAATCCAATTTTAATTATTGTTCTTTTTTTTTTTTTTTGGACTCCTACTACTGTTGTGTTATTTTTAACCCAAAGGTTGACTGGTAGAGAATGCCTTGCTGCATTAAGTCCGCCTATGTATCACCATTGTACATGAAGTTTAAATAAATAAATAAATAGCTATACTTTCATTGATTAAATGTAATTTTTCGAGAGCCTTTGGATTGTCATGCAAATGCCAAATGTCAAATGTTTTGATCTCGTGACATTTAGACAGTGATACTTTGATTGATTAAATGTCATTTATCGAGAGCCTTTGGATGGTCATGCAAATGTCAAATGTATTGATCTCGCGACATTAAGATAGCGATATTTTCATTGATTAAATGTGATTTATCGAGAGCCTTTGGATTGTCATGCAAATGTCAAATGTATTGATCTCGAGACATTAAGATAGCGATACTTTCATTGATTAAATGTCATTTATCGAGAGCCTTTGGATTGTCATGCAAATGTCAAATGTATTGATCTCGTGACATTAAGATAGCGATAATTTCATTGATTAAATGTCATTTATCGAGAGCCTTTGGATTATCATGCAAATGCCAAATGTCAAATGTATTGATCTCGTGACATTTAGATAGCGATACTTTCATTGATTAAATGTCATTTATCGAGAGCCTTTGGATTGTCATGCAAATGCCAAATGTCAAATGTATTGATCTCGTGACATTTAGATAGCGATAATTTCATTGATTAAATGTCATTTATCGAGAGCCTTTGGATTGTCATGCAAATGTCAAATGTATTTATTTTAACCAGCTTTCAACTAGGCCATTAAGCGGCACTTTTGAACGTTAACAATTAAAATTGACAAGTATTAAAAACCGGCCAAGTGCGAGTCGGACTCGCGCACGAAGGGTTCCGTACCATTTTCGTAAAAAACGGCAAAATAATGACGTTTGTTGTATGGAAGCCCCCCTTAAATATTTATTTTATTTTGTTTTTAGTATTTGTTGTTGTAGCGGCAACAGATATACACCACCTGTGAAAATTTCAACTGTCTAGCTATCACGGTTCATGAGATACAGCCTGGTGACAGACAGACAGACAGACAGACAGACAGACAGACAGACAGACAGACAGACAGACAGACAGACGGACCGCTGAGTCTCAGTAATAGGGTTCCGTTTTTACCCGTTGGGTACGGAACCCTAAAAATTTATCCTAGCGTGCATTCGGAAAAGCAGCTTGTTGTGGAGAAGAACGGACCAGAAACTCCATTGACCACGCGCTATTGAAATATGACGTGTCCGAATATTTTGGCCTTTCCGAAATCGTTATGTCACTTTGTTAGAGCCCCAGCTCAAGGTCAAAGTGTTACCACCGACGGCGACGTGCCGCCGGCTATACCAAACAAAACATTAATTTCGCCACAACAGCCCCGAATCTAATTATAATCTTTCTGTTATCAGAAACCAAATCGGCTCCGCAGAATTAATCTCATCGACAGATTCGCTCCGCAGATCCCCCTGATAGATTAATGGTCCATGTTCGGAGATTACGTATCAGTACAATCAATACAGTACATATCCAGCTATATTTGAACTGGATTTATTGGGACAGCTGGAGTTTGCTCGCGGTTTCGTTCGCGTTAAAATAATATCAGACAATTGTGTAGTTAAGAAGTTTGATACGCCTATTCGAATTAATTTTCGATTTTTAATAATGGCATTAGTATTGAGCATTTGCAGCACGCGGGAGTTCATCTGCCTAGGGTTCTTGCAATGTTTTATACATTTTGCCTAAGACACGCGTACCTGCCGGACGAGTGTATGAAGACCGTGGTTGTGCCAATAATCAAAAATAAAACTGGCGATGCATCGGACAGCAACAATTATAGGCCCATTTCGTTAGCTACAACCGTGGCGAAAGTGCTGGACAGTCTGCTTGATCGTATTTCAAGCAGTTCGCGGTGAGTCGGAACTGTATGCGGTTGTGCCCCAGTGAGTCGGGGTAATGATATCCTAGTGAGTCGGGATAGAGTTGCTGGCTTCATTGGGTCGGAGCGGTGATGATGTCCCAGTGAGTCGGGACAGTGTTGATGACTCCAGTAGGTCGGAGCATTGATGATAGAAGCTGAGGGTGATGACCAGGAATGCGCGTGTCCGCTGCATGCTGGTGGTCAGGATACCCCCGTAGATGCCATGTATACTGGCTGCCTGTGTGCCTCGCTGCTCGAAAGCTTGAGGAAGTGATGATGACGTCACGATGAAGAAGCTCTGCACGATTGCTGCGCTGATGTTCATGTTCGAGATTCACCAGTTTGGAGGCATGTGGAACAGGGTGTAAAGTCCCACAAACGTCCATAGAAAAGGGAGGATCCTCCGACCAGACGGTTGTAGTGTCTGGTCCGGGCAACTGCCCGACGCTTGTTGTCGGACTGTATCTGTCTAAAATATCGGGCGGAGTCAAATTTTCTTCACATTCACTGATATCAGACATTTCTAGGCAAGAATTACAAAACTCATTAAATTCAGTACAGCAAAACACCGCGCATGCGCTAAAGCGGGCGTTGCACAGACAAATATAAATTGGAATCAAAACTTTATAAAATAGGTACCTACTATAAAAATGGTGCACGCATAAGGATTCCATAAAAAAAAATTGGTGGAAACTCCTTAATGATATTAACTTCTTGGATTTGCCCTGTATCGTAATATTTTCGTATCATGATCGTATCATTATTTTGTTAGAGTGAAAGTGTTATAATAAGATTCTATTTTTAAATTTCGGTATTGTGTTTATAAAGTATGTCAATATGTCGTTTTGAATTTTGTAATTCGAATATTACGATATAAGACTAGATAATAGTAGTTTATGACATTTCGGTAGTGTATGAAGATCCTGTACGTTTAAGACTCATTGTCAATTGCTATTGTTTATTTATTCAAAACAAAAGGAAATTAATTCTGCAGATAATCACCAATAAACAAAAAAATGTTCTTTTGACAGACAACCAGAATGTTCGTGCCCATCATAGTAAGCCAAGATTTATTCCTATGATATGTACAAACATGAAAATGTGATATATTTTATATCATGTTTATCGTTTCCCAAATCAGCGTGGGATCTAACAGTACTGAGATAATAATACGAGTTTAATAGTCATTTGGTATGTAGAGGGTGGGACAGAAAACCAATTATCGTTTCAACCCTCGCAAGTGGAATGGCTTCTCAGACAATTACATGTGGTACGTAGGTTATCAAGCTGCAAAGCTGCAATCAATGAAGTAGAACATGTTGGGGCGGGTGTATACGACAACCTTTTAGAGCTTCAACAACTGTACAAACACGTACAGATTATGATTGTCTGATTATCTGTGTGACCGTGTTGTTCTACCAAACTGCATGCAGCAGTTTTTGATGCGGTGTTCTCATTTATAATTTTGCAATCGTCAGTTAGATTTTGTCTTAGGAATAAAACGTGGTTTGACAGCTTTTGCATGGTTTTGTATGTAATGGTTTCTCCATGCTGTCCTTGTAAAAGAAGTTTTGATACATAAATCTGATGGGATATTACATCACAATAGTACTTAAGTAGGTACTTAAATATACCTACCTAATAAGGAATATACATTTATTTAATAAATAAAATAGCTCTAGTAAACAAATACATGTGAATGATTTTGAAAATATCACGGATATAGAAATATCGTTTGTTTTTTTAAATTTTGATTCTGTTTTCGCTGTTATTCTATTTTGGTATCATCATAATCATCTTAATTTTAAGCCGAAAGACGTCCACTGCTGGACATAGGCCTATTTTGGTATTTTTTTTTTCAAATATATATAGGTATATATATTAAATCATGAAACAAAATGTATAAAACCGCCACTTACGGTAAAACCTTGCCTGTCCAATCTAGTCAGACAATCTGCCCATCAACCTTGCGTGGTTTCCTACAATAACCATATATTTCGCCTATACTTGATACCACTTCAAGAACTTCATTATAGTAGGTTCGTTGGCCTCGCGGTTGCAAATGCGACTACTGAGTGCCGGGTCCCGGGTTTGATTCCCAGGTCGGGCAAAGATAATAAGGAATTTCTGGATGTGAAACCCCCTTGCCTCGGAAAGCACGGTATCAAGGCAAAGTCACGTTTCTTTATTTCAATTAGGCCATTAAGCGGCATTTTTGAACGTCAAAAAATTAAATTTATAAGTAATAATAATTGATTCTACTGTCCATTCGGTAAAGTAGCTTGTTATAGAGAAGAACGGACAAGAAACGCCACACTTCCTCCTCTAAAAAGGGGGTTATAATATTTACATACATAGATACATTAATTCATATACGTGAGGACTATGCATCCAGACTAACACTAATATTCTACGTATATAAATATAAAGTATTACAAAAACTAACAGGTAAATTCATTCATTTGATAAATAGGAACATGGTTCTCACGTAGTTACAATTTAATTTAATTATTTATTTATTTCATAAAAAGTGGTACAGTCTGTTACAAAGTAGGATGACAACTTAGGAATAGTTTACATCTGTGATGAGTACATAACAATACAATTTCACGATCTGATGGTCTAGCTAGGTTACTTACTCGTAGTAGCCTGTATTAAGGACAAACAGCCCTCATTTCCCGAACATAGGACAAGTAGTATTTCTTAGACTGTTAGAAATATTGCAAGCATAGGTAAATTACCTAAATCAGCAAGAACGGAACATTGTATAAGCCGTTGGTCTTACGCCAAATCTCTTTCCGGAAAAACTTTCTAATCGGAATATGAAAATGAGGGTACAGAACAATAGAGAGTGTACCTGTATTTGCGACATTTTGGAGCACTATAATATCTCCAGCGTTTTGAGGACTATTATTGTAATAGGTAAGCCACCTGCATGACAAAAGCAATTATCTGTCATATAACGAAAGCCAAAAAACTACCCCACACAATTAAAGCTACATCCCTTTGTCCCGCAAAATATTAACATCACAATACGAAATCCTAGCACGCTTATCAATAAAAAAATAGATCATTGATTTTTCGCATATATCAAAAAAAAAATAGGGGTGCGATTGCAGCATTGTGCTGCCAATCAGGGTTGGCACAGCATCGCACGTGTTCTGAATTAGACACACACAACATGTCGATATGTTTTTGGTAAGGGTACATCACTAGCGAACGCGGGGGCTACGTGCACTTGCGGAGAAATATATATGGGTCTCTAATGCTGCCGTTCTATAGCTAGTTTCAAAGTCAGTGATCATATTTTGAATTGCCTATAGACAAAAACTAAATAATAATACTTTTTTCCATTTTTTTTTTATACAAGCTTTTTAGCTTACTGTGCATTGTCATCCAAACCACATCCAAACCAAACGTGTAAGTATGACAAATTGCATAGTAATCGGTTGATTAAAGGTGGTATTATTATATTATGTATACATTAAATAAGTAATTACGTTTATAAACTTTACAAAAAACAACATTATTATTTTTAACCAATAAGCAAATACTAATAAGCAAATATTATTATTTTTAACTAATAAGCACCTAAATTTATTTAAAACTGTTAATAGTTGCTGTTCTGAAAAGTAGATTGGCTTAATAGTGTTTTCATTGTCTCCTTTATTGTTTTAAGGGTTCCGTACCCAAAGGGTAAAAACGGAACCCTATTACTAAGACTCCGCGGTTCGTCTGTCTGTCTGTTCGTCTGTCACCAGGCTGTATTTCATGAACCGTGATGGCCAGGCAGTTGAAATTTTCACGGATGCTGTATTTCTGTTGCCGCTATAACAAAAAAAAACTCAAAACAGAATAAAATAAATATTCAAGTGGGGCTTCCATACAACAAACGTGATTTTTTTGCCGTTTTTTGCGATAATGGTACGGAACCCTTCCTGCGCGAGTCTGACTCGCACTTGGACGGTTTTTCTTTTTTTTTCGATTTAATGAAGATCAGATCTATCAATATTCTATGTTATGGGGTTTGGTTTCCGCACTTAGTCCTTCAGCTGGACCATTGTGCGTGGGCCATGGCGGCCGTTGGGTGGATTATTCCAGCCAGCCCACCTCTCTCCAGAAGCTGATTAGGGCTCCTGGTTTTCTTAGAACGTCCGTGTAAGTTCTGGGCGACCCGAGGGTTTGTGTTCTTATCTTGGTGACCCCTGTACATTCGAAGAGAACGTGCGCAACGGTTTCCGCAGTCTCCATGCATGCCCTGCACAGAGGACTGTCCGTTATGCCTATTGTGTGGAAGTGTTTGTTAAGTGAGCAGTGTCCCGTGATGGTCCCCGTCACCAGGCGCAGGCCATACCTGTCCAGGCGTAGCAAACGTCTGGTAAGCCTACTGTCCAAAGAGGGCAGAGCTTCTTTGGACTGCCTACAGCCTGGTACGAGGTCCATCAGTTTTCTGCCTGTGTCTGGATGAATTCCTGTAGCCACTTGCGTATTTGGTTGAAGGGGATGGGTACAACAGGCTCGGGTCCATAGACCGCCGTGCTAGATCCACGTCTCGCAAGCTCGTCAGCCGCGTCGTTACCCAGCGATCCACTGTGTCCCTTTATCCATTGCAGTGTTACCGTGTTACGACTAGATACAGTTATTTGTTCTAGTGCGTTGTGGCATTCTAGTATTAGCGCTGTCGGAGAGTATGCGTATGCGAGTGTCCGTAACCCTCCTGGCTTCAAAGGCATGGACCGCTAGTATGATGCCCACACACTCCGCCTGATAGACGGTGTTGAACCCTCCTAGCGGTCTGGATATATTTATATTTAGGTCGTGTGAGAAGACTCCGACTTCGGTACCGGAGTTCGTCTTCGATCCGTCGGTGTATACTCTCATCTCTTTCGAGCCTGAGTAGTCACATCGTTCTTCTGTAAGTATTATGTTGTAGTGCCTATGAAAGTGATGTGTTTTTGGGGCTTTGTCGCATGGTGACGCTAACATAGGTTTTCGCTTGATCGCGTCCTCCTTAATGCGTGTGTGCTTAACTCTGGAGTCTTTTTTTAGGGTACCTGATAGATGGAGTCTAAAAGCAGCCAGGGCTGCCTCCTCCCGCACGATAAGATGCAGAGGTGGCAGTCCCAGCATTGCCTGTAGGGCGGCCGTGGGTGTAGTTCTCATACTGCTAGTTATTGCAATGCAAGCAAACCGCTGCAGTTTTTCGAGATCTCTTTGTGCTGTACTGAGGTCTGTTGGCCACCAGACCAACAAGCCGTATGTAATAATTGGTCGGATGACTGTGGTGTATAGCAAAGAGATCGCGGAATGCGATAAGGCCGCCCATTGTATTTTTTAGTTATAAGTTTCTTTTGTTCCTGTATTTTCTGGTGTACAATAAAGTGTATAGAAATAAATAAATAAAACATTATTTTTTCAACTATTACTGACCCTAAAATAAATATAATTGTCCATTATATCGATATTATTCGCAATAAGCGAACTACATCAATCACTTTATGGTAATGGCCATTGTGGCCGCAATGAATGGCCTTATTATACACTAGTAGCAAAACGACCACGCTTTGGAAATAGAATGAATAACGAATGTACGATCTGACCTATTTATGGCCTACTTTATGTACTTACGAATTGGTATCTAATTTAAATATAACCATAAGAATAGTTCATAAAAAACAAGCTATTCTATTTAAAAAAAACTGGCCAAGTGCGAGTCGGACTCGCGCACGGAGGGTTCCGTACCATTATCGCAAAAAATGGCAAAAAAAGTCATCACGGTTCATGAGATACAGGCTGGTGACCGACAGACAGACATGTGTCGTGGAATCTTAGTAATAGGGTCCCGTTTTTACCCTTTGGGTATGGAACCCTAAAAAAGATTTTTAGGGTTCCATAAACGTGTTTTTTTTTTGCCGTTTTTAGGGTTCCGTACCCTAAAAACGGCAAAAAGAAAACACGTTTGTTGTATGGGAGCCCCACTGAAATATTTATTTTATTCTGTATTTGTTGTTATAGCGGCAACAGAAATACATCATCTGTGAAAATTTCAACTGTCTAACTATCACGGTTCATGAGATACAGCCTAGTGACAGACGGACAGACAGACAGTTCGTGGAATCTTAGTATTTATGTATAAGCATTTATACATAAATTGCATTGTCACGGGAAACAAATTTGTGAGCAAAATCTCAGCTCTATCCAACTACAAATCTAGTAAAAGTTTTTAAGCTGACATGGTCACAATCATTAGAATTAATATTTGTTTCGGGATATTTACCATGAATATTTTGATTTTGGTTGAGAGCTCGATATTTCGGCACCGTCACAAGCGCCATGATCACGAGAACTAAAGTCTTCGCGGGTGGGTGTTATTTACGAACTGACATATCTGTCTACCCTCTTCCTCACTCGTTTTTCACGCACATGCCGCTACCACCAGAACTTGTCTCAATAGTTAATCGACATTTTTAACACCGGGTGCAAAGACTTTAGTTCTCGTGATCATGGCGCTTGTAACGGTGCCGAAATATCGAGCTCTCAACCAAAATCAAAATATATAATTATGGTAAATATCCCGAAACAAATATTAATTCCAAATCTTATATATTAGTATATAATTTCTGGTAATTTTACTACCAAAACATGTAAACCGCTTTAGAATCTATGCTGCTAATCTTTTAGTACAAGTTGCTAGCTCAAACTGCAGTTTGGTGAACATGAGGTAGCAAGGTGGAGCCAGTGCATCACGGTTAAAACTTGCTACATTATCCTAAGTTCATCTATGTGGCTTTGAGAGTAATTTATGTGTGGGAGATACATACGTTTTACATAGAACAAACATTGTTCCTGTATATTTTAGTTTTCTGCGTACAGTTAATAAAGGTAGTTTAATAGTTTTTAACGCCCTATGGAAAAAGAAGGATGTTATTAGTTTGAGGTGTGTGTACCTGTGTATTTGTGTATCTGTCTGTGGCATCATAAACGGATGAACCGATCTTGATATCGAATGCTTCAAATTTCTTAGCTATGTTTGATGAAAATCGGTTCAGCCGTTCAAAAGTTACGGGCGTAGGGTATTTTTGCAAGATACCGTGTCATAAGCGTGAAATGAAGCGCATCTATTACAAGATAAATTTAAGTGGCACGCAATAAAAATGGGTCGGGGGTTCTTAATTTTTTCTTAAATTTTACTTGTACTGGTATTATGACATTCTTTCAACGACAGCCTGACGGTAGCGATTGGAAAAATGACAAAATAGGAAATTTCAAACGGCATTGAAATGTCAATTGATCAATCCCTTAAGGCGCCGATTCCCTTGAGTAGCTGATTTAAAAATGAGAATCACGTCTAAACGGCTAGTCGTAATTTAATGGAAAAAATATATGTTATATGAGACCATGTTCTTAATAATTTCATCTAAGCAAATTTGGAGTTTTATTCGTATAACAAAGTGTAATTAATTTGTAAAGTTATGTCTAAAACGGACAAAAACAAGACAATCACACCAAAACCGCTGGGCGTATTTTAATGAAATTGACACCATATCAAAGACAATTTAATTATCTACATTTTGATCTGAAGCTTTTTTTTGTAAAGTCAAAGAATAATAAGAAAAGTACAAAAAACTACTAAATTTCGGATCGCGCGGGTGTGAAACGAGTGCGCGTTTTGTTCCCTCAAGGTCGTTGGCGTTAGTCGTCGTCTTAAATTTTGAAATTGCGACCATCGCTATCGCTGACATCGAATGACAAAATCAAAAAATCTAAATTTATTTATTCAATTAGGCCATTAATCGACACTTGAAAGTAATGTTAATTGATTCTACCGTCCATTTGGAAATGTAGCTTTTTATGGAGAAGAACGGAGAAGAAACTCCACACACACACTTTTTTAGAGCTATGAGGACCTAGAGAAAGTGTACCTATGGGATTGAAATTTTGGACTTTTGTCATGTATGTATGTATGTATGAATTTGTTAACCCCCGCCGGAAAAAGAGGGGTGTTTGAATTTTGACGTGTGTTGCTTTGTATCTGTATGTCTGTGTGTCTGTCTGTGGCATCATAGCGTCCAAACTGGTGAACCGATTTTGATATAGTTTTTTTTTAAAGGTGTGCAATCGAGAGTGTTCTTAGCTATGTTTGAATAAAATCGGTTTAGCCGTTCAAAAGTTTTGTGCGTTTTACTGTTTGAATCGGGGTGTTTTCGCAAGATATCGTGTCATAATAACGTGTTCAATAGATTGCCGATCGAAGAGTAATTAATATGTACTAGATAAATTATGTAGCATGAAATAAAAATGCGTCGGGGGTTTTTTAAATTTTGAAATTTTACTTGTTACTTGTAGAACTAAGGCTAAGTTGTCCTTACATAAGCATGGGAAGTAGGTATTTAACAACGTTCACAGTTCCATGCATTTTAATAGGAATGCCTGTCAAAATGCATGGAAAACATGCACACACATTAATGCTCTACGGCAAACCATATAAAATCATGTTTAAAATTTTACACAAATTCCCACCCAAAAATACAATACTGCAACCGGGAATGCATCCCCTTCTACCATAGTTTACAAAGACCACATAAATTGTACAATTTCTTTGAAATCGCGCGCACGTGACGAAAACTGTGTGTTGCCATACTCCATTAACTCCGCCCCAACTCACTGATATTTTACACATTTCGGGGTAAAATGTGTCAATTCTATAGCAAACACATTCACCAATATACCAAGACCTCCCATCCCCTGCTATTGTCCTACAATGGTCGGCGATCGAAGGACAAATGAGCAGTTGTTAGAAGTCTATGTTAAATGGTTTTGTGATACAATGGGTAGCAAACACATGGGATTCCCAAGGGGGAGTTCTACAGTGTTTCAATGGTTTAAGTATAGCTTCCAAACATAGTGTTGATAAATAAAGTTGGATTGTTGACTGTACCCAGTCACATTGTAGCTATCCAACATTTTGAGGTTGCTGTATTTGTTAAGACCAATCCTAAGTCGTTTAAAAATATGTCGGACATTAATAACCGAAGTCGAAGCGATAATAGTACATTATACGTAAGGAGGTCCCACTCAGCATTAATGAATAAATGTCTATTTTGAATGACACCAGTCATGTTTAAACACTTACCACGGTCAAAAAATTGAACGCGAGCTTATTTAAGAAACGGCTAAAATCCTTACTGGTGAGCAAAGCATATTACAGTATTTCTGAATTTTTAACAGACGAAAATCTTATCATAGAATGTTGACGTGAGAATAAAATACTTGACTGGTTGTACAAAATAATTTTGTATATTGACATTAGTATTGTTTATTGAAATTTCTTATTGACATAGTCTTATTATTTGTTGAACCATGTTACTACTTATCAAATTAAAAAAAAATCCTGTTAATGTTTTTTAATACTTTATACCTGTACGTAGTATAGTGTGTAGAGCTATTCTGTGTGCATCGTCCTCACATATATTAATGTATGTACTTATGTAGATATTGAAAAACACCTATTTTAAAAAAAAAAGAGTAAGTATGGAGTTTCTTGTGCGTTCTTCTCCATAACAATCTACTTGCCGAATGCACAGTAGAATCATTTTTTATTACTTGTAAATTTTAATTTATTTGACGTTCAAAAGTGCCGTTTATTGGCCTAGTTGAATAAATATATTTGACTTTGACTTTGACTTTGTTTGTGCCTAGACATGTACTGTATTGACATTTTGTTTTTATATTATTGTATTTTTTTTATTGATATTGATTTCTATTGCTATTCATTAATTTGTATAAGGCACTTCTTTACACTTTTTTTATGGTCCAGGCTTATTTTATTTTATCATTGAGACTTTGCTGGCGTCCTTTTTTTTCTTACAAACATTTGTACGCCCTCTGGCATAACATAGCGCACTCTTTATTACTTTGATATACCATTATTATTGTACCTATGCTAAACAAATGAATAAATGACTTATGACTTATAACATTATCGATTTATTTGTATTATTACAAGTTCGAAATAATATTGCATTGAACCTATATTTTGTTATGGGATTTTCTTCTATTAATAGTTAGATTACAAAAACAACTATAGGCTCCTTTAAAATCACATCTAATCGGCCTAATGCGCACTTTTATTTCTATCAAATTGAATCCATTAGTGATTACTTAAGGCGCAGCTGGCCTCAGTAGCTGATTTTGATATGAGAATCACATCTAAACGGCTAGTCATATTTTTTTTAGAAAATATATGTTACTAATTTGATCTATGAATATTTTGAGTTTTATTAATTTGTAAAGTTATGTCTAACACGGACAAAAAAATGACAACGACACCAAAACTGCTGGGCATATTTTAATGTACTTTTCACCGGGATCCTGCCGTTTTGCCGAAAAGATTTTGACAAAATTTCATTACCCAAACAAATTTTAGCAACCTTTTTTTATACCATTGCAATATGTCGAATGATTTTAGGACGCATATTTTTATTTGGTAAATTTTTTACTTGGCAAAATATTACCAAGTATAATGTCATTATGGCATTTGGTCTTTAATCAAATGATTTATTACAGCAAACAATCTTCAGACAATAAACGTTTGGTGAAATGATTTGTTAAGACAAAAAATATTAAGGCAAAAAAAAAAAAGGAAGTTTTGGGAATTATTTAATTTAAAAATTATTTTAATATAATCATTTGTTTAATGCAAAATATTTTTACATTACAATTTAAAAAAAATTGCAAAGGACGTTAGCAATTTTATTTCGGAGTATTTAGTCTTGTGTTGCAGAATTCGATTAATTATTTCAATTTGTCTGAAACAAGTCAAATTTATGGTTACTTGGTATTAGTTTATTTAAGGAAGTAGTTAGAGTAGGTTAATTATTAAAAAATGGTTAGGTTAGGTTAGGTTAAAACTGTGACCTCCTACGCACGAGCCGAGCGAGCGAAGCGAGCGGTGCCGCGGCAGCGGCCGGCGAGTGCCAGAAACGACTTGCATTAATAGAAAAAAAAGAGATTGTTTTTAGTAGGTTACCCGGAACTGAACTATTTAGATTAGGATAATAACTTATTTAAAAAAAAATGTTGAACGACTACATTAAATTACATATCTTTTTTTGCAATTCTCCTCTCGCAGATATGCTGGAAGAGATTTCGATAGAAATAAGCATACCTTTGTACCTATTTTCTGTTCCTTCTTCTTGTCTATTTACTGTGTGTGTGTATATTAATGGTTAAATAAATAATAAATAAATAAATAAAAATAAAAAATATATATTAAAAAAGGAAAGTAAAAAAGTATAAATATTTGGCTTATTTGATTTTGCGTTAAAACTGTTATTCCAACTGAAATATTTGACTAAATAAAAAATGTTAAAAGTACTAGTTGGTAAACAAGTTATAGTTTAAACGTTCATTTCCCAAACATTAGGTTTGCGTTACAATTTTTTGTGAATAGATTTATTGCTAAGTAATAATTTGGCTAATGAAATTATGCGAAAATTTTTTTGGGAAGTGAAAATTTGTCAAATTCCTTTCGGTCAAACAAGGGAGACCCACTTTTCACCATCTCAAAGATAATTTTAATTATTTACATTTTTATCTAGGCTTTTTTTAAACTCATAAAATAATAAGGAAAGTACAAAAAAATACTGAATTTTGGGTCGCGCGGACTGTCTTAGGCAGTCAGCACCAGCTTAATATAATAATCCTAATATATGAAACTCAAATATTATTTCGTTATAGAATTTGAAACCATCCAATCGATGTGGCCCAAACCGGTTTCATTAGAAAGGCAATAATGCAAAGATGGTTTTAGACAACTAAAATATATATATATATTTGCCTAGCCTTTTCCCAACTATGTTGGGGTCGGCTTCCAGTCTAACCGGAATCAGCTGAGTACCAGTGTTTTACATGGAGCGACTGCCTATCTGACCTCCACAACCCAGTAACTGGGTAACACGGTACCCCTTGGCAAGGCTGGTGTCAGATCTAAAGCTTCTGACTTCTCGTAACGACTGTCAAAGATCTTCAAATGACAGCCGGGACCAACGGCTTAACGTGCTTTCCGAGGCACGGAGGAAACACGGTATGTTGAAAATGGTCACCCATCCACGGACCGACCTCGTCAAGCGTTGCTTAACCTTGATGATCGACCCGTGCGGCTGTTATTATTTAGCCACGAGCTTCGACAACTACAATAGACAACTAAAATAAAAAAAATAAAAATAAAATACCTTTTTTCCAACAAATAAACAAAATGTTTTTTTTTGGATAGTAGTTTATTATAGTTTTAAATACTAATAAAAACACCTTTATTAAGATTTTCTTTTTAACCAGCTTTTATATTCAAATCTAGCATCTGCCAGCGGCGTCACGCGCGTTAATGTCGAAAATTATCCCAAGGGAACATGTTCCCCGGATAAATAATCTGGAAAATCTTATGTGTTATTCCAGACTATAGGTAATCTATATATCTATATCACTATACCAAATTTTATCCAAATCCGTCGATCCGTTTGGGCTTGAAGAAGTAACAAACACTTCGGCCCCAGTCCACGTGGTTCCGAACCCATTCTAATCGTCGTCCACGATTGCCTCTCCGTAAAGGTGGGACCCGGAGTGGTCTACGAGAGCGTAGATTGCTTTCATGCAGTCGCCTTCTTACAGTTTGGTCACTCACAAGCACTTGGTGTTCCACTCGCAGCCTTTGGACCAATTGTGCTCAAGAGCTCCACGACCTCATCCCACCAGCCCCCTTCTACCATCGGACATCTAGACGCACTGCAAGTTACCATCCTTAACTTGTTGCCATTCCACCAATTCGCACCAAGCGCTTCCAAAAATCATTAATAATGCGCAAAGCGAATTAATGGAACTCACTACCTGCGTCTGTGTTTCCAAACGCATTCAACCCGAATCTCTTCAAAGTTAGAGTGAACAGGCTTCTTCTGGGTAAGCTCACTCCATCGTAGACTCTGTCTCTGTCACCTCTGACCTAGACTAGAGTCAAGAGCAAACCAATCATAAATAAAATAAAAACATACAAACACACACAAACTTTCGCCTTAATAATATTAGTGTGTCTGATTTGATATTAGTGTAATTGTATTTTTCAATACCTTCCTCGAAAACTAGCTCTTATTGCACTACGATTAGGTTCGATATGCAACATATTTCGCACGCGTGCGGTAATAAGATTACAGCACGCGTGCGGTAATTCGATTAAAACATAAGAAATTTAAAAAAAAAACACCACTGACAAATATAGAGCAGGCGTGTTTTTTTTTAATCTCGTCATTTTGATTTGCGTCTTTACAGCGTAAATATTTTTTTAATATTTAAATTGTGTTTATAAAAAGAATAATACTAATAAACATGATTATTTTAAGCAAATATTACTTTTATGAACAAGTTAACATTTTATTTGTGTTCTTAATTAAAATATATTTGAATTTTATATTTTTCCTGTGAGGCTGTTTAACGGCTTCATACCTTTGCTTCTCCTTTAACCTGCGAACATAAAGCGCGGCAAAAAAAGGAAAGTTAGTCTTAATAATTTGAGTTATTTGTGAAAAATTTCGAATTTAAGTTTTGAAGAGAATTCTTTAGATAGTACTCCGCCGGATAATGTGATTGAGGCACAAAATGCTTGCGATAGCCTGTTGCCATCTAAATCTAAGATGAATTAAATGGCAGCTTTGCAAAGTTATCTTCAGTGGAAAGTTACTAAAAAGGCGTCGTCATTTCGGGGCAAGTATTTTTGGCATATTTCAATGAACTCGCTACTAAATATAAGCCTAGCACGCTATGGTGTATTCCATGCTAAAAAGCACGGTTCTGCAAAATCACGGTGTTAACATAAAATATATTGCAACCTGACTGCATTTCTAAAAAGAAATTCCGTCGGATATATTGGACAAAAATCAAAAGTATTGTCTCCAAATGAAGTTGAAAACTTTTTGTAAGAAGCTCCGGATAGCCAGTATTTGGCAACAAAGGTCAGTAGTTGAATCAATATCTAATCTATAAAACCTTACCTAGGCGCTACGTCCGTACACTAAACGACCTATGCTTATCTAAACTGTGTTTATTTCTTCGAAAGTGTATTGAAAAACGGCCCCATAACACCCTCGCCTTACGGCTGTACTATTGACTACTTCGATGAAGAATATACAGGTGTATTATTCATCGAAGTTTGACTACAAACAAACGTCTGTGCAGAATTTTAGGTCATTCGAAATTTGAACACCGGGATGTGGGTCAAACTTACAAGCTTTGATTACTCACTGAAACCGGGACAAGTGAAACTAAATTAAAGCTTCAGTGTAAGCTATTCGCAAACAGATGGTACTAGGATATGATAAAATAGATGGACCTCTTTACCGCACTTAGACTAGTATTTGGTCCGTTGTGCGTGCAAGCCTGTCTGTGAGAGGGAATAATCCGCAACACGTAAAACCGTAACCACGCGGACCCAGTGCATTTTGGTGGATGTCACATGTCTTCGAATTTTTTGGTTCTAAGATATACCGGTTTCCTCACAATGTTTTCCTTCACCGTTCTGAGAGCAGTGGCGATGAAATTATTTACTCAAAGTAAAGCGGCCCGGGTTCGAACCCACGACCTACAACTTGTAAGTCTCGGCCGTTACCACTGGACCACCACTGCTCTCAATCAGGTGGTACTAATTCAAGAAAAGAAGAAGTGAGCTGGTACAACCATTAGCAATCCATCTATTCTAATATTTTAAATGCAAAAGTAACCCTGTGTGTCTGTTACCTTTTCACGCTTAAACAGCTGAACCCATTTGGATGAAATTTGGATTGGAGATAGTTTGAGACCTTCAGAAGGACATAGGATAGACCTTTTTTTTACCGGAAATCATCCTTAAGGGGGTGGAAAGGATGTCGGAAATTTGTCTGATGAACTAATAATCTCTCATGTAAGGCGGCGTGAAAAAATTGGCCATTGGAAGTACAACATTTTTGTAAATGACCTGTCTACATTGTTATTTTTGTAAAGAATTTTATGCAATATTATTTTAATTGTGACAATGTTATGTACTTAAATCTGATTAATATTATAAATGTGAAGGTGATATTGTGTTGGTCCTTAGTTAAAAATTGATTTTAGCTTGTATTTAATTCTTTTCTGTACATTCAGACACAGTGTAAAATTGTTAGTGAATAAATGAAATGAAATGCTACGCAGACGAAGTCGCGAGGAAAAGCTAGTTACCTATAATAGCTACAGAGCGCGGCACGTAAAGTGTCAAAACTGACAAAAATTACAAAAATGTACTAACGTTTTATTAAAATTAAACGATTTAAACCTTTTCTTCTTTTTATACGACCTAACCGTTGACAATTTGTATATTGTCCATGGTTAGGATATTTATAAGGGATTCATTTCGGTTTAAATCATTTAATTACAATTAAACGTTAGTACATTTTTATTCAACTTACGTGCCGTTCACTACAAGTGTTAGGTATAGATCACTAGCTTTTGCTCGCGATTTCGTCTGTACTTTGATAAGAGTTTTTTTTTCACGCCGCCTTACTTAAGAGAAATTGGTTTACCATACAAATTTCCGACCTCCTTCCAACCCTTTAAGGATGATCCGGGATAAAAAATATTTCATGTCCTTCTCAGCGTATCAAACTATATTCATACCAAATATCATATAAATCGGTTCAGCTGTTTAAGCGTGAAAAGGTAACAGACAAACAGACAGGGTATAGTGCACTATAACCATATGCCCCAACTTTCGAAATTAATATTGCTCACCACTGCATCTAAACTCTATTACATTCAATAACATCCAGCCTCATGACATACAAAGAGACAAATTAAATGAGCAATTTACACCCCAATAGGACACTATATCACATATGGCAAGCCCTATAACAATTTACAGGCGTGATGTCCTTACATCTGCTCTACTCCAATGATAAATCAATTTCACGGCTTAAAACGCCATGTGTTCAATATGTAGTGGCAGTTTTAATATTTTTATGGTGTGATAATTAATTAATTTGGTAGCACTTTATCTAAATTAAGTCATTATGTGTTGGGAAAGGGTGATCCTATCCTACTTCCTACTAATATTGGAATGGGAATGTTTGTTTGTTTGTTTGTTACTCTTGCAAGCAAAAACTACTGCACGGATTTTGATGAGACTTAAAAAAATCGTGACTGTCTAGAAAACGTTTGATTTTTGACATCTATACTTCCATTCTACCCATACAACTCTAAAAAATGCGAAAGAACTGTATGTCGGTGTTTTGTCACATTTTTAACCGACTATCCAAAAAGGAGGAGGTTCTATGTTCGACTTTAAAAGTTTGTTTTATTTTTTGGTTATTCACCGATTTCAATTGTGGACCGATTTTGAATTTTTTTTTTCTTGAAATGGTATTTTCCCAAATTGGTCTCATTTTAATTTGGTGAAGATCTGATGAAGTAGATACTTGGGATATATACAACAGGACTCTTCAATAAATGACAGCTGATCTCTCGGGATTGCTGCAATCGCATGTCTGTTTATTTTTTATATTTATTATACCATTTCATAACATAACATCACGCCAGTAGGCTTTAAAGGGGTACGCAAATGTGTACAGTTCACCTTGGTACCCTCTCATTTCCCCAGTTATGTTCAAGTTTCATGATATTCGGGTAATGTTTTTTGGCATTATAGGTATCTAACTAAAGAACTTGCATATTATTAGGTAAGCAACTAAAAAATGAAAAATAACTTTCTTTTTGGATGTCGGTGCCCATACTTCCAACATGAAAACTATTCTCACTTTGTAGTGTTTTTATTTGGAAGTCTGTATTGTATATTGTTGTAAAAAGGTTTTTTCATTCAACTCATAACTGCTAAACGGATTTGGATGCAACTTGTCACATGGGTAGACCATGTCCTGAAATTAAGATAACTTTTAACCCAGGATTGCATTACCTTGGCACATTTCCAGAATTTTACGCAGGCATAGCCGCTGGCAGAAACGAGTATTTTTTTAAATGAAAACTAAGCTCTTCAGTGTTAATTTGAATTTATTGGAATTGCACAGCAAAATTGTTCCTAAAGTAAATAGCAGCACAGCACCATTTTGGACTAAAATCCCGACTATTTTAGCTGCACGGTTAATTGGAAACGTTTGTAACTGGAAATGTTAAAACATTCCCGTTTCCTGGTATCTGACGTAGTATTTTAATAATTAACTTTGTGTTGGAGCCGTGAGAGCTGTCAGAAAAACATGAAATACGAAAATTTTTATTTTATGAAACAAAAGCCAAAAAGGTTTCTCTGAATTTCAATCGTTCTGGTGAAAGCTTAATTTCATATCACAGAGTTTACATTGATATGTTTTAATATTTACAATGTTTATCGTTTCATCATCATTTTAGCCGAAAGACGTCCACTGCTGGACAGACACTTCCCCCAAGCACCGCCACACAGTGATCGGTCCTGTGCGTGTCGCATCCTCCAAATTCCCACAGCCTTGACCAGGTCCTCGCTCCATCTAGAGGAAGGCCTACCAAAGTTGCGTCTTCCGGTACGCAGTCGCCACTCCAGAACTTTTCGAAGCCATCCCATTCTGCGAGTAATGTGCCCTGCCCACTGCCACTTAAGTTTCAGTTTGGCAATCCTTCGGGCTATGTCGGTAACCCTTGTTCTCTTGCGATTCATCGTTTAAATAAAAAATGTAATACTAGGTAGCCCACCGAACAAGATTTTCATATTTTACTAAAAACTATAGTCCGCCATCTTGGAGTATCCGCCATATTGTATTTAGAAAGATGTCACTTATAGCTTTGGGGACAACGTAGCAAGATTTTAACCAAACACACCTACTAATAACAGGATAGGTTAAATAGCAGGTTAAATTATGTACTTACCATCAAAACAAGCGTATTTTATGAATACAACTCCTGGAGCCCAGCTCCTTGAGGGGGGGAAGTCTTCGTACAGCACGAAGTTGCAGAGATTCACGCCTGTACATCTGTAACCAATGAAAATATTTAATTGTGCATTGTGTAACTAAAATGAAGACTGCACTTGCCAGGATTGTAAAATTAAAAACATATTAGAATACAATAGAGCTGTTAAAATCTTAGTCTAATCGGTACGAAAAGAAGAAGGTTAGATTTTGATCCAAAAGACATAAAAAATTATGTGCAGTTTCTAAATAGGTAGAGAATGAAAGTACCTATGCATCATGTATATTAAATAATTATCCATGGAACATACAGACTCCTTCATACATACATAATCGTCAAGTAATTGTCCTACATTAAAGCTTTCAGTATTAACTGCCACAGATCACGGATTTGCTGCTCAGACATCTTTGTATCAGTTGTCTTTATATTTTTTTATCTCTATTTATATTTAGCAGTGGTGGCCCAGCGGTAACAGCCCCGACTTACGTGTCGTAGGTCGTGAGTTCGAACCCAGACAGGCGCTTTACTTTGTGTAAATTATTTCTTCACCACTGCTCTCAAAACGGTGAAGGAAAACATCGTGAGGAAATCGGCATGTCCTCGAACCAATAAATCGAAGGCATATGACATTCACCAACCCGCACTGGGCCCGCGTGGTGGATTAAGGCCCATTACCTCACTCACAGAGAGGATTCCTGTGTCCCAGCAGTGGGAACATTATAAGGCGGGCCGCACCTTTAATATATAAAACAAAGTCGGTAGGCTTATTACGTATGTTTTGCAAGAGCAAAACGATAGCGATCAAACGCTTTATGTCGTAAAAGTCGGCATTACCTGCAGTGTAGATATGCTAGGTTCAACACAATCGTTTGCTAATCGCTCGCTGTTTGTCAAATATACTTATTATTATTTAGAAAAACGTTGCCCCACACTAGGAATTTCTTCCTGTATCGTGGGTGCGTTTACAAACATATAAACTCACATACACAACACCCAGAGCTGGAACAACTACCTGTAGGTCATACAAATATGTGTTCCGTGCGGGAATCGAACCCGCGACACGCAGCACAGCAGTCAATCGCTCAACCACTGCGCCAACCGTGCTTTTAAAAAAAAAAACCGCCATCAACTCTAAAACTTTTGTGTTGAAGAGCAATTATTGCGCAAAAATCGCTATCGTTTTGCTCTTGCAAAAGATACGTAAAAAGCCTGCGGGTTCGATTCATCTCCGTACATGTTTTTAAATTAATTTTGCCATATGTTTTGCGAACACAGCGCCATCTCTGATACGTGACAGAACACTGGAAAGGTTTTAAAACTTAAAAAAGGTAGGGTAGGGTAGGTAGGATAAGATGGATAGGATAATAGGGTAGTTAGGTAGGATAGGGTAGGCAGGTAGCCGATGGCGGATGCGAAGCCGCAGGTACATCTAGTTACTAATAGTAGGCAGCCTAGTCTACACAACGTTAAGCTACACGCACAGTTAGAATTGTCAAAGGCCAACAGTTTCTGCAGGTAATCGCTGGCATTCACTGACACACGTGACTTGTATGGAAAGTTTTGCAAATGTCTCTAGCAGCAGCCACCGAGATGTTTCCGTGTTCTATGGTAATTTCAATATGTGACAGTCTATTGCTCTGTAAGCACTTTAATCTTCCACATAAAGTGCTTCATGAAGTTTCATTACAAATGCTTGACTAGAATTTATTGTTAGTGAATGAATTAGAAGATTACGCTGAGCAAAAACTGTTTATTGCACTGTTAAGGCTTTTATTGTCTCTGCGTAATCATAAGTTAAATACTTTCGCTACTTAATGAGTTATTTAGATGTATTCGTACTTCTTTTTCTTCTTCTTTGGCAATGTACTCGTTCTTCGTTCTTTAATGTTTGTAAACTTACACATGATTATACGTACTTTGACCCACCTTCTGTGTTTATTATTTTGTATGTTTTCTAATTTATTGTTTAAGTATTTTCCGTTTCCGTAAGTGTGTCCGTGAATATCGGCGCAGCGTTATTTTCTTTTTTGGATAACGCTGCACATGCTGAGATAGGAGCCTTTTTGGTCTCGCACAGGGTTTGAATTATTTATTGTTGTTAATTTTTATGCATATTTCTCGTGTTTCCTGTGCGGGTCACAAATAAAATATTTTTCTTCTTTATTTGGGCTCTCGACAAAGTGAAATTCTATGGGTAGTATTTAAACGCAAATCAAAAAATAATCCATTTTCTACGCAATAAGATTCCGAATTCCCATCAAAATTACTGATTGCACAGCAAATCACTAAACACACTACAATTTATTTTCGTAGCGTACAGCGATTTTTCGAATAAGTCGACGTAGCCCCGCTGCGCGGGGCTCCTATTTCTGTCTGCAGGGTCAAAAGTAACCTAACACGAACGAGATGACGGGAGCTGAGTTCGCTCGCTTTGCTCGCTCACTTCAGCTCCCGTCATCTCGTTCGAACCTAACCTGTCCGTGTCGGGGGTGCCCTAAGTTCCCGAGCTCGCTTCGCTCGCTCTTGGACTGATTCTTTGACCATAATTTATTCGTAGATCAACTAAAATAGACTATGAAATATGGAAAATTTGCTGTGCAGTCAGTATTTATGCTATGTATGTAGTATTTTTGTACAAAAATAAATTTAACAGTATTGCATTATGAGAAAAAAAGTAATGTTATATTGATGTATAATTTCGTTTTATCTGCAGTTTGAGTTTTGTTAAACATTTAGTTTATTTGTAGTGAAGTAAGTTATTAGATGTAAATAAGAATATAAATAATGCGTATGTATTGATAGGCGATTATTTATTTGATATGCAATTTATAATATCCCAAATTCTATCTATGGTAACGATTGAAATAAGTAAAAAATGATTGGGAATTTCTACATGAGATTTTGGAACCGCTAGTCAATATCACATACATTTTAATATATATCATCGGATTTCAAAGTCAAAGTCAAATATATTTATTCAACTAGGCCAATAAGCGGCACTTTTGAACGTCAAACAAAAATTAAAATTTACAAGTAATACAAGTTGATTCTACCGTGCATTCGGAAAAGTAACTTGTTATGGAGAAGAATGCA
Source organism: Orthosia gothica (assembly GCA_949775005.1). NCBI lineage: Eukaryota > Metazoa > Arthropoda > Insecta > Lepidoptera > Noctuidae > Orthosia > Orthosia gothica. The sequence continues at coordinate 8,686,436 of OX459062.1, read as the reverse complement.
CAAGAAACTCCATAAATTATTGCAGACAACGTATAGTTCGGGATTGGTCTTGTGTGATTAAAAATTCCAAATATAATCATTTCAAATACGATAAAGCCCATTTAAATTCGATAGTTTCAAAATTCGTGGCTAAATAATAACAGCCGCACGGGTCGATCTTCAAGGTTAAGCAACGCTTGCCGAGGTGGGTCCGTGGATGGGTGACCATTTCAACATAGCGAGTTTCCTCCGTGCCTCGGAAAGCACGTTAAGCCGTTGGTCCCGGCTGTCATTTGAAGATCTTTGACAGTCGTTACGGTTAATCAGAAGCTTGCGATCTGACACCAGTCTTGCCAAGGGGTATCGCGTTACCCAGTTACTGGGTTGTGGAGATCAGATAGGAAGTCGCTCCATGTAAAGCACTGGTACTCAGGTGAATCCGGTAAGACTGAAAGCCAACCCCGACAACAATTGGGAAAAGGCTAGGCAGATGAATTTCAACACTTAAAATATACCCTCATCATATTGAGAAGAAAGAGTTTACGATCTCACGCGTTTCCTTATAAACGATGTTTGCAATAATACGGTGACATACAACTTATTGGCCAACCGGGTACAGACAGGCTTTGTGATAGATTGATTGTGTTAAAAGGGATAGGACAGAAAAGGAGTCAGTGAGATCGTATTCGGGACGGTTGACAGGTTGCAAAACATTTTGCACCGACCCCAAGAAACCGAGAAACATGGGACAAGGGTAGGAAGATAATTATGATGTTGATTTTATCAAACTAAAACAATACTTAATAATCAGTTTTATTTATTTATTTATTAAAACTTCATGCAACATACAAGTACATAGGCGGACTTAATGCCTGAAGCATTCTCTACCAGTCAACCAAGGGTGGTGGAGAGATAATATGGCAGGTGCATAAAAATATAAATAATTATTAAAGAAAAAATTTAAGAATATACGTGGGACACTCAGAAAGTTTTGCGAAACTAAAAAAAATTGTTCTATACGTACATATATTTTTATTAAATCTTTTCAAAGTACTTTCCACCAGCCTCTATACAAAGATTCATGCGCCTAAACCAGTTTTCAAAACACTTTTTCCAGTCCGCCGCAGACACCTCGTTTACAGCCTGCTCGAACGCAGCCAGCGCATCTTCCGGCGACGAAAATTGTATCCCTTTGAGCTGATTTTTTATTTTTGGGAATAAAAAGAAGTCACACGGTGCTAGATCAGGGCTGTAAGGAGGGTGACCCAGGAGTTTGACTGGCGTGCTGTCCAGGAAGTCCCTCGTTTTGAGTGCGGTGTGCGCAGGTGCATTGTCGTGGTGGAGCAGTAGCCCGCGGAGCCCTGTGTTTGGTCGCTTGTTGCTTATAACAGAGAAAACTTCTGGCAAACATTTGGTAGTATACCATTCGGCATTAATGCTTCTTTGATCCCGTAAGGGAATTGATACCAAGTGGCCAGTCAAATTAAAAAAGCTAGCGATCAAAATCTTACCCCCGCTTCTAGATCGCTTCACTTTGGTAGGCGTTGGCTCATTTTGAAACACCCAAACAGTCGACTGGCGCTTGGTTTCTGGGTCGTATTGATAAATCCAGGACTCATCACCTGTAACGATGTCGTAAACACGCCGAGACGAGCCTGCTTCAAATTTGTTAAGCATATCACGGCACCATTCCACCCGGGCCTGCTTCTGAGCATCGGTGAGGTTGTGCGGCACCCAGCGTGATACTATCCTCCTCACGCGAAGATGGCTGTGTAGAATCTCGTGAACGCTTCCCAATCCAATCTTCAATATGTGTTGAATCTCCTGATATGTAATTCGCCTATTGTCTTGGATTAAATTTTTCACTGCTAGCACGTTTTCTTCGGTAACAGCCGTCAAAGGGCGACCGCTTCTTTCGTCATCCCCCAAAGTTGGTCGACCGCGCTTGAATTCGTTATACCAACGATACACGGTTGCCTTGGAAGGGCCTTCATCCATGAATGCCATTTGAAGTCTATCGTACGATTCATCCGGTTTCAGGCGACACTTGAAATCGTATAAAATCATAGCTCTAAAATGTTCCCGGCGCAGATCCATATTTCAGTGAGACACAATACTTTGAATTAACTCGCAAAAAATGTGGAGGGAAATTTTGAAATTGGAACTTACTTATTTTTACTTATAAATAATCATATTTTCGAAAAACATTATAACTGGCCAGTCTCCCATATATAAAAACTTTTTTTCGCAATACTTTCTGAGGGGCCTGGTATATATATCATCATCTGCCTAGCCTTTTCCCAACTATGTTGGGGTCGGCTTCCAGTCTAACCGGATTCAGCTGAGTACAAGTGTTTTACATGGAGCGACTGCCTATCTGACCTCCACAACCCAGTAACTGGGTAACACGGTACCCCTTGGCTAGACTGGTGTCAGATCTCAAGCTTCTGACTACCCGTAACGACTATCAAAGATCTTCAAATGACAGCCGGGACCAACGGCTTAACGTGCTTTCCGAGGCACGGAGGAAACTCGGTATGTTGAAATGGTCACCCATCCACGGACCGACCTCGTCAAGCGTTGCTTAACCTTGAAGATCGACCCGTGCGGCTGTTATTATTTAGCCACGAGCTCCTATATAAAATAAATATACATATAAATTTCCTATAATGAATACATATAAAAAGTAATAGAAAGGTGATAGAGACGACTCTGCTATTGGTGTTGAAGTAGTGCCGTAACTTCCGCTTAAAGGCATATTGACTAGTGGCCGAGAGGTAGCGCATTCCAGAGAAGAATAGACTGAATATTAAAGGAAGAATGAATAAAATCAGAGGTATGAGAAGGACAAAGCAAGAGAAGATTGTTAGACGAACGCAGTTTTACTGTTTTGTCTTAAATTTTAGGGTAATTCTCATAACGTACTCTGTATTACTTTGATTAAAAGTAGATAGATATAACAGGAGACATTTAATAATACTCTTACAAAAGCGACTTGACGAGGGTAGTCATAAAAATCTACGAGATCATAAAGACGCCATTGTTATGAATTTCCAACACGTATGTTTTAGTAAAATTCTGTCAAATTTTCGTGTTAATTTTCCTTTGTTAGTAACTAGGGTACGGACAAAGAGAAACATTCAGAAGGTCTTCTATACTGACTAATTTCGTTACGGGATTCTTAAATTGAGATTCTTGAGCATAGTAATCGCGAAAAGGTCAGAGAAACCAGACTGTGCTGGTAGGGCCACATCCTGAGACTTTGAGCTGACTACCCTATCAAAAAGGCCTTGTTGCTGCGTGTATGCGTGTGGTGGCTTGAGGCAGGGTTGAAGATTGAAAAGAGACACGATGCGTGATACTCTTGAACAATAAAATTTATTTTTGTAATTAAGGACAATGCGTGTTCTTCGAGATGTTCTGATGGAATGGAATGGTGTCAGTGACCACACAGCCTGGTCTGTACTGCTGCTGTGTCGCATCCAAGTAGCGCCGACGCGCGTCACGAGTGTTGCGGCGTCCGCCCTCCCGCGGCCCCCGCACCCTGCGTCGGTTGACCTGCTGTTGTCACGGTAACCGCGCTGGTACAGGGCGCGGCCGCTAGATGGCGTTGTAGGCAGTCGAGATGGTCGTCAACAGGCCTTAAATATCCCCGATCAACCTCAAGGAAGGTGACGAACACCTGTTACCTAGAGGTCAAGCATGCAGAAAGAGATCCAGAAAGAGAACCGAGGCACTCAGATAAACCCAGAAAAGAGCTCTGGCATAGACGTACAAGAAGACGCAACTCCTGTTAAACTGTGAAGAGGGTTGGAGAAAGAAGAAAGAGTATTGTCGCACTAAAATGTTAATAAGGAAAATATTTAGCGCCATTCCTCTCTCCTAGACACTGACTGTATCTAGAATATTGCTGTGCCCGACAGACTCCATAATTGATTTTGTAACATATATTTACCGCCTGTATGTAGGTACATTAATGGATGCAATCATTTATTTATTTATTTAATAAGTGATTTCATGAACACAAAAGTAAAGAGGCAGACTTAATGACCCAATCATTTGAATTTGGTTTTGAGAATTGTTTTCTTCGGGGCACAGTAAGCTTTATCACCGCCGCGTTTTTTGGTGGTTGCCATTATTACAAAAGTTAAAAGTCCGCTAATTGCATCGACTTGGCCTTCTGTATTTCTATGTTTATTATGTGGCATGTACTGCTAACTGGAGCCTCGTGTTTGAACATAATTAAATGCTAAATTGTAACTTATTATATTTTTAATTAAATATCTCGTTGAAAGGAAATTAATGTTTTGAAAACAGCGACTTTTCATGTTGAACATTTAGAAAATTATAAGGCTACTTGTACTTACAACATTATAGGTATAATAAATAGACAGATTTTTTTTTTCATTCAGATTTTCTTCAAGATTGTAAAATTGATTTTGTTTAGTTTATTTTTTTTATTGTCAATAGGCTCGCGCTTGACCACTATCTCACCTGATGGCAAGCGATGATGTGGTCGACGGTGAAGTACGCTTGCCAAGAAAAACCCATTCACTCTTGACTTAAAGACCCCTAGATTGTAGCTATCGGGAAACAAAGACTCCGTCAGGGAGTTCCACTCCTTAGCTGTACGCATAATAAAAGTGTCCCCAAAACGCTTTGTGCGTATGTGTGGCATGTCCACCATGTACTGATGACGCATCGCCGTGCGTCTGGTTGTCCGATGATGGAACGGGCTGGGCGGAATTAAATCATGCAATTCCATCGCACACTCCTCGAAATGTAACCGATAAAAAACCGACAAGCTGGCAACTCGGCGACGAAGTTCAAGGCTCTGGAGCTTTGATTTGACCAGTGACTCATTGCCGATGAGTCTCTTAGCCCGATTTTCGATCGACTCTAGTGCATCAAACTGGTATTTGGCAGATCCGTCCCAGAGATGAGAACAGTAAGTACTCCATGCACGATCGAACTTGCGCTTGTTTTTTTTTTTTTTTTATGCCACTTAGGTGGCAGACAAGCACACGGCCCACCTGATGGGAAGCGGTCACCGTGGCCTAGGGACGCGTGCAACACCAGGGGCATCACACTCGCGCTGCCGACCCCGCAAAAACCTTCTAATGCCCTTCTTGAAGAACCCCATATTGTAGTCGCTAGGGAAAACCACAGCAGGGAGATCATTCCACAGCCTAAGCGTGCGCGGAATAAAATTTCTTTCAAACCTTACAGTACGTACTGCTGGCGGATGCAATGTGTGAGGATGAATTCCCTGCCTGTGGCGAGCGGTGCGATGATAAAAAGTGGCCGTGGGCATCATGTCGAACAATTCATCTGAACACATACCATTATATAGGCGGTAGAAGACGCACAGTGAGGCGAAATCTCTCCTCAGGCTAAGCGGCTCCACACCGCCTAAAAGTATGGGATCGTCAACTATCCGCAGCGCACGTCTTTGTACCGACTCGAAGGGGTCAAGCTGGTATGCAGGTGCCCCGGCAAAAAGGTGACAGCAGTACTCCATGTGGGGCCGGACTTGTGACTTATAAAGAATAAGTCTTTGCCCCGCAGTGAAGTACTGCTTCGCCCTGTTGAGCACTCCAAGTTTCTTAGATGCCAACTTGACCTTGTCTTCGAGGTGATTACGGTACTGGACGTCACTGGAGATATCGACACCAAGGATCCCTATACTCGAGGAGATGGTGAGTGGTGTGTTCAGGAATTGTGGCGCTACAATGAATGGGGTTTTCTTAGCGGTGAATGCACAAACTTGTGTCTTAGTGGGGTTGAATTGGACTAGTTTTAGTCTTCCCCAATCGGACACTCCTGTGAGAGTAGTCTCGATTTCAGACACAAGTTGTTCGCGACTTTCCTCCACTGCGGACCGAGGGAGGTTAGCCCGGCCCGTGTAAAATGCATCCCCGGTACTGTCATCTGCATAGCAATGAACGGAGTCAGCAGACAGCATGTCATTGATATGCAGCAGGAACAGGGTCGGGGATAGCACGGAGCCTTGTGGAACGCCAGCATTTATGTCCATGCGGTCCGAGCAGCTGCCGTCAACAACGGCTTGAATGCTTCTGTTGGACAGAAAGCTGGCAATCCATTTGCAAAGTCCCTCGGGCAGTCCATAGGACGGCAACTTCGCCAGAAGACCTCTGTGCCAGACCCGGTCGAAGGCCTTCGCTATGTCCAGGCCGACCGCCAGTGCCTCACCCCCACTCTCGATGGCTTGCGCCCATCGGTGTGTGAGATACACAAGAAGGTCACCGGTTGAGCGACTGTGGCGGAAGCCGTATAAGCCGCTTTTTACGAAAAGCTTACTTTAATACACAGTTTTTAAAAGTTTCATCATTAAAATCAATTATTTCATCATCCGATCCACACAAAAAACACTTTTTTGCCATTTTTTCCAACAATAAATAGTAGCACGTTTTTTCAATTGTATTAATAGCGACACTCTACTCCAAAATGATGAAGTATATACGAGTCTATCGCTATCCTTTTCTTTTCCAAGCCCAAATAGCATGCGCACTCTCTTTCTTTAAATGGGCGGACTTTAAACAGCTGCTATGCTGTGTCCTCTTCTATCGCATGGGATGGTCGGTTGGGACCTCTCAGTCGCACACATTCACTCGGAGCAATATTTTACTTTTTAAAATTCGACAACCGCAATTCTGGACTGATTTTTCGCAGGCAACCCTATACCACCGTGTTCAGAATAAAATAATCTTTAATTTCATTTAAATTTCATTCAATAAACAGACCGTTGCAAAATGCTAGTACAGATTTACCTGTTTATACCTGGCAACCCGATAGTTGTGACCGGAAAAGAATGGGCAACCTAACGTTTGCATATTCTATGGGCTTCATACTTTCGATTGGTATAGAATTTATCTAATAATCATACCGGTGAAATGTTCAAAAAAATATTTTCTTTTAATTATTAATTAAACATACTCTGGACTGAAATTTGCTAGGCAACCCATATGGATTATATTTATTGACATATTAAATTAAATATATTATACGTTTCATTAAATAAGCATCTCGGTGAAGGTCGTTTTATAACGGATCTTATACTAGTACTGCCGGTCGCTCAATAAATCGTTTCCTTCTAGGTATCTCAGGAGCTGTGCGTTAATAACACGCTCCATTACCTTCGAGAGGAGGGAGGTGATAGCGATAGGCCTGTAATTGGACGGGTCTGTCCTGTTGCCTTTCTTAGGCACAGGGTGCACGAAAGCGGTCTTCCACGAAGCTGGGACTTGTCTCGTGGAGTAGGAAAGTGCGAAAAGACGTGTAAGCACAGGGCACAACTCTGGGGCACACTGTTTAAGCACCATTGCCGATATGCCATCAGGCCCACTCGACTTGTGAACGTCTAGGGATTTGAGCTCCCGCCGGAACACCCGTTGTGTGATTTTTATTTCTGGTAAAGAAACACCACACCAGGGTATAGTGGGTGGTACGGCATTCCCGTCGTTCATTGTCGAGTTTGACGCAAAGAGGTTACCTAAAAGATCGGCCTTCTCCTTAGCGCCATGGGCCAGACTGCCGTCGGGTTTAAGCAGCGGCGGCAAACAAGGCCGACAGAAATTTCCCTCGGCAGCATTGGCGAGCGACCAAAATGCACGGGTACCCGACGGGTATCGCGCCAGCCGTTCACCAATTCTGCCGATGAAAACAAATTTGGCCCTAGCCGTTGCTCTTTTACTGGACCTCGAGGCGGCATTCAATTTCCGCTTCACTTCAGCGATATTTGGATCCTTGTTCGCAAGAGCCGTGGTCCAAGCCTTATAAGCAGATTGCTTGTTAAGACTAGCCTCTCTGCAAGGCCGATTAAACCATGGTCGCTTACTAGCCCCCGTAGCGATCCAGCGGTTAGGAATGAAGCATTCCATACCCGCTAGAATCGCCTCAGTAACTGCTGTTGCACAGGAGCTAGGATCTTCTGAAGTGAAGCAGAGCCGTCTCCACGGGTACGAAGCGAAGTATTCTCGCAATCCATCCCAGTCCGCTGACCTATAGTGCCAAACATGCCGCCATTTAACTGGCCGAGGTGGTTCTGGCCGAGCGAGAGGCACTTGCGTCCGGATGAGGCAGTGGTCTGAAGTACCTAGGGGTGCTTCCACAGTTATGGAGTATTCATCCGGGCGCGTAGTCAGCAGAAGATCCAGTAGAGAGCTTTTATGGGACTCGACATCTGGTATTCTAGTGATTGGTACAAGTTGAGCAGCTTGTATCAAGTTAACTTAAATTTTATTTAATAATTAACTATTTACGTTAACACAACAGACATTGGAAAAAAACAATAAAATAATAATAGTAATTGAACTTTACTGCTTACTTCTTAAGTTTTTTTATTGCCGTTCAACGGCTTAGCAGCAAGTTAAGCCATTGGTCCAAGCACGGAGGATTCTGGGTATATAATCGATGGTCACCCATACACGGACCAACCTCGGCAAGCGTTGCTTAAACTTGAAGATGAACTCGGCTATTATCACTTGACCACTAGCTCCTCTTATAATAATCTTGTTTTTCTGACAAAATATCTTGAGTAAATTATGGTAATTTTTCCGAAGGTTTAGGCAGAAGTGCATCTTTAGTAGGTATGTAGATGGTATTATACGAACAGAACGTTTCAGCCCATGAGTTATGAGATCACTAATTATCCTCGAGCTCTGGCAACCGTTATTATTCTAGAATTTACTGGTATAGAGGGAATCCTTGCAGAGAAGGATATTTATGGATATTGTTTGATCTTTTGGGCGTATACTTATGTTATTAATTAGGTAATGACGTGACCTAATGAGCCCTTTTACCCGACTGCAAGGAAAACGTAACAATTTTCGAGCGTATCTTGTATGTATGTAATGTTCTTTATTACCTCGTAACTTTCAAACCTCTAGACGGATAAATGTAATTAAGACATCTGTAGATAGGTCTTGGTTGCCCAAATTTTCTTAGATAAGTGACGTTCAAAAAAACTTACTGGCGGATTTTGGGGGCCATATTATGGGAGACCCAATTTTTTGCATACCCATCCAGTGGGGTATCAAAATGAAGGGTTTTGAGAGGTGATTACAAAAATATAAACCACTTATATGTTTAAAAGTAATTAGAATAAGAAAATGATAGGTAACCAAAAAGTTTGTATATAAAAAAAAGTTAATAAAATCAAAAACCCGATTGTTAAGAAGCGAGACTCCGTTTAGCAAGTGATTAGTAGGTTCTAAATTTAAATTCTCTACAGATAATTTGAATTCAGAACCTACAAATCTGAATTAAAATAACAGTCGTGCCAGCGACACGAAGAATAATATTGTACATGAATATGTTTAAGTAACCGTAAGTGAATATTTTGTAACCAACCAAACCAAAATTACGAGAACTAGATACATTCATAAGAGCAATAAAAAAGGAGATAATACAATTTATTTTGATATACTTATTATTTTCTACTTCAAAGCTCGCAGAGAGCAGTACCTAGTGGCGCAGTGGAAATGGCCCCGACTTACATGTCGTAAACCGTGGGTTTGAACCCGAGCAGGCACTGTACTTTGTGTAAATTATTTCATCACCACTGCTCTAAAAATGGTGACGGAAAACATCGTGAGGAAACCAGCATGTCCTAGAATCCAAAATACGAAGCCGTGTGACATCCACCAACCCGCACTGGGTCCGCATGGTGGATTAAGGCCCATCCTATATTTCACAGAGAGGAGGCCTGTGTCCCAGCAGTGGTAAAATTAAAATCTGAAGGTGATGAGAAAACTCGTTTAAATCAATCCTTTAAAACTAGGCCAAAGTTGCCCGAATAATTTCTACAAGCTTTTGCCAGAATGAATGGTATACCAAGACCAACGTTTATTTTGACCCATCGCTTTCAATCGACAAAGGTACACTCAAATGGAATGATAAGCACTTCCACACACTCCCCTTTCTACATAGGTAAACACACGACCCTCTCCGTCCATCATTCTTGCCTTCCTGCCTTTAAATTCACCAGAAAGTATATTTGATCAATACTCGTACTTTAACGTACCCCATTTAATGTTGCCAACGAAAACTGCATTCAAATTACATCATGCATAGCAGATAACATCAGGTAATATCCACCTTCGCCCCTGCTAAGCGTAGTGAGGGGACACGCTAATAGATAGTTTATATCGATATTAATAATGTTAATATCGATATAAACTATCGACATTCGAAACGGGATATTTTTCCGTTTCGAATGTTAATGTTAGTGTTTGTGACCATGACAGTTTAAAGAAAACTGTTTATATGTTTGTTTGAAGTTTTTTCAGTTTATAAGTGTTATGTTGTTGACTTGCTGTATGCTTTGGTGCATACTGTTAGTACAGCAAGCAATTTCATTAATAAATTGCCAGTAATTTTTACGATTTAAGTCTCTGTGAGTGTCAAATTTGATTGCAGTTTTTATTCCCCAGCTTCGTACAGATATTTCCTAAGCCAAGCAGTAGATATTTTTGAGCAATAAAATTATACCTATTTCCAAAACCGTAATACTATACCACGCTAGATGAAGTTTGAGGTAATTTGATGTTATTTTGAAAATTTGTACCAGTGTGTGTATATGGCTACTACTTAGGTATTTATTGTTGTCTGTTCAGTAAAGGTTTAGTCGTAAAGACACATGCCTAATGGATGGGGTATGGATATGGGTGGCAGTGGAAATTAGTTTTCTGCCAATCTTTTATTTACTGCAACTTATTCCAATGGATCAAACGAAGTATATCAAGTCAATGACGCTTAAAATAAACAATTTTATTTACTATCCAAAATCTAAACACAATATCGATTGTTAAGAGGAAGTGTGCGCACATCACTAGCACTCGATAGCCGTACCTGCCGACATTGCACCATTTTGAGTAGGAAATGACTGGCGAGTGGTTTCTGTGATTAATGACGTTCAGTGCGATTAGATGCTTAAATATTTGACAGCACGCCCGCTGGATCGGTGTTCGAAGATTTATTTATCCATTAGGCAACTTAGTAAGTAAACAAAAATAAACTCATGCTTGTTTACCGACTCGAACCCAGTTTTTTTTTTATCTATACGCTTGCGCTTGACCACTATCTCACTTGATGGTAAGCGATGATGTGGTCGACGGTGAAGCATGCTTGCTTAGAAAAAACCTATTCCCCCACTCCCACTCCTTAGCTGTACGCATAATGAAAGTGTTCCCAAATCGTTTTGTGCGTATGGGTGAGATATCCACCATGTACCGATGACGCATCGCCGTACGTCTGGTAGTCCGATGATGGAACGGGCTAGGCGGTATCAGATCATGCAATTCCATCGCACACTCCCCGAAATGCAACCGATAAAAACCGACAAGCTGGCAACTCGGCGACGATGTTCAAGGCTCTGGAGCTTTGACTTGACCAGTGCCTCATTGCCGATGAGTCTCTTGGCCCACTTTTCGATCGACTCGAGTGCATCAAGCTGGTATTTGGCAGAGCCGTCCCAGAGATGAGAACAGTACTCTATGCATGATATAACTTTTATGACTGTCTATCAGTACTACGGAAGAAGACATGGAAGATTGTGTTACGGGGACTAGGATAGGATAGGATAGATATACCCCTTCCGTACTTAGACTTGCATTTGATCCGTTGTGCGTGTAGGCCTTCCCTCTGTGAGAGGGAATGGGCCGTAATCCACCACGCGGGCCCAGTGCGTCGTACGACCTACAACTTGTAAGTCGCGGCCGTTACCACTGGGCCGTCTATAAATATTTAAAAATATACAACAGATATTTATTTGTCAGATCCCGGTATATAGGATCATGATTTGACCTACTTAGTGACATACCAGTGTTAGATTATAGTCGTGGGCGCAGAATTTGGGATACGGGTAAACTAGAGCAATATCTCCTGTAACTTCTAAACAGTTTTAATTCGTTACAGAGTCAATTACTATCACTATGATACTAAGTACTACTCTGGATTTAAAAGGACACACTATGCAGTTCCTAGGCCAGTATGTTGTCACGGCCATATGCGAACGATCACTGTCGCTCAGTCGTTCTCCAAAGAACCATATCGACACCATAACCGACAGCTAGACTCCACCCAGTACCAAACAAGGTACTTGTGTATCATTCATGACAAGATATATTCAAATAATTTAATTGAGAGCCATTTTTTTTGTGGCTTCACGCAGATCAGTCCAAGTGATTGGCAGTAGGCAATCACTTGGACTGACCTGCGAGAAGCAGAGTTTAGTCTCCAGCCAGGCACAAAAAGCTTAACCTAAGCGACCACGCTGAGGGCTACCCCCTATGTGGTCAAGCATACAAGCAAATAAATAACGTAGAGTGAAATATGTGTGTAGTATTTGCTGATAACTAACATAGGCCCTATCGAACTACTCTGTAAAAAGTTAGACGTGGCCATACATAAAACAAAAGAAAAATACACGGGTCAACTCGAGGACCTCTTTTCATTTTACACAGGAATCTCATCACGATTCCAGTAGGCTGCGACGTGGAAACCCCAGATCAAACCCCAGCTAAAAAGGATGATCGGCTAAAGGGACAAGTACTGAAGATTATGAACATTCCATCCAGTAACGTCACCAGACGCGATACGGAAGCCAAAAGGTTGACACTCAACGCTGCAGATCTTCGCAGCCTACATGTTGCCACGGAGAAGATATCTATGGAAACGCCACTGACTCTGAAAGAATCGGGCATCTATAGCGTGTACTACACTATCACACCGCTATACCTTATACTATTAAGTGTAAGCGCACTGGGCATCGCGTTCGCACTACGCAAACGTATAAAACGGTGTTCACTAAAAGCGACATAAGAAAAGACAAATGACGAGGTGGAACGCGCCGATGTCTACGCCGAAGTTAGCAATCACACAGCTGCCGCTCAACCAAGATTATCAGCGCTATTTTCGAACCAATCTTCTAATAGTCGCTGATCTTTGGGAGGGAGATGTTAAGTACCAATTGTCTTCGAAATACGCAAGCTAGGGGAAATGACGCCGTTCCACATAAATATTGCATCAGCTTGGCAACGAGCGTGGAAATGCTGAATCGACTCGACGTGACGCACGACTCCGACCGGACGGTGGCACCGAATTCAGGAATTTACCTCACTTTTGATTCCCACATCGAACAACTGTCACCATTTTTATAGCGATAAATAATTGTATTGAACTTATTAATAAATCTGTTGCATTTAATTCGGTTTTTTTTTTGGAACTTGCCTGCCGCACTGACATAATTCATTAATTTATTTGCGAAACAAACGTCAAACATATCCAATAACAAATAAAAACACTAAAAAGTGAAAAATGTGATATTACTAAAAAAGTCATGAATATAAATGTGGATGGATGGAGAGGGAGAGGAAGGCCAAAAAAAAGATGGATGGACTGAGTGATGAGTGATATGAAAAAAAGGGAGTCAGTGATAGCGTGACGGGGGACAGGACGGTATGGAAGAAGAAGACGTGTTTCGCTGACCCCAAGTAACATTGGATAAGGGCAGGAAGATGATGAAAGTGAAAAATTAATTCTATTTTAGAAGTCGGTGTTCCTGTTTTTGTATCTTCGTTTTTTGACCGACTTCCAAAATTGAAGTAATTTTACACTTAATAGTGTTTTTATTTGGAAGTCAGTTGTATTTTTTTGTTAAATTGATTTTATTTTCACTTTTTAGTAGTGGTTTAGTTTGGCAAATTGTATAGTTAGGTACCTACCTTTAATGCCCAAAGTTGTGCCAGAATAGATTACTCGAATAATATGAAACTTGAACATAACCGGTGAAATAAGAGTGTACCAGGGTGAACTGTACACATCTGTGTACCCGTTTAGAGTATTTCAGCGTGATGTTATGTTTGAAATGGTCAAAAGTTTAGACTATAAACAATAAACATAGATACGATTGCAGTAATCCTGAGAGATTTGCCGTCATTTATTGAAAAGTTCTGTTGTATATCTCCGAAGTTCTTCGTTAGATCTTAACCAAATTTATATGGGAACAATTCTAATATATACTATAATATTCATACTCATTTAAACAAGAATTTTCAAAATCGAAGTCGGTGAACATAAACAAAAAAAAATACATACTGCCAAACATTGAACCGCCTCCTTTTTGGAAAGTCGTTTAAAAATGGAATCAGGGGCTGTTCTACAACGTGTCAACGCCATCATCGTCCTATATCTTAGATAAAGTACCTATAGATTTAGCCTTAAAATGAGCATGATTGATAGAGCGAGATCGCTAATTGGCAGCCCCATGTAAATAATAAGGACAAAAGATTATTTTTTGTCTTTGTCACCATGGCCGGCTTTTGTTGTTTGTCAAACGCTAATATCATGGCAGGTTTGCCAAACTAACTCGGTCGTGTTTGATTTTTTTGTGATTTCGCGGGGTTAAGTGTTTATTGAGACAAGGAATTGGGTTATTTATAGATAATAAGTGTCAGTGCGATGGTGGGTTGAAGTGTTCTAGGGTGTAAAAGCCAAAGTGTTATTGTTGTTTCATGTGCGGCCACGCCATGGCTCCAGGCTATAGATACTTTATCTAAGTCCTATATAGCTCTGTCTCTTTCTTACTGTGGAACCATGATAGCTTTGATACGTCAGAGTAATGCCCCAGTACCTTTTATACTGTCAATCAATATTCTTGATAACATCAACTAACAGCCCTCTTCACCTGGCTTTAATAGAAATTACTATAATAGCCTGAATTATTCAATGACACGCACTATCGGACAAACAAACAGTATTGTTTGCTGCCATAAAGTTCGCTAAACTGTTTGGTTTCCTGCCATGTCTTGTTAAGTATAATTGGAGGGTAGTTTGGGATTACTATTTTAACAAGTTTCTGTTGAAATAATAATCCTAAACTACCCTCGTTTTGAATGATACAAATTCAAGGCCTCTGGCGACGTTGGGAACAGAGATAGAGGATTCAGAATTGAGATTAATCTTTCTGAGGTTTCTCAAACTAAATGTAATGGTTATTAGCGATGCTCAGCTGGTTATAATACCTATATTATATGTATAGTAGTGTTGTATAGTACACAAAGAACAGCCTTGTGCGATAAGACCGCCCATTGTAGGCACACTTGTTTTTGTAAATGTTTGTCCTGTATGTTTTTGTGGTGTAAAATAAAGTATATAATAAATAAATATGAATAAGAGCTGATTTTTTGCTAGTCAGAAGAAAATACTGCAGAACGATCACCACCACTAAAATATTTATTTATTTAATCTTCATAAACGCACTGGTTAACTCAATGCCTTGGACATTCTATACCAGGCAACCAAAAGTAGTGAAGAGATAACATGGCAGGTTCCTCGTTTAAACAATAGAAAGGCCATTGTATCTCGCGCGATTCAACGTCTTAAACACAAGAAAGGTTAACCGTGGAAACAAAAAAAGAGTGTTTAGAAGCTATTACAATATGTATAAGAATAATACAATCTTATTGTAAATGCGAAAGTTTGGTTGTGTGGATGTTTGTTTGTTAATCTCTCTCTCTCTCTCACATCTACGTTTATGAGGCGGGTGAAGCCTCTGCCAGAAGTTAGTAGTACATAAATCCTGTGATTAGTATTAATTTAAACCTCTTATCGATATATCTATTTTAATTTAGCAAAAAATGCGAGGGATTTTATGAGTTCAATACACAAGCAATTTTTAACCCTAGTTCCTATAGTCACAGACATTTTAAACCAAGCTTTCAACAAATTACCATAACCAACACCATTTATTAACATGTCATAATTTTAAATCGCCGACAGTATTCAAATTAGCGGCTGCTAAGCGCGTGCGCAGGCCGGAACGCGGCGTTTATCAAACATGGCGCTGCTTCCGGCTAGTCACGTCACGCGTCCCTCACTTCCTGTCTGTCCTACACCTGTTAAGGGCTGATGTGTATTGAGTTGACCTATAAATGTGTAATGAGTTGACGTACCTTTATATACAGTAAATGAGAAAATAGTTATTTATGCTACAAGTGCGGAAGGTAGGTGATTCCCGATGCGTGTATAAATCGACACGAGTCGGGAATCATCTTACGTAAGTGTATAATACAACATTTTACAATGCATTGTGCGAGGAAATAAAAACATTTATAAATTAATAAAATGGCGGGCTTATTCAAGCGCACTCGGCATATTCACAGATTAACTAATAGTTCCTCGGGCATATCTACTGCGCATGTGCAAATAGCTGCGCAATAAGGCACGAGCAAAACATACGTTCTGCCAAACATATTTAATGAATATTTAAAATTATTTTTTTGATCAAAATGTAAACGTACAGTAATTTAAAAAAAAACTTAATTCAAAAAATCAAAAAACCCGACTGCTTCAAAAGCGAACTAAAAAGTCGTAAACAAGGGAAAAATCATGCTGTGCAGTCGGAGGATACATATTCGCGGTCTGGCTGACCAAAATCTGGTCCTGGTTTCCTTTTTTATTTATTTATAGTTAGTTTTTTTTCGAATTAGATACATTTAAACATATAAGTGTTATATATTTTTTCACCTCTTAAAACTCTTTATTTTGATACCCCACACGATGGGTTCGGAAGAAAAAAAAAATTGGGCCCCCACAATATGGCACCCAAAATCCGACATTTTTCTAATGTCCAATTTTAATGTAGCCTATGACACTCGCAGGGTTAAGACGCATCGATTGACGTATGAAACATTAAAATCGGCCAACGCGTTTGGTCTCTGGAACGCCATATAGGAACAAACATACATACATAGACTGATAAACACATTACCCTCCTTCGGCAGTCGGGTAAAAACGCCTAAAATGAAGTATTAACTTTATTTTACCTTTTATATGAATAATTCCTACCCTACCCTACCCTACCCTAACCTACCCGACCCTACACTACCCTACACTACCCTACACTACCCTACACTACCCTACACTACCCTACACTACCCTACACTACCCTACACTACCCTACACTACCCTACACTACCCTACACTACCCTACCTTACCTATAAACCTCACGGAGCCCGAGACCTTTCCAACGAATGCAAAACTTTGGAAATCGGTTCGTGCGTTCTGGAGTTATATCGTCAGCAAGAAACCCGACTTATTTTTATATAGTAGATAATCCGTACATAATTAATTTTTAAAACTTTTCTCAAATAATAAAAACTCTGTACGTCGGGCTGACGACGAAGTAAAAATTAAAAAAATAATGAAAAGTAAAAAGCACTAAAATAAAAAAATATAATAAAATAAACGACACTTTCCCTTTCAGCTTGGCTGCTTGGAAAACGGTCTTTTCGAGGACATGCATTGTAAAAATATTTTCAAACTATTCTCTGCAAGCGACTTCGCCCGCGTAAAAGTTGGAACTCATCCAAGCAAATACTTACGAATAAAAAGTCCTACAGTAGGAATTCCTACTTAAGAAAATCGCATCACGAATCTCTCTCCTGCCAGCCGGTCCGCACCGGCTTTTTTGGTCTCGCTTAGGAGTTTTTTTTTTGCCTTTCTCTTGTCTCCTGTGCGGTTCACAAATGTATTTTCTTTTCTTTCTTTCTCTTTGTCCGGTAACAGTACTATTACTCCGCACAAATTCTTATTGGTAAACGATCAGTCGGGCTACCAGTTATTCGGGCAATCGTTCGTTCAACCAACAGTACTTCGGGAAACGTCTTTGTCATAAATATCATAAAAAACCGGCCAGATGCGTGTCAGACCCCGCACATTTAGTGTTCCGTACTAAAGAAAAATCTGATTTTCCAATAAATTGATATTTGTTAGTAAAACATACATACATACATCAGCTCACGCCTATGTCCCATGGGGCTAGGAAGAAACTACAGAACGCCACCTGCTACGATCCTTACATCCTTCTTTTGCTTCACTCACATTCATACATCTAGTCATACACACACGCCGGTTATGAGTACTGTGAACCTGGCCTTTATGAAGAACATCACTAATAAGGCATTTCAATTTCATAGGCCAATGGAAAGTTAAAAAATTGTTCGGAACAAAATTGTGTGACAGACAGACGGACAGACAGACAGACACGTGAGTGATAGCAATGGGGCTCCGTTTGGACCCTTCGGGTTTGGAACCCTAAAAAAAGACTAGCGATGGAACTACTGTGCTTTTTGCAACTGTATATGTGATTGTGAAATCCGAACTAAAAAAAAAATAAGCGATAATCAAGTTATTCACAAAAACAAATCTAAAATTTAAATAACGAACTATTAAGAAAAAACACAGTGTTGGGTAATTGGAAAGGACCGCGTTCTGTGTTGATCTGTGTCTCACCGTGTCACCACGGCAGGCGACCGCAGCGGTAAGCCCCGCCTACCAGCACTGTGTCGCACAGTGAACGACTGCTGGAAGGGATCGCGTTCTGTGTCGATCTGTGCCGATCCTTATCTACAATCTACGACAGAGTGACGCGCGCCGTATCTGCTTCGCTTGTCAAAATAATGGATTCTTGTAATAGAAACATCACGCTAAGGCGTAAACAGTCTAAAGGTATTGGTAGTCATAGCAGTTGTAATGATAACTCATTAAACACCTCCTCAACCACATATCTCTCGGACAGTGCACGGAGTTTGCCAGATTTGTCAAGGGCTTTGCTCAACCATGAAGTTGAGGAGTTGAGAAATGAAATTATGATACTTAAAATGGACTTAGAAAGATCCCAAAATGAGGTGGATAATCTAAACTCTGAAAATCACTCTCTACAACAAATAATTACATCACAACAAACTAAAATTGAAAAATATAAGTTATTATGTACGACTTCCTGCAATATAAATAACAGCTTAGTATCCTCTAAGAAACGTAGCAAATCAATGAAGTCGAGGCCTAACGCAGTAAAGAAAACAGTAAATTTAAATTTAAATGAAAGCTACAGCGAACTGAATATCAACATTGAAAACACTATTGTGACTCCTGCTACACCTCCCATTGTAAGGCAAAGTGACACGAAATGCAAATCGCCACATCATTCTGAGAACATCAATAAGATAATCATCCTAAGTAACAACAAAATTAATAAAATAACTTCGATTTCAAATGATATTCTCGAACACAAGTCGGAAGTATGTCACTACCTAATGCCTCACCGTAAATTGGACCAGATGATGCATGGTATAGAAACCAAATTACAATCATTAACCAAGAGCGACTTTTGTATTATATTAGTTGGCGAAGAAGACTTCAACACGAGCAATGACTACTTCGATATGATATTTGGAATACGATCATATTTACATAAATTAAAACACACTAATATTGTTATCTGTGCACCGACCTACAAATGTGGCAACTATGTAAATTTGTTTAATTGGAGGATAGAACATTTTAATAGTCTACTTTATCTCGATGTATTGGCTCACGAACATGCCTATTTTCTAGATTCTAACAGGAATTTGTTGTATGACCACACAATGTTCAATAGACGAAACGGGAAACTAAATAACAATGGCATGCGAACTATTTTTCAAGACCGAAAAGTTCTTATGCATGACATAAATCAGTATAGTTCAGAGTTTGTAGAAGCAGATATAACTGCCAGTGCTCAAGCATATGAAGCTAAGTTTTTTCTTAAGTAAACATCTTTATGTTATGCATCAGAATATTACAGGTCTCATCGGAAAATCTGATGCACTGACGGTATGTGTAGAGGATTTAATTGCAAAGAACATAAACATTGACGTCATTTGTGTAACTGAGCATTTTATTATGTCTGGATATGAACAGTTCCTATCAATTGCTAACTACAATCTAGCTGCCATTTACGCGAGAAAGGACAGTAAAAGAGGGGGTTCTTGTATATTGGTAAAAAAGGGCTATCAATGGAAGGAAATTACAGATATTAGCAAACTCTCAATTAGTGGCTTGTTCGAGTGTTGTGCAATTGAAATGACACAAAGTAATACCATTATAGTATGTATTTATAAAGTTCCAAATTCGAAGAATCTAAACACATTCTTTGAGCAGTTAGAAAAATTGTTAAACTTTGTTAATAAAATGAAAAAAAGAAATATTGTATTATGTGGGGATTTTAATATTGACATGTTAAAGCGAGATAGCACTACATTAGAATTAGAATGTCGCCTACTTAACTCGAATCTTAAGCTGCAAGTAGATCAGCCTACTAGACTGAAAAGTGGTACATGTATTGATAATTTTGCACACAATCTAGGAAATAAATGTAAGTCTGAGGTAGTGGACCTTGCCCTTTCCGACCATACCTGCCAAATACTAAAGTGTCCAGTTAAAAAAAAAAAGTTTGATTAACCAATGGCATATTTATCGTAGGGATTACAATCGAGAAAATGTGGACAAATTTAATGACTGTCTAAAGAAAATTAGTTTCTCTGAAGTTTATGAATTCAAAGATCCAAATAAAGCATTCAACGTTTTTATAGAGACATTCTTGTGTTTCTATGAACTATGTTTTCCAATCAAAAGAGTCTTAGTTAAATCATATAGGAAACCACAATGGGTCTCACGTGGAATAAGACTTTGTAGCAAAAAGAAAAGGACACTGCTATGGCGGTATAGATTGCACCCCAGTGACGCAGGTAGAGATAAATTTAAAAAATACTCTACAACGTACAAAAAAAATATTAAACTGACCCAACGCGCTCAAAATACACATAAGATCAAAACATCAATTAACAAAGTAAAAACTGCATGGGAAATTATTAACAGTTACAAAGTGAATGTAACGAAAGAGGCTATTACGCAACTTCAAGTAGGTGATAAAATTGAAACGAATCCAACTGAAATAGCAAAAGCTTTAAATATTTTTTTTATAGAAAAAGTCAAACCTATTCCTAATTGTGGTAAACATGTTACAAAAAACATACCCAAAACTAACAACTCCATATTTATGCCACCAAGTAGCCACCATGACATATCAAAGATTATTAAATCACTTAAAAATACAAAGATACACTCTTTGTATTTTTAAGTGACATGATGGTATTTCCACACATGTAATTAAAGAAGTCGGTGACATCATCAGTAAACCTCTAAGCCATATTTTAAACCAATGCATAACTGAAGGTATATACCCAGAACACCTCAAAATTGCCGTTATAAAACCACTTCTGAAAAAAACCGATAAGATGTCAATGGAGTCATATACACCAATAGCGCTTGTACCCATACTATCAAAAGTATTCGAAAAATATCTATATGTACAAATATATATTTTTTTAGAAAAAATGAACATTTTGACAGATGACCAAAAAGGGTTTAGAAAAAGTAAGACAATAAATATGGCAATATATGATTTCCTAAACAATGTAGTGGAAAATGTTGATAAAAGGCGTCCAGTGTGTTCAGTGTTCTGCGACATGACGCAGGCATTTGACTGCGTGGACCATAAAATATTACTGGATAAATTGGATGCTTACGGAATCAGGGAAAACGTTTTACAGTTAATTGAGTCATACCTTAGAAACCGGCAACAATATGTTGAAATAAGTCAATACAATTATGTGACTAGAGAAGAGCAGATATTTACATCTAAACACAAATCAGTCATGTACGGCGTTCCACAAGGGAGTGTCCTAGGCCCTTTACTATTCATAATTTATATTAATGATCTACCGAATGTAACAAATAACCCTATGTCACTTTTTGCCGATGATAGCACCGTAACAATTAAATGTACTGATAATCAAAATTATGAAACTGAAATAAATAATACAGTTAATTCCATTGTTACCTGGCTAAGTAATAATAATCTAAAAATAAATATCGATAAAACAAAATTAATGTTATTTAGTCAGCGTTTAAATATTAATAATAACTTGAATATTCATAACATTAACAAAAAGATAAGTAAAGTGGATATGAGTAAGTTCTTAGGACTCACAATAGATAAAAAATTAAACTGGAAACCACATTTAGAGGAGTTAAGCAAGCGACTGAGTAAATCCGCCTATATGCTCTACAAAATCGCTCCTGTTCTAGGTGTAGATGCCAAACTCACGGCGTATCATGGCATAGTTGGTCATCTCCTGAGATTTGGTATTATTTTCTGGGGGAACGCAACCCTCAAAGAGTTAATATTCAGGTTACAGAAGAGGTGCATTAGAGCGATGTTCGGTTTAAAAACAACCAACTCATGCAAGCCATTTTTTGCAAAACATAAAATTTTAACCCTGCCATCGCTCTACATATTTGAAATTGCAATTTTCATAAAATCTAACCCGCATTTGTTTAAGAAACTATCAGATATTGATAACCGCAACCGGCGCGATAAATATAAGCACAGATTGTGTGTGAAACGATCGAATACAGCACTAATGCATAAAAGTGTTTTCTGTATGGCACCACGTATATTTAACCACCTACCACAAGCACTCAGAGATATAACTGTTACTAACCTATTTAAGAAAAAACTAAAGGAGTATTTAGCAGCCAAATGTTTCTATAGTATTGCTGAGTTTCTAATGGAGAAAACATAATAACTCTAATGTAGTGGCGAAGTTTGTTTCTGAACTATTGTATTTATTTTATTTTGATTTTGACATTTTAATTAATAATAATAATATTCATAGTAATGATAATATATTTTTGTTATTTCTACTTATCTAATTTAATTGATGTTTAAGCTTAATTACATTATATTCAAATTTAATTAATTTTATATGCATGTTAATTAATAGTTATAATCAATGTTATTGTAACACATATTTGTACGCCGTTAAGGTAAAACATGACTGTGATCTTTTTTGCAATGTACTTTACATCTTGCATGCTTTGTGTGTGCATACTCATGTTTCTGACAAATAAATGATCTTTATCTTTATCTCAAACTAAAAAAAACTAAGAGCAGTGGCGGCCCAGTGGTAACGACCCAGCCGGACGTGTTGTAGGTCGTGGGTTTGAAGTATTCGAATCCAGGCCGGCGCTTTACTTTGTGTAAATTATTTAATCACCACTTCTCTAAAAACGGTGAAGGAAAACATCGTGAGGAAACCGGCATGTCTTAGAAACAAAAAATCGAAGATATCTACCAACCCTCACTGGGCCCGCGTAGTTCCCACTCTCTCAGAGAGGAAGCCTGAGTCCCAGCAGTGGAGACATTAAAAGGCTGATGATAATGATGGAACGATGACCATCACTGAAACAGCTGGAAAAATATGGAGACGGGAAAAATAATAAAACAAAGAGGTACTCATTTTTTTTTGTAATCGGTGTCTATCGCTGAAGGAGGCAAAATGAACGGTTCTAATAGAATAGGAGCGAGTGAGGTGGAAGGAAAACCCTTGTACATCGTTAAAGGAATACATAATAAAGTATCAGGTAATGAGACTATAAATAAATATATCAGATAGTTTTTCCTCTTAACAGTTTAAGGAAACATCCATGTATTGGTTGTATCTCATTTAGTTTACGTGGAACATTCCAAGTGTACCTACGTATAGCGGCGGAAATTATTATGAAGTCCTTAAGATATAATTTGTTTGTGACGTTGGTAGTCTGCTTATCTGTTAAACATGGTGAGTTAAAAACACAAAAGTTTTTTTTGGGAGTCTTTGCACAACGAAGATAAGATGAAGAAGAATTTTTGAAAATTGCAGCGATCTCTCAAAATCCTTTAAAGATTTTAGCATAGTTCGAGTGTGTGCTAGCGGGTCCTACTCGCGCTTGGTATTTTTTTAACCCGACTACCGAAGGAGGGTAATGTGTTTATCAGTATATGTATGTATGTATGTTGGTTGTTATGTGGCGTTATAGAGACCAAACGCGTTGGCCGATTTTGATGATTTTTTACGTCAATCGATTCGTCTTAATTTTACGAGTGTCACTGGCTACATTAAAATTTGAAAATAGAAAAATGGCGGCTTTTGAGCGCCATATTGTGAGAGCCAATTTTTTTTTTCTTACGGTCCCAATTTGTGGGGTATCAAAATAAAGGGTTTTCAGAGCATGATTTTCTTCATGATTACGTCTTTTTAGTTCGCTCTGGATTTTAGATTGTTTTAATTAACTTCGTTTTTAGGGTTCTGTACCCAAAGGATAAAAACGGGACCCTATTACTGAGACTCCACGGTCCGTCTGTCTGTCTGTCTGTCACCAGGCTGTATCTCATGAACCGTGATAGCTAGACAGTTGAAATTTTTACAGATGATGTATTCCTGTAGCCGCTATAACAACAAATACTAAAATCAGAATAAAATAAATATTTAAGTGGGGCTCCCATACAACAAACGTGATTTTTTCGCCGTTTTTTACGATAATGGTACAGAACCCTTCGTGCGCGAGTCCGACTCGCACTTAGCCGGTTTTTATTAAGTTAGGCTACAGCAATACAAATTATTTTTTATTTTTATGTGTCTTTTTTTTAGTTCCTTGAAATCTCGAAGTTTAATAAGTTCTCTCTTTCCAGCTACCTCTCTCAGATGTTACGAGTGCCACAATTTTCCCAATGACGTCAATGATGATTCAACATGTGCAAAGTTAGACCCCAGCATGATCAAAACATGCCCAGAATCTGACGCGT
Organism: Orthosia gothica; assembly: GCA_949775005.1. Lineage (NCBI taxonomy): Eukaryota > Metazoa > Arthropoda > Insecta > Lepidoptera > Noctuidae > Orthosia > Orthosia gothica. The sequence goes on along the minus strand of OX459062.1, from coordinate 8,661,924 downwards.
CAAATAAATATGTTTGCCGCACTTTTACGTTTCAGGCGCAAGGTAAGTACAAAAGCGTATCATATCTTATTATGAAATGAAAGTGAAAATAGAGAAAATGACGTTTTCTAAAAATTAAACCTAGCTACAGATCGATTTATCGCCCCCGAAAACCACTACATACTAATTTTCATGAAAATCCTTGGAGCCGTTTCCGAGATTATATATATATAATATATATGTATATATTTATATAATATATATGTATATAGGAGCTCGTGGCTAAATAATAACAGCCGCACGGGTCGATCTTCATGGTTAAGCAACGCTTGCCGAGGTCGGTCGTTGGATGGGTGACCATTTCAACATAGCGAGTTACCTCCGTGCCTCGGAAAGCACGTTATGCCGTTGGTCCCGGCTGTCATTTGAAGATCTTTGACAGTCGTTACGGGTAGTCAGAAGCTTGAGATCTGACACCAGTCTTGCCAAGGGGTACCGTGTTACCCAGTTGTGGAGGTCAGATAGGCAGTCGCTCCATGTAAAACACTGGTACTCAGCTGAATCCGGTAAGACTGGAAGCCGACCCCAACAATAATTGGGAAAATGCTATGCAGATGATGATATACATATATATAAACAGGAGGATTTTCTTCCATATACCCTCGAACTTGTGGGCTTATCGTGGGTAATGCGTACGCAAGGCGGGTAACTTATGCCGTTTAAGAGATATTCCATTGTCCAACTCTAGTAGCAAGTTGACGCGCCAATTTGTAATCACTTTCACTAGCTTGATACTTTTAGACGCAACTCCACCGGCACCAATAATTCTCTCAAGGAATATAGTACTCTCTACCGAGAGAGTTCTCTCTACTCCAGTCAACTCCGCGCTGCCGCGCGCCTTCGCGTCTTCCTCCAAATTGTGTGTCACGTGTCACCTTCCTCTAGGATTTAAATACTTCACTAGCATTGGACATTGGAGAAAACTAAGTGTTGCCAATCGAATAAAATCGAATTGAAATCCGAATTAGTATCAAAATGTTGCCAATTAAACAAAACTGAATTAATAAGTTTACAAGCGATATTTCTTCGCTCCCAACCATTAATCATTTACCTTCCTCCGATATATACAAGAATTGCTCGTTTAAAGATATTAGATACATAGATTAGATAGATAACTTCAAAATGGCAGCCATATTGAACGCAAAATCTTGACTCTATATTTGGAAATGAAGTAATTGTATTGAAAGCGAAAGTTATTGCCGTCTTTGAAACTTTAACATTACACATACTGTCTCGGACAAAACATAAAAGTTTTAAACTAGAGGTGCCACTGCCGCGAAGCGAATGTCGATCGGGGCCACTCGTCCGCTCGCAAGGTGTTGGGTTCGATTCGCAACAAGGAAGGAAGTAATAGTTGGAAAACAGTTTTTTTACAAGCTTTTATTTAACTTGCAATGTATTCATGTATGTGTGTGATGTGTGTTCGGGTCAAATCTTGTAACTTAATTTTAAAGCAGTTATCCTCCACCGATTAAGATGAAATTTTGCATACACGTTTAGTTTGGATGACAATGCGTGGTTAGCTAAGTGACATAATTTTTAATCCAATATGGTGGACGGCCCAAGATGGCGGACTAGTAATTTTTTGTGCACTGCCATGATATGGGTATAAAAAAAGGGTTTGGTGAGAAGAATATTAAAAGGCTTGTTTAAAAAACAGATTTTTTAATGAATAACTTATTTAGTGTATTTTAAGTATTTTTCTGTTTTTTTTGGTAGGCACGGATGTCACATACATAAAACGTTCGTGTGGGAAATTGGACAAAGAAAAAATCGAAGAATTTTCCGGCGCAAAAAACGAAGTAAGGACTCTTAAGGAGGGTACTCCAGTCACCTCCATGATTTGCAACACAGATCTATGCAACGAAGCGCGGGCTATCTCTTATAAAAAACTGATTCTGTTCATAAGTGCAATTTTATCTGTATCTTTTTATAAGTATGTTTATTGATAAATTAATCAAAAATAATATAAATGTAATGTTTTCTTTTTTTGAGGAATATTTTATTTAAATCGAAATGTTGTCTGTCTTTTGATGAATTGGATATTGTATATATCGAATCGCTAGCATGACTGCTGAAAATATGGTTAGTTGAAAAGGGATGTTTCCTAGGTAGAAAAATGAAAATTCTATTTAGTCCGTCAGTGAGTTTATCAAATAATATTGGACCCGTATTTTTTGTTTTATCAATTAAATAAAAATTGACAAAGATAAAGCGCATCAAAGTTCAAGAGTGGGAGCTTGTGACGTCACTTTGTCAGTATAAAGTGTAGCAGACCGTGACGTCACACGATATTTCAACGCACAGTATCTTCGTAATGTTTTATTTAAGTTACAAATGATAAAATACGTGTCCAATATTTTTAGGTTATCTAACTGGCGTACTAAATAGATACTTTTATATAATCCGCAAAAGAAAAGTCATAAGTAAACTTAAATATGATGAAATTGAACATTTGTTGAATAAACAAAACTAACATTCAGTCTTCAGGAGGAAACAATAAATAATATTATGAAGGAAAACTTCTTTAAACAAATAGTTCTACTGAGCATAACAATATTCCCACACTTAACCCATTACTTAGGAGGACCATCAATCAATACATATAATAGATGTAATATCATAATCCCTCAACGTCACAGGACTTGGCATAAATCAAACTGATTTATGTCTACAGCTTAATCCTTAAGTACTTATCTTAAGGTCGTTATCACTACAGCGACAACTAACTGAATGCTCAAATAATACTGTCTGGATATAAGTACGTATTTTCTATGATATATTTGTAGCATAAGAAGGTCCAATCGAGTCGATTTTGCTAAGATTTAATCATAGCCAAGTCATACTAGTACTAGTCATAAGTCAATAAAAAGTAATTGCTTACGTACCTTGAATGACACAAAGAAGTAGTGGTGGTTTTCTCTCTTTAAGTAAACCTTCTTTCACTCATGGACATGTACATTCTGCCCAACCTCACCTACGAAGCAAAAAATGGTCTCCAATAAATTTATATAAGTCCAGACTAAACTTTTTGCCAGCTAACGAGCTATGGAACGAAGTATATTGGGTGTCAAACTCACAGACCACATTACAGTGGAACCCTAATGCCAAGACATGAAAACGCGGCAGGCCCAGCAAAAGGTGGCGTGATGAATTGGACTCCTCAAAGGACCGGCCAATATTCGCAGAACATCGGAAAGAGTGGAAGAATAGACGAGAAACCTTTAACCCGCAGTGTTTATGACTGACTGTTCATAACATATGCATACTAGAGAGAACGCGGCATCAACAGTGGGCCCTATCAGAATATCAGCGAAACCTATCTTCATTTTCTCTCCATAGACAAACGCTATAATAAAACGAGCATGTTGGGTGTTACAGTTTGAAAACATCCAAGACATCGGCGGCACAGGAAAATACAAAGGGTTATTTCAAGATGGTGTTGCTGTAAGCTCCATGGTTTGTAATACAGATTTGTGTAACGAAGCCGTGGAATATCGCCACCTAATTTATCTAGTAGTAAGCACGCTTCGATCAACAATCTATCAAACACGTAATTATGGCACGATATCTTGCGAAAATACCCCGATGCATACAGTAAAACGCTCATAACTTTTGAACGGCTGTACCGATTTACTTCAAACATAACTAAGACCACTCCCGATTATGTCACCTTTTAAACCAAAAAAAATAATCAAAATCGGTTCATCTGATTAGGGGCATACATATAGCACAAATATACATAAAGAAAAATACACAGGTACACACGTCAAACTTATAACACCCCTCTTTTTCCGTCGGGGGTTAATAAATAAGTGTAGTATGCCTGATGACTAGCTCTATAATGATCTCCCTCTCTGCTCTAGTATTTATTTTCACTCGGACTCTAAATAAAAATTGCAGAGCACTAAGGACGTTTTGCGAAAACAAGTTTTTATCCACGAGACACAGGCCAGTTATAATTTATTTAAAAAATATGATACTCAGGCATGCCATGCTCAACACTTAACTCTCAAAACAAGGGACTTTCTGGACAGGACACCGATGCAATTTGTGGGTCACCCTCCACAAGCACTGATCTGGCACTGTGTGACTTCTTTTTAACCGACTTCTTTTTAATCTCTTCTCTTTAGTAGAAGATGTTTTAGTAGCATTCGAACAAGTTGCTAGAGAGTTGTCCACTGGAGCGTATTGCTAACAGTTCTTAAAAAGATTTAAAGATCTTAAAGGTTTACGGCATTTTCGTTTCAAAATAGTTTTTATGTTATATTTTAGTCATTGCTTGACCGTTTGTGTTTTAAATAAGGAAGCGGTGGAGGCGGTTAAATAAATTAGTAATGTTTTGTTTCTACGTAACGAACACGAAAATATGTAACTATTTACGTTCAAACAGGATAATTTGCTGTAAGTCGTCCTACTCTATACCAGTCTTTATTATTTGTTTAGAATTAGGTATAATATAAACGTGTTCACATGTAACGTCTTTCTTAACATCTAGCTTGCCAAGTGCTCGTAAGTTATTATGAAGTCCTTTTCTTATTTCTTTTTTGTAAATATGGTGAGTTTTAAGGACATCAGTGGAGCAATTCCCGTATTTTCAAGAAACGTTCGCATTCCGATCCGGTCTCAATCTATCAAAATATATCCAGTAGGTACCTATCTAAAAAAATTGCCAACTTTTTTTTAAAGATTGTCGCAGAGATGAAATGCGAATTAAATTTAAATGTTTTTTGTGTACTTAAGAAAATTGTCCTTCAAATAATATGCTGGTTATGTTCATTTGTTTTTATTTTCAATATAGTGTAAACCCAAGTTTTCTTTGCGAACTGACCAATAGCAAGTACGATTGTTCACTGTACAAAAAAAAACCGCTGACTTATAATCCAAGTACTATTATAAACATGAAAGTTTGTGAGGATGGATAGATGTTTGTTACTCTTTCACTTTAAACTACTGAACGGATTTCGATGAAACTTTACAGAAATATAGCTTATACATCAAAATAACACAGGCTATAATTTATAAATAAATTGGGAGAAATACAAATTCCACGCGGGCGGAGTCGGGGCCGCAGCTAGTTGCTTATATATTGCCGTTACATTTTATAATATGTACTGCATATCACTTTTGACAACAATTCTTAACAGGTTGTTGGAAAACATGTTTGATTGCTTAATGTCACCTAAAGACAATTAAAACATCAAATAGTTACAGAAACTTACCTAGGTATAAGTGCAGTGATGAAGCAAAAGTGTTAGTATAAGATAATCATTTTTATACTACACCTGCTCGGAAAGTACCTTGATACTTTATCAAATTTACGGTAGAAAGTACGTCATTGCATATTGAACAAATATGCGGCGAGAAAACGCATCTGAGCGGGAGAGAAAAGTGTATGAAAATCCATTTCTTACGTGGTTTTTCTTTTTTAATTTTGGGTAAGACTATGCGCTGGTAACCTAAATATCAAAAGCCAAAAAGTTTTTACAGTGAGTTTTTATCTCCAAGTTCGCAAAATGACACTGGCCACTAGCTGTGTGTTGGATGGTGTCAAACAATTTGAAAAAAGAACATGTGAAAATTGCAGACGCCATTGGTCACTAACTGCAACAATTTCAATATAAATTTCAAATAGTAAAGATTTAGTTTTTTATTTTCCTCGTAGGTGTAGTATAAAGCACTATGTATCACTCGAGAGAAAGTGCGATTCCCGATCTCGGGTGTTTTAAAGCCAAACGACACCCTCGACGGTAATCGGTCACTTTCTCCTCTCGGCGAACAATGTACTATTAATTTGTTGTTAACTTCGTGTTTAGATATCATGATTAATTAAAAATCAAAATTGTAACTTGCGAATCTTTTTACTTTGTTATATTTTTGCACCGTCATACTTGCCTGCTTTTTTATGGTTCTGCCACCCGTCTGACAGGAATCGGTATCTCAAAGAACAGACCCCTAGCTACCGCTGCCGCGTATCGCGATTTCGCTGGTATTGACCTTGTAGGATCCAAGAATTGCAGCACTGCTTATGCCCCAGAGTTGCCTATTGGCTTTGTGATCCGCAGACCTGAATTCAACATAAAATAATTTCCGTATCTCCAGCTACTTCTCTAAAATGCTACGAGTGTGAAAGTTATGTCATTAATTCAACTGCAGAAATAGTTTAGACTAACGCAAGATCAATACTTGCCCAGTAGAATCGACCTTATGTAGCACAGTGATTATATACCAATTATTATTGTCTAGTCATGTCCATGTCTTAGCCAGATTGTAGAAGATTCGCTGATAAAAGAAGTTGCAACTATACCAAGTTCTCTAGAATGTCCATAAATCATATTGCTCTTGACATGCACAACGTTTTTCACTTGCTTCGCGAACTTGGCGGATACACTACTGTGTTTCTTTATAATTGTTTTGAAATTATCATAAATGTATAATGTTTGGCTATATCGTCAAACTTTAAACATAACCACTAACATTGTAATAATTCAATAAATGGCGCCCTTTCATGAAATGACCGGCTACTTCATGAAATTCCTAATTCTACTATATTTCTATGATCATCCGCACTCAGGCGCTTTTATTAACATCTTCCTCCTTTTTGGAGTATTGTCGGTCTTTTGCTACATAGGAGTTCATCATTTCAAAAATGGGGAATCAGGGCACGTACTATATACCGTGTCAATACCATCATGATGGCCCGAGTCATCGACAGCCCTCTTTTTTGCGTGGAGAAATGCTCATGCATACTGCGCTACCACGGGGAGATAGCGCAGTTATGTGGGACTCTAACCACTAAAACTCCACGTGCCGCTTAAAGAAAAAAAAAGTTATTTCAAAAAATCAAAAAAACCGACTGCTTAAAAAGCGAAGCAATGTGTGTGCCAAACTGAGAAAAAAACCCCATAATTCTTCCTTATCCATACTTTAATGTAATAGCAGTACACCGTAGTGCCCTTTTTTCCCGACTGCCGAAGGAGGGCAATGTGTTTATCAGTGTATGTATGTATGTATGGTGAGGTCAAACAGGTGGCCGATTTTGATGGTTCTTACGTCAATTAATTCGTCGTAACCCTGCGAGTGTCACTGGCTACATTAAAATTGGAAAAAAAAAAAAAAATGATTTCGGGCGCCATATTCTGGGGGCCCACATTTTTTTTCTTCCAATCCCTTCGTGTGGGGTATCAAAATATAGTGTTTTAAGAGGTAATTTCAATAATATAATACACTTATATTTAAATGTACCTAATTCGAAATTAAAAATAACTAAAATGTTATAAATAAAAAAAGTTATTACAGAAAATCAAAAAACCCGACTGTTTAAAAAGCGAACTAAAAAGGCATAAACAAGGAAATAATCATGCTGTGCAGTCGGAAGATACATCTGGTTTTGGTCAGCCAGCTCGCGAATATGTTGTGTATGTGTTATTATGTTTGCTAAGTACACTTCACTATTTAACAAAACAGGTACCTAAGCAAACAAATATACCGCTCGCTTTTGCCATTTCTGTAGAACTGCACCAATTTCTTTATTTTCTTTCTAAAAAAATACCAAAGAGAATTTCTCAAAATAGAGCTGTGAACAGACTCGACTCATTAGTCTTTGTAGTGTCCGGAGCGGAGTGTCGGAAACGAATCGCAAGTGTCTTGTGTGTCAAGTGTTGCAACAAATGTTTACTTTTGCAACTGAGCTTTAAGCTGGGCTGCGTTGAATTAGAAGTGTCAGGATGAAATTGATTTGTCTATTTGTGTACATTGGTATTGGAAACGAATAGCTTTATTTTGTAATATGTATCTCCTTCCCTGTTAATTCAAGCGCCTGAATTTATCCAAACGCCAATAGCCTGCCAAAAACGTAATGATATCTTTGTTCTAACTTTGTCTGAACTTTGTTTTACATTCCACAAATATACCTTTAAATTTCAGTCGATTTCCAAATTTGAGCAAACTCCAAATAAATTTGGCTAAGAGTGACAATACCAACTATGCTACTTTTTTCAGCTGATCTATTACACAATTTAATTATTTCGTCGACTATTTATTCAGATTCTACCAATCATAATCTTCCTGCCCTTGTTCCATGTTACTCGTTGTTATCATTGTTGTTGTATGCTACTTGTGGTCAGTGCTACATATTTTCTTCATCCATTCTTCTTTGTTAACCGTCACGATTTCATTCGCTCTCTTTCATCATCATCATTTCAGAAGACGTCCACCGCTGGACGTAAGCCTACTCTAAGTGTCGTCACATCTACCGAACCTGTGCGTCTTGCATCCAGCGGATTCCTGCAACCTTAACCAGGTCATCGGTCCACCTAGCGGGAAGCCTTCCAACGCTGCGTCTTCCAGTACGTGTTCGCTATTCCAGAACCTTTCAGCACCTTCAATATCCGTTGAGCAATGTACCCTGCCTATTAAATTTGGCAAATCTACGGTTACTCTCTTTGCCGTGAAATAATTCCTGAAACAAGCCAAGTCTTTTTTAACAGTATTTCTAAGTCAATTTAGCAAACTACTCCCGTAGTTGCGTCCTTTTTGTATATACATTTATGGGTTTTACTCGTTTTTACATAATATTCTCATTGTCAAAATAATAAAAGTTAGTTGCGTCAGCGATTCGCAATTTGTTGACCTATTTTCTAATATAGTCTACATTTTGCCTACACCCGTATTTTCCTGGTTGTTGTCCAAGATTTGCATCTGTTCCTCTAACAAATCTATTTTACCATTCCAGGGCATTGCTACATGCAAAAGCAATTAAGATAGGTATATTATATAAGGTACTCTGAATACTGCATCAGTTTGTTGCATTCAGAAATCTCTGTTGAGATAGAAACTATGCCAGTATTATAATTATCTGTGGAAAAGCTTAGTGCAAAGAATTCTCTTTGCACTAAGCTTTTCGGTTCGATGGTATTTTGTTCAGAATTTAATTTGGAATGAAGCTTTGATTTTCAATACGTTTAGTGATTTGTTTGATCCTGTTCTTTTTTATAGCAGACATTTTAAATAGATAGTATTTTAGATAACTAAGTATTTTAAGAACAGGAGGTATTTCAAGTTAAAAAGTTTATAAAGTTTAGCAACAAAATTCCTGTACAATATAAGATATAAAATGAGATAATATATATCAAATTTCAAGCCATATCAATTCCAGCAACTTTAGCTGAAAGCTGCCTGCAATCTATCACTAATCCAACTTAATGTTATGAATTCGAAAATTACTCTGTCTATCTGTCTATTTGTTACCTTTTGACATCATAACGACTGTAAGTTTTTTGACAAAACTTGGCACCCGGGTATACTATATTTTAGATATGGAGTGGATGGGAGTGTGTTCCCTTAGGATAAATTCCGACTAACATGCAGGCAGAACCGCTGGGAGAAGCTAGTTCCATATCAAGCGACAAACTCCACGACATTACGTCCCAACGTTCGTAAAACAATGGAATATGTTTAACAACTGTATATGAGCTGCTATTGATTGCTACGGCATGGATACAATGCTTCATCATCTGCCTAGCCTTTTTCCCAACTATGTTGGGGTCGGCTTCCAGTCTAACCGGATTCAGCTGAGTACCAGTGTTTTACATGGAGCGACTGCCTATCTGACCTCCACAACCCAGTAACTGGGTAACACGGTACCCCTTGGCAAGACTGGTGTCAGATCTCAAGCTTCTGACTACCCGTAACGACTGTCAATGATCTTCAAATGACAGCCGGGACCAACGGCTTAATGTGCTTTCCGAGGCACGGAGGAAACTAGCTATGTTGAAATGGTCACCCATCCACGGACCGACCTCGTCAAGCGTTGCTTAACCTTGAAGATCGACCCGTGCGGCTGTTATTATTTAGTCACGAGCTCCTGCCTGCATGGATACAATGCTTGATATACGTAAATACTATACACTCTATTGCAACACAACTGATGAACTCTCTTACAACTGATACGCCAGTACGAAGGGTACGCCATCCGCATACAATTGTATGGATACAATGGGGGTATTATCAACGATATATACCAGAGACTCTTAACAGACGAAAACTTCGCGATAGCGATTTGAAAAACATAAAACCGGCCAAGTGCGAGTCGGACTCGCGCACGAAGGATTCCGTACTTGGTAAATTGCGGTTTACGATTCATGACGTATTAAAAAAAAACTACTGACTAGATCTCGTTCAAACCAATTTTCGCTGGCAGTTTACATAGTAATGTACATCATATATTTTTTTCAGTTTTATCATTCTCTTATTTTAGAAGTTACAGGGGGGGGAGGGGGGGGGGACATTTTACCACTTTGGAAGAGTCTCTCGCGCAAACTATTCAGTTAAGAAAAAAATGATATTAGAAACCTCTAAATCATTTTTGAAGACCTATGCATAGATACCCCACACATATGGGTTTGATGGAAAACAATATTTTTAGTTTTAGTTTTAAGTATGGGAACCCCCAAAATTTATTGTTTCCTTTAATTTTTGTGTGAAAATCTTAATGCGGTTCACAGAATACATTTACTTACCAAGTTTCAACAGCATAGTTCTTATAGTTTCGAAAAAAAGTGGCTGTGACATACGGACGGACAGACAGACAGACAGACATGACGAATCTTTATGGGTTCCGTTTTTTGCCATTTGGCTACGGAACCCTAAAAAAGTACCAAAAATTTCACGTGATCAATCCCGGACATTTTGGCATTTCGACCATCACCATCGTTTATGGAATGACCACAGATATAAATCTAACTAGAATACGCAAGCCCCTCCATCCATGTATGAAAGCCAAGCGTGCCAGTTTTTCATACACAATTTAAAAACAAATTTACTTACGAATGAAAGAAATGATTTCCAATGCCTCGGCCAACTTTTTCTATACAGTCTTTACAGCTCAATTTGGCATTATTAGGCATTTTTCCAGATTTCGGTGTATTTCCGGTGCCGATAATACAAAATGAAAATCAAAGTACGATCATTGGTCGTAATTTTACTCCGGTTTTTGACACGCGAAGTACAAACAATCGCGTCATCTAGTTATATATTCGTGTTTGGGATAGACTACGTGACATTTCAAAAGCGCGCGGTTTAATAAATCTGATAAATAAAAAATAAAAAGTCGGCGGGAGCAATCAGGGAGCTGCTTAAGACGTGTGAAGCCTACGCTACCGCGCATGGTTTAAAATATAATGTAAAGAAATGTGAATACATGGTCTTTGAAGTCGGTGGCAAACGCCGTGAAGAAGGACCAGAGTTGCTCATGAACGGGTCACCAATTAATAGGGTGTCCACTTTTAAATACCTGGGGCATTTTCTAGCTGCCAACCTCAGGGATGATGTGGACATTGAGAGGGAGCGTAGGGCTCTAGCGGTCCGGAGCAATATGCTGTCCCGTAGATTTGCGCGGTGTACGGACCTAGTAAAAGTAACACTTTTCAAGGCTTATTGCCAAAGTCTGTACACGGGCAATCTATGGGTCGGATATACGAAGAGATCGCTGGATGGCCTGCACGTCCAATATAACAATGCTTTCAGGATGTTGTTGAGACTGCCCCGTTACTGTAGCGCGTCGGAGATGTTTGCGCAAGCGCGTACAGACGGTTTCTACGCTGTTATCCGCAAAAAAACAGCGTCGCTACTGAGGAGAGTGACGGACAGTCAAAACGGTTACCTGAAAACTGTAGCTGAGAGCTTCCGCTCTCCGATTGTACAGCAGTTTGTGCATAGGTTGATTGTTATTAACACTAGGTAATAAGTTTTTCTATGTTACTAACGCTAGATAATAAGTTCTGCTATGTTACTAACACTAGGTAATAAGTTTTTCTATGTTACTAACACTCTATGGATTTTTTGTGTCCGAAATAAAGATATTCTATTCTATTCTATTCTTTACAAGTATGAAAATTCTAACTATAAAATACTGATTTTTTAACTAAAGACCACACACGATTCAAGTGATTTAATTAACTCTACCAGAAGTTAGATTTGAAATATTATACATTCAAAATCATTTCATCAATAGAATATAAACATACCATTAATTAATGTTTTTTAATCAAAGCATCGATGCGGCATAATAAAAGTCATAATAATTTGTCATTAGTGTAAAAACTAGTTCAGAAAAAAAACACTGTGCGCTTTTTGTAGTTAGTAGACAACGAAACATCACCTTTATATTTAGGCTACCGCAGACACTCGTGTCGCGACAATACAAAGATTCAAAGAAATATTTCTAACTATAGGTCTACCAGAATCTCATGGCATTTTTTATTTTTTTTAAATTGTGATTTTCATATGGCAATGTCAATTGTCACCAGTCAAATCAAAGTACTTGATGTGTCAACCGCTGCTGAATTTTTTTGATATTATCTTGAAAATTTGTTATTTTTGTGAATATGTCGAAAAACCCACTTCGATCTCAAGCGAGACATATTGTTTTCAATGTGTATCATAAAATAAGAGAAGAAGAAGGCGTAAATCAAACTCAATCTTTGATTTTAAAGTGCGTCGTAGAGTGGACCGGTAAGTTGGACTGACTTGTTTTGATACTTTTAGTTTATTTTATATTTTTCTTACTTCATTTTTATTTATGAGAAATTTTATGAGAAATATGTTAGAAGCAGGTGCCTGGTCAGCTAGGAGCAGAATAAAACAACGTAACGTCTCGATAGCACAGCGTATATTCGTAGACTGGCGCCGTGGCGCGGCGGTACTCACAATAACAAATTATAACATACTACCTACTTAATCTAAATATCAACACATACATCACACCTCCCTTCTTAAATTACAATAGTTTTATCAATACAATAAGTTTTATGTTTCAAATACACGGGTATCTGATAACGGGTTTGCGGGTTCGCTTTGGGTACTCTGCTTGCTGCTGGGCTGATAAACCAGGTGATTGATTAGATGGCTGATCATAAGCAATACCTCCTACTTCATCGTTTATTTTCAGTTTCGACTCACTTTCTTCACTCACACACTCATCACTGCGGTCATCCTCATTCTTCCCTGACACTATTAAATTGTCCCCTGCCTGCGCTACGGAGCTCTCACCCTCCATTGTTCCCTCCTCTTCAGTATTCGGTCCACCAACCGATACCCATGATCTGCGCCGTATCTGGTCCACGTGTCTTTTAATTAATTGGCCGTTATCCCTTGCTATCATATACCGTCGAGTACTATCCACGTTTGATATCGAACCTTTTACCCATTTGTTTGAGGAATTGTAATCCCTCATCCAAACAGGATCCCCCTCGTTGAAAGATCGCGGAACCCCTCCAGATGAATCGATTTGTCTCTGCTGCGCATCCTGCACTCTGGTACCTACTGATCGTTCTGTCCGTAACAAATCTAGCCTGGAACGTAATGTTCGTTTCTGTAACAACATAGCGGGTGTCTCACCTGTAGTGCTGTGCGCTGTATTTCTGTATGCTAGTAGAAATGTTTGTAAAGCTGTGTCTACGTCCACGCGATCTCTAATTGCCTTTTTAATAGTGCGTTTGCAAATGTTTACTGCATTTTCTGCAGCTCCGTTTGAAGATGGATGATATGCGGGTGAAAAATACTGCCTAATACCATTTTTCACAAGAAAATTTTTGAATTCCGTGCTGGTGAAAGGTGGTCCCTGATCTGAAACCAACTGTTCCGGTAAACCGAACCGCGCAAAAGTCGAACGCAATACTTTAATAACGTTAGACGCGTTAGTTCGTGACATTTCGAATATTTCTAACCATTTTGATGACGAATCTATCAATACCAGGAATGTCATACCTCGATATGGTCCCAAAAAATCAATGTGTAGTCTAGTCCACGGTTGAGTATAAAACGGCCATGGCTGAATAGTAGCTCGCGGGGGCGCATTTGCTTCCGCCGCACATGTCTCACAACCCTTACCTAAGTCCTCGATATCTTTATCGATGTTAGGCCACCAGACATAACTCCTAGCCAGACTTTTCATCTTAACAATACCCATATGACTGCTATGCAATTGTTGTAATATTTGGCATTGTAATGCATGTGGGATTACCATACGATAGCCCCACATTATGCACCCACATTCTACATACAATTCGTTTCTCCTAGCAAAGAATGGTTTAATCTCATCACTAGGACAAACTGACGGCCAACCTGAATGTATGTATAACATCACCCTACCAAGAATCTTATCTTTGGATATCACTTGCTTGATATCACTGCTAGTGACGGGTAAAAAATTTTCTACAAAGTTAACATACGTACTTTCTGTTTTTGCGTTACCCGAGTAATTATTCTTACATGGCAGGCGTGATAAAGCATCTGCACTGTTCTTACTAGAAGTGATGTACTCAATCTTGTAATTATAACCCGATAGGAGTACTGCCCACCGCTGTAGTCGTGAAGCGGCCATTACCGGAATACCCGCTTTGTCACCAAAAATATATGTTAAAGGTTTATGGTCAGTTCGTAGTGTAAAGTGACGACCATAAAGGTATTGATGGAACTTTCGAATACCGAATATAATTCCAAGAGCCTCCCTATCTATTTGCGCATAAGCTCGCTCAGCTGGTGCGAGCGACCGCGATGCATACGCCACCGGGCGCTCGCCGTCCGCCGTTACATGCGATATTACCGAGCCCACACCCACGCTACTTGCATCCGTGGTCAAAATCAGCGGTAGCTCCGGATTGTAATGAACTAGTACTTCACCATCTACTAAAAGACCCTTCACTTTTACGAATGCTGTCTGACAATCTTCATCCCAATTGTATTTAGTACCTGACTTAAGGAGATTATATAGCGGAGCAAGAAGTGTGCTAATATTTTTAATAAATTTCGCATAATACATGACTAGCCCTATAAATGCTCTTAACTCGGTGATATTGGTTGGCGCCGGCGTCTCCATCACCGCCTTAACTTTGTCCGGGCACGTGTGCACGCCCTCTTTACTAATAACGTGACCCAAATAAGAAACAGACTTTGCAAAGAAAACGCATTTTTCCTTCTTCACTCTTAGTCCATAGTCTTGCAAACGCTGAAAGACTTTATGCAAATTACTTATATGGTCGGCCTTCGTACTACCTGTCACGATTATATCGTCAAGGAAGACACCTACACGCGGCATGTCAGCAAATAACTGTTCTATACGCCTTTGAAAAATACCCGGGCTAGACGCTAAACCATATACTAATCTGTTGTACATATATAAGCCTTTATGGGTATTTATCACTGTATATTTTTTTGTGTCATCGAGCTCGAATTGCGCGTACGCTTGAGACAAATCGATTTTACTGTAGTATTCACCCCCTCGCAGACGAAATAACAAATCTTCTACCCTAGGCAGCGGATAACGATCAATTTCTATCACTTTGTTTAAGGTTAGTTTATAATCGGCACAGATTCGAATGCTACCATCCTTTTTTACCACTGGAACTATCGGCGTAGCCCAGTCGGAACGCTCTACTGGGGTGAGAACTCCGTCGCGCACGAACTGGTCCAGCGCGCGCTCCACCGGCTCGCGTAGCGCGTATGCCAGGGGGCGCGCGCGCATGAACACCGGTCGCGAGCCCGGGCGCACGTGTATGCTCACTGCGCCGCCCGTGAAGCGCCCGAGACCCTCCGCAAACACGTTACAGTATTTGGAACTGAAAAAGGGTATATCATAATCATTACTTTCCCACATTTTATGCACATCATAACTTAAATCGGGTAGTTGTATCTTTAATGCCGCTATCCAATGTCGCCCTAAAAGTACAGTTTTTCCCTTTTCGATAACAAGTAATTCTAAAAATTCACTTCTATTCTTATACCGAACTAGCGGTCTTATTATACCTAGCGGTTTTACAGTCTCACCAGTGTAATATCTTAAAATTACTTTACAAGGTTGTAGCGAAAGATCGCTAAATAATTTACTGTAACACTCGCGACTAATACAAGATACTGCACTACCCGTGTCACATTCCATAGCAATGTCTTTATTATGTACGTTCAGTGATATATAAATAGGTTTGCAACTTGATATCGACAACCGACAAACATCAACAAAAGTTACCTCGTCACTGTCCGCCTCTTCGTCAATGTCTGCTGTTTGCAAGTCTACCTGATGCTGTCCCACTAAATTGATGGGACACATAAGTCGTAGGTGTCCTTGCCGGTTGCACACCCTACACACGTAACTGGCGAACTTGCACGTCGATTCGTTGTGGTTAGCGCCACACACCCGACACAGCCGCTGCGGCCGAGCTCGCTCCCCCAGCCGAGCCCGCTCACCCAGCACAGACTCGTGGCCCGCGCGCCGCTCCCGGAAATCTCGTCGCTCGCGCCCATCGCGCCGCACGACGCCCGGCTGCCCGCCGCGCTCCGCCCCGCTCGCTGTATGCCGTGTCGTCGTCATCGCTTGACACGTCACCGAACTAGTGTCCGTTCCCGCTGACGATTTAGGACCCTCCACTATAGCGGCGTCCTTCTCTGCTGATTCCATGCTGGCGGCAAGTTTATACGCCTTGGCAAAATCCAGTTTTGACTCTGCGAATGACCGTTGCCTAATATTCTCGCTCGCTATTCCGCACACCAATTGATCTCTCAAACTTTCCTCGAGCCAACTTCCGAACTCGCAGGTCTTCGACATCTTCTTAAGCACGGCCACGTACTCGGATATGGTTTCACCCTCTTTCTGTTTTCTATGCCTGAATTTATACCTCTCGGCGAGTTCACTAGGTTTAGGTTGTAAATGTTTACCAATAATTTCCGATAACTGCTCAAACGTCTTAGTTTTTGGTTTATTCGGTGTACACAGATTGACAAGCAACTCGTAGCTCTCTGCTCCCATAACGGTTATTAGCGTCGGTACATGCAAATCTTTCTTTATGTCGTTCACAACGAAGTATTGTTCTAACCGTTCGACATATAGTTCCCAATCGTCTTTGTGTACATTAAACTCGCTTATCTTTCCGATCGACATTGTACACAGTCAATTCCACACGTGAAATGTTCACTTCTCGTCGCCACTGAGAAATATGTTAGAAGCAGGTGCCTGGTCAGCTAGGAGCAGAATAAAACAACGTAACGTCTCGATAGCACAGCGTATATTCGTAGACTGGCGCCGTGGCGCGGCGGTACTCACAATAACAAATTATAACATACTACCTACTTAATCTAAATATCAACACATACATCACACTTTTCATTCTTTTTACTATTATATGGTAAATCGTAGTTCAGGGCACATCGAATGATGGCCGGAAGGAAATGACAACAGTAATGTAACTGTTACTAATTCTTCGACAAGATATTCATTTTAACGGAGATTGAGAATCTTTGACGTAAGAAAAATATTAAGTAATAATCTGCGCCCTGCAGTGGGACGTTTAAATAGACGGGAGTTTTTGGCGGGATTTTGTCGAGTGAAGTTCAGTGGCTGTTAATATTATTTGCAAATTGATTCCTAGTGGATATTGTGATATATTATTGGTGTTGTTTTGTGTCTCGACTGTCTTCGCAACTGGACCATTTGTAAAATCATTGACAGAAGCGATCTCGGGATAATGGAGCGGAGTATTTTATTGTAGTATTGACTGCCTCTGCAAAGCTTACTGGGAAGACTGACTCGATACAATTTGCTGCCAAATACTCCAAAAAATATTAGAATCTGTTATATCCGCATTCTAATGCATACTAAAGAACAAATATAAGATCCAAAACTCTTTCCAAAGACGTGGCTAAAAGGGACTAGCAACCAGGCCATAAAATTTACATAAAAATAAAGTATATATAGAGTGATGATGATGAATGACTATAAGTAACATGATACATTTTATTATTTTTTACAGACTTTTTACATAAAGAGATTGGTTTTGAATATGTTAAATGCCAATGAAAAGGAACCATTTTGATGGAGAGAGATGACATAAAACTACAAAGATACAAGTTTTTGAAATCCCAGTGGAGTTCATGAAATCGTATTCTAGTTTTCTAGTTCTGAATGAGGTTTTAAGTTATTAGTATGATTTAAATGATATATAATAAATTAGTACATAAATTAATATTCAATTGATTTATTTTACCTATGTTAAGAACCCGATGTATAACAACATTATTCATACACATACCTATAATACTCACAGTGGATCTTTGTGTCTCTGAATTGGTTGCAAGACCCCGTGCAGTAGCTATTTTTGTGTCAATGTTGAAGGTGAAGATAGCATTGTATAACTGTCTTTTTCACTCGCTTATGTATGTCACATCGTCCTATCTCGCTTACTCTATGCAGTATACTCGATGACAAACTGTTTCTTACGCAATGGTAGGCAGGACCAAGTTCAAAGACACAAAGATCCGCTGTGACTACTATAATATAGGTACCTCATGTTCATTATTACTAAAGACATAAATAAAAATTAAACAGTATCAAGATCGTTTAATCCAATTTCCCCAGTATTGCACACAACAATTTTTTATTTCCACATTTGCCATGAGATTCTGGTAGACCTATAGCTTCTGCCACTGCCCGCGGGAAAGCCAAAAATCCCGCGGGAAATCCCGAGAGAACATATTCCCGGGATAAAAAGATATCCTATGTGCTATTCCCGACTATAATCTATATCTGTGCCAAATTTGCCTTTTGAGCCTTTTTGATCTCGCACAGGGTTTTTAGTTTATTATTGTTTAAGTGTATGCTTATTTTCTCGTGTCTCCTGTGCGGGTCACAAATAAATATTTTTCTTTCTTTCTTTCTATAAATTTCATCCAGATCCGTTCAGCCGTTCCGGCGTGAAGGAGTAACAAACATACACACTCACAAACTCTCGCCTTTATAATATTAGTGTGATATTATTGCTCCACAGCTAGATTTTTTTTTATGAATAATTATTTTTATATCACTGCACTTTGCCACATTTCATAAAGTTATCAGGAAATAAAACATCAAAGAACTAAAATATTATAAAATATAGGTTTACGAGCTTTCAATCGACAAGCTGTAGAGCAATCTTGGAGCCAAGTTTAATAATAGTATAGCAGCATTTGATAATACGGAAGATACTTATTCATCTTTACTAGAGCATCAACTCACCATTATCATCATTTCAGCCGAAACACGTCCACTGCTGGTTATAGGCCTCCCCCAAGTGCCACATTGACCGGTCTCATGCGTCGCACATCCAGCGGATTCCCGCAACCTTCACCTTAGGCTCTAGACAAATGGCATTCGATCATCGAAAGCGTAGCGATAGCGATTGACAAAAAAGCAAATTTGTGATTGACAAGCGATATCAAAAAATCACGTGATCAATACCTTAAATTTTAGCATTTCGACTATCGTCTTCGCTGACATCGAATGCCACTTGTCTAGAGCCTCGTCTCGCCTCGTCGTGACGCTCGTCTTCCAGTTCGCGGTCGCAACTCCAGAACTTTTCTGCCCCATCGGCCATCGGTTCTGCGAGGAATGTGCCCTGCCCACTGCCAATTAAGTTTGGCAATTCTTCGGGCTATATCGGTTATCTTGATTCTCTTGCGGATGTCTTCATTTCTGATTCGATTGCGCAAGGAAACTCCGAGCATAGCCCACACCATTGCCCTTTGGGTGACTTTAAGCCTTCTGATGATGCACATTGTGAAATCACTGGCAATACACACTGGCTGGTCATAGATTTTCGTCTTGAGAAACTGCGGTAAGTTGGACGAGAAGATATCGCGCAACTTCCGAAGTTAGACCCATCTAACTGGACTGTTTGTCCCAGGTAGACATAATCGTCTACAACTTCGAGTGTAGAGTCTCGTATCTTGATAGGAGTGGGTCTTACATGAGCATTCAACATGACCTTGATTTTGTCCATGTTCATTTTAAGACGCACTCTTTCGGAAACTTTACTGAGGTCATCGAGCATTGTACTGAGGTCCTCCGTGGTCTCAGCAATGACCACTATATCGGCAAACCGAAAATGAGTGATGCTTAGCCCTCTCCAGTCCAGAACCTTGAAGACATCCTCCTGTGCAGCAGAGAACAGTTTCGGAGGTCGACGTCTCCCTGTCTCACATCTCGCTTTAGAAGGATTTATGAAATAAAATCTCCTCAGAACATGTTTTTTCGCGATATAGTGATTGGTCCCACGGTAAATGTTGTTCATATTCATGATTAGTTTCCCCTGTAAAATTGCCAATGGATTACAAATCATCCTGTATACCTGCCTAAGTAAGAGCAAAAAAAGCTATGCGAAATATAAATCGAAATATAAAAAGCTAAGTAGGAAGTAGGAGAAGATTCGAAAATTAAAAATAGACAACAAACAGAGCTACAGTAGACTCTCAATTAACTTGGCAAGCCGTGAAAAACATAACACAAGAACACTGGTAGTGTTTTTGTCAATATAATATACTTATATGTGAACAATATATTTCACAATACTTTGAGTAACCAAAAAGATACTCGAGTCAAACCTACTCACTGTACCATTTCAATCCTTCAGTCACTCCATATTCAATCTTTTCTCTCCATCCCAAGGTACAAAATCATTTGATTCAGTTGTGCAAGTCAGGTCACCAATTGTGGAAAACTGAAAAATGCACAACTCGAGTCAAAACAGCTTTTTTGTAGTAATTGCGTTTCTTATTAGTAGAACCGCGTTTTTCATGAGAAACCTCTTTTGATACTATTTGCTGTACTGTAAGGACGGGGTTACGGTACGGACTTTGGTCTTCTCGATATTTTTGTATGGCGCTGAGACTTGGACACTGAAAGCAGACCGCAAACGCATCGACGCCTTTGAGATGGACAGCATTTCGGCCTAACGTCTCCATATAGCGAGAACTCAAAATCTCCTCGCGGCTGTCATCCGAGTGTATGCGCAGAGTTCTACAATACTTCGCCCACAATGTAAGGAAAGACGGTGGCAACTTCGAGAGTCTCATCGTGACCGGCAAAGTAGATAGGAAAAGGCCTCGTGGACGGTCTGACCAGATCCACACCGCTCTTGCCTCTACAATTTACAACGCTCTCCACATAGCCAAAGACAGAAACACATGGAGAAAGATCGTTCGAGAGAAGGTGATACAGAAGGAGGAGGAAGGACGGGGTTAGATTGCTGAGCAGAAAACAAACCGAAACGAAATAACAACAGCTTCTATTCCCGGATCGAGTATAGTGTTATTGAGTTTTTTCCATCTGGAACTTCTCAGTAGCAGCCCGGACCATGTTTTTTTATAGGCTTAAGCTCGTGTTTGACCATTACCTCCCCTGATGGCAATACACTCGCCCCTTCTCAAAGAAGTCTTTAAAACATAACTGGCGACAAATGGGAGTTACTATAAGGTGGACCTCTGGCTAAGCAGTTTTTTTTTTGTTTTGGTAAATCATTCAATGACTTCTCACGCTCTGAGTAAATCAGTAGGGCGTGTTTGACTTTTACTGACTAATGGCACAAGCAGCTGAAGGAACACGTGTAGGTCACACGTGTTCCTTCAGCTTCTTGTGCCAGGGCCGCGGCAACTGTCTTTCAAATTTAGCCGTGACCTGGCTAACCATTCTGGGAATAAGACGTGTTGTATAAGGGTAGGGGAAAAGCTCATTGGGAATTACAAAATTACTCCCCGTCACTGTCAATGGGAAAAGTGACCTTGCAGCATAGCCACGTAGAACCTCCTATGCACGGTATTTTGTAAGCTGTTACGTAAGCTTTCCCAGCGCAATTTTCCTTACTTTCAAATCTTATATAAACTAAAAACTTACTGTAAAAGTTCTCGGCAGACTAACTAATGTTATGTGTCTTTAAACTTGTAAGTATAACATTTAGAACTTGTTAAAACACCCCGTTGTAAAATGTTACTTAAAGTAATAAAATATAGAGTAACCTACTAAAACAAAACCAGAGAACTTCTTTATAGAACCTATAAAATTAAAATAAACATGTTATTTGGATAAGAAGTTCTCGAATTCACCTCGTTACTGTAGTCATTGCAACCGCTACTGCTGAACATCAGGTCCTGTGTTCAATTCCAGGTTCGGGCAAAATGTTATTGGATTTTAGCATCAGGTTTTTTTCAGTAGCAGCCTGGATTCTGGCTTTTTCTCGGTCGATGGTTGCGATTTGCCACCATGTTTGAATTCGGCCAACATGACTTTTATTACCACATCGCAATTTATAAAAAGTTCAACATTGCAGTTTTTTCTGTAACCCAAACCTGTGTGACAATCCTTCTTCTTCTTAAATGTATCACACCTGCTGTTATCGCATGTTAGAGATCTTTGGTGGCCGCTAGGTGGCAAGAATTTAACATTGGTCCTTCGAGCCGGACATATCGTAAACTCATGGCGGAGTGGTTGTGGTTATGGATCGTTGATTATTAAATTTTTAACGGCTTTTGCGAAACTTCTTCATATCTCTCTATTCGTGGCATTTCGTATACATTCGGTGAGGACACACACTGTAGAGGATTTTATTAAACCTGTCCATCTTGTGGGCGATTAGCTGCGAGAAAGTTGATCTTTTACTCTTCCTTGTACCACTCGATCGATCCAATGAGCTTTCGTTGCGGATGATATGTCCAAACATCTTAAGGATTCATACTTGCACAATCGACAAAATATCTAGTATTTGTATTTAAGTTTTTCCTTTTGTTTTATTTGGCGTTTATTATTTTTCACGAAAAGAGGGGTTTTATGAGTTTGACGTGTGTACCTGTCTGTTTTTGTTTATGTGTCTGTGGCATCATAGCTCCTAAACGGATGAACCGATTTTGTTTTTTTTTTGTTTGAAATGTGACTTTATTGAGAGTGTTTTTAGCTAAGTTTGGTGCAAATCGGTTCAGCCGTTCAAAAGTAATTGGCGTTTTACTGTTTGAATCATGCTGTTTCCGCAAGATATCGTGTCATAATTACGTGTTCAATATAGATTTTTGATCGAAGCGTGTCTACTACTACATACATTTATGTAGTTTAAAAGGAATAAGATATAAAAAACGGGGTCATTGGCATTTTTTTTTACTTGCCTCAAGTTAAATATAACCCAAATGTAGTTATTATGGTATGCGTCGAGCGTAGCGCAAATAAACTATTTTTTTTTTCTTTCTTTCTTTGTGACAATGCTTCTTCCTAAAGCTCAATGTATCATTCTTAAACCCAGATTCAGTAAAAGCAACTACCAACCCAAGTTACTAAGTTACACATGCATAAATCGGTCACATATGCAAGCCATTAACTTGTAGCTCATGTGGGTCAACACCCGGGTATAAAGTGACCGACCACACTATCAGTTGGCGACGTTCCAACCGGATTAATAGTCACCCGGGTACTAGGTGAAACGCTTGACCCGGGTGAAATGCAAGCTGTGTTTATGTCACCGGATTATTGCAAAAACCGTAGGCTATAAAATCTCGATATATTATGAAATCATAAGCTGTTAGAGCAAGGTTATTTGGAGTGTTCGTAAAGGACAGATCTATATGACTTGTATCATCTGTCTCTTTTTCCCAGTCGCATCATAATAGTTTTGACACGTCATGGTACGGGGGCAAATCATTCCAAATACAATCTTTGGTAAAACAATATGGAATGCAATAAATGAATTTGAATCTTAATTCGATTGTATATTTATATCCGTGTCTTATCGAGAAGAAAGATTTCACAATCTCACGCGATTTATTGTAAGCTTACTGTGTTTGCAATAACTCGGTGACATTTATAATGCATAGGATCACTAAGGAAGTGGTCAATTAATGCACGTCATGGAAAGTGATTATGCATAAAACACTTGAGATACTCGTATTAAGGCGTTTGCCTACATAACACAAGCTTAAATAAAGTACAGTCAAAGAAACCCTTGACTGTACTAACCCAAAAAAGTCAAGAAATGTATCGGAATGTTACGAGATCAATCCCTTAAAAGACGTGCCTAACAAAACTATTACGACAAAGTTATGTGGAAAAGAGCTATCCTATTTAAAGGCGTTAATTATGGCCTTAGGTTTAAAGTCAGACCCTCTTACTAATAAACACGGAATAAACTTATACCAGGTATAACAAAAGTATAACCATACATTTTCATAGGTTTATACCTGGTATAACTTTATTCTGCGTTTATTAGTAAGGGGGAGAGAATTGTGCTAAGAAGAACGAGAGTGCGACACGTATAATAAAAATAAAAAAAACCTCTTCTAATTCCTCTTTAATGGCATAGCATTAAAGAGGAATTAGAAGAACAGAAAAACATTCTCCAGTAAGTTCTTACTAGTTACTGTCCCACGTCAGGGCAAAGGCCTCGTCTCATACAGAGAAGGCACGATCATTAATCACCGCACTTGCTAAAGGCGGGTTGGCGAGAGAAAGTATGTATGTATGTTCCTTATAGACTCCGAAACGACTGGACCGATTTAAAAAATTCTTTCACCATTGAGAAGCTACACTATCCCCGGGTGACATAGGCTACTTTTTATCCCTGTATTCCCACGGGAACGGGAACTACGCGGGTGAAACCGCGAGGCGTCCGCTAGTTAACTATAAGTCTAGCTTTCGTCTTGATGTTTTCCTTCAGCGATATCAGCGATGTCCAAGCTAAACTTTGAATGTAATGAATTGAAAACGTCGCCTTGGAACTTACCCAGGTTTGAACCAACGACTTCAAGAACGTGAGGCGAGGTCTCCGATGGGCCACCACGACCATACTCCAGTAACTTTGACAAAACTAAGTTACCAGTTCTACAAACGCCCTACTGCCAAGGCCTGTTATACAACCGAGCTGAAAATTAAGTATTTCTATTCAACGGTCTACCTTCTGCCCTTGATATCATTAAAACAATGACTCACTAGACTTCACGCACGCGACGACCTCATTAACCAAGTTTCCTTTAGGTATTAAGCTTAGTCTTTGCATATGATTTGGCTTTAGGGCTGTCAACCAACTATTTCGTCTTATGTCTTTATTGTACACCAAAAACAAGATTAAAACAAAGTGAAAATATAGTTTTAGAATTGCCAAACTTAAGTGGCATAGGACACATTGCTCGCAGCAGATGGTCGACGGGTCCGAAAAGTTCGGGAGTAGCGACGAGTAGCGTTGGTAAGCCACTCTGGGTGGAGCGATGACCGATCAGTGTGGCGACGCTAAGGAGAGGCCTAAGTCCAGCAACATCTTTCGGCACAAGAGATGATGATGATGAAAATAAAGTTCATGTACAAAGGCCAGCTTAACTCGAAGTTGACTTTTCGCCCAGCAAACCGTAGTAAAAAAAAACATTTTAACAAAACAATTAAACCGACTTCCAAAACAATACACTACTAGAGCGAAAAATAACTATCTTTTCGGGACTCGGTGTCAAAATCGAAAAATAGGTAAAACTTGGTAAGCCCAAATCCAGGATTTAATAAATAGTTGCCACAAAATTCTCCGATATAACCCTAGCTCAAAGTAAACTCGGTGTAGAAGACGTTTTCCTACGTACCGCAAACGTTACTTTCGCGAAGATTAAACGCTGTTCCTAATGTGGATGAGTAATGATCGTGTGATTTTGTTTGATCCATTCACTTTATTAAATAAAAACTGTGGTGTAACTTTAACTGATAGATTGAGGAAGGAGGTAATAAGACAACGTTGTGGTTTAAAAGAAGATGTAGTGACTAAAACTGAAAAGAGTATGTTAAGATGGTTTGGCCATGTTGAGAGGACGAATGAAAGGCGACTAACGAAAGGTATTTACAAGGCAGACGTGAATGGAAACGCCGGGAGGGGACGCCCTAGAAAGGCATACATAGACCTTATAGGTGATGTTCTTCAGAAAGGCCAAGTGCGCAGTACACCGGCGTGTGTGTATGACTAGATGTATGAATGTGTGTGAAGCAAAAGAAGTATGTAAGGATCGTAGCAGGTGGCGTTCTGTAGGTTCTGCCTACCCCCATGGGAAAAAGGCGTGAGTTTATGTATGTATCTATGTATTAAATATAAAATTACTTAAAGTCGGTGGCTAAGGAAGGAAACACTTTCAGAAGTAAGGGGAGCACAATAATCAAACATGAGCGAGTTGGGTAAGTAAGGATTAGTAATGAATAACTTAACGATATTCAAAACAATCACTAACATAGATACCAATAAAATTCCTATAAATATTGTGTTGCTAATGAATGCCCGCTAAATAATAACAGCCGCACGGGTCGATCTTCAAGGTTAAGCAACGCTTGACGAGGTCGGTCCGTGGGTGGGTGACCTTCGCGCCTCGGAAATAACGTTAAGCCGTAGGTCCCGGCTGTCATTTAAAGATCTTTGGCAGTCGTTACGGGTAGTCAGAAGCCTGAGATCTGACAAGAGTCTTACCTTGAGGAATCGTGTTACCCAGTTACTGGGTTGTGGAGGTCAGATAAGCAGTCGCTCCATGTAAAACACTGGTACTCAGCTGAATCCGGTAAGACTGGAAGCCGACCCCAACAATAACTGGAAAAAAGGCTAGGCAGATGAATGAATGCCCGCTAAAACTCATGAAAATTATGGACGGTACTTGCTGGATTGCTGGTTCGAGCGAATTCTGGTCATTCCTCTCTCGAGATTAGCTCAAGCATACATAACTGCAGCCATTTATTACCCAAATCGGTATGGATACCAAATGAATAAATCAAAAGTCATCGTTAACGCCTCATACAATATTGTCAAGACGGCTTCACCAAATGATTGAAAGCGTGTAACTATGTTCATACCGCGGCTTTGTTTACGAATACATTAATTCACGTAGACGTAGGTACTTATCGTCGGCATCTATCAAATATTATGACTAACTGAATATTAATGAGGAACCTGGTTTTGGGAAATGAAACATAAATAATGTATTTATTGACTTGTCGATATGAAAGCGGTACCTTTGGTTGTATTCAGTTTTTCGATTTTGATGTTTGATTAATCGATGAATTCTACCGACTTATCTACTTCGTGCTTAAGTAACATAATATATCGCCTGTATGGGGAATACAGCGGCCAAAATGAAAACAAATATAAAATATCAGTTGCCAGCTTTAAAGAGGTAATCGCCCGCCTTAATTGAGCAACGCCCCTGCGAATAGAAGCGCAGAATCATGTGAAGTGCTTATATTCAATTTGGTTTTGGAAGAAAGGTTAATCATATTTAGAACACAAGTCAATATTTTTTAGATATTTTTGTTTAAAAGCCGTCTGAAGCAAAGCATGTCGACAAAAATAATATAATTTCAAAGTTCTATTTGCTTATCATTTTACCTCTCGCACTGACGCCTCTCATAGTACCTACCTATTGGACACCCACATTTCACCCGTATTATTTAATTCCCATATAATGGAGAGCGAGCCTACCATCGACTAGGCAGAAATCCTACTACTATAAATTCTAATCAAATACTAGATAAAAGTTTGCCAGACACGAGAATCAAATCCAGGAGCAACGCTCCGAAATGGCGCTATACCAACTAGTTAGCTTACCTATGCTTACCTCCAACTATGAATTCCAAACTGTAGGCTAAAGTAGCTATTCAAATTAAGCGATCTTATTCAGACAACTTCTAAATCTACATTGATAATAAAATCCAACGCTACCCCACGCAAATATAAATGATTCCGCTTACATAATATAAATTTTCTATAAACGTCAAAGGGTCCTACAACAAAAACTTATCAAAGAAAATATTACGGAAAGAATTTCCCATAACTATCATCTATAAAAGAAATTTCCTGAAGTTTGCCACAGAGCTCGGAATCAGCGACAGGATAAGAGACGCCATCACTAATAAATTGATAAAAGAAACCAACGAGATATAACGAATTTCAACAAAGTCGTTTTATGTTGGAATTGTAAATAATTATCAACTTTTCATGTTTGGTTAGGTACTAGAGCTAGTAAGTGTTGTAAAAAAAGGAGAAAGTTCTCAATTCGTCGGAATCATTTGTATTTATGTATGTTCCCCGATTACTCAAAGACGCCTGAACGATTTGAAAAAATATTATTTTGTTTGAACGGGTATACTTCTCAGGTGGTCCCATGGTCATCAGGTCAGAATCTGATGATGGTATCCAATAGAAATCGGGGGAACGCCTCAAATTTATAGGCACACATGCAATTTTGGCATTTTCATCAACGTGGCAAGAATTTGCGCTCATAAAGTATCATTTGGTGAAGTGGAACTGATGGCCACTGGAACTTCTCAATGATAAGTATTATTTGAGTGTAAGTTATCATGGATAGATAAATGACCGTGATGAAGCAAATGTAAATAAATGGATGGTACCATCGAACTGATCTGGTGATGAAGCTGGAAGTTAGGCACTAGAACTCCGTAATAAAACAATGCATCCTAGTCGTGTTTAGGCTTTTTGG
The DNA here is from genome assembly GCA_949775005.1 of Orthosia gothica. Taxonomy (NCBI): domain Eukaryota; kingdom Metazoa; phylum Arthropoda; class Insecta; order Lepidoptera; family Noctuidae; genus Orthosia; species Orthosia gothica. The sequence continues at coordinate 8,633,598 of OX459062.1, read as the reverse complement.
AATTTTTATGTGAAGCCCACCAACTGAAAAGAGAAAAAAAATAACTAACATAGAGAAAAGAAAATATCATAAAATTTAACTATTTATTTCTTGGATACTGTTTTTGTTAAAAAAAAATCATTCCGTCTCTAAAAGTGGCCGTATAAGCCGTCTCTTTGCTCTGTGCTCCATGTAAACAAATGTGCGATCACAAAAAGAATGTTTGTCAGAAAAAGTACCGTGGCACTAAAGTGGCACCCTTGTTTACTGTACGGGATAAAGTTTGCCTATTCGCGATCCTTGCCTAGAAAATTGTGTGTTTTCTACGAAGTTTTCGTGAATAGGAGAGACTTTAAGATCAAACCCATACATTAAAGACGTAATGGTTATGTTTCTATTGAATAAATGGATATTATCTGTTTACAGATTCTGTATTTGATAGTGTCGTAAAAATATCTTCTGCAAAGATTATGTCCTCCGAATAGCTACAGACACGCGACAAGTCGCATTACGATTTCGTTCAGTTAATTTTCTGTCGATGCGACTAAATAAGGAGACGCGATGTCTTAAGGCTTACGGATATTCCTCAGTAGCTGATTTTAAAATGAGAATCATATCTACACGTCTTTTCGTAATTTTTTGGAAAAAATACATGTTTTATAACACCATTTTCTTAATAATTTGATCTACGAAAATTTAGGGTTTTATTCGTATAAAATAGTGTAATTAATTTAAAAATGTATGTCTAACACAGGCAAAAAAACGTCAATCTCACCACAACCCCAAGGCGTATTTTGATGAAATTGGCACCATCTCAAAGACAATTTAACTATACACATTTTTATCTGAAGCTTTTTTTTTTAAGTCACAGAATAATAAGGAAAGTGCAAAAAAACTACTGAATTTTGGGTCGCGTTTGTGTGGTCGTTGGTGACTATCGTCGTCTCAAATCGCGCATGTGTGGTGTGCCTTAGATAGAAAAAAAACCGGCCAAGTGCGAGTCGGACTCGCGCACGAAGGGTTCCGTACTTGGTAAATTGTGGTTTACGATTTATGACGTATTAAAAAAAAACTACTTACTAGATCTCGCTCAAACCAATTTTCGTTGGAAGTTTACATGGTAATGTACATAATATATATTTTTTAATTTTATCTTTCTCTTATTTTAGAAGTTACAGGGAGGGGGACACACATTTTACCACTTTGGAAGTGTCTCTCGCGCAAACTATTCCGTTTAGAAAAAAAATATATAAGAAACCTCAATATCATTTTTAAAGACCTATTCATAGATATCCCACACGTATGGGTTTGATGAAAAAAAAAATTTTTAGTTTCAGTTTCAAGTATGGGAACCCCCAAAATTTATTGTTTTTTTTTTCTATTTTTGTGTGAAAACCTTATTGCGGTTCACAGAATAAATCTACTTACCAAGTTTCACCAGCATAGTTCTTATAGTTTCGGAGAAAAGTGATTGTGACATACGGACGGACAGACAGACAGACAGACAGACAGACATGACGAATCTATAAGGGTTCCGTATTTTGCCATTTGGCTACGGAACCCTAAAAAGGGGAACACAAAATTAAGTGTGTAAGCAATAAAGTTTTGTTACGCGGGTGCACACAAAAGCTACTAACGCTTTTCTAATAGAAGTACAAGAAGGGTCAAGTCGGGCTGCGAATGATGATGTTGATAATTAAATAATGTTAAAGTAAGTTTGTATTACACTCTAGTTTCTTCCTTCATTATTTAGGCAAAGGAAGATTTCCATTTGTACCCACTTTATTTATGAACATTAATTTGAAGAAAAACTCAATGTTTCGTTCAAATAAAAAGATAACAACATTGAATTCTACTTGGCACATTTCAGAAGCTCACTAGACTAAAAAGAAGTAGGATTAGCAATATGGTGCCTGTCCGAAACGATAGCGCTTTTCACGACAGCATAATACCTACTTGTAGGTTTTATATTTGTGTTTTGTTAAAGAAAAATGTAAATAAATAAATAAAATTGAAGCCTCTGTTTTTAATATCAAAGTATGCACGTGAAAGAATACACGGTACATAAAAAATATTTTCCTTTTGTCTTTCTGTCTGTTTGTTCTGGCTAATCCCCGAAAACGGCTGAACTGATTTGGACAGAACTTTCAGAAGTTAGGCTAATTTTATTTTAAAAGAAGAACTAAAACCCATGATTTTATTTACCTTTACAAATTTGACACGGACGAAGTCGCGAGCAACAGCAGTGAACAAATAAAATATTGGTGAGGATGGTACTTTCTGGAAACAATTTATTGTTCTTGACACAGAGATAGCATTCACATTGTGAACAATATCATGTTGTAAGTGTGTTTTCCTTTATCCTATGTTTCTCAGACCAGGATCCACTTCAAGATAGATAGATAGATAAATCATTTATTTAGTGCACACAAAAAAACACAGCACAGCACAAAACACAAAATCGTAATTAAATTATTACAATTTACATGTTTGTTTAAAAACAAGGTGCCAACATAAAAAGAAAAACCGGCCAAGTGCGAGTCGGACTCGCGCACGAAGGGTTCCGTACTTCGTAAATTGCGGTTTACGATTTATGACTAAAAAAACTACTTATTAGATCTCGTTCAAACCAATTTTCGTTGGAAGTTTACATGGTAATGTACATAATATTTTTTTTTTAGTTTTATCATTCTCTTATTTTAGAAGTTACAGGGGGGACACACATTTTACCACTTTGGAAGTGTCTCTCGCGCAAACTATTCAGTTTAGAAAAAAATGATAGTAGAAACCTCAATATAATTTTTGAAGACCTATTCATAGACATACACGTATGGGTTTGATGAAAAAAAAAAATTTTTGTTTCAGTTTCAAGTATGGGAACCCCTAAAATTTATTGTTTTTTTTCTGTTTTTGTGTGAAAATCTTATTGCGGTTCACAGGATACATCTACTTACCAAGTTTCAATAGCATATTTCTTATAGTTTCGGAAAAAAGTGGCTGTGACATACGGACGGACATACAGACAGACAGACATGACGAATCTATAAGGGTTCCGTATTTTGCCATTTGGCTACGGAACCCTAAAAATCAAGAAAATTGTCTCTCAAACAATCATAGTTGAAAGTTTTCTGGCCTTAATTGGCATTGACTGATTGATACTCTAGTAATGTGTTACGTGTCTAAGATTATTTTATGATAGTAAATATATTGGGTTTCTCATATCAGGGGGTAACCATAAGTTCTTAAAGGCTATTTCGAGTGAGCGTAAGGGACAGATATACATGACCAATATACATCTGTCCCATTTTCTTAGTCGCACCAAGATAGTTTTGACAAGTCATGGTACGGGGGAAGGTCTGGGTGTTTTGGGTAAGAACGTAAGAAACTTTTGACAAGCTTATTTTAAGAGCTTAGCTAAGTTAGTTTAGCTTAAGTCTAATAGCTGAGATAATTTTTCATACTTTAAGTAGCTTAGTTTACAATTTGAGTCTGCACACAAGTTTGTATAATGTTGTAACCTCAACTGTGAGAACCAAGCTTAAACTAACATAACTTAGTTTTTGGTCTGCAACCGGCTTTAAGTCGTTATCATCATCATTTCAGCCGAAAGACGTCCACTGCTGGACATAGGCCTCCCTCAAGCGTCGCCACATTGACCAGTCCCGTGCGTCTCGCATCCAGCGGATCCCAGCAACTTTCACCAGATCATCAGTCCTAGTGGGAGGCCTTCCAATGCAACGTCTTCTTCTTCGCGGTCGCCACTCTAGAACTTTGCGGCCGCATCGGCTATCCGTTCTGCAAGCAATGTGCCCTACCCACTGCCACTTAAGTTTGGCTATTCTTCGGGCTATGTTACCGACAGCTTAGTTTTAAGTATCCTACAAAAATCTAGAAGGAAAGATACCTACTTGATGATGAAAACTCGATTCTCAAGAAATTGCTCATCTACCTGATATAGCTCCTTACTCAGTTCTCCCAACCTTCAAACCAGATGAGCTGAATTATTCTCAGCCGATGACCACAACTCCCTGATTCAGTGATGACATGAAATGGATGTGATTCAGAGAATTATGTACTGTATAATGTGTGTGTGAAAATAATTATTTGTTGTGGCAGTTTATTGGGTCTGTTTCAGTATTAATTAGATGGTAATGTGTGAAAAAAATTTGCGAGCAATAATGATAGAATTATTGCCAAAAACTATACTAGAATTATAAATTGAATTTGGCTTGACACGCTGCCGCGTGTCTAGATTCAAAAGTAACTCTGTCTGTCTGTTGGATACGTTTTCACGTCTTAACCACTGAACCAATTTTGAGTAAAAGTCGGTAAAGAAATAGATTAGAGATTGGAGAAGGCTAGGTTACAGGATACTTTTTAGCTCGGGAATACGTACCATTACGATTAGGTTATCCAATCCCACAAACGCGGAATCCCGCACCTTTTTTGTGGGATCATAAATGCGGGATTACTCATTCGGGATACCGCACGTTTGCGGGAATGATAAAATAAATACTTATGAAAAATGGGCTCAAACAACGTTCTGATTATATCTATTAGACCCTCCAGCACAGCCTCATTAATTAATAAGTGATTCAACAAATTTCCTATGAAACTCGTGACTTTCTGAAACTATAGATTTTGATTGGAAAATAATTTTGTTTTCAGTTTTTAACTTACAGCTAAATACATTTTGCATTTTTATTTTGTGTCGTGTGAATTCTTTATCAAAACGAAACGTAATCTATACCAATATTATAAAGAGGAAAGATTTTATTGTTTGTTTGCTTGTTTGTACCGAATAGGCTCCGAAACTACTAGACCGATTTAAAAAATTCTATCACCTATGGAAAGCTACATTATTCCCGAGTAACAAAGGCTATAATTTTGACGGGAGCGAACCCGCGGGGGTCAGCTAGTCTACTATAAGACACAGGCGGACAATTTATTTTTTATTATATTTTTTTTTTAATAGCGAAATATTTATAATATAAATAAGACGTACGAGACTGGTCAATGTCGCGACGCTTGGGGGAGGCCTTTGTCCAGCAGTGGACGTCTTTCGGCTGAAATGATGGTGATGACGATGATGATATTCTTTGCAAATAAATGATTTCTGATAAATAATATGAGAAGAAAAGGCTACTTCGACTTATAATTTTCGTCGAGATGAAATTGCGATTTGAATTTTGTAGTTTTTAAGTACGAGAATTCTCCTTCAGCTACAGAGAGTAACAAAATTGTATTCTATTGCGACAAAACCTTAATAATTGTTATTCATTGGACGAAGCTATTTCAAAAAAAAAAAACAAATATCTACTTCTACATTTCAACGATTCCCATATTATCTGACCTACAAAAGCCTTTATGTGCGCTAGCAATTCGACGTAAACCACAATAACTGTTTAGCAATATGTGGTAAAGTAAAACTCTTATCACATATTTTATAGCATAGTTAAAACCAATGGAGCGTATATCCACCTATAATTTTTAACACAAAGTCACAGGCACAGAACACGGAATCTCACGCAGGGAACAAAACGTCATTGCTAATAGTTTTCGTTGTTGTGCACGAATTGGCGCCAAGAGGGAGGTGCCAGGTGGTGCTCTTGGAACCCCCTGGCGTTTAATAAAATATACCAAACATTAAAAAATAATAAAAGCCTCATGTAATATTAGAGAACATAACTTATCCGGTGCGAGTTGTTACAATTATCGAACTCACTTCGCTCACTCTTGAATGCTTCTTCTTTATTTCTCAAACTTTTCTGCATAAGTCAACAAAGTAAGTTTTATCTCTGTACTAGAGCAAAAAAAACATCCTATTCGAGGCGGGGTGCTGAAGGTGCGCCCTCCAGAAAACAGTCCTGCTGGTACCCATAAACACAAGTTTCGGATATGATATCCATAATAAAATGAGTAAATGGTGGTTCTTTCTGACTGGCTTAGGCTTAACAGGCATTGCGATTTTTATTCGCGCGAATTTTTTTTTTCGCAATGCGTGCTTCATACAATTCCATAGGTCAAAGAATAGGCGGAAAAAAAATCGCGCGGGTATTAGTCGCAGTGCGTGCTAAGCCTTAGTTTGTGCGGAATGTTTTGACATTGCCGGATTTAGATTGCCGTCTCTAGAAGAGTGGCCGATGAGGCGTCTCGTTGCTCTGTGGTCTCAGGATTGTACGTGACATTTTGACTTTCTCACATTTCACGAGTTTAAAAGATAGGCAGTGGCGGCATAACACCTTTCTTGTTGATGAGTTGACAGTCAAAAAGGACTTTGAAGTGGGCTTGACCTCTGCACCCTAAGGGCGGATTCATACGGAGGACTCTCAAAGCGGTAAAGAGTGATCTTGTCATTGTAAAAGCTTTGTATGAGGTCATTTACATAAAAATGCTCGTACCTATTTTTTTTTGTAGAGAGAATTAACGAAATAAACACACCAAATAGAGAACAGTGCTTAGAAAATAAAGTTTTCCTTGTAATTTTCAAGTTGTGCTAAAATGTACCAATATCAACTCAAAAAATCAAAAAGCCAATATAAACCGTTGTTTAGTGTAAGTAGTTAGGTTTAGTATATTTTACTTTTGTTTAGTGTTTAAGTATGTACATATTTACACCTTTGTTTTACAAATAAATTCCAACTGTCGCAACGATAGTATGAGGAAAACAATGTTTAGAGTTGAGTAGAAAAATTCTATACTTTTTGTTTTCAAAAATATTGGAAAACAAAGAAATGAGAAGCCACCAAAGTTAGCATTATTTACAAAAATTAGTTCCGAAGAATTTTTTAAATTCGCATTGACACATGAACTTCAAATTAGGTGATAATGTTTGAAATTCCCTATTTTTTCTTATTACAACCAACTTAATTTTGCGGTTTGGTACGGAACCTTAAATGTGCGAAGTCTGACATGCACTTGACCGTTTTTTTTCTTTAGTAAACTTTGTAGTATTTAGTAGTTAAGGTCTCTCTTTTATCATGAGATAAAAAGTATAATATATTTTAATGAAATAACCTTACTTTGTTTTATATTTTATAGCTATATTACTTCGCGTGAAGTTTCATTATTAGCACTAGCGCTATAAAATATAATGCTTTTACTTATTATTAGAAGGTCACTGACCTCATGAAAAGCTTTTATAAGAAAATGCTATCGGAAAAATGTTCGTGATGTTTTTTTAAAGTTTTTTAAAAGCTTATAATAAAATCGGCCTACTTTTCATTTATAAAAAGCGCTGCCAGCTGGTACTTTGACAGCTTAAGTTCTTAAAATATTTTTGGAAATTAATTAGTCTATTTATATTTATCCAGTTATGTTGTAAGTTACAAGTAAATAATTTGAATTTGAACGAATAAATATTTAGAGTTTGCTTTGAAAGAAGTTATAAGGAATGAGTGCAGTGGTGGCCTAGTGGGATACCACTCGGCCACCACTTATACGACTAATAAATTGCAGGTCGTAGGTTCAAACCCAGGCAGGCGCTTTACTTTGTGCAAATTATTTCACCACCACTGCTCTCAAAACGGTGAAGGAAAACATCGTGAGGAAACCGGCATGTACTGGAACCAAAAATTCGAAGACATGTGACATCAACCAACCAGCATGAGGCCGGCGTGGTGCATTACGGCCCTTTAACTCTCACAGAGAGGAGGCCTGTGTCCTAGCAGTGGGAATATTAAAAAGGTTGATACGAAATCTTAGCCTGAAATGTTTCTAAAATTTTACATCCCTAATACATACATACGATGTGTATGGGGGTAGGCAGAAACTACAGAACGCCACCTGCTACGATCCCTACATACTTCTTTTGCTTCACACACATTCATACATCTAGTCATACACACACGCCGGTTACATCCCTAATATATCGATGAAAATGTTTCCTGATAAACAGACGGATAAACCAAACATGCGTTTTAATTATGCGATAAGTTACTGCGTCGGTTTGACAACAGTGACGTAATGGACCATGCGTCAACGTGTGGTACAAGATTTGAAACCAGAAAATTATGGTTCCGTACACTCTGACGTATTTGAGGAGCTCGTAGCTAAATAATAACAGCCACAAGGGTCGGTATGCAAGGTTATACAATGCATTCCGAGGTTGGCACATTGGTGGGGCAGCATTTTTTAACCCAACGCCGAAGGAGGGTAGTGTGTTTATCAGTCTATGTATGTATGTTTGTCTCTATGTGGCGTTCTAGAGACCAAACACGTCGGCCGATTTTGATGGTTCTTACGTCAATCGATTCGTCTTAATCTTGCGAGTGTCACTGACTCAAAATAGAAAAATGGCGAATTTTGGGCGCCATATTGTGGGTGCCCAAGTTCTTTTTGTTCCATAATCGTCGTTTGGGGTATCATAATAAAGGGGTTTAAAAGGTGATTTCAAAAATATTTATCATAAACTGATTTGAAAAAAAAAACTAAATAGTTAAAAATAAAAAAGTTAATTCAAAAAAGCCGACTGCATAAGAAGCGAACTAAAAAGACGTAAACAAGAAGAAAACCATGCTGTGCAGTCAGAGGATACATCTGGTTTCGGTTTCTCAGTCTTCGCTTAAGGCGCAGATACCCCTCAGTAAGTGATTTTAAAATGAGAATCACGTCTAAAGGGCTGTTCGAAATTTTCTGGAAAAATATATGTATGTACCATACAATATACCATTTTCTTAATAATTTGATCAAAGAAAATTTTGAGTTTTATTCGTATAACATAGTGTAATTAATTTGTAAAATTATGTCTAAAACGGACAAAAAAACGACAATCGCACCAAAACCGCCGAGCGTATTTTAATAAAATTGTCACCATCTCAAAGATAATTTAACTATCTATATTTTGATTTAAAGCTTTTTTTTAAGTAATAGAATATTAAGGAAAGTAAAAAAAAATACAAAATTTTGGGTCGCGCGGGTGTGGTTTCACAGCCGCGCGACCCAAAATTTTGTAATTTTTGCTACCTCTAGATCGTTGACGACTGTCGTCGTCTTAAGATGATCAAAAAAATCCCAAACATATTTGAGCATAAAATAGTCCTTAGATCCCAAATTACAAATTCTAATATTAAATATTCATATGCATATTATCCACTCCACTTACCAAAGCCATTTGGCTGAAGTGGTGAATGTAAATACGGTCAGAAAGGACTGGCGTCCGTCCAAATTGCGGACGACACAGCAAAAATGCAATTGGCGCTGTGTTTTAGTTAAAAATTTAACAAATTGTGAGTTGAATCTGCCAAAAATGTCATTGGAGTACGCTAGGATCTATTATGCTGTCTAGTTACTATATATGGGTCGGTATGGCCTATTTTATGGGGTAGAGGTTATGGTGCCAAGAAATACTTAAAACTTTATTGCTTTTCCTTTGTTTTATTTCAATAAGTAGCAATAACTTGATGGTCTCAATGGAAATCGTCTTATGCCCGGGTTTTACGAGGCTACTTTTTTGACGCTAGTGTAGCAAGCAGAGATGTGACTTATATGATACAAGTATCTGAAATACAGATACATGATACAAAATACGTATTTGCATCTTGTATCTAAAATACTTTTTTTAAATTCATCTTGTATTTTATATTTAGATACATTTAGTGTGGTATCTTAGTATTTCTTAAATACTATGTTTGGTAAAATACTTTTACTAGTTAAGAGTTGTCAATGCATTTCTCACATTTAATGCCACCATAGATTAAACTGAAAGTGCTCTTGAAATTTTAGCCTGGGGCCAACTTCTACTACAGTTTTCCTGAAGCATTTAAAGGTAGGTAACAGAAGTAAATGCATTTGTACAATTAAGAGATAAGATATAATAATACAATCTAGACAGGCGGCATATCTTTCTTCTCTTGTGAAGGTATGATAATGAGTAATGAGTGATCTTATCTTATCTTATGGAGGGGCCGAGAAACAGCTCGGACACTTCGACCCATTGGGATCTATTGTGGTCCTCTAGATAACTTACTCCTCCCCAATCTCGTTGAAAACCCTTTTCATGAGTTTTACAACGAGTCTGGGAGATATGAGCCTATAGTCTTCTGGTTTTGGATATCCAACCCCTAGGAGACTCATTTGCTTACCAGCCAGTGCATCGCATGTGCACAGAAGGTGCTCCATGCGTACCGTATGTTTCCCACACAACCTGCACATGGGTGTCGCGGTTAGACCCATCTTCATGAGAATATCGTTGGTTCCAAAGTGCTCTGTAAAGGCCCCAAGCAGATAGCGGATTTGCCCCCTGCTCATATTCCAGATGCATTCGCGGGCTTTGAACGTAGAACGCCTAGGAATTTCTTGGAGTGTTGTAGACCAGTAGTAGACAGCCAGTGTGTTCGTTGTCTGTGATCTGCAAACTCTTTAAATGTGGATTTTACGAGACACGTTGAAATGCCTACACATGGTTCTGGACCCACAAAATCATTTGCTGAGTTCTCTCTTGCCAGTTCATCTGCCATTTTGTTACCATGGATCCCGTAGTGTCCAGGGACCCACATCAGTCTCACCCTGTTATGCTTCCCAAGCCTGTTCAGGGCTTGGATAGCATCCAGAATAAGTCTGGAGTCCACTTTGTAGGATGCCATGGCTTTGATTGCAGCCTGACTGTCACTAAGAAAATATATGGATTTACCTCTGGTTCCTCTATCTATATTCTCTTGAGCACAGGTTATCATGGCATATGTTTCTGCTTGGAATACAGTTGCCATCTTCCCTAAGCTTTTGCTACATTTGTAACCTTTTGCTTATATGCCCGCTCCTGTACCTGATCCCATTTTGGATCCGTCAGTGTACCACACCAGACTATCTTGTTCTGGTGGATCGATTCCCTTCGTCCAGTCCTCTATTGAAGGGATTTGGACCTTAAAAGACCTTTCAAACACAAACATTGTTTGCATTTTATCGGATATCATGCTAGTTACCCGATCTAGGCCTTCATTGCCATCGAACTTTGTATGGTTGGACTTAAAACGAGTGATAAAATGTTTGTAGAACAAATTTTACTTAATTCTTAATTAAAAGAATCTTGAAAATATAATATTTTGTAACATGTGCGTGATCAACGCCATCTTTTATTATCTTTAAAAATTATCTATATGATACGTATTTGTATATAGTATTTCAAATACCGTTCCAAAATGAATTTTGTATCTGGTATCCGAAATACTTATTTTAAAAGTAACTTCTATTTTATTTTGAATTCCAGATACTTTGCTTATGGTATCTTGAACATCTCTGTTAGCAAGGAAGCTACGTCCTTACTTTTTTATCCTGGCTTTTACACATACAAAGATCAGGATAGTTTTATATAACATGAGGCCAGAGTGACTAGCACGTTAGCTTACTTGTACAATATTACTATCCTAATTTTAAAAAACTATTATCGTAATCCGGGCATTGCAGACAATTACCTACTTATCACCCCAGCAATTATTGCAAAATTTGCTGAACCTTTATAAGAACTTCTTAGCGGTTGCCCGATATCCGATAATACCGCAAAAAATAACTTAAGAAGATTTTACACTTTATAGAATTATAAGTGTAGGCATTGTTTTCAGCGTTATTTTAAAATTATCTCTGTTTCTTTTACTATATCTGCCTAATACCTTTTAACAAGCAATTCTTGTATATACGAGTATGTATATATATAATCTGAATCTCGGCAACGGCTCCAACGATTTTCATGAAATTTAGTATGCAGGGGGTTTCAGGGACGATAAATCGACCTAGCTAGGTTTCATTTTTAGAGAACGTCGTCTTCTCTGTTTTCACCCGTACAGAGCTCGGTCGCCCAGGTACTTTTACTAAATCACACTTTGAGTGGAGGTATTATTTTGTTCTACATACTACAAAAAAAAAGTTAAATCAAAAAACCCGAACCGCGAACTAAAAAGTCGTAAACAAGGAAAAAATCATCCTGTGCAGTCGGAGGATACATATTCGCGGGCTGGCTGACCAAAATCTGGTGTATCCTCCGCCTGCACAGCATGATTTTTTCCTTGTTTACGACTTTTTAGTTCGCTTTTGAAGTAGTCGGGTTTTTTGATTTATTTTTTTAATTTATAGCTTTTTAGTTAAGTTTTTTTCGAATTAGATACATTTAAACATGAGTTTTTTATATTTTTGAAATCACCTCTTAAAACCCTTCATTTTGATACCTCACACATAACTAACCTAGGAACAAACATACATGCATACATACATACATAGACTGATAAACACATTACACTCCTTCGGCAGACCGGTAAAAAACACCCATGTCTTATATTTTCCTACAAATCCACTTCCTCTCATAATTCACACCACACACGATCATAGCTCAAGAGCTCACGGTGACCGCTAACAATAGTACATTACAGCAGAATCCAGTAAGTAAGCCTTCCTGGCCGAGTATGAGTTAACCGGACCGAACCGCAGGTGAGGTCCGGTTATATACGAGGCCAGGATGGCTTTCTTACTGGTTGAGGTTTGTATAATGCTTTTCTCAAAAATTAAAGAAAGTTTAACAACAAATTCGTTTAATTAATATTGAAAGTTACATTCATATTAGGGCAATTACTGATAGATATTGTGATCGATTTACCGGGGGCATTTATATTTGTTTGTTGTACATCTTGATTAACGGACTCTTTAATCCAACATGATTTATAAACTGAAATGACTAAATACAAACATAAAATCCCACACTATACTTCTACAACATTACTAAGTACAAAACGCAACGTGCATACTTTTTCTGCGTCGCGTTATGTGTCACAGACCCATAAAAAAAAAAAAAAAAAAAGTGTCACAGACAATAAAATGGATGTTTAAGGCTCCAAAATATATTATGTATCTCATAAAATGTCATACCAAAAAGAGATAGATATATATTTGGAGCCTCCCTCTAACCATGTTATAATGGCTAAACTCTAATCTGTGTCTGGTACTATGTTTTTTTTTTCTAAGCAGATCTAAAGAGGATGACCTAAACCGTGCGAAGCCATAAAAAAAAAAAGGGATGAAGGATGACCAAGTGTCCAGTAAGTAAATTACATACTTACTTACTGGACAGTAGGAGATTCCAAATTTAAAATCTCGCTTCTTACCGGACAGTTGTGAATAGTCTCCGGTAGAGTTCACTTTCTGGATACTTTTTAGAGATGTTATGTCAACATTACATACCATTTTTGAGAAATAGTACATTACAGCAGAATCCAGTAAGTAAGCCTTCCTGGCCGAGTATGAGTTAACCGGACCGAACCGCAGGTGAGGTCCGGTTATATACGAGGCCAGGATGGCTTTCTTACTGGTTGAGGTTTGTATAATGCTTTTCTCAAAAATGAAAGAAAGTTTAACAACAAATTCGTTTAATTAATATTGAAGGTTACATTCATATTAGGGCAATTACTGATAGATATTGTGATCGATTTACCGGGGGCATTTATATTTGTTTGTTGTACATCTTGATTAACGGACTCTTTAATCCAACATGATTTATAAACTGAAATGACTAAATACAAACATAAAATCCCACACTATACTTCTACAACATTACTAAGTACAAAACGCAACGTGCATACTTTTTCTGCGTCGCGTTATGTGTCACAGAACCATAAAAAAAAAAAAAAAAAAAGTGTCACAGACAATAAAATGGATGTTTAAGGCTCCAAAATATATTATGTATCTCATAAAATGTCATACCAAAAAGAGATAGATATATATTTGGAGCCTCCCTCTAACCATGTTATAATGGCTAAACTCTAATCTGTGTCTGGTACTATGTTTTTTTTTTCTAAGCAGATCTAAAGAGGATGACCTAAACCGTGCGAAGCCATAAAAAAAAAAAGGGATGAAGGATGACCAAGTGTCCAGTAAGTAAATTACATACTTACTTACTGGACAGTAGGAGATTCCAAATTTAAAATCTCGCTTCTTACCGGACAGTTGTGAATAGTCTCCGGTAGAGTTCACTTTCTGGATACTTTTTAGAGATGTTATGTCAACATTACATACCATTTTTGAGAAAAATAATTTACGTGTAGCTATAAATCTGTCACAACACTTCATGTTCCCTTTAATATATTACTGAGATGTCAATGTAAATACGAAGAACATTTTTGAGAATATTTTGTTGGATTTGTGACTTAATAACTTGAGATGTTTCAATTGTTTATGGGTTTTTTTTTTTTTTTTTTTTTTTCTTATTATTCTCAGCAAACCCTTTCATTTGATACCCATATCATGGCAGTGCACAAAAAATAACTAGTCCGCCATCTTGGGCCGTCCACCATATTGAATTTAGAATGATGTCACTTAGCTAACCATGTATTTTCATCCAAACTAAACGTGTATGTAAAATTTCATCTTAATAGGTGGAGGATAACTGCTTTAAAATTAGTTGCAAGATTTGACGTGAACACACATACATGATAAATGATTTTATTTATGTAACTTGGTTTGTACAAACACTTTTACATGTCAATGATATTTTTTGTAAAACTAGATGAGGTCGGCGTTTCCTATCTGACTACTCTGAGAAGAAAGGCCGAAACAAACTCAGAGGTCACAGTCTCTTTTAAACTCCTGACAAAATTCTGGTTAGATCACGTGAAGACCATGTAGACTGATGTCTGAAATGGTCTTTTGAGAAAAGAACCAGCTATAGATTTAGTGGACCTGTCCATTCAGTGCACGCATTTGTCAAAAACCGAGCAGCTCAACTTAGAATTTAAGAAGCTCAATGCCTCGACAATGTGGACCAGGGGGGGGCATGTACATCTACAAAGTGGTGGATAGAAGAACTCACCCTTTGGCAAGACTGCTGACAGATTTCTGGCTTCTGAAGTTTCGTTAATACGATCAATAATCTACAAATGAGATCCGGGACGGGACCAAAGGCCTAACGTACTTTTTGAGGCACGGAGGAGTCTCAATAAGTAATTGATGGTCACCCATCCACGGACCAACCTCGGCAAGCCTTGCTTAACCTTGGAGATCGACCCCCTTGATTATTACTTAGCTAAGAGCTCTTCATTTAGCGATATTTTGTTATTAATTTGCTCTGTTAATTACTTGTAGCAAATACGCGATACGAATTCGTACTACCAACTAAATAAATATTTATCTCAAAACATTTGTACGCTACATAAATAACGATAACGCTATTATATAGCAAATAAATAACATGAAAATGAAATCGTTTTCATTGGGAACATTACTGTTAATTATATATGTTATGAAGATTGGCTCATGTTGTACGGACTTTGAGAGATCGGTGAGATTCGACAATACGGCAACAATGCCATAACCTGAATTTCTTTTTATTTTTAGAGTTCCGTACCTCAAAAGGTAAAAAAAGGAACCCTCATAAGATCACTCTCTTGTCCGTCTTGCCATGTGTCACCACCGATTTTCTCAGGAACGAGTGGACCTAGCAAGTTGAAATTTATACCAGATACTGAGGTATATAGTCACACCTTATTGGGTGTATAAAAATCCAGGTCCTGAGTCAACACGATAAAAATATATGAGCAAATTTAGATTTTCGCGAAAATTTGTAAGTAGGTACTAAATTTTACCTTAATTTGAAACTCTTTTAATTTTTCGGAATTTTCCCTTTACTTGTGCTGTAAAACCTTACTTTTAACCAAAATTCACAATTCTAGGTCAAATGGAAGTGCCCCATAGGTTTTGGGGCGAAAACCTATATGGTAGTACCAGTTGACCTAGTTACCTAATTATGTTGTGAATGCAGTTGTTTGCACGGAACCCTCGGTTCGTGAGTACAAATCGCACTTGACCGTTTTTTTTATTGCTCTACAGACAAAATAGTTTCTTTGAAAAATGCAATGTCGCGTCGTTGCCGCTTTGACGCACCGCGCCTTTCTGTGGGAGCTTTACCAATATAGCTTTAGCACCTAAAAAGTAGCCATGGCCTGGTAAAAACCGCGGGAATCTGCTAGATGCAAGTCGCATAGAACCAATCGATGCGGCCACACTTGGGCCAGGCCTATGTCCAGCAGTGGACGCCTTTTGTTTGTAATGATCATGATGATACATTCATGCAATAACAAAAGAAATCGTTTTCGCAAAACGCTACCGCTTATAAATTAGACCACACAAAATCATTTCCACGCGCGAAATAATTCACGCGACGGATCTGAATACATTGCTCCACTATAACATAACATTTGTCTTTGTATATCTGTTTGTTTGTGTGCAAATAAACACAGTTGTTTACTGAAAATAGGGGGCACAAAATGGTTTTGTAGACGCGAGTGTGGTTATACCCTGTGTTTGGAAGGTTCTATTTTCTTGTTTCATATTTATGTTCGTTTCGTTATTAATTTGATAGCACCTACAATGTTACTGGATTGTTTTTGAAAGGGCAATAACGTTGAACTAGAAAGATAATGTGAAACAAGACTCTGTCCATCTCATACTACTGATTTCATTCAGTCTTCCATACATATTCAGTCTATTCTTCTTTGGAATGCACTTCCTACTGAGACCAGCCAAGTTACAAACGTTTCCTATCGAATCTCTTTCTACAATCGTTAACGTCTTCTATTTGTATGGTCTGACCACGTGACTTAACGTTCAGATGTGTCATTCCCATACATTGATTCGTTTTCTACTAGCGTTATCGATTGTAGATTGTCAACTTGGCTACAGGTGTTGCGTAAGTGAATTCGGCAAGTCGAAGGATTTAATCCAATCAATCGACCAATCACGTGCGAGATGAAAGACGCGTTGTGGATTTCCGTCTATGTAATTGGTCGATTGATGAGGTTAAATCATTCGCCTTGCCGAATTCACTTACGCAATAAAGCTGCAGGACAGCCACCAGTCGGTATGTATTCAAGCGGCAATTGCTATTTATTAACTTTAAAACTTTCGCGTTTTATAATTGAAAACAATATAAATATCACGGGAAATTTAACGCGATGATTTCGATTGTTTGTTTACCTATTTCGTCCGACGTTTCGGCCGTGTTGCAACGACCGTGGTCCCGGGTAGACTGGTGTCTCGGTGTACTGGCTCCGTTGGGGCAGAAAATTCTTCCTCTACCCTCACTTTTCTACACACTACACTGACCGTGTCCTTATTCTGTAAGTTTGCCGACTGCACAAAACGAGGTAATATTTTTGAATCACCGGATTCCACATTACACGCCGCGGATAATTTGTAACCGTCATCCCGATTGAACGTTTTGTGTTTTTTAATTTCAATCGCTTTACGCACAATTCTTGAATAGAACTGGCGTTCCGTTGAGATGACTTGTGGACGATGAAATTCGATCCAGTGATTGCTGCCGCCTTCTAATAGGTGTTCTGCAATCGCCGACTTATTGGACTGCCGGTTTTTTACAGCGGCGATATGTTCTTTGACCCTTTCAGCTATAGTCCGCTTAGTCTGGCCTATGTAGGAACTACCGCAGCTGCAGTTGATTTTATAAATACCCGGTGATTGAAACGGCAGTACATCCTTTGGTGTGCCCACTATGCTGTTCACCTTTTGTCCCGGCGTGAATATAGTATTTATGGAGTACTTCTTCAATATCGAGCCGATCTTGTCACACAGGTCTTGACAGACAGGTCGTTGTCATTCCTGGATGTCAGAGTCACTGCGAGACCTGATGGATCACTGTCACACTGCGTTTACCGGAAACCCACACACACTGATAGATACCTGCACGCAACCTGGCAATCCACCCACGTCACTTACAAGCTGTTATGACGTCTTTAAAAACAGAGCTCATGACTTGTGTGACCCTGAGCACCTGGAAGGGGAATTGGACCATGTTCAGGAGGTACTAAAACGTAACGGGTACGTTGTCAGGCGGCGAATGAAACGGCCCAGTCCAAGATGCAAACATCCTGAGGTAAATAGACAGCCTGCCTACCTGCCTTACGTCAGAGGAGTAACGGACAAGCTCGGCTCGATATTGAAGAAGTACGGATGAAGATTGAGTAAGTAAGGATGTACTGCCGTTTCAATCACCGGGTATTTATAAAATCAACTGCAGCTGCGGTAGTTCCTACATAGGCCAGACTAAGTGGACTATAGCTGAAAGGGTCAAAGAACATATCGCCGCTGTAAAAAACCGGCAGTCCAATAAGTCGGCGATTGCAGAACACCTATTAGCAATCACTGGATACCTACTGGGTACCTACCCTACACATTAAAAAAAAAAAAAAAATAGATGTTGACCTATTCTCAGACCTACTGAATATACATATAAAATTTCATCAAAATCGGTCAAGCCGTTTCGGAGGAGTTTGGCAACGAAAACTGTGACACGAGAATTTTATATATTAGATTGAATAGCTGTTTGGTATTAAGTTTCCATTCAGAGTGAATGATGAATGAGATCTCATGCCTGGTTCGCACTAGGGCAATTGCAATATGTGATCGGCGAAAAATTCTATAAGATGTCTCAGAAACGCTTTAAGGGACATCAGTAGGTAAATATGCCATATTTGTACGCTTATCCCATTACTATCGCGCACTCGAATAGGAATGTCGTGCTTTATCACCTCAGAAGATCTTTACGCCTTACAACTACTTCTAGTTTCTGGATTTCGATTAAACTCAATGGGAATGAGTTAGGGCGAGTGTACCAGTTCAAGTACTTGGGGCATCATGTCACCGACAGCCTTGATGACCGGTTAGATATCGAGAGGGAACGTAGGGCGCTGGCAGTCCGTTGTAACATGCTGGCTCGCAGGTTTGCACGGCAAGCAGCAAGCCGTTAAAAATAACACTTTTGAAAGCTTATTGCCAAATATTTTACACGTGCAGCCTGTGAACTACACTCAGCGGGCTGTCAGCACTTTACGGGTCCAATGGGTTCAGGATGTTGATGATGACAGAGATCTGCCTCTTTGCTCTGCAGAGTGCGGGCTAGCTACAATTCCATCCTAGAAACCATAGTCGGGAGGTACGTACCTCTGTTATTAGGTGATGTTGTTCTGAAATGCATTCAGAACAACAACCTTGTTCGGGGTTGGGGTGAGATAAAGATAAACTAGGATTAAAGATTATAAAGATAGATATATTTCAGTAACTCAAATGGGATAACGATTAAGACTAATGAGGCGAATGAGATGAGATTGAGTCGCGCCCGATATGCTATCCGAAAACGTACTGACTGTTTTACTTAGGTAATACATAAAATATTCAAGGCATAGAGCGCGGTGTCACAATTACGCTGACATGTCTATTATTGTTCGGTGATTGACCCTTGACCGTTACTAAATAAGTGTTTTAGATATTATTTTTTTAGAAATTAAGAGTGTTCTAACACAGGTATAAGTTTTCTCTTTTACATATGGTTGTTACTTATCCGAAATGAAGATTATTTTATTTTATTTTTACCTTTATTTATAATTGCCCAGCACCAGCCCACGTGAAGTACTGTAACTATTTATTAAATTAAATTCAGATTCGTTCGTTTAGCTAATAATCACAGTAGCACAGATAAGATAATAGTTACTACGTAAATAGTCTTTCTTTCTGTCTTTCTTTCTTCTTTCTTTTTTTTAAAAACTTTGCCCCACACTAGGAATTTCTTCCTGTATCGTGGGTGCGTTTACAAACATATAAACTCACATACACAACACCCAGAGCCGGCACAAATATCTGTAGGACATACAAATATTTGTTCCGTGCGGGAATCGAACCGGCGACACGCAGCGCATCAGTCAATCGCTCAACCACTGCGCGAACCGTGCGCCCAAATAGTAATTAATAATAATAATAAAAATATATAGAATAAATAGGAAAAAAAAAAAGAAGACAAAGAGAAAAATAAAGAGATAAATTAAAGAAATAAATTGGGTGTATATATAGTAATTAATTTATGCCAAATCTTACTATTAGTAATTGTAAAATTTTTGCGATCTCTTGCGTTCCAGAAACTGGGCATTACCCTAGCCCCTGTTTCAGAATGATCTCTTTCTTTTCACTATTATATCTCTCACTTGTCCAAAAATTAATGTGTCTTCAGAAACATTGGCCACAGTTCAATGTCCGTCAGTTACATTTATAATTTCTTTAATAGACTTGATTGCAGTACAAACAGAGAGCACTCTAAGTTGACATGTTGATGCTTCAAGATGTTAAAAAGTTATTGACGTTAAACAATGTCGAGTTAATGAGGAGGGAACGCAATTGACATCAACAGACTTAAGATTGAACTAGTCGACGGCACGAACTATTTTGTGTGCGGGGTTAAAATGCATGCTATCTCATCCGACAAAACGTGCGAAAGAGATAGATGATGTGATGAGCAGTAAGAAGCTAGTTCGCGTACGAATACACACTTTTACAAATTTGTAGTAAAATAGATGAATGGATTTAGGCCGAAAACGAGCGCGCGAAATTTTATAAAAAAAACAGCCAGGTGCGAATCGGACTCGCGCACGAAGGGTTCCGTACCATTATCGAAAATACGGCAAAAAAATCACGTTTGTTGTATGGGCGACCCATTTAAATATTTATTTTATTCTGTTTTTAGTATTTGTTGTTATAATGGCAACAGAAATACATCATCTGTGAAAATTTCAACAGTTAGCTATCACGGTTCATGAGTTACAGCCTGGTGACAGACAGACAGACAGACGGATCGCGGAGTCTTAGTAATAGGGTTTTTACCCTATGGTTACGGAACCCCAAAAACTACTTAATATATATGTTCAAAATAAAATTATTTGCATGGTTAAACTACTAATCTATCGCTGTATGGTGACCGTTTTGCAATTTTCTTTCTTCTTCTAGTATTTATTTGCGCCCAAAGATGCGTTAAAATTAGTCTTAAAATATGGAACTTTCGACGCTTATAACTATCAAATGTATTTTTTATTTTTTGTTTCTTACTAGGGCTAGAAAATGATGAGACAAATTTATATAATTTTGTATTTTGAACGTACATCAACGTACAAACAGTGGATTAATCGCCAGACTACATTTGTATGGAAGAATGATTTATTTATTTATTTAAACTTCATGTACAATGGTATTACAAAGGCGGACTTAATGCAGCAAGGCATTCTCTACCAGTCAACCTTTGTGTTAAAAAGAACACAACAGTGGTAGGAGTCCAAAATAAAAATAAAAAATGAACAATAATTAAAATTGGTTATTAAACTATCTATCTATCTGATCGACTAGGGCAACCTTAATGAGACAATCAATCTGCCTAGCCTTTTCCAAACTATGTTGGGTTCGGCTCACAGTCTAACTGGATACTGAATATCGGTATTTAACTTAACATGGAGTAACACAGCTACTGGGTAACAGGGTACCTCTCTGCAATACTGGTGTCCGATTATCTGACTTTTGACTATTCTTAACGACTGCTAAAGATCCACATATGATAGTGAGAGCAGCATGAAGGCGTCTCGGTATGTATGAGATGGTCACCCATCCACGGACCGTGTTATTATTTAGCCATGGGCTCCTACCACCATTAGATAATTACATTCTATCCTACTACAATATTATAAACGAAAAAGAAATGAAAGTTGGTGAGAATGGATGGATGGATGGATGTTTGTTACTCTTTCACGCAAAAACTACTGAACTAATTTTGATGAAACTTTACAGAAATATAGCTTATACATCAGAATAACACAGGCTATAATTTATAAAGATATTGGGAGAAGTACTAATACCACGCGGGCGGAGCCGCGGGCGACATTTAGTATTATAAATGCGAAAATTTGGATGTATGTTTATTACTCAATTACGCCAGAACAGCTGAACGTATCGGGATGAAATTTGGCACAGAGATAGATTATAATCTGGAATAGCACATAGGTTACTATTTATTCCAGTATAATATTCCCTTGGAATAAAAAAAACACTTTACACTCGGGAGAAACCGCTAGCAGATATTATAGTTACATAGTAAATTAATTAGGCCCTGTCTACCTTTGCCCCGTATGGAATCTTGCACCACTAATGGCCCTAATTAGGCTGCACGTAACGCAATTCTCTTGGTTATTTACTAGGCTTAATTAATTAAGCACTATACATGCCTGTGCGAGAAGATCTTCAGGATGGCAACTAACAGATTGGCATTCAAAGTGAAAGCTCGCGAGCACGTTCGTAAGAAGTTGGCAATAGTATCGTCACAGCTATAATGTTTTCCAAATAACTGCTACTACTAACTGTTTAAGTATATTCGTGTATTTAGTTTATTTGTGTATTTAGTTTATTTGTTTAAATATATATTGTATGTATTTTATAGTATGGATCTTTGTATTTGAATAAACCCATCTTGTCATGATTCACTTTTGCACCTACCACTATTTGTCTCTGCATCACCCAAAGGTTGACTGGTAGAAAATGCCTAAGGCATTAAGTCCGCCTCTGTACGTATGTGTGCATGAAGTATAAAATAAATAAATAAATAAGATCTTGAAAGGGAAATATTTTTTAAAATAATAATTTAGAAGTGTATTATGTGTATTATCCATTTTTAGGGTTCCGTAACCAAAGGGTATAAACGGGACTCTATTACTAAGACTCCACTGTCCGTCTCTCTGTCTGTCACCAGACTGTATCTCATGAACCGTGATAGATAGACAGATGAAATTTTCATAGATGTATCTGTTGACGCTAGAACAACAAAAACATAATAAAATATTAAATATTTAAGGCCCATACAATAAACGTATTTTTTTGTCGTTTTTGCGAGAATGTTACGGAACCCTTCGTTCGCAAGTCCGACTTGGCAGGTTATTTTATAAAATGCTATCATGGGGACTGCCGATAGAAGTGGAAACTTAAAACTTTGCAATAACTGTGCTTTTCATATTCATATTATTTATTGTACAAAAAACGTAAATATTATACAAATACAGTAGGTCAGCTTAATGTACAAAGGCGAGCGAACCCTTAATTGGGTTCTCTTACAGCAAACCTCAGCGTCATAGAGATTAAATGAGGACAGTATACTCATGTGCACAATAAAACTAAACATTTATTTTATATTCTTTAGCATGACGTTGATGCAAAAACATAAGTTTTGCCACTGCCAGAAATCGCTCAAGAAGTTTTCACTTAAAAAACAAAACTATCGAAAAATATCACACTAATATCATAGAGGCGAAAAGTTTGTGAGTGTGTGTCTGACTTCTTCACACTCAAACGGCAGGACGGATCTGGATAAAATTTGGCACAGAGATAAATTATAATATGTTCACTAGCAGAAGCTAGTCTACTAATAAAACATAACACACGTAAATGCAATGTCTTCATTGGACATAGGCCTCATCCAAGAGTCGCCATATTGACTGATCCCGTCCGTCTCGCATCCAGCGGATTCCCGCAACCTTAACCCGGTCAACGCTGCACCTAGGGGAGGCTTCCCAACGCTACGTCTTCCGGTACCACCCCAGAACGTTTCAGCCCCATCAACCATCCGTTCCATCCGTAAAGTTTTCAGTACTCACTATTATATCAGTCGTTGTGTATGCTGTTAATTTGATGCTTACCTGTGGAAAAAGAGGAGTATATATTAGTTTATGAAATAGAACAATAACTTTTAAACAATATATAGAAACGGAAACAAAGGGGTCTATACAGAAGCACATGATAACATCAATAACGATTAACAATTAAAAAAACCGGCCAAGTGCGAGTCGGACTCGCGCACGAAGGGTTCCGTACCATTATTGCAAAAGCGGCGAAAAAATCACGTTTGTTGTATGGGACTCCCCCTTAAATATTTATTTTATTCTGTTTTTAGCATTTGTTGTTATAGCGGCAACAGAAATGGCAAAAAATCACGTTTTTTGTATGGAAGCCCAACTTATTTTATCATAATTTTTGTTATAGCGGCAACAGAAATACATCATCTGTGAAAATTTCAACTGTCTAGCTATCACGGTTCATGAGATACAGCCTGGTGACAGACAGACAGACGGACTGCGGAGTCTTAGTAATAGGGTTCAGTCTTTACGCTTTGGGTACGGAACCCTAAAAAGTCAAAATGAAATGTCAAAATTATCAATCCCAAACTCTATGGAATTTCGAAAAGCCTTTAGCTGATAGAATCTAGAAATATCTTCCCCGAGAGCCAAAGACATGTCTTTCTTACAAATTCTAAATTTAAGTATCTATCGCCACTCATAAAGACACTCCAATTTTAATAACCTCAATTAAAATTCTTCATTAAACCGAGTTCACATTCTTAACAGATAATCTCGGCAAATCGGATAACTTAAAAGAGTCGACGACGGATACCGATCTATAACACCCTCCGATTCATTAATTAATGTCATTTAATGAATGTTTAATGAACTCCGCTTCTTAATTAGGCGCCACCCATTCATAATCTCAGCGGCAGCAATGTGTGATGTTGTGTGGTTGGTGATCACTGATGTGTAACATTAAAAGCACCCGTAACGCCGAACGACGTTTTATGAACTTGTTACGCGAGGTTGAAATTAGACATTGGAGTTTGATAGAAAAGGGTGTTTATTTTCTTAATAAACGCTCTTATTAAACCTTGCTGTCATTTTTATAAAACTCAGGCTCAATATATGGAACGAAAATTAACGCAAAGCGAATGAGACAAATCGTCAGACAAGCGTTGGTTCTGTGATTGGTTGAATGAATTTTATTCCATTAGCATCATTTGATTTGTGTTCAATTTGTGATGCGTCAATCATTACTTCCCAGAAACTTGGCTACAGTATCAAAATACAAACAAGTATACTTATTTCGATGTGCAAAATATCCCAATAACGTGGATACCAAAATGTTTTTTTAAACGAAAACCACTCCATTTTCCAGTAGCTTAAAGATAAGAAAACCTCAGTACCTTGTAGCGTTACGTATAGCGCCGGAGAGCTATACGTAAGCCACGTTAATAAAATTAAGTTAAAAAGATAAAAATTAAATTAAAGCTATGAAATTAAAATGATATACAGAACTATGGGGTCGGTTTCGCACGTCGTGGGCAGCTAACCAGGCAGCAGCTCGGACAGAAAGTCGTGGAATGTCCGAGGTAGGCCGGTGATCAAGCAGCAACGACAGACATGCAGGCAATCGGGCAGGTCAGCAGTCAGGACGTGGCACGGTGAGATAGTACGGCTGATGGTGCACTATCAGTGTGTGCACCTAGTCAGCAGGTCGGTAGATGAGTAGGCAGCAGGAATCTGCGCGTGCTGTAACCGGCGCGCTGTGGTCTCGCGCGTACGGTCTGAACGCTGACAGTGGGTGATACTGAGTACTATATTACGAAGTGTATTTTCTATTCTTAAAACTCTTTAAAAGCCTTAAACCTGTGAAACCTTTATGTAAATATACTATTTTCTGAAGTGCTCTAAAATATATACTGT
This sequence comes from Orthosia gothica, assembly GCA_949775005.1. NCBI lineage: Eukaryota > Metazoa > Arthropoda > Insecta > Lepidoptera > Noctuidae > Orthosia > Orthosia gothica. The sequence continues at coordinate 8,608,285 of OX459062.1, read as the reverse complement.
GAGTGTTATATCGTGTATGATTTACCCACGTATCTGGCTACTAGCCGTTTCACTGCTGACCTGCCTGCCTTTCCCGACCGTATGCCTGTTACTCCGTCGTGGTGCCTGCTCACGTGTCTCTCTCGAGCATACCACGACGGTTTGAAGAGTTCCAGTCCGTCCAGCTGTCTGCCTTACCTGCCCGATTGCCTGCTTGTCCGTCGAGGTGTCTGCTCACCTAACTACCTCGGACATTCTACGACTTCCTGCCCGACCTACTGCCTGGATACCTGCCCACGTCGCGCGAAGCCGGCCCTTTAGCTTTATACTTCTTTATCCTTTATTTTTATAGCTTTAATTTAATTTTTATCTTGATTTTAATAACGTGGCTTACGTATAGCTCCACTGAGCTATACGTAACGCTACAACCTACGTAACTACAATTACTAGTCCCTAGATCCAATCGCAGGACCAATCTTATATAACTGCAAAGAAAAGCTTACGAACGTTGAATCTTTAAACGAAGCCCCCATCAAAGCAGTTAGAGGTGACCCTTATCACTGCTCTAACTCTTGCATTTTTTATTTCTGGGTCAAGCAGCGACACGTGTTTTTTAAGTGCACTACTCTATTCGGGTTCATAAAACTGTTTTATCGTTACTACGTATTTTGACTAGTAAAAGTAAAAAATCGTAAAAAGAGTATTTTTAACTTCTATGAGGAATGACACGAGTAATGTTTTATTAAAGCCTAAGATCCATCTGCAGAAATCTGCAGGAATCAGGGTTTTTGATAAAACTTATGTTAATCAAATAAATAAAAAAATATGTTTGATAGTTGACTCCAAATATTTATGGTTTTCATGTGAATTTAACGTTATTTGAAAGTAACTGGTGTAGAAAATACTCGATGTCGGTGTCTTTAAACGGAAAACAATAGGTATCAAAGACACCGACTTCGGGAAAGACGACTTGTTCCGGTCGGATCCCCTCGATCTGATCCCCTGGGGGATCAGTTTTTTTTAATAATATTTTCTATTCCGGTCTGATCCACCGTGCAGGGTATCACAAACTAATTTAAATATTTTATTCCGGTCGGATCCCCTAGTTACCTATTAGCAGATTTTTGGACAGTCAGCCACAAATAGGTACAGGGTTTATTGAAACATAATTATGTTCGTAATTCTTATTGTAATGAAAACGTGTACGCTAGTATTAAGGAACAAAGACAGTAGTTTTTCGCTTTGTAGTGTTTTGTTTTAGAAGTCGGTTTGATTATATTGGTAAAAAGTTTTTATTTATCTCTTTTTAGTTTTGGTAGATACCTCCAATTACCATGAAAATCATTTTTAGCCGAAGGACTAGAATACATTATTTTATTTCGGAGTCCTAGTGCCTGCCTTCCAGCTTCATCATCAGATCAGTTCGATGGTACCATTTTCATCGATACCATTATATTTATATGTATTTATTTGCTTCATCATAGTCAGTAAACTATTCGAGATATCTTATACCCTTGACATTCTTAGCATGAAGGAGTTCCAGTGGCCATTTGTGGTCTTCTTCATCAGTTCTACTTCACCAAATGATACTTTCTGAGTACAAATTTCCTGCCTATTATATTTGATGATTGCCCTCGATTTCTCCAGAATCTCATCATCAGATCATCTGATGACCATTGGACCATCTGGGAAGTATAAACTTTCAAATAAAAGAATAATTTTCCAAATTGATCCAGTCTTTGAGTAATCGGGGAACATTCATATTAAAAAAACACATAAAAATGCCGTAAACTGTGGGTTGCTAGTTTACCTGCTAAACCTGGTAACTCATGAATGGCGGCTTACTGACAGCTAGATGATGTTCTATAAGCACCCACGATACACGAGAAATTCCTAATGTAAGGCTGATGCTCGCGAAGGTGAGACGGTACTTCACTCCAGAACAGTTGCTCAACTTGTATCAAGCGCAAGTTCGATCATGCATGGAGAACTATTCTCAACTCCGGGACGGATCTGCCAAGTACCAGCTGGATGCGCTTGAGTCGATCGAAAAACGGGCCAAGAGGCTCATCGGCAATGTACTAGTAGGTCGAATCTAGGCTCCAGAACCTCGAACATCGGCGCCGAGTTGCCAGCCTGTCGGTTTTTTATCGGTTACATTTCGGGGAGTGTGCGTTGGAATTGCATGAACTAATTCCTCCTAGCCCGTTCCATCATTGGACTACAAGACGTATGGCGATGCGTCATCGGTATATGGTGGACATCCCACCCATATGCACCAAACGTTTAAAAAAACCGGCCAAGTGCGAGTCGGACTCGCGCACGAAGGGTTCCGTACCATTATCGCAAAAAATGGCAAAAAATCACGTTTTTTGTATGGAAGCCCAACTTATTTTTTCATATTTTTTGTTATAGCGGCAACAGAAATACATCATCTGTGAAAATTTCAACTGTCTAGCTATCACGGTTCATGAGATACAGCCTGGTGACAGACAGACAGACGGACCGCGGAGTCTTAGTAATAGGGTTCCGTCTTTACCCTTTGGGTACGGAACCCTAAAGAGTTAAAATGTAATGTCAAAATTATCAATCCCAATCACTGTGGAATTTAGAAAACCCTTTATTTAGCTGATAGAATTTCTCTTCCTCGAGAGCCAAAGACATGTCTTTCTTAAAAAAAATATTTTATGTATCGGCACTCATAAAGACACTCCAATTTTAATAACCTCAATTAAAATTCTTCATTAAACCGAGTTCACATTCTTAACAGATAATCTCGGCAAATCGGATAACTTAAAAGAGTCGACGACGGATACCGATCTATAACACCCTCCGATTCATTAATTAATGTCATTTAATGAATGTTTAATGAACTCCGCTTCTTAATTAGGCGCCACCCATTCATAATCTCAGCGGCAGCAATGTGTGATGTTTTGTGGTTGGTGATCACTGATGTGTAACATTAAAAGCACCCGTAACGCCGACGACGTTTAATTGAACTTGTAAAGCGTGGTTGAAATTAGACATTTGAGTTTGATAGAAAAGGGTGTTTATTTTCTTAATAAGATATGCTCTTATTTAACCTTGCTGTCATTTTTATAAAACTCAGGCTCAATATATGGAACGAAAATTAACGCAAAGCGAATGAGACAAATCGTCAAACAAGCGTTGGTTCTGTGATTGGTTGAATGAATTTTATTCCAATCATTACTTACCATAAACTTACACTATCGAACAACAAATCAGCGCGTAAGTGTATGAAATTATGGAAACAAATATACTTATTTAGATGTGCAAAATATCCTAATAACGTGGATAAGTACTAAAATGCTTTACCAAACGAAAACCACTCCATTTTCCAGTAGCTTAAAGATAAGAAAACCTCAGTACCTACGTAACAGCAATTACTAGTCCCTAAATCCAATCACAGGACCAATCTTATCTTACAGCAAAGAAAAGCTTACGAACGTTGAATCTTTAAACGAAGCCCCCATCAAAGCAGTTAGAGGTGACCCTTATCACTGCTCTAACTCGTGCATTTTTTATTTCTGGGTCAAGCAGCGACACGTGTTTTTTAAGTGCACTACTCTATTCGGGTTCATAAAACTGTTTTATCGTTACTACGTATTTTGACTAGTAAAAGTAAAAAGTCGTAAAAAGAGTATTTTTAACTTCTATGAGGAATGATACGAGTAATGTTTTATTAAAACCTAAGATCCTACTGCAGAAATCTGCAGGAATCAGGGTTTTTGATAAAACTTATGTTAATCAAATAAATAAAAATTTATGTTTGATAGTTGACCCCAAATATGTTTTAAAATAAATTCGAAGTCGGTGTCGTTAAACGGAAAACAATAGGTATCAAAGACATCGACTTCAGAAAAGAAAGTAATTTTTCGCTTTGTAATGTTTTGTTTTGGAAGTCGGTTATGTTAATAAGTTTTATATTAGTCTTTTTAACCCCCGCCGGAAAAAGAGGGTATTTATAAGTTTCACGTGTGTTGCTGTGTATCTGTGTATCTGTGTGTCTGTGTATCTGTGTATCTGTGTGTCTGTCTGTGGCACCATAGTGCCTAAACGGATGAACCGATTTTGATTTAGTTTTTTTTGTTTAAAATGTGATTTTGTCGAGAGTGTTCTTAGCTATGTTTGAATAAAATCGGTTCAGCCGTTGAAAAGTTATGGGCGTTTTACTGTTTGAATCGGGGTGTTTTCGCAAGATAAATGTGTCGGGGGTTTTTTAAATTTTGAAATTTTACTTGTTAGTTTTGGTAATTACCATGAAAATCATTTATAGCCAAAGTACATCTCATGAGGAACCCAATAAACCCAAACATTTATTTTTATTTCGAAGTACCAGTGCCTGCCTCCCAGCTTCATCATCAGATCAGTTCGATGGTACCATTTTCATCGATACCATTATATTTATATGTATTTATTTGCTTTATCATAGTCAGTTAACTATTCGAGATATCTTATACCCTTGACATTCTTAGCATGAAGGAGTTCCAGTGGCCATTTGTGGTATTCTACATCAGTTCCACTACACCAATTGATACTTTCGGAGTACAAATTTTTGCGTTGTGGATGATAATACCAAAATCCCTGTCTGTCTGCCTATTATATTTGAGGATTTCCCTCGATTTCTCCAGAATCTCATCATCAGATCCTGACCTGATGACCATGGGACCATCTGGGAAGTATACACTTTCAAATAAAATAATAATTTTCTAAATCGTTCCAGGCGTCTTTGAGAAATCGGGGAACATTCATATTAAAAAAATCATAAAAAAGCCGCAAACTGTGGGTTGCTAGTTTACCTGCTAAACCTGGTAACTCATGGATAGCGGCTAATTGAGAGCTAGATGATGTTCCATAAGCACCCACGATACACGATAAATTCCTAATGTGAGGCTGATGCTCGCGAAGGTGAGACGGTACTTAACGCCAGAACAGTTGCTCAACTTGTATCAAGCGCAAGTTCGATCATGCATGGAGAACTATTCTCAACTCCGGGACAGATCTGCCAAATACCAGCTGGATGCGCTTGATTCGATCGAAAAACGGGTCAAGAGGCTCATCGGCAGTGAAGTACTAGTAGGACGAATCTAGGCTCCAGAAACTCGAACATCGGCGCTGAGTTGCTGATTTTTTATCGGTTACTTTTCGGGAAGTGTGCGTTGGAATTACATGAACTAATGTCTCCTAGCCCGTTCCATCATCGGACTACAAGACGTACGGCGATGCGTCATCGGTACATGGTGGACATCCCACCCATTCGCAACAAACGTTTACAGCAAATGAGTGAAATTCCCTGCCAGAGTCTGTATTTCCTGATATCTACAACCTGGGTCCAAACAAGAGCGAATAGGTTTCTTTGAGTTAGATTTCCTGACAACCCTACAGTAATATAATCTATTATCAAGAATTAATCATAAAAATCAATTTGCATCAAGAACTAATTACCTGTCAGTAGGATCTCATACTATTATGAAGCGGCAGGCTAGATAGATGAAGTATGAAGTTTTTATAACATAAATCAAAAGAGGATTTTAGACGCACTTTCGTCTGATTTCTTAACTTATTTTATTCTAGAAAAGGATTTTCTTGGCGAAATACGTGTCAAATCCCTGAATGTGCTTGAAGTTATCGCTTGTTCCATTTGATCGATGTACGAAGATCGAAACCTGATATCTGAAGCTGAAGAGATCCAATTTGTAGATAGCTTAGGTTGACGCCAAAGGTATCAATGAAATTGTAACAAGACGAAAAATCTACAAGGGCCTTTTTAAGGGTTCCGTAGCCAAATGGCAAAAAACGGAACCCTTATAGATTCGTCATGTCTGTCTGTCGGTCTGTCTGTCTGTCTGTCCGTCCGTATGTCACAGCCACTTTTTTACGAAACTATAAGAACTATGCTGTTGAAACTTGGTAAGTAGATGTATTCTGTGAATCGCATTAAGATTTTCATACAAAAATAGAAAAAAAACAACTAATTTTGGGGGTTCCCATACTTGAAACTGAAAATAAAAAAAAAATTTTTCATCAAACCCATACGTGTGGTGGGGTATCGGATAGGTCGATAAAAATGATATTGAGATTTCTAAAACCATTTTTATCTAAACTGAACAGTTTACGCGAGAGACACTTCCAAAGTGGTAAAATGTGTCCCCCCCCCCGTAACTTCTAAAATAAGAGAATGATAAAACTAAAAAAAATATATGATGTACATTACCATATAAACTACCACCGAAAATTGGTTTGAACGAGATCTAGTCAGTAGTTTTTTTTTAATACGTCATAAATCGTAAACCGCAATTTACCAAGTACGGAACCCTTCGTGCGCGAGTCCGACTCGCACTTGGCCGGTTTTTTTATCATCTAGAGGTTCGCGTTTGACCTCTATCTCACCTGATGTGAAGCGATGATGTGGTCTACGATGAAGCACGCTTGCACTTTAAGGGCGATATCGCGCACATAATTATATTCTTGGAAAATTTCAAGTGCAAGTCGGTCGTTTTGCGTCAATGGGGCCGTAATTGCAATTTTGCTTGGTAAAAACCGCTTATCGATATGATCGAAATCGAATCACGTCGAGTAAGGTCGCTTAAAAGTAAAAATACTTCTTACCCAACACACAAAAAATTACACATAGTCAAGCGTTACACATAACTCAAAAATAGACAGTGGATACTAGGTACCAATTTCCGTATAAACCCATAAAACCCATCGGCGAATTTCACAAGAAATCTAACGCAAACACATCATGAAAAGCGAGATAAACCGGGCTTTTATAAACAAACAGATACATCGGAAGCGTGACATTGAACTGGGGACGTCATGGTGGGGTTATGACATAGGCGTTCCAGTTTGAGAGGATTCAGGTTTAGGTTTCGGTTTAAGGTTGAACTAGTCGACGGCACGAACTATTTTGTGCGCGGGGTTAAAATGCATGCTATAGTGTTGGGTAGGACACGACATAAAAAAGAGTTTGTAAGAGTAGCCTCTTTTTTGTACTGAGCCAGTACAATGTCCTACTTCAAATGAGGTGAGGCGTACTGAAGCTCGGCCATTCGTTTGAAGTTATGACTTCATGAGTACAAATACGACAATCGATGTTATTGCAGTACAATAGGGATGTTTCCTTGGTAAAAAAAAAAATCTATTTAGTCCGTCAGTGAGATTATTAAATACAAATAACATTAGAACCGTATTTTTTGTTTTTATCAAATAAATTAAAATTTACAAAGATAAAGCGCAGCAAGGTTCAGGAGTGGGGGCTTGTGACGTCACTTTGTCAGTATAAAGTGTTAAGTGTAGCACAGCGTGACGTCACACGATATTTCAACGCACTGTATCGTCGTAATTTTTTGTTTACCTGGTACAAGAAAATACGTGTCCCATATTTTTAGGTAATCTAACTGACGGACTTAATATTTTTTTTGTAATCTACCCTTCTAAAGTTTAAACTCTGATTGATGATATAATAACCAGGCAAAGTAATATGAAACGATTAGGATATTCAAAACAGTCGCTTCAATACGCGCCTCACAGTATTTAGTAATGTCAACATAATTCCCTCTCGCTCGAGATTCGAGACGCGGTCACGTAATGTTCATTGTAGAATGACGTACAATTGTAATTTGTAGCATGCGTCTCGCTTCCTCTCTGTCCTCATCCTACAGTTTTACGGGGACGGAGAGAGAGTAACGCGACATCGCGACTACCGCGACATAAAATTTGAAGTAGTACAATAAAAAATGTTGAGCCGCTCTTACATTTTGACGTCATGTACGGGACAAATGTACCGCCTCTTGTAAGTCCTGCCCAACACTAGCATGCTATCTCATCCGACAACACGTGCGAAGGAAATAGATGCTGTGATGAGCAGTAAGAAGCTAGTTCGCGTACGAATTAGCACTTTTACAAGTTTGTAGCAAAATGGATGATGATTTAGGACGAAAACGAGCGCGTGATTTTTTATAAACAGACCTTTGGGAGTCTAGATATCATGAAAAAACGACTTAATATATATTTTCAAAATAAAATTATTTGCATTGTTGAATTACTAATCTATCCCTGTATGGAGGCCGTTTTGCAATTTTCCTTCTTTTTATGGTATTTATTTCCGCCCAAAGATGCGTTAAAATTAGTGTTGAAATATGGAAGTTTCGACGCTCATAACTTTTAAATATATAATTTTTTTACATATTTGTTTCCATACAGGACAAGATAATGATGAGACAAATTGATATATTTTTTTTATTTTGAACGTACATCGTCAAACAGTGGACTAATCTCTAGACTACGTTTGTATGGAAGAATTTTCGACTAGTGTAACCTTAATGGTTCGTTATCAACTTCTATCGACCTACTCTACTCATCCAGTCTTTTGTGATGCAGCCCCAACACCATCCTGAAAATTACAGCAGACAAGTGGGAGAGAGCCACACCGAGAGTTGATAGGTAGTAGATTTTTCTTTAAGTTGCTTTCTTTGCCCATTCCGCCAAAAAAACTTTAAAATCCTTTTATGCAAAGAAAACTCTAATCCTAAGAGTAGCTAACACACAAACGAAACACAGCACCGAGAGGAATTGAAGGCATGCTCAGGAGTTAGTTTGGATAGTCCCACTAACTACCGAAAAAACGGACGAAAAAACCGACCAAGTGCGAGTCGGACTCGCGCACGAAGGGTTCCGTACCATTACCGCAAAAAACGGAAAAAAAATCACGTTTGTTGTATGGGAGCCCCACTTAAATATTTATTTTATTCTGTTTTTAGTATTTTTTGTTATAGCCGCAACAGAAATACATTATCTGCGAAAATTTTAACTGTCTAGCTATCACGGTTCATGAGCAATAGCGCTTAGACCAACGACCCAGTTACTGCGCTGCAAATCATGGTTCGATACCTCAACTAGATCCTTTCGACCTTTCAGATATTCCTAGCTGCGATTATGCGATCATCGAGAAATGCACCAGCCTTCCAGGACGTTTCGTTTCAAAGCGGGACCTTGGCTCCTTCCTCGTTGACGCCTTGACCGAGCCTAAGTACTACAAGACGGACGTTGGCGTTTGTGCCAGTGACAGATGGACAGACAGACAGACAGACAGACGGATCGTGGAGTCTTAGTAATAGGGTCCCGTTTTTACCCTTTGGGTACAGAACACTAAAAATGACAAACGGTTTTTGCTTAAATCGACCAAATCATTTTACAGATTTACGTCAAGACAGGGACAGAGCTTAAAACCACCGATGCGACAGGAATTTTATTCTATGAAAGCTCGCTGTCACACTTACAAAAACATTTACACGAAACTTAAATCAAATGCCAAGTTATAGAATATATATTCATTTCCAAACAGAAATACTCATGACAAAAACAAAAGAGCTGTAAACCACTTCGAAGCCAAGCGTGACATTGAACTACATCATCGCGATGACGTCATCATAGTTCCCATAGCAGGGGCTGCGCCAAATGTTGGTGTGAGATTACAGATAGCTATTACGAAAGACTTTGATATACGAGCCTGTTATTTTACTCCTGATTTAATAGCGAAAAAGATCATTTATTTTTGACAGTCGATGATCAGAGAAAAACGAAGAAAGATTTATATTTTTATTGTTGGTTCAAACCATCGAATACACAAACGATATATAACGATATATCTTTGTGGTAGGTAAATTAATCATTTATTGTGTTGGCAAGACCCAATTTTTATTCTGGATTGTAATTTACAGTTGGCCTACTTGAAAAACGCATTGAAAACTAACTTAAATACCACAAATAATATCATGCATGGAGTACTGTTCTCATCTCTGAGGCAGATAGAAAGAATGAAAGAAAGAAAGAAAAATATTTATTTGTGACCCGCACAGGAGACACGAGAAAATAAGCACACACAACATAAGCACACACACACACTCACACACACACGCACAGCATCTGACAAATACCAACTTGAGCACTAGAGTCGATCGAAAAGCGGGCCAAGAGGTTCTTAGGCAATAAGGCACTGGTCAAGTCCAAGCCTTGAACGTCGTCGCCAAGTAAGACCTGGCAGATTGTTGTTGGTAAGAACCAACAATTGCTTCTAAATAGGCTTACTTGCAAATGCGCACAGCATAAGAGTGGAACTCACTGCCTGTTTTTTTTTAATTGGGAAAACATCCAATGGCTTCGCGGGCGTGTCAGACTTTTAATGACTGACTAACTAACTTTTCAAAATTTATCCGCGACCCAGACAGGCATCGGCTCTAGCGGACCCCGTCAATTTGCTGACATCTCTTTGAGGCGCGCGTGGAACACTACACGCCGTCGACTCGGGCCTGGTCCTTATCGGACGGCGAGCTACCCATTACTCGCCGTCCGCAAGCCAGCGCCTACTGTGGCCGGGAATCTGCTTGCGACTCCCAACGCCCAGGGCGTCTCCTGCGATGGCTTGGGGCGTGAGGGCGCCTCCGTTGCTTTTCCCTCACGCGTTCTGCCTCCTTATATAATAAAAAATACTAATGTTATAATATCGTGATAATTTCGCGGGTTTTTGGCGAAGCTAAAAGGAAGGGTTACCAGGCCCCTCAGAAAGTATTGCGAAAAAAAGTTTTTATATATGGGAGACTGGCCAGTTATAATGTTTTTCGAAAATATGATTATTTATAAGTAAAAATAAGTAAGTTCCAATTTCAAAATTTCCCTCCACATTTTTTGCGAGTTAATTCAAAGTATTGTGTCTCACTGAAATATGGATCTGCGCCGGGAACATTTTAGAGCTATGATTTTATACGATTTCAAGTGTCGCCTGAAACCGGATGAATCGTACGATAGACTTCAAATGGCATTCATGGATGAAGGCCCTTCCAAGGCAACCGTGTATCGTTGGTATAACGAATTCAAGCGCGGTCGACCAACTTTGGGGGATGACGAAAGAAGCGGTCGCCCTTTGACGGCTGTTACCGAAGAAAACGTGCTAGCAGTGAAAAATTTAATCCAAGACAATAGGCGAATTACATATCAGGAGATTCAACACATATTGAAGATTGGATCGGGAAGCGTTCACGAGATTCTACACAGCCATCTTCGCGTGAGGAGGATAGTATCACGCTGGGTGCCGCACAACCTCACCGATGCTCAGAAGCAGGCCCGGGTGGAATGGTGCCGTGATATGCTTAACAAATTTGAAGCAGGCTCGTCTCGGCGTGTTTACGACATCGTTACAGGTGATGAGTCCTGGATTTATCAATACGACCCAGAAACCAAGCGCCAGTCGACTGTTTGGGTGTTTCAAAATGAGCCAACGCCTACCAAAGTGAAGC